>JAYKKI010000018.1:222500-1422500 GCA_039881145.1 Druceiella hillmani | reverse complement strand
CGTCACAAACGTAAAATACAATTATATATATATATATATACAATTATATTATATATATACAATTATATATATACAATTATATATATATATATATATATATATATATATATATATATATATATATATATATATATATATATATAATTATATATATATATATATATATATATATATATAATAAAGACCATATCTACTTTTGATAAAATAACTTTTAAAAAATGAGAAACAAACATTTTTCTCGGGGTGTTCAACAATAGCAATGGGAACTTAAAAATATTAAAGTGTTGATACGAATTTCAAATTAAGAATTTACAAAAGTATTTAACTTATTTGATAAATAAGAAATTAAGACTCGATCCCCTAATATGAAATTACTCTACATTGTTATTGATTCATTTTTTTTCAAAAAATTTGAATTACAAAATATTGATACTTCAGTTAAACTCAAAATTAAATTTTAATTATAAGCTTCGAGCGTAGAACTTTTGAAATAGTTTTTTTAATAATTTACATGAACTTTATCCATCAAAATATTAAATGCCAGCTGTATTTTCTCTCCATTACGTTTATATCGTCGATATATAAATTTTATTGAAATATTTTGTGGAATTTTCTTTAAATACTTCAGCGGTACGGCATGAGCAGCAATAGTTTAAAAAAAGTAGACTTCGTAAGTAAGTTATTGAAATAAAGGCAAAGTGGAAAATTTGCCTAATATCATTTATGCTGTTATGAATCATTATGCTTGATTTAGGCGAAAATAACATAATCACGATTTAAAAAACATTTAAACTAATTTGCAAACAAATTAAATGTAAAATATATATGTTAGAACATCCTCTTAACGTTTATCTAAGTCAATGAAAGTAGTTTATACGAAAATTAATTAATTAGTAAAGTAATTCGTTTCTAACTTGAAGATATAAATGGAACACACTAAACCAAATTGAAATTAGAATTGAATTATGAAAGTGACCTAGGTTAGTTAATAGCCTGACAGACACAACGAGTTTGCCTAAAAGGATTTTCCATTTTTTTCTGCTGTAATAAAAATTAAATCTTTAAAATCATCTTTTAGTACTACTAGGTTTGTAATATATTATTACTTTTTAAAAGTACAAACCTATAAAAAATAATACTTTCATAAAACTGAAACGAATATTACATAATGCTTCTTCGCCCGGTAAAATAGAGTTGTATGTCTGGCAAATTTATGAAAAAGATAATATTTTCTGAATTCTAATAAAATCTTTAGGGTACATTTCTATTTTCATACACATTGGACAAACTTTACTTAAAATATTGTGCTTCTGATATAACAGTTGACGCAAAACATAACTCAAAATTTAAATTAAAGCAAAAAGTGACCCTGGACTACGATTGTATTATACAATTACGCAATATTTTTTTAATATAACAAAAAAATTATATATTGAAACGAGTTTGAATAATTTTTTTATATTAGCATAATATACATTATCTTCCCTGATTTCTAAATAACTCGATAATAAAATTTCAATCAAAAATTCACTTATTAAGCAAACTTAATCATATCGTTAAACACTCGCATTCAATAAATACCGTATTGGATTATGTAATTATCTTTGGAATATTGAGCAAGATATTGCATTCGACTTTATCAAACTTCAAATAAGCTTAAAACTCAGAAGCGAAAGAAATTCATTCCACTCAAATTTAGGACGCGAGCTTATTTGCATGTACCTGGCAAGGTATTTAAAATTAAGTCTAAATTTAAGTGAGATACTCAATATATGGAAATGAAATTAAATGATTTAAAATTAATTCTCCCGTTCTATACTATTCTCTGTACAAATGAAAGAAAAAGTTGACAACGCTTTCAGTTGTTTGTTTGGAACAGAATTGGAATAAATGAAGCGGTACTTGAGCACTTTGACTACCGAATCGTTTGTCATGACGCTCTTTATAACATTGAACATATTTGGCGTTAATTTTGTAGAAATTCATTATTCACAATTAAATGAAACTACATGCCTAGAAACGAAACCTAGGTAGTGGCAAAGAGCTTAAAGAAGGTGGAAATAATGCTACTCTTTATAACATCTTATTAAAACATTAAAAATACCAAACCTAACCAAATATACATTAGAACCAAAGGATTATGACATTTCAGTTGAAAATATTTTATCTCAATTGCAAGGAGTTATTGAAATTATATTAGAATCTTGAGCGCGTTGCAATCTCAGTGATTTTTCATGATAACTGCGAATATTTTCTTGAAATAATAACGAATAAATTTGCTTACTTGGCTGCTTGAAAAAAAAAATTCGAAAGATTGAGTCTTTGTAGTGAAGGAATTATACTTTATATTCTCAATTTTAACATCTAAACAATATGACTATTTTTCCTATGTCCCTGTTTTTTCATTCCGACTTTGATATAGCAAAAAAACTGACTGTATTTTATTTAAATAGCTTTTTTATAAAATTACCAGCAGTTTAGATATCAATGTTCTGTACGGCTTAAGCTTGTGACATAAAAACAGTAATGAAATACTTATATAATCTGTGTAATTTAATTACGCAATGCATATTACGGGACTTTCTTGTAGATTGTATTCTCATTCAGAATTGTTCTCTTTAATTACGAATTTTAAAGGCAACGGTTTGGGTGGACGTTCAAAGAATTCAATTGCACCCTTGGGATTAAAATTATCTATACCATTAGTAAAAACAACTGCTAATCAAGCGAATTCTGACCGGGAAAGCTTAGAGAAAATATTTTAGTTGATGAATACTTGTATAACCATTTTTCAGATTCACGTGGCATTAATTGTCATTAGAGTAGTGAATAATAAGTATTTTAACTGCGCCCGTGTTTGTGCACGGTTTCTTACTTAATTTTGCCATTAAAGATAATAAAAGTAAAAAATGTGGTACTCAAATGAATAATATTTTCTGAGTTGGTAATACATTATAATTAGTTTACTTATGATAGTAAATAACTGATGGAATCTAGTTTAAAAAATTAATTTATTATTCACCGTAAGCATTTAGATATACACATTTAAAAAAAATGCATACCACAATGATGTACCATCCTTAAACATCATTAGGCTTCTCGTCATACATATTATTTCATGCTCTTCTTTAACTTTATCTGTTGGCATATTTGGGTCAAATATTGAATTTTAAACCAGAACCCTCTCAACTGATTTTGTTGATGACAGATGTCAACAAAATAGGAAGTAAAACTAAAAACATCGAAAGCACCAATATTTCGTTAGGGTCTAATATCAATGTATGAAAAGTTTAGTAAATGGCGCTATTGGTTCGGGATTCAACAATGAAATAAATTCGGCGAGAAATCAAGTAAGAACCTAGAAATTAACACAAATGAGTTAACCAAATTTGTTCGAATACACAATTTATAAACTACTGAGTTTAGAATACTTTAATTAGTAGAAATTTTTTGTGCAGTGTTTTCAGGGTTCCTTAGTGGAACACGAGACCTTTAAAATTTATTAAATCCGTGCGCCAGTTTGTCCTAACGTAATGTATTAATCTTCTACACTTTTAGACTGGTGTGCATAAAAAGATGGCAACGCAGGATTATTTTCTGATTTTATCATAAAAAGGA
Organism: Druceiella hillmani; assembly: GCA_039881145.1. Lineage (NCBI taxonomy): Eukaryota > Metazoa > Arthropoda > Insecta > Lepidoptera > Hepialidae > Druceiella > Druceiella hillmani. The sequence continues at coordinate 1,418,882 of JAYKKI010000018.1, read as the reverse complement.
CAGAGAAAAAATACTAGTGAATACTATCATAAATCAAGGATTAATTACAAAGAATTTGTTACGGTTATTCATATTATAACAGAATTAACAATCAATAAATCTGGACGAAAGACTCTAACTCGATCATTTACATTTCTCAAACAAATCCTGCAAAACGCCAGGAGCATCTAATTACATTTTACAGTTAACTGTTAAAGAGATACTTAGCTCTTTTTACGGTAAATTTCTTGAGTAAGATTTTATAACATACTTTGGAGAATTTCTTTATTATTTTTTGACTGATACAGATTTGGTTATATACCAATATTTTATCTTATTCTTTTTTTACCGTTTTCTTCATTCTCCCGGTTCGGCAATTTTAGCAATAGATGATCGCATTACACATTGATGAGATCTCTCAACGACCTTGAAGAATTTGATTTTAACAAACTAAACTAACCAAGTCAATAATTCGCTAGCCGCACGGAGGTTAATTTGTGACTTATGCTTTTTAAAACGTTAATATGGTTTTTAAATGTTATTTGGATGCGTATTTACATCTTTGACGAAAAACGACTAAAATTGTATATATATATATATATATATATATATATATATATATATATGTGTGTGTGTGTGTGTTTATATATATCTAAATATATATATATATATATATTTGTATATACAAATACAGAGATATAGGATTATTTAAATAATTAAGTCCACAAATCTATTACTATTAGATTATTTATTTTAGATGTCCAGTCAAACTGGATATCTAGCAGATTTCATCGTGACAACAGACAATATTATAAGTTATATACTCTTTACTTTTTATGCATTTTATATAAATGTTATAATTTTTCTTTCTAACTGTCATATTAGTTACGATGAGATTTCCTGGGTCGAAAAGTACCCTTGCAAAAATCACGTCGATCTGTTGCTCTATTGCGACTTGAAAGGAGGACAAAATTACCTTTTTGAAATTGTTCTATTAGGTAAGATGAAACTTTCCACATTAGAAAGTAGTCTATGTTATTTCCTAGCCCGTCAACTGTCTCTATGCAGAAAATCAGATTGACCCGTTTTTCCGTTGTGACGAACATATATACTTCCTAATTTCTAAATTTTGGGATTGCTATATTAGTTTGGATAAGATGGTCCAGGTTGAGAAAAGTCTGTATTACTTTCTAGTGCGCTAACTATATTTGTGTATAAACTACACGTTGATCTATTGCCTCATTGCGACGCGAAGAAAGGACAAAGAAACAGGCTTTTGAATTTTTAATATTGTTTGTGATTATGCCGAAAAATTTCGACCTAGCTAATACGTTGGGACACAATTTTCCAGATTGACATTTTGCCTATGTTATTTCCTGGTTCCGCAACTATCTCTGTGCATAAAATTACGTTGATCCGTTGCTCCACTGCGACGTAAAAGGAGAATAAACTACTCCTTACAAATGTTTAATATTAGTTGGGATTTTTGTTTTAGTTAGAAAAATATCTCTCAAATTATAAAGTAGCTTACATTATATCCTAGCTCGCAGTCTATCTCTGTGCAAAAATGATGACGATATGTTGCTTTATTATCACGTGAAAGAAGAACAAACAAACACAGTTTCGAATGTTTAATATTTGTTAGGATTGTAATATTAGTTAGGAAGATATTTTTTGTGTTAGTAAATGGTTTATATAATTTTCTGGTCCGCCAATTATTCCTCTGCAAGAAGTTATGTAGGTATATTTCTCTGTTATGACTTAAAAGAAGGACAAATATACTTTTGGGTTTTTAATGTTATTTGGGAATATCATCTTAGTAGAATAAGATTTTCCGGGCTGGCAATTAGCCTATTTGATTTTCTGATTCGTCATGTAATTCTGTGCAGAAAGTCACGCCTATTTGTTGCTCCATTGCAAAGATTAGAAAGTCACGCCGGTCTGTTGCTTCATTGCGACGTGGAAGAAGGATAAATATACTCACTTTTGCATTTTTAATATTAGATTTTCCGGCCCACCAACCATTTCTATGCAGGAAATTACGTTGATCTTTTTCTCCATTGTGACGTGAAAGACCGACAAACAAATATACTTCCTGATTTGTAAATTTTGAGATTGATATATTATTTAAAATAAGATTGGCCACGATAGCCTGTATTATTTTCTGGTAGCCAACTACCTCTGCCCAAAAATCTACGTCGATCTGTTCCATCGCGACCTGAGAGAAAACAAGCAAATAGACTTTTGAATTTTTAATATTATTTTGTATTGCCATATTAGATAGGATGAGATTGATCCGTTTGGTATTTTACCTATGTCATCTCACGTTCCCCCAATTATCTTTGTGCAGTAAGTTACGTCGATCTGTTGCTCCGTTGCGACTTGAAAGAAGGACAAACGCAGATACTTTCGAATTTCTATTGTTATTTAGAAATGTCATGTTAGGTAGGGTGTGTTTTCTCGGGTTAGCAGTCAGCTTATTTAATTTTCTGATCCGCCATCTAATTCTGTGCATAAAGTCACGTCGATCTGTTGCTCCATTGTGACGTGAAATAAGGACAAACAAATTTTGGAATTGCTATGTAAGTTTAGATAAGATTGTCCACGTTATAAAGTAGCTTATATTATTTCCTGGTTCTCCCATTATTTCTGTGCTGAAAGTCACGTCGATCTCTTGTTCCATTATTACTTGAAAGAAGTACAAAAAAACACACTTTTGCATTCATGATATTAGTTAGAATTATAATATTACCTAGAATGATATTTACCGGAACGAAATGTAGCCAATCTTTTTCAGGTGCACCAACTACCAAAAAAAAATTATAAATACAAACACAAAATGTTATAAAAAAATCTCTCAAAACGTGAAAGAAAAAAGGTTAAAACTTATTCCCGCGTAAACAAATGTATAAAAATTTTCAAATCATTTTTTTTTGTAATAAGTAATACAATATATATTCTGAAATATACGGCGTATTACAAAATGTATGCTACATTAAGCATACATTTTGTAATACTCCGTATATATAGGATCTAAATCTGTATTCTGTTATGTCTGAGCGGCTGTGAAAATAAGCGACATAGGTCCGACCAGCACCGCGCCTCAGCGCAAGCTGTCGGTTTACATGCGAGTAAAAGGGAAGCAATAAGCAACCACAAAACGCGTCTTTGTATTCGAGAGAAATAATGCGTTTTATTGGAATCCTATTTACTTTATCGAAAATGAAAAATAAACAACTAAGATTTTAAATAAGACGCGAACAGTTATTCCTTTTATTTCCATTCATGAAACGTTATGAATAACGGAGTTAATTTGGTTTAATATCTATATCACGAGTTGTTTTGGATTTTTGTTCAGATATACAGCCATAAATTTAGTAGATTTTGCTAATTTTTTATTGTGTATTTAATTTTTTTCTTACAATTTTTTACTGCATACCTCATCATTGTAAATTTGCAGCTTTCTCCAATGACCTAGTAATTTTTCCAATAGCGTGCAACATGATTTACCCTATAAACAAATAGCTGACTATCATCAACGTCTAAATACCATGTTTCTTTTTCAGTAAAACCAAAATAGTTCTTTTATGCTTTTAAACTGAACCATAAATCCTAAATTACGTGCAAAACAAATCTGGCTTTCAAAGCCAAGGTACTAGTTTTAAAAACCAAGCTTTTATCATTCAGTAATGAGTCAGTAATGAGAAGAATTATGTACATATAGCATTTATTTATTCAAAGTAATATAAAATTACATAACTGTGGGCTTAAAAAAAGTGAGCGTCGTCTATGTGGAATAGCAGTACTAAATGGATCTATAACCGGAAACAGATCTCCATTTTTTTATTTTTAATAATATCTAGCCAGAGCGGTTATTATAACAAATGTAAAACTGAGTCGTCGAAACCTGCTTTGCATGCATCGAGTAGGTATGCCCACATAAGCAGTCTTTTTTTTCTAAAGATTCTAGATTTAAGACTTTTTCCTTCATGGGTATCCTAAACCCTCCGTATTTATTTTTAAGATTTTAAATTTTTGAAAATGACCTACAGGATCGTCAATCAGTAAAAGCTTGATGAAGAAATTAAATATATTTGAATGAAAAAATAAATATGTAATTTAAAAAGAAAAACACGAGCTACATACAAATAACAATTGTCACGTAAAAATAATGGATTATATGATGTGATTGTAAAAATACACATTGAAAAAAAAATTTTAATGGAAATGTTTCTCTGTTCAGGTAAATACAGCGAAATACGATAGAAAACTAAACTAAATATTCTAACACAGTTAATTTCAAATATTTATAGTTTTTCACAACTATTCTGACAGTGCTATAATAATAACGTAATCAGAAAGCACCCTCAAGTTATTATGGTAACAATAAAATATGGTTAATTTTAGGACTAAAGGTTTTCTTTGTGTTGGGTTAGGTTAGGTTTTGTAGATTATTGGGGAAATAACGGTATAATGGTACTTGCAGACAAAGAATAACCGTATTAAAGATTTAAATTAATAACTTTTTTTTTATGTTTATTATTCCCCGTCCAATTTCAACCTAATTATTATGTTGTACAAGAGAATTTTGCCAAAGCTATCTGTTAAAATCCTTATTTTAAATAGAAATTCATATTTCCTTTATCATTCAGAATATAAATCAAAATCACTTTCCACAAAGAAACGTGATAAGGTATTATTATTAGAAACATGTAATTGAAGAACAAATGAAAACCAAACACTAATTTGCCTGAGGATGTACTACATCTTGTAAATTTGCTGCAATATCATAAAAAATATTACCAATTATAAAATAGCAGTAAACTTCCAGTACTCTCAACACTTAGTACAGTTTTATTAATTACATCTCCAAAAATTCATTAGTTATAATAGATATAGTGAAAGAAGTCTCGCCTACTTGAATATGTACCCAATAATTATAAGTATCGTTCAGATAATCAGAACATTTTTTTTAAAATAATTATTAAAGATGGCCTAATACTCTTGTTTTCACAAATAATCTTATGCAGCTGGTAATTTTAGACCAGTATTATTAAAATAAGATTATTAAGCCTTAAAATAGTAAATAAAGCGTGGGTATTTAAAATGGACAGTTGCAGAAAAAATTATACAATTAAAATCATCTTCTTTTAGTACCATGTTATTTCAATACCTATAAAAACATTATCTTCCGTTATTTACAAAACCTTAAACAACGAGAGAATATGTAAATAGATGCAGCCAATTCAAACGACCCAATTGCATACTGTTATTGCTAACTTTCTACATTGTATTGAGTCAATGCACAGTTGCTGTACCAATTTGAATGTTACAAAATAGAGTTAAATATAAACAGAAGAAATAGTGGCGGAGTAAAGTTAAACTCTGCTTCCCGTAACAAGGCGATAAACAATCGTCAATTATGCAAATACGGTCAGTTAAATAGCGCCGAGACTAAGGATCATGTATACCTAATTAACTAGTTGGGTATTGGTTATAGTTATTTGTTATCATTACTACAGAGACTGCACCCATAAAGACATTATTTATATTTTATGATTTCGCGGATTAAATTCCTAAATAAACCTTTTATTTAGGAAGTATCCAAATCAGACCTTAATTTTTATCAAAATATTAGGATACAACAAGGATGTCGACACAGTATACAAATAAAATTCTAGTAGTCTTACGAGAGTTTTCAAGCTATAATTAATTTTCTTGCCATAATATAGGACAAATAGGTGATGTGCCATTATAAAGGTGTTGTAAATAGATTATATACAGTTAGCATAGTTTCTTATTAAATATGTATTTTAATTTATGTGCACGGGAATGTTCTCCACGAAAACCAAATTATTTTATTAAAATCAATTCATTTTACTGATTATAGCTATTCCATGCTCGGTTGCCTAAAAGCAGAATGGAATGCACAGATTATGAATATAATTTTTATTATATTATAATATATTATGTATATATATATACATATATATATATATATATATATATATATATATATATATATATATATATATATATATATATAAACATTATATTACAAAAATGAATGATTGTTGTTAATACATTGTATGTTAAGAGGTATTATTCAAATCCGAATCTGTTTAAAATGTCTTTCCAAATAAAAATTAATGAATTACTAAAGTATTTTTATTTCTGGGGAGACTTGTAATCGCTATATTTAAGTACATAATCCTTGTCCTAATTTTAAATTAAGAATAAAAAAAGAAATTACAATTATCCTTGAATACAATTTCTGCGGTCGGTGTGATATTGCACATTTCTCAAATTAGTGTTCAGAGTGAATGAGATCCCCATACAGACATTCAGTCTTTTTCAGCTGCTGTAAATTTATGAACTAGTACGTCAAAATCCATGGACCAAAAACGATTTTCCATCAAGCCTAAGGGAGTTTTGAGTGATATGGTAGTAGTGGTAATTTACTGGCCTTATATGAAAAGAATTATTATCATGTGTCAGTAGTTAAAGTATTATTTTTTACTTTAACTCACACATATATATATATATATATATATATATATATATATATATATATATATATATATATATATAATTATGTATGGTTCAATATATATTTTTAATTAGATATGTTATGATTTCAAATACTTTTTTTATTACGGACATGGATCAAACATTTTGGGAATACAACTTTAAATAATTGTAAGTGTTACAGTGTAATAGTGAAATTAATACGAAAAATATTAATATATAAAATATCGTTAAGTAATCTTCGTAAGTTAACAAAAGCTAGCAATTGCAAGAACGGCACCTAAACTGTACTTAGTCAAATTATATTAAAATTTAAAATATTCCATTCTGATTCGCACGTGTGAATTTTTTATCATGTTTCGATTACCTGATGTTGCCATAAAGTGCGGTTACATTGTCTTTAAAAGCATAAAATGTTTGCACTCGTCCGCTTAAGAAAAATACTGATATTTTACACTGATATTAAAATTAAAAAAATATTTACATATCGGTAGTGTGATAATTTTGTCATATCGCTTATAAAATAACTTACGGTTTCTTAAATCACATTATGTTTTTTTAAAATATAGAATAAAACAAATGAAGTCTATTATATATTTTGTTTGATATACGTCCTAACATAACGATATAGTATAAAAATAAAACATTTGTTATGAAACAAAAATAAAACAAAATTTGAAATAAAAATTTCGTTTTAAAAATTTACTTTTGGTAACCATGAACTTAGCTAGAAATCACTTGAAAAGTAAATTCCATTAAACTATTAAAAAAATGTTTAAAATAAATAAACAGAAAGAAAAACACACTAATTAAAAATACCACCATTTTATACTTAATTCGATTAAATTTCAATCAAGTTGTTAATATAAAATTTTTCAATTTATAAAAAGACAATCAATTATATAAAAGGATTATAGAACCGTAATAAACTAATTATAGATTATAAAACCATAATAAACTAATGAAATTATAATTTTAAAATGCAATACTATATGACTTTTAATAATATTAAACGGGAATATTGGCTATGCGGCGCATTATTATTATGTCGTTGCCGTGGTGTGAATTTGGATTGATCAAAAGACGTACGGCTCACTGCGGGAACCCAGGTTTCATTCCCGATCGCTCATTGAGCGCGGCTGGACTGGCGTTCTAATTGATAATAAGAGATTGCTCTCATTACAATACACCCGCCATATGTATCAATTAGATACATTAAAAACTGCAAATAAATTAAAAACAATTTCAACCTCATTTACACTTATTGGATACGTTTCCAAGAAAATAATTTGACTATTAATAAACGTCATATACACACTAATACGGATTATAAATATTTAGAAAACGTTTGAATGTTAACTTTATCGAAAAATAAAAATATATGCTCAAAAATCTCAAAGTTCCAAATTAACCTATTTATGGTATTTCAATCCCGGTAAATAGTTTTATTTCGTAGTAAACGCCAATAGAATGTTAATAATAAAATGCGAGGTTGCGATTTCATTTAACAATACAGCAATAAAACACATAAGTATTTTTGTAATATATTTCGATAACAACGTATGAGTTATTTACTTGAGATATTAACACAAGTTATATATGAAAAGGTAATGAAAAGGTAATTAGCTCTCGTTTCTCAGAATAAATCAGAACTATTTGTAAAAAATCCCAAGAGTCCAAATAATTGAGATAAGCAATATACGTCCATGTTTTCTATTTTTAAGTTTTATACTTAATTAAAGACTAATTATAGTTAGAAACTGAAAATTCTTTCGACTTCCTCTCCATCCGAATATAGGTCTCAATAACTGAATAGAAAAGCTATTCATGATAATACTTTAAACACAGAAAAGCCATTATAAATGTGAAACCATTCAATTGCTCAGTTTGATTTCGGATGTCATTGATAGTAAGATAGTTCTATTTTAGGATGCTGAAGATTAATCTTGTGCCTCGCGTCAATTAGTAACTCTAATATTAGGTGAAAGTCACACTGTGAAGCGGTTGAGGTAGACTCCAGAGTAGCTAAGTGACACTTGAATGATATGGCTGGCTAAAGATCTACTTTCGATTTATTTTCAGTAAAGTAGATTGATTCTTAGCATTTTATAGGTAAAACTAAATTTCTTTAATTTTGTGAGCGGCTCAGATTATATCTCATATTTAAGTTATTCCGAAATTATATTTAAAAAAATTCATACAAAACAGCATTCAAATTATAAATAAATAAATCCAAATTTTAAATAAAACCAAATAGAAAATATTTCCAATTAAATGAAACTAAGTAATGTAGTATTATTTCTACTTTCTTTAAGTTTTATGCCACGACCTAGGTTTCGTAGTATTACAACACCTTCAGGTAGGCTATTAGCAAAGATTTTTTCTCTTTAATCTTTGCTAATAGCCCACCTGAAGATGTTGCAATGCAACTAGGTTGTGGTAAAGAACTTAAAGAAAGTAGAAATAATACTACATCACGTAATTTCATTTAAATATGAATAATGAATTACTACAAAATTAACACCAAATATATTCCATATTAGTAAGTATTTCTTCGTTTTGCCTATTTCTTCAGTATTATTAAAATTAATATTTAATAAGCTTTACCCGCCAGTTTTAATAGATAAATATACATGTAATTGAATTGCTGAATACTATCGGATAATAAATGACACTCATTTAAAAACTAATACATTTTTTCAGTTATCCATTACACAATCTGTGTAATAATATTGGCCACAGGCAGATTACCTGTTTTCAATCTTATACCTTACGTTTATAGTCCATACTGTTTACATTCTATAGCAGTTAAAGCTTTCAGCAATAACTAATGACACTACCTTTCTGGAGGCTAATATATGCATAAACACGTAACTTTGTTTACCTCAAATCTGCATTTTCGACGCTGAGTACGGTACACTTTCTTTTGTCATTGTTTCATGTGGTGGTACGAAAACGGCGAGAAGGTGTGTCTTATATAGTTGCCGGAAAATAAAGGCCTGGTTGAAAGTTTCAAAAATATGTATATTACATACACAATGTTGTTTTGCGCACTGTGGCAGTTTTACTTTCTCTTTAACATGTTTTTATTAAGTCGGCCTTTAACTAGCTAACTACGTAATGGAATTTACAAAACTAAATTTCATGCATTTCTAATTGTTATAGCATGAAGAAACTTGACCATTGTGGGTATTTCTGATATCAATACAATAAAATGGTACCATCAGAAATAGAACCGGTAGTTAGACACTGAATTCGATAACGGAACAAGGTATTCTAACCGTGTTGTGCTTATAACTGTTGTATCATCGTGAAATTTTGCAGTTGTGAGTGTGAATTCTGATAATAACACAGGTAGTTCTAATGATAACTAAAAGGCACCATCTGACTGGTCCAATAAAATAGAACCGTAAGTCAGATTAAAGATTTGGATTGTTTCAAACTTACTGTATATCACCGCTAGTTTCAATTCTGTAGTAGTTTTGTAATAAAAGGTAAAACTTTGTGAAATTAATACTAAATTTAATATAAAGTAATTTCAAAACAATATTTTCTCCTTTGATATGAGGATAAAAAAAGCAAAATAAATAAAAGTTTCAAATACTAAAAAAAACAGGTTCTTATAAATATTGTATTAAAAAGCAAAAAATAATTATCAAACCTATTTTCCCTTTTGACACTAAATACTTATTGTAAGCCAGTGTTTGTTGTTGAGTATAATATTTGAGTGTAAAATAGTGGGGCGCTTTTTCTGAGAAATAACTGTTTTTGTTTTTCAAATTATTATTATGTTCACATAATATTTAACATTTAAATTACATTTCAGGAAAAACTTTTACACTCATTTATTATACTCAGTAAGAAATATAACTTACACTAAAGTCCTTATTGAAGAGATAGAGAAAACAGTTTCTATAATCACTTTTTTGCTTTTTAGTTCGATTTATAAAAGCATGTTTTCTTTTTAGTTTTTTAAACTAATAATTTATTTAAACTGATTGAATGAAGTGGTAACGGTTTTACCGATGAAAATAGTTTGAAACTATTACAGTATACATAATACTTTAGTTTACAGATATTTATAATATTTTGAAGAATGTTGCTTATGAATAATCGCTAAAATGGAGGAAGTTGGATATAATTTGCAATATTGATTAGATAGATATCATAAATTCATAAATAACGAATAACATGAATACACTTATTCCCAGTGCAGAAAATTATAATCAAGTGTAAGAAACCAACGAAGTGTATTTTTCTCTGCGTATTAAATGTACTTTTAAATACTTATATCTAATGTTCTCTTCTCGTATCAAAGGATCTATTACCATTGTCAAAGATGTCAATATAAATAGGCAATGATGAATGAAATATTCATTTTCATTATACTTATCTTCTAGTAAAACTAATATTGTAATAAAAAGTAATTTCACTATCTCACCATTCATATTATTTCGTTAAACGATAAAATGAGTAATGTTTGCCATATTTTCTATTTGTTTTAAGTAATTTAAAAGTTCAACAAGGAAAAGAAATGCAATAAATATATATAGTTTAATTCCTAAAGTTACAGTTTTAATAACCTTCCCTGCTAGCTTCTTGGTTTCTAAACATAAATTCTTAATTCCTTTCCCGATTTAATTTTCGAATGATAAGAAATGTTTGATTATTTTCACGTAACGTTTCAAACGTTATAAGAGTGCAAATCCGAAACATATATTTTGTTGAAAATAAAAAATATTCCACATGGCTTCGATTATTATTTTATATTTTTAAAACCATTTCAGAAATGTATTATGAGATCCTGTGTTTTACTACTTTGTTATTTTGGAACTTATTTATACCTAAACCCAACACATAAAAACATTCTCGCTATTCACTCATTCTATATATTTTGTAATTATATATGAATAATTCATTATTATTCTTTACATAAATATAAATTTACACTTTGACAAATAAATTCATTAATTGTATTACTTAATTTGACATGACACCTTTAGTTAGGGCATATTAAGAGCTTGTAGCGATAAGGTGTTCACATCACAAATTTAATGCATTTAGTTCTGTAGAAAGAACTGCCAATTTATGACATATTTAATGCTTTCATTCAATAAGTAACCAAAATAATCACGAGTTGAATCTAAGAAACCTCAACAAAAGATATAAGCGGTTGAAACCATTACTTTTCTTTTAAACATTAGATAATTTATTGCCCAGTAAATGCTTTCATGTCGATAAGGACTACTTCCGCTATAAGTTTAAAATAAAAAAAAAACAAACAAGATGTATTCTAAAAATGTAAGCCCGTTAACAAATTAGATAAGCAATTTGCTCACTACATAGTCCTAAGGCGTTCGAGTATTATGCATAAAGTTTCTTGCTTGTATCTGCTATAAAAGTTGTCGCTTGAATAATTAATTTTGACTTAACTCTGATTAAGAGCCCTATCTCTATCATAATATATTAAATATCCCTTAAAAGTTCCTCCATTCTTTAATTAGTTGAGTTTGTGCTTTTATATGTGATAAATGCATTTCAACTTCTCTAGTGGACTGTTTTAAATTATTGCTTAAAAATTTGCCGCGAGGTTTTTAATACGCGAGACGTAAGTTTAAAAAAAGGGTATTGAAAAACCTTTTCGCACGTATTTATGATTCGGTTAAATTTAATTTTTTCTCACATTTGTCAATTTTTACATTACAATAGTCATAAAATATAATTAAATTTATTATTACATATGTATGTGAGTGTACACACAAACACCCACACACACACACACACACACACACACACACATACATATACATATATATATACACACAGACAAATATATATGTATGCGTACAAAGCAAACCGGCGTTTTGTTTTCCTGAGTACAAAATAAGACGATTATGATCAATATGTTTTTTCGATTCTTATCCTGTTATTTAGGGATATTATTTTAACGAAAGGGTTAAGCCTCCTGAACTTCACATACACCGGGTACAGTACTATATAATCAAAGTGATTCGCCGCGAAGAGGCAAACCCCTTATTCGACGTTGGATATTGAGCGATACGAGAACTATTTTTCAGAAAGAAAACTCCTAATTACGTTGTATTTCTATGAAGGCTCCGTTTACAATAATGAAATAGTAAAATATTTTATGACCGAGAAAATTTTGAAGTGAAAAAAAAATATTTTTATTGAAAAAGTAATTATTTCTTTCTAATTTTCTTATTATGAAATATAATGAATAAACTGTTTTTTGGCCCTAGTTATAATTTTGTCATATTTTGACACTTTTCTATTAATTGGAAAAAAAACAATGTGTTAATATACCCACTTGTTGAAATATCCATTTTTAATTTCTGCATTTACGATATATTTTTTGGTTTGTACTTCGGTGTTGATTTTACTAAGACTTTGTTTAACTTGCCAAAATATTGTGAATAGCCTAGTACTTTGGTTCCCACATTCAATTAATAATTGACTTACTTCTAAGAATATACAAAATAAGTTGCTGAGATTTTTATCTTTTGAAATTGTATTTTTAATTAAAGAATTGTTTTAGAAAAATCAATCTATATAAAAATAACAAAAAGTTCACTTTAGAGCATTTTGATCTACCGTGTACTAGTACAAAAATATAGCTGAGCGGCAATTGATTAAACGGACGTCACTTGAATATTCTTCTAACACGATCGTCGATAAACGCGTGTGGTTGTTGTAATAGAAGTGCTAAAGCGTTGGCAGGGTGTGAGTTGGGATTTGCAAATATTCCAATGGATTATGACCTTGGTAATTTGATACTTGTGAATGAATACGACATTAAAGGAAGCAAAATATTATGACTGTGAAAAATATAGCAAAATCACTCATAATAACTCTATTCTATTAAAATAGCAATAAATTCTATCAAAGGAGTCTTCAGCTAACTAATTTTATCAATAGAATAAAATGAAAATTAAACTAGTTTGTCCTACTTTGACAAGAGAAATCGTGACGTGTGGAATATTAAAATTATCCTATTGTTATTACGTTCGTCATTAAAACACTTTTCGTGATCGCCCCAATAGCATTGAGTTTTCATGGCATTTTCTTTTTGATTACGTGATGACTAAATTGGAACAACTTTGCTCAATTCCCATTAGATACAATTTACTACAATTCCCATTAGATACAATTCAAATAACTTCCCACTCGATACCTACTGTTACCAATTGGAAAGTTAACGCTCACATATCTAATTCCGTTTAGCTCAAATTACGCCCTGCTTCAAGCGTGCGAGCGGGGGCCAGCCTTCATTCATTATTGCCTGATTGTACCGACACGAATACCGAATGGCCTCGAAATGCCTGAATCGCCCGATGCGTAAATATTACGAGCGCAAAGTTATTTCGCTTACAGCGGCACTACGTATTTCCATGACGATGATCAGAAAAGGGATGTAGCGGTTCAGTGATCACGAGTTTGCGTAATAGTCAAAGATTCAATGCCAGTCGATAATATGCGAAATGGTTTGTTTTAAATAGCGACATAACGAGCATATAATACGAGGCCGTCGTAAATAGTGCGGAAGCAGATATTGTATTGTGGAAAATATTGAGGCAAAATATGGAAAATAATTTTGTTTGCCTTAAGCCAAGGATTAAGATTATGGATAGGATTATACAATTCTCGTACATATAAGATTGTATATTTGCGGATGGAGCAGGTAAAAGTTCCTACGGTTATTTTTCGTATATAAATTCAATTTATTATTTTTGGTTTAAACTATAATAGCTAGTCTTCTAAGCGTCTAAACACGCATAGTAGATACTCAAAGTCTTCTAATTGTCTAACCTATATATACGCACTAATATACGTAAAAAGAGTCGGATTGTAATATAACAAAAAAACAAATAATCATTCGTATTTTAGAGGACATGGTACGGAATATCAAAATTGTACTTCATAATCACATATTTCTGAGATATCGGTAAATTTTTTCCACATAATTAATATATGTAACATTTATATTTAATTTTTTATAGATGAATTTCTTTTCATTTAAATAAAATTGCAATAATGATAAATATTATAAAAATTTACAAATTTGAGCACTTGATTATAAAATCGAAACAAATTCGAAAATTAACAGAATATGTCAAAAAATTTAAACACTTTATTGAAAGTTTCGTTTAAAAAACAATTAAAAACGACTTAAAAAACAAACTTCCTCATGAAGCTGCCGAGAGTTAAAAGTATTAAATTTATTGTTTAATAATAAGAGTTTCATCGTTTTCTTTTAAGTCGCTATTAATGATCATCAGTTTATTTTTAGAATCAGTACAAAGTACAAAAAAAATGTAAAGCTTGATGTAATATTCATTTCATTAGCGTTTTTTTTGCTTCGTTCGTTTTGTTTGGATTTGTCACCGACTTCCAATAACTCATAATTCTTAGTACCTACTTAAAATAAATTGGTGACACTTCTTTGTACAATACTTAATTTGGATAAATTTTTAATTAGGAAAAATTTAACTTTTCCGTGCTTTATTCAAAAGATTGTTTTTGAGGATAGTTTTTTTCTAATTTATTTTGTAAAACATGGAAGAAAATGTGTCCAAAAAAATTAAAACATATCAGAGAATGTTTGAAAATAGAATTTTGAGAGGTATGAATATGTATTTTCATGAATGACAACTAACGAATTCGATAATTTAAATTTGTTTTGAGAAATCTTCTTCACGTCAAGAAGTGTCTGAATTTGAAACATAGGCCTCAAAGAAACTTGAGAGAAAAATTAAGGAAACACAAGAAACTAAATTGGTACAACTTAAGGAATGAAGACGTATGAGATGGATAATTCTGAAGAAAAATTAGAATTACTTCAAAATTGAAATTTAGTTATGATTTCTAGTTTCTTTTGTTGTTATAAACTTAATGAAAGTTAATACAATTATAATACTTTTGTGTTTATAAATGGTAAAATACATATTGACATATTAGTATCGGGCAAAAAATCTAAAGTAATATTTATAAAATAAACTTTATTAAAAAAAATATATTTTAGTGTCGATGAGTTAGTTGACGTTTTTAATTTTCCCACAAAATTTCGTTATCGTTGAACCCAAACTGGTATCACGAGTTTTTTTTTCAGAAATTAAATAAATTTATACTAGGTATTACAAAAAGCAAATTTTCAAATTATATAAAATATTGCTTGTGTCTTATTAGGCAGCAAAAGCACATATTTCACGTTGCCCATGATTTAATTTATTTACAAACTTTTAAATAAAAACGAAAATTTAACCTACAACGTTATATATCCTTTCTTGAGAATAAACATACAGTATCATATGACTCCGCTGTCGAGGTACACCGCAGATCTTAAAGGGGGTAATCGTTAACCGGATTAATTGCATCGAATCAAAAATGTCTACTTATAACCATGAAGAGGACAACATGTAAGCTAATAAATACGTTAATCGTATATTTCTCGAAAAAATACTTTTATGGTATTTTTTTATAAATATGCGATTCCATATGCGAAATTTTGTATGTCATAATTCTATATGCAAAGATTCTTGTCAAATTAAAATAAGAGCATAATGGCTTAGTTTTTAACATCGAATATTCAAGTAATCTGTTTGTAATTAATGGAAAAAAATGTGCAAAGAAAAAGTGACAAAGTAGATTGCAACCTGTCATAGATGTACTAAGACATACTTTCAGAAATGTTTTTTATTGTGAAAATGAATTTCCTGTAGGCCAGGTGGCTTCATGCCTGTAACATTTGTATTAAACTTTAATACAAATGTTTAATACAAATTTTACAGGCATGACTAACAACACTTTAAAAGAAAAACTTTAATTTATGTGGAAAATGACACACGCAGTAAAGAAACGGTCAAGTATCTCGAAGAAATTTTAAATAAATAACTTTTCTAAATACATACAGTTACTTAGACAGGCATGATCGATAATGATCGGTAAAGATAATTGGACGTACCTTAATTGCGGAAATACTTAAAAAGCCCGACAATTAGTTATTACTTGTTTTATTTCTTGTCTTATTTATCTATATTGACTACCAAGAACATTATTTTAAATATTTAGAAACAAATTGAGGAAAATACAGTTCTACACCATTCTAATACTTTTTTCTACAATATTTTTTATGGATGGCTAAACCATGCATATCTTAATATACCGTAGTTAAGAAATACTTGCAAATAAATAATACCTAAAAATGATCAAAGAGAATAATACTATTTGTTCTGTACATATAAATGTATCTCTTATGCCACAAGGTTACTTATGTATCCATACTAATCTTATTAAGCATATACAAGTCTGTATCATAAATTGTATTCCATTAAGGCCCCATTTCCGATGACTAGGCTAAAATTAAGTATTGCTAAGATCTTATTTAAATTACAAAGTGAATTTAATATCAAAATTTACTTCGCCCATGAACAAACGATATATTAATCTTAAATTAAAACCGGGTCACCTCAAAGCCAAAAAAAAATTAAATTTTAATAACTGCATAAATCGAAGATCCCGCTAAAAGAAATAAGTCTTCGCTAAAATAAAATAAAATATTTAAAAGAGTTGTAAAAATCTACGCAGAAATAAGAGTTTATAATAAAATTGTTATCATTGCAAATATCATGAGTTTGATTATCAGCTTATGCCTTGGAAATTAAAAATATAAATGAATATTACTCCCACGACAAGGAGAATTAGAGTTTCCTGAAATTCGAAAAAGATCTTTTGGTAACAGGTCTAGTGAAATGTATAGTTTTGGAATTTTCAATCCATGATAAATATAATGAAGTCATAAATCTATAGCAATATTATGTTTGTTACGCTGGGAGAACAATTAATTCCGAAAAATTATTTAATTCACGCACCGTCTTTGTTTATACCCCAATAGATCAAGAAAAATTTGAAGTGTAACTAATGTTTATATAAATTTTAAAATATATTTGACACAAAAAACACCCAGTTCTTGAACAAACAATATCTCAAATTTAAATTTTGTTTGCTTACTTTAGCACAATGTTATAAAGTTTAAATTGAAATCGTAATTATCGACATCTGGGCTGCAAAGGACCGTGTAAATCTAAATAATGGGAACAAGTTTGTAGCTTGTGGTAGTAATTATTAGCAAGACTGTAGTAATTGTTGGAGCGAATCCTGTAGAAGGATAGTAAACTCGTGTTTACGTAAAACTTTGCAATTGAATGAAAACTTCGGAGACTGGCCAAGGTTTTGTAGGATTTTCTTTGACTAATTATTCACACTGCAATAGAAAACACAGTGTCTTAATGATCTATTATATTTTATATTTTTACATCCTTAAGAACATCCAAATTGAAACATATGGGGATAATTCAGACAATTGTAATTTTACCATAAGCACTAAAAATGCGATAAAACTTGATACAATTACATTTACTGTATAAAAATATCCTTTATGACTTAGATTTAATGTTTTAGGGTGATCTGGTTTTTCTTGTTTATTTGAATAACAACATATATTTGGAGATGTAAGATAATAATATTATTTTAATCCAAATTTTCCAAATTGTTTCAAACTGCAAGAAATGAAACCCCAAAAATTAAACCGAAAATTCAATATTTTTTTTAAATGTTTTTCCTTATTCAGATGTTAGGTAACTTCTTATCTCTCAATTGTTTTTATTGTTCGTAAATTTATTATTTTTTATTGCAATTAAAAATAAAATTTCCTATAATATTTTTGCAGAAAAACGAAAACGATTTGAATTATGGAAATATATGTCATTACTTAAACCTTAATTAAGGACAAATTATTCAACAATGAAAAAATTATTATGTCTATCCCTTTTGCAAGGTTTCCATAAAGAGATAATTCAGTTTCCAAAAATATCTGACGATATATTGTAGTTTGCATTTGTACTACAATCAAATTTCATAAAATTACTTTCAAGGTACCCAACTATGTAATTAGACATCTGTATGGAAACTTGACCTAACAATGTAATTTTTTACCAAATGAAAAAAATTGAGCTTATAAATGTAACAACATTTTATAGACATTATCTGCAAATGAGGTTCAAGTTATTCCTTATGAAATATTTAATAAGTATTTTCTATTTCTTCTTATTTACCACATGGCTTAACGGAAGTGAAACTTTGATGGAATCAATTGACAAAAGACACTAAACCTAAATACATTGTTTAAAATTAAAAAAATAATCCATGTTTCATAAAATAGACTGCGACTGAGAAAGAAGAAATGAAAACTAGTCTCCTTTAATACTTCCATCGAACCATACTGGTTAGCAAAAAGAAAAAAAAACAGGCCCAAAAGTGGCAGATTAACGGGATGCAGTCAATGTTGACACATATGTCAAATACGATGCTTCTATCTTAGCTGTATGTATCAATATCTTTGGCAAAAGTTATTAAATAATAACATAATATAAAAAGGAAATTAACATGGAAAAGAAATTAAACAGATCACGGTAAAATACTTGGAACATCAGAAATTAATAAAAAATTAATGATTGTAAAAAGATGCGAGTGACAAGAAGTGTCAGTTTGACATTATAAATCTAACTTTTTGACAACCACACGCACACTACTAAAACAAAAAAATTACGTACTGCAAGTGAAAATACCTCATCAATTTAATATAAATTTTTTTTTCGTTATTTACACACTGATGAAGCAAGAAAATTATGTAGGAATATACGAAGCCAATACGAGCGACCTGGTTCCATACTATTATTTCTACTTCTCTGTATTGGATTAGGTCGATACGCAATTGCTTTCGATCGACATGGATTTCAAATTAAATATAATAGTGATTCATGATAAGTGAAAGAAATAGTGACGAAGGAAGGTATTTCTTTCACTTACCGTTACCAGATGATGATCTGCTTCTCGTCACCAGATGATGACCGATAACGTGAAATTGAGTGAATCATTGTCAACTCTAAAAATATATGCCCATTAATCTTTTTAAAGACTGTAAATTATAATGAGATTTTTATTATAATAAACCAAGACTGAATGCTCCTAATTATAAATATGTTTACCAAATTTATTATCATATAATAGACGTTTTTCTACCCATGTTTTAGATTAATTTATTGTATGTATGATAAGTTGATAACTATAATGTTACCATCAATCAGGATGTACGGAATACGGCATATATGTACAAAAGTATTTTAATGAACGTATTGCTGTTAAAACATATGAGACGGTAGTTTAGAAGAATTGACATCGAAGTCTCCAAAAAATATTATAATAAGTTAAATTTTATGCCTATTAAACAAACGAATAATTTTTAAAAGTTAAAGATGGAAAAGGAAATCCCAAAATTTATAGGAAAAATATTGGAAAGGTATTTATGGTCTCATTATACCTTTGGTTCAACACTCTTGTAAGTAAGATGTATAATGCAGGTGCGACAATTGAAATTATATCTTACACATTATTTTTATTATCTTTCCATTACAGAAGAAGAAAAAACTTATTTCAAACATATGAAACTATCAAGAATAAATGTATATCTATTAACTATCGGATTTTGAACTATAGGTGAATCTATTTTTTTACAAGTTCAATTAAGTTTACTGCAATCGACGGCGGCTCTTGATAATTTAATATATATCAAATAGAAATCCAATTATTTTATAAATCTAAGCAATTATAATGCAAAAAATATAGGTACGGCTAATAGCAGACTGACGAAAATTGTTAATTTCATTTGGAGTGGTTTAAATGACAAAATAATTTAACGGCTTTGATATAGAAACGATGTTGAAAAAAGTTTTTAAAACATTATAACTCTCATTTCAGTTTCTCGGTTTCCCAACAGCAGGCTCATTTTGGATATTTTTTTATTTAAAGGCCAAACATACTTTAATAACACCGTCTAGGTAAATAACTTTGAAATAATACCTCAGTTTTAAAAACTTAGGTTTCTATATAATGTATTTCAAATCAGGTTGCCTAGAATTTGCAACATCGAAATAATATTTTGTATCTACTTTGAGCTAGATAATTCTATGCAAGTATAATTTAAAATATTCTGTGAATATGAAAATGTATTTATTTTTAAAAAAAATATCTCTAAAAAGTATACCTTGAACAAGCTTATCTTATTAAATAATCAAAGAATAATATAATTGATTATAGTTTTCAAACATATATTCGAACATGAAATATTAAAAGTTCAAGTTCATACATCAACAAATTTCGGTCAAAATTTCAAATAATTTTAGAATTTCGTTTCCTCAAAAAGAAAAATGGAACCCTTGTAAGGGCACTCATGTGTCTGTCCGTCTGTCCGTAATAGTCGTTTTTTACAGAAACCACTTGACTTAGTAACTTGAAATGTGGCATAGTAATAAAACATGTAAATCCGCACATATCTCAACAGCTAAAGCTCAAAAATATTCCTTTGCTAATTTTCGAAGTAGCGAATTAAGTGCTCGAAAAATAGTTTCTTCAACATGTATAATATGGGGTATCGTTGGAAAGGACTAATTATAAGTATTTAAAAAAAAAATTTTCATAGTTTTAGATATTACATCATCAGAAATATACCGAAAAATGTGCATAAAATAGGTCTTTTTTCTGTAACTAATCAGCCTAATACTATAAAAGTATATCGGCTTTATAAACCCGGACAAAGGTTGTGAATAGCCATAGCCATTCAGTTGTAGTATTTTTTTAAATATGCGGCATGACTTTAGGTCTATAAAAATGTAGTAAGTAACCTAGCCAATTATGGCAATTTTGACTTACCAATTTTGCTCTAGCTAAATTTCTAAAAATATTTGTATAACTAATAAGGGTTTAAAAAAAATATAGTTTCATATATCATGTGAGATATTACTTGAAAGTGCTCTTATGAAAAATGCCAAAATAATGTTCCTAATTTTAAATTGCATATATAAAAATATTACGAAAAATACGGCAAAACACGGCATTTTGTCTCTTCCTTACTTTGAAAACTACAGAGCACTACTGACCTTTTGCTAAAATCATTAAAACAAAGTAGTGTTATAAAACCCTCACTAGATGATTACTGGAAAACTTGCAGTTATCTCAGATTTAATAATTTTTTAAATATGCACCATGTTTTATGCCTGTGAAAACAACAATTAACAATATATTTACATTTGACAAATTAATGTTTATAAGTAGTTTCAAGGAAATACTGTGTATAGTTAAATGTTTATCAGTGTCTAAACTCCATTCAATTTTAAAAGATAATGTTCATAAACAATCAGATTTGACAGTTCAGGTATTGTAAACCTTTTTCTTCAACTCATGTTAGTAAATAGTTTTATTTAATGTCGTTTTATTTAGTATTTGTGACAAGTAAAATGAAGTGTTTCGAACAATTTATAAGTATTACTGTTATGTAAAAAAACATAAAATACTACCAAAAATATCGATAGAAATAGTAGTTTAATTACATATTAAGTTGTACAGAAAATTAATACAATTAATAACAAATATTTAATTTTTAGATAATCAATAAAATATGTTTTAAAAAACGAACTAATGTGTAAAAATGCATTAAATATTTCACGGAAAAAATACACTGCATATATATACAATTACATCACGATGAATCTGGGCTTCACATCGATATCCAAAGATAGTTGTGCCTAATGCTAGTACCGGCGAGGCCGGCTTTTTGCCGATATCACTGAGAGATAGTATTACAGAACATATTCGTACAATATATTCATCATACATTTGTTGTAATATATCGTATATCAACAGTAACAATGTTTCTTCAGCCATGCTCCAAGAAATGCTTATTGGAATGACATTGCTCCAAGTAGAATTCTTTTGATATCGTTTAATTTAAAAGTAGTGTTTTTTTTCGCCACATATAATTTCCTTTGTGTCCAGATCATTTTGATTGTGTTTATTTTACAGCGATGTGACGGCAATCTTAGTATTTTACAGTGATATGTATTCTTGAATAGATGTATAGGTACGTTCCTTAGAAGAACATTCGCCATTTTAATTACACTCATACTTAAAAATATTACACATTTAACACAACGAATTCAACATTATAAAACAGATAATAATATAATAAACTAAATATAACACAAAATAATTTTACGAGACGCCAAAAATTTGGAGAGCAACATTGGAAAATTAGATGTCCGTGTGCCCGCGGTTTTTAATCGCCATTACGTTGATAAGTGTGGCAAGCAAGCTTTGAATATACGTGGTAAACATAAGTTGCCATACCTGGGCATACCTCCTGAATCTATATACCTTTCGACAAAAAGTGTTTCCTTGTGAACATATAAATAATGAATGTCACGAATAATTATACAAACTGTCCACTCGGAATAATTAAGACTTGCTACTCCTACATAAATATATATACGGTTATTACAATACGGTTATTATAATAATTGTTAGGTTTCGTGTTTGTGCAACAGGCGTACAAATAGATAATCATACGAACCCGCATTGGCTGTCTTCAAAACGAAAACTAATAAGTTAGTTTTACCAGACATACATATCCGAAAGGAGAATAATAGTTATTTGTCCCGCAAAATTCATAAATACAAATCGGCATTTTTATCTGATAAACTGACGATTTTATGAAGGTCGAACAAAATTACGGTTTCAAAATAATATTATTAATTAAGTCTCAAGGTGTAGTGACCATAAAAATGTGTATTACATTTCTTCTCTTTCTAATATCTATTCAAATGTTTTTCAGATTATTCGAGTAGTATAAAAATTAATATAGATGTATCAATTTCAAATAAATATTTAATTAAAGATTTTGCGATGGGGTAAACATTGCATTTTCCGCAGCCATTGACATACATATATTATTTTTTAAACTACTTCTACGAAACAATATATGTTTACTTTTTAGAATAAGATTCCAATTAACATATTATTTTCCGGTTAGTACACTACGCCGCTCATAATGCATTTTCTTTTTGTAAGACTATTAACATGACTCGTAAGGAATAACTGCGAATGAACTATAATATATATAAATACAACCGAGCCTACATTTTTGGGTATGGACGTAGGGTAATTCAGTATGATATGGCCTGTTCGACGAAAAGACCAACCGAAAAAATAGCTTTGCTCTAGATGTCGTGAGGTAAGATTGATAACTGCTACTCGAACATGTACGTTGCCATATACATTTTTTTATTGTAAAAAAAATTAAAAAGTAAGTATTTTTAAACTTGAAAGATTCAATTTACACCAGATTTTTTAGTAAGTCGATATTTGATGTTGTAATGTTAATATTTTTAAAACTTGTTATGTTTTTACTGTTTTCTCATTGAATACAATAACATGTTAATAATATAACCTCAAATCGAATAACAAATTGATAAGTGGCGCTAAATTTATATTCCAGATTATGCTTAGATATCAGATAATCTTGAAAATGACAGAGTTATTGAAGAGGTTTCAATGATGCTTGTGAAACCTACATCTCAACGGGTTCAAGAAGAATTATCACCAACAATGCTTTCAACATCAAGTTCGGAGATGCTCACAAAAATATGTCTTATATTAAGAATAATCTACTAAAATATATATCGAAATACGAGTAAAAGTTCAGTTGAAAAAAAAAACATTATCCTAAAGTACATATATAATTTGTAGGCTACACTGGAAAATATTGTAGTACCAACACTTATTTGAAAAGTAAATAATATGTAACAATATTTGTTTAATTATCTATATGCTAAATATAACAGAACTATATCTGTATAATGCCATGAAATCTAGAAATATAGCAGCGTAAGCTGTCACATTGTCGCTATCTCACTCTAACACCTTATAAAATGAATGACTAGCATATATGCTCCCGGCTTTTTAAACGTCGAGATTTTGAATATTTTCACAAAACCCAAAAAATAGAGGGTCGTCCATTTTCATTTAGTAAAATTTCACAATTCGTGTCATTAAAATAAAAGTGCATTATATGTATTTATAACATTTTGTATTGTGAATCTTTCTGTAGTTAATGTTTTGATTATGTATACAGTTTTATAGTACTCTGGGTATAATACAATGAATTTTATAAATTGTCGCCAGCTGATCGAATATATATATTTGTGCCAACCATATTTTAACTGTCAAATTCTATTGTTTATAAACATTATCTCTTGGAATTGAATGGCCAGTAAATGTGCACGAAACCCTCGTTGTGTGCATTCTATTCATGCTTGATCGATGATTAGATAATTGCAAAACCAAATTAATAGTTACGCTATTGAGAGACGACCCTCTACTCGATGAAATACTCAATGAAATTAATATTTAAATTTAGATTTCCATTCGTTTGTATGTATTAATGTTTGTAGGCATATGAAATAACAATAAAAGCTAGATATATATCTCAAGGCCCGAAAGACCTGATATGAATATTAAGACTACAAGTCACCTTGCGCTTTGCGACAGTAGACGTGTGCTTTAATTTAATATGCTTAAAATATAAACACAATCTCAACATATGTGCGAAAGCATTTAATTAGACCGGCGTGAAAATTTCAATTAATGTATGAATATTTCATGAAACATATGAGTTATAAATACTCGAAGGCAAAACTTTGGAATACACGTGATTTATAGGCATCCAAGCTTGGCTCAATCGCATCGAATTTAAACGAGTATGGTTTGAGAATTATAAAACTTTGTGAATGAGTTAAAATGGACTATTCTTCTATTATTGCGGTTATAAAAAAATTATTCACGTAATTTCACGTGATTTTAAGGGCACATATTTGTTTGAGTTTATATAAAAAGATTCCTTAAATATATTTTCTGTTGGTTTTTAGTGGGTTTATTGAAGTTAAAATAAAGCTAAAAAAGTATAAAAAATATTTTAAAATTTTATGTATTAAGTACATTGTTTTGCTTATCATCGAATCGTAACAAGTACGTAACTTGTACGTAAACGTAATAATTACGTAAATTAACAGCAAGCACTCTTCGTCTCACAAATCTTTGTAAAATTTAATATTTCCTTTAGTGTGATTTCATAGGTTTAACAAAATATTTAAATATTCTTTGAATTTTCGCGTATGTGGAGAATTGTGCTTGAATTTATAGCATATTAAATTAATGCACACGTAATGCACACGTAATGCAAAATATATCAATTTTTAATAAGTATTATCTGGAACAATGAATAGGATCAAATTAAATTTAAGTTGTTCTTTACAAAAAAAATTATTAAGTATTTTCCAATTGTCGTTTTTGGGTAAAGCCATAAGAATTTGGAAACATTGGTGGAATTTGTTCAGAAAGCATATTAAATCTAATTATGTTGTATAAAATTATAAAATAACCCTTTCTCCTCATAAAAGACAGTGGTAGAAAAAAAAATAAAGTGAAAATTAGACTCTTTTAATACTTGTACGATGTTATCATACTGGTTAGCAAAAAGGAAAAAAGGTAAACTAGGAGATAACGAGATGCAGTCAACATTGATACATGTGTAAACTATAATGATTTTAACTTAGCTTTATATGGCAATATTAAAATTTAAAGTAAATAATAAACAACATAACCTAAAACAGAGATTAACATGAAAAAAAATTAAATAAGATAAGATAAAATACTTGGAACATTTTAAATAAATGAATTGTTGCATAGAATAATTTCTGGACATTTGCCAGTGATAAAAAGTGTGATATTTAACAATTTTGTTTAACACTATAGATACAATTAAACACCAAAATACTTACTGAAAGTAAAATACGTTAGCAATTTACAAAAAAGTTTTATTCCATTATTTACAACCAGGTATTATTGAATATATTTGGCGTTAATTTTGTAGAAATTCATTATTCACAATTAAACGAAACTACATGATTTAGTATTATTCCATATATATATATATATATATATATATATATATATATATATATTTCCTAATAGCCCACCTGATGATGTTGTAATGCAACGAAATCTAGATCGTGGTAAAGCACTTACAGAAAGTATAAATAATACTACATCACTTAGTTTCATTTAATTGGAACCTGTTATTGCTTTATACAAAGCAATATATAAATAGATGCAAGCCTAATTCCATACTATTATTTCTGCTTCTCTACATTGGTATGGAGTTGTTATCGATATGGAGTAAAATTTAAATTTAATAATAATTAAAGTTAGGCGAAAGAAATAATGACTAAGGAATGTTAGTACCTGTTCCCTAACAAGATCATAATCAATTACCAGAAAAATGGTCTGTAAAATAATATCGGAATATGCATACATAAACAAGTAAATTGACGTTATACGATGGTTTAATGCCACGGTGATAGAACCATCGTCAAACATAAAAAACAAATTGTATTAACGTTTTTAAAGATATCTAACTACTACCCATGTTTAGATGAATTTATTGTATATATGATAAGCAGGTATCATTATGTTTTCAGCAATAAATATATACTAATAACGGCATATACAAATGTATTTTAATTAACGTATTGCTGTCAGCGTGTGTAACGCGACAGTTTAGAATAATTTCCCTAAAATTGAAAGGCAAGTAGTATAGTACGATAAATTGCAAGGAATAAATTAATATATTTATATATATATATATATATATATATATATATATATAATCTGCAAGGGAAAGAATTTGACAATTTTGTTTTTGACTGTAACGAAGAAATGGGAAAGGTATTAATAGGCGCGTCTTACAAAAACATTACACATTAAATTCATAGAACAGTAAAACACATTTAGTTACACCGTCTAGGTGTATAAGATTTCAAACCACCCCTTAATTTTAAAACTCTAGGTGTCTGCATAATATAAATTTATAATTTGAATTAAAATTTAGGTTGCCTAAAATTTTCAATATATATATATATATATATATATATATATGTTTTTGTATATAGTTTGTGTTATATACTTCTATGCAAATATAAATTGACATTTCATCTGAATTGAAAATATATTTAGTTTGAAAAAAAATGGTCTAGAAAAATTATTATGCCTTCAATAAGCTTATTTTATAAATTAAATAAAGAATAATAATTTCTTATAATTATTAAATATATCTTTGAACAATATGAATTAAACATTTCAATTCATCGACACATTTTGGTCGATACAATTTTAAATAAGTTGAAAGTTCCGTCTTCTCAAAAGGAAAAGCGAAACCCTCATAAAACTAGTTTATATATCTGTCCTTCCGTCGCCAATAGCCATTTTCCTGAAAACTGACGTGGAAACTTGAAATTGGACACAGTAATAAAACATGAATCCACACATATTTCAAAAGGTGAAGTTGATTAACATTCATTTGGAAATTTTCGGAGTAGTAAGTTTAAAGCTCGAAAAATTGTTTTTCAATTCCATAAATAATTTGGGGTATCTTTGGAAAGGGCTAATTATAAGCATCTCAATTTTATAGTGCTATTTTTTCCTAATGTTAGATATTATATAATCAAAGATATATTGAAGAAAGTGCAAAAAATGTATCATCCTCACCATTCCTCTAACAATTCTTGCCCGCGCAAAGGTAGTAAGAAGACCATGACAATCGTTCTAGATGTCATAATTTTTGCACTTTGCGGATGTAAATATGTGTCTTTATACTTACATTAAATTATGGTTGAGTAATACATTGTACCAACATACATATTTTGGTCTAACTAGCTTTTTAAAAATAAAGCTTTAAAAAAAATACAATTTCATATATTATGTGGGGTATTATTTGAAAGTGTTTATAAAGAGATCACCAAACTATTTTTCATAATTTTAAATTTTATCTGTAAAAATAAATTACATAAATAGACGAAAATGAGTTTTTCCCTTCTTCCTTACTTTCAAAACTACTGAACTAAAATCGTGGAAAAAGAGCGTTGGTAAAATCTGAAAAAAAACTGGAGCAATTATCCCAGGTATTTTTCAAATATGCACTATTTTGTACGCCTGCTAAAGCTATAGTTGACAATTTATTTACGTTCTGAAAAATTTAATTTATAATTAGTTTAATGGAAATACTAAGTACCCTTAAGTGTTTATGTGCTTAAATGTGTACAGAACCGCCGAAGTGCGACCTTTATTGTACTTGACAAATTATTGGACAATTGTAAACCAAATAATTTTTACGCTATTCATGATATCAGTCAACACCACTCAATGAAGTATAATTGATGTCACTCATATACACAAACGGATATGTCCATCCGTTTGTGTATATGAGTGTCTGTGAGCACGTTGCTCGCAGACACGCAGGCAGATACATGCAATAAACATAGTAATTAGACAGATATCTCAAGGCGTGATATATATATTTACAAGTCACCTTTTGCCTTGCGACAGCAGACGTGTGCTTTAATTTAATATGCTTTTAAATCGAACACAATCTCAACATATGTGCGAAAACATTTCATTAGACCAGCGTGAAAATTTCAATTAATATTTGAATATTTCATGAACCATGTAAGTTATGATTATTTGCAAGCAACCCTTTGAAATACACGTGATTTATTGCGATTCATTTATTGTAATGTATGCGATTGATTTATCGGGTAGTCAGAGCTTGGCCCGATTGCAACGAATTTTAACGAGCATAGTTTGAGAGTTATAACATTTCCTAAATGAGTTATAATAGACTAGTATTTTATTACTTCAGTTATAAAAAATTAATTTACGTAAATTCATGTAATTTTAAGGGCAGGTATTTGTTTATCTTTATATAAAAAGATTCCTTAAATATAATGATTGCTAGTTTTTATTGGTTTTGTTGAAGATACAATGTACATAAAAAAGTATAAAAACATTTAAAATTTTGGGTACTAAGTACCTTTTCCTTATTACTAAATCATAAATAGTACGTAAACGTAACAAGCACGTAAATTAACAAGTACCCTTAGTCTCATTTGTAGTTCAAATCTTTGAACTACTAGAATAACGACGTTAAATTGTTATAGTAATTTCACATGTTTGATGAAATATTTGAATACTACTTGAATTTTCACACCCACCTTGTTAAAAGCTTTTGGACAAGTGTTAAGACTTATGCTTGAATTTAAAGTATACTGAAGTAAAGAACACGTCTGTTGTCGCAATGCGTAAGGTGATATATGATTTTAATGATTAATACTTTTAATATTAACTGACTGATTTATATTGATGGTAAAGTAAATATTCTCTAATATACTTCATTAAGTTTTATTGGGTGATATCCGTCAACAGCGTGAAAATTAATAGGTTACCAGTATCTAATAATCTGCCAAGCACAAATTGAACTTGCACATTTAAAGGTTTATAACATTTCCATTAAACTATTTACAAACATTCATTTTTCCAACTTAAATAAATTATATTGTCTTAGCCATAAAACATGGTGCATTTTTAAAAAAACTGTAATATCTAGAATAATCTCTATGATTTACAATTTTCCTATGATTTTCTAGTCCGATTTTTCATGACTTTTGGCTCAGTATTTTCGAAACAAAAGGGCATGTTCTATTTTCGCGTGTTTTTCGTTAAATAAAAAACGATTTTTAGGTTTATTAGATTTTGATATTATATCAAAATACACAGATATATATATGTGTACATATATGCACAAATATATGCACGTGCGTGTGTGTGTGTGTGCGTGCATGCGTGTGTGTGTTAGTGTATGTGTGGTTTTTGGATGTTATAAAAAATTTAATGTTAGGTTGAAATAAATAATTTAAGCCATAATTTTCAAACATAATACAATATTAATAAAGTCGAACGCATTTATTAAAAGTAATTTTTCAATTACGGTGAGGAAATTACTAATTGACATTGATTTTATAAACATTAATTTGTTTACAAAATGTGAGTCTTGAAGATCCTCATTTCATTTCGTAAACGAATTAAATTTATTAAAGTCAGTTTCACTATTTTAAGTTTATTCATATTGAATTAAAAAACTCAACGATGTCATAATAAAAAGTTAAGCTATTATTTAAAAAATGTTTTGAAGCACACATTTTATTATGTGTGAAATAAAAATATCAAACTGTAATTCGACAAATGTCTATAAATATGCAAGACAACATCTCGACATCGATGCAAAAGATATTGCACATCATGAAACTACTTCCAAAGTAACTTTACTTTAGTATCAATTCGATACATAACCGGAAAAGTTTTATTAAATTAGGCAGCGCAAACTTTGGTAGATACAGAATAATATTCATTGTTGACTTTAACACCAAATCAACTTCTAATTTGAAAGGAGGCACTAAAATTAATTGTTTGTTCAAAATTTATGCAAACTTTTAACTTTTGCTGTTCTGACAAATTTGTTTATTATGGATATTGGTACGTCTAATTTAAATGGTTTTATACCTACTCTGAAATCGAATGGCGCCTAATACCTCAATCTGAAAAGAAATAGATTTAATACATCCAATATCAACAAAGAAAAATGAAAGGATGAATTTTGGAATACAATTTGGAACTCATAACAATTTTGAATAAATATATCTACGTATTTATTAAAAATTTCTTCATAAATTTTCCAAAGGAAACAAAATTTTTAAAGTACATATTTCGTTGAACTTTTAAGAATTATTGATATTATTATAATGGTAAATATTTTCTATAATATATCAGATTCAAAAATATTGTGAATATTTAAAAACTATGAAATTTGACATCATCGGCATAATTCCGGCAAATTTTAAATAATTTTTCAGTTTAGTTTTTTTTGTATAATTTTGTCTTAGCACTTTCTAAAGTATTCGGTGCACATATTTTTTGTGGACATTTTTATTAATGTCTCAAGAATTATTTTATATAAAGTTCTGAAAAATTATTGCGAACGTATATATAATATTCTGCACAGGTTACGAGGTGTGGCATATATATTTTGTCTCTATGCCAAATTTTAAGTTTCCATGTCAAAGTGTTTCTGAAAAAAGTGGCTGTTACACGGGATCATAAATAAAATCAATACGAATACAATACTTATAATAACGGATATGTGTTAAAAAATAAGATTTCAATATTTTAAAATCGTTCTTATTTACTGGTAAGAAATGTGTCAGTAATAAGATGTTTTCTAACGTAGAGTGACTTTTGAAACAAATGAGTTGGAACAACCAACTTCTTTCTTTTATAATTAACACACGTTCATTATAAACTCCTACTTCATGTGCGATAATAGAAGCCAACTAATTAATTACAATTTTAAAAATCTCTCCTGTGTTTGTTGTAATATATACACAAATAATCTTAAATTTAACTTAACTATATGTTTTGCCTACGATCTGTAATAAGACAATAGAAATTCTAGCAATCACAGAGAAATAACTAGACATTTCTATGTAAAAAATTTGATTTATATAATATTATTTTGTAAAAGTAGAATTCATCTTCAGAAAAGTTATTCAATATGAATCCTCTTTCTTTATAAAAAAACGTAATTTCATAATAAGTACTCTCACATCATTTATGCAAAAATAATGAAAACCTCTCAGTAGTGCAGACTATGTTTTAGTTAAAAGATAATGCACTAACTTCACATAGCTTCTATTTGGTGGTAGTAAATAGCTATTCTTATCTAGCCACAGTAAATATAAAAGCAAAAGTTAGGATATTTTTTACGATATTTTATATTTTAACTTCCTGATAACATGATCTCTTTTATGGTTCTAAATGATTTCTCCCTATTCAAACGACAATATTATCTAAAGACCATTTAGTTGACTTCTGAATACATTAAATCCTTACAATTGCACGAATACATACAAGTATTAAGTCCAATATAACAGTAACAAAATATAATGAATGAAGTCAACTAAATGGTCTTTCCGGGCAGGTTCTTAGGTTTTGCTAATTATTCACACAGAATATTTTTAAGAGTCATTATTTTTGAATCTGTTAAATAAATTTAGTTGTATTTTTCTTTGTCTGTATATAGCCTGCAATTTATTCACCCAGCACACCCCGGTGCATTGCATTATAGGCTTATGGCGTTTGACCTTCGGGCTATCGCGGAAACCGGGTTAACTACTCGGTAATTTGCAACATACCAGTGACCAGCATCTGCATCCTTTATTATGAGAAGCAACGCGTCTGTCCACTGCGGGTATTGTCTCCTATAATACGCGTATTGAAACAATTATATGTCTGACAAAAAACGTAAACAGTTTGTGTATAATAATGATGAATTCATAAAGTTGTTTTCTTTTAAACTTTGATCACCAAAATATATTTGGTCTGATTAATTTCATTCTTTAAAACATATTACTTCAACAAATTAGAAAATTAGTTATTTAAATTTACACATATTAATGTATATAATTGATACATATGGTGAACTTATCGCTACATCGGAACTTTAGCCCAGCCGATACAGTCGACGAGCGGCCGGGAATCGAACACGGACCCCGGGGTGCGATGCCTGTAATCAATCCAATACACCACGTTAACAGCAAGATATAATCCGGTATCATAATTATTTCTGTCCCGATTAGAACTACAATATGCTAAATATATGGCTTCGCCAAAGTTACATAAAAGTTTTAGCAGATCAATAATTAAATAGCATTTTTACGAAACGTGCTTTACGTTCTATCATGCATTTATTACTCTCCTTATCCCCCAGAGTAGTGCTTAGCATTGATGAAAACAGAAAAATTCCAAAGAAAATTCTTACTTCAATCATTCAAAATTATTTCTCAAGGAAATTTTAAGGTTAATTACTTCGCAAAAGTATTCCGTTATTCAAAATGTTTTCTCATTGGCGTGAAGTAATCGACGATCAATAACCAAGGAGCAAAGTATTATATAATAAAAATACGCAAATACTAATTTCGTTTAGTTTACTACATTTCGAAAGAAATGAACACACACTAGAATCTGTTGTACATTTTACCGATGAAAAATCTTTTGAAAGAAAATGTTTGAGGGTAAAAGTTGTTTCGCATATCATATGAAAGGATATATTCCAGTACAATGTAATTTCTGCATTATAAAACTATCTGAAAAAGATAACCTTTTACAACACGAAAAAAGTTACTGATAACGGTGGTGAAATCTGCGATATTTGTTAATAAAAGTCCCATTATGCCACAAAATATTACTCTAGTTGGAAGTCAAATGCAATATTGACGCATACTTGTAATGTTTCTTTATTTTAAATCTGCATCTAATTAAATATTTTAATGTTAAGATATTGCAATTAAATAATATAAGATAGAAAAGAATACAGAAACTTCTTCCAATCAAAATTTAGAAATTCATGGTTTCATTATAAGGCAACATTAACACGTGATTTGAAAAAAAATATCGATGTCATAGAATAGTAAAATAATACTATGTGTAGGGACATTTCGTTTTTTCAAATACCCTAATTGTTTACTATAAGGGCTCTTCTTGTATTATTTAAAAAACACACACACACAAAACTACATATAAGTCGATGAAGCCATTCAAATGTCTATATTGCGATAGTTCGATCTAACATTATTATACTGCGATGTATCTAAATTAATAGTAAATGAAAGTAAAAGAAAGGAGCCATGCTGAAGTAAAGTGTGTCCCTGACTCTTATAACGAGGCGATAGACCTTAGTTAATTATTTAATCGCGGTAAGTTAAACGCTGTCGTGACCGATGGTTGTACGTACCAACTAGTTGGCTCTTGATTATAGTTAGTATTTTGATACCACAAATAAAGTAACTAAAATATCGAGTTGCGATCGTAAATATAAAATTAAACCGATCATGAATTCTTAGGCTTAAAGCTTCATTGAATGACCTGGTAATTTTACTGGAACCAGCACTACGAAATGTATTTATTATGTAAAGATGTAGATTGCAAAATATCCTAGAAATTGAATATCATTTATCGAATAAGACTTTATGCCGTAGTGAGTTCTCTTACTACTTTTAAATAGTAGTTAATCATGCGAAATTACTTCTAATCTTACAGCTTTGCATTATTTTCATTAAATTAGCATAGCTGCTGTAACTTTGATAATGTAAATGTGCTTAGACTAATTGGCCAAATAATATGTGCATTAACAATGCTCAAAAGTTTATTTATAGATATAATAATATCATGAAAACAGGGAAAATAAATCTTTAAAATATTAGAAAAGAAGTAAAATTCCGCGGAGAAAACTATGAAAATTACACAACTTTTTGAAATATCCCCTATTAATTTTCCAGCACGGTCATATGTGAAGCAAATAAGAATATAAATTCTAGTCATTTATTATATGAGCAGAAAGCATATTTTAAAATGAAATTCACTTGTATTTTAAAAGCTTGGATAATTATGGTATTTTTTAGAAATGAATTCCCCTGATGTCTTTTTATACTTGATATAAGAAGTTTTGTTTTCTCAGGACTGAGTGAAAGCTATATTAACATACAAGTGAACAGACAACATTTTTAATAATACTGCACACTTTATATTCTATCGCAAGCCTGATACTTAAAAGCGCCGCAGTATAATCCTAAATTTAAATAAGCTAGTTTATCAATTTTAAAATGAAAAAAATTCGAAACTTCACAATTAAATGAAACTACGTGATGTAGTATTATTTCTACTTTCTTTAAGTTCTTTACCATGACCTAGGTTTCCTTGTAACATTCTACACCATCTTCAGGTGGGCTCTTAGAAACGATCTTTGCTAATATCCCACCTAAAGATGTTGTAATAAAACGAAACCTAGGTCGTGGTAAAGAAATTAAAGAAAGTAGAAATAATACTACATCACGTAGTTTTAATTATTTTAAAATGACGATATTTGCTTTTACTTAATTTCTTACATATAGCAATTCATAGCTTCCACTGAAACGAATTCACGAAAATAATTTTGAATAATTTCCATTAACTTTTGGTGTAAGTTTCCAATTTACATAAGTTATAGTGACTTTCCAATGTTTAAATGAAACATGATTTTTTAACAATACTTCACTAAATTAGTTTGTTTGCAAAATCGTGAAAAAAAATAGTTCAGTGGTACAAATAAACAAATTTACATTTAACAGCTAACCCTGGAGATTCGAGCAAAATCGAGTTCAACAAACATTTCAGGGGTATCTTTATCCAAACAAAATAAAATAACGAATCTAAAAAATCGCAATGTATCTTTAGATCCATAACAACACATTTTAAAAATGTGTCTAGCTTGAACCCAAATAATGCATGAAGTACTATATATTTTAATTAAGGAGACGGGAAAACTTAAAAAAACTTTGTAGGTATTGACGTGTGTTATAAATAAAAAGCAGAGTCAAACTTTTGAACTAAAACTCGTTCGTACATAATTTATTCACCTCGGCTATAACAAAAATGAAGTGGGGGTTATCCTCCTTACTTCGCTGAAACTAATGTACTAATATTAAAAGTTTTTTTGTTTACGCTCATTTCTTTCTACTTTTTCTTTCGTCCCTTTTTCGAGTTCCTTTTTAATTATTTTACTAAATGTAGACATCATTAAATTAATTATTAATCTGGGAAAAATTTACTACATGTAGACATAATTTCTTTTTAAGGTTACATTTCGCTGTAAGCATAGCAACAACAAATCCCACAATATGCTCTTACCGTAAGTTCAACCGTAGGCATTTGCGTAAGCCTCTAATTAGAAGAGGAGATTTTAACGCGTGTAAAAGATATATATATATATATATATATATATATATACAATTAAGTTTTTGTACTTTCGTTCGTATGTGAGCGTTAGATATTTCACTATAATATTGCAACTATAAATGTTTGTGATTGGAGTGTGTAATTTTACTTATCAACTGCAATATGTGAACTGTTGTTTCAATTACTGATAATAAAGGGGTGTAATCATATTTCCTTTTACTTCACAAGAATTTATTGCTCGAAAAATTAATGAATTCTGTTTCAAATTTAAATGTCGCCATTTTATTAAATTATTGAAGCACTTTAGTGGTTTTTAGATGAACTTTGTGTTTTTATGTTCTATATCTGTTGTATAGGTTTTTTATATTGTGTGTCTGCATATTTAATTTCAATTAAATAAGCTCTACCCTTATCGTTAACTGAATATATTATTATTTAGTATTTATCAACTGAATATACTATTATATAGCATTTAATTAAATTTAAGGCTAAAGCCATCAATTTTTGTATGTTATATTTAAAATTGTTTATAGTTATATTTCAAAAAGGCAATGTCAATTTTCCCGTTGCCAACTTTTTTCCATAACACAGACGTACAATTTTATGTAAACATTTACCTTAGACGATATTTTGTATGAAAATTTGATAGCGGCTTATAAAAATTTAATGTACGTTATTTTTATGTACATCAATAAAATTACATATTTTATTTTCAAGCTAACTCCTCGTCTAGAAAAATAAATGCATGATTTTTCCTGGAAAAAAGATAATGAATTTTGGTTTAATATATGAATTAATGACAATCTGAAAAATTTTAGGAAAGTTCCCGTCAAGTAGCTTAAACTTAAAAAAATAATATGCATTTTCTAATTTGAAAAGGTAATATAATCGACTTCCATCAAAAAGTCGATTTCGAAATGTTCGATGATTTCAATACTTTCTTGAAATGATTTATTTTTATTTATTTGAAAAGCCCAACCATCTATGCCCAACTTACAATATTACCCAAAGCGCTGGACATGTGGAACAACATGTGACAAATATTTATAGAACAATAACGAATAGGAAAATAGACTCACAGAGAAATTATGTACAAATGAAGAACAAATACACAGTAATTTGAATAAATGTCATCCAGCAATCAGTCGTGTACTACCAAGCAACCCTATTACTC
Organism: Druceiella hillmani; assembly: GCA_039881145.1. Lineage (NCBI taxonomy): Eukaryota > Metazoa > Arthropoda > Insecta > Lepidoptera > Hepialidae > Druceiella > Druceiella hillmani. The sequence goes on along the minus strand of JAYKKI010000018.1, from coordinate 1,381,582 downwards.
AATTTCTGAAGCGGTCAAAGAAGCAGAAAAAGATATCTAGGCCGGTGCATCACGCAATACTGCGTTAAACAATGTGAGCGCACGAAAGACAGGTGAATGCTGCAGAATATTCATTCGCGCTCTAGGCAGATAAAATAAACGATGATATGGTCCTCTCATGTAGCACCCAGGAGCATAAAGGTCCTATGAACTCAGCGTCGAGGGGTTATAAATATACACAATTAAATGAAACTATGTGATGTAGTATTATTTCTACTTTCTTATGTTCTTTACCACGACCTAGGTTTCGTTGTATTACATCTTCTTCAGGTGGGCTATTAGCAAAGATTAAAGCTTAGGAACATTCAATAGCATTTATATGTTTCAAAAACAATAGAGGAAGACGGGTTTGTGTGGGTTTTTCCACTGCTTATGTTAGTTAGTTTATTGTAAGAGAATGGTGTAGGTTTTATTATATTTCCGAGAGTTATACGATATACAAATATTTTAGTAAGGGTAATAAATTAAATTGATGTCATTCTATGAGGTTATACAATGCGAATATTCCGGTGTATATAATAAAATTAAATGGAAGTTATTCTCAGTAACATATTTATACAAAAGCAGAAAATTGCACATGAATATATTATTATTATTAAATATTACATTCAAATGTCAATACTGCACAATAATTTCTTATCATAATTATTTTTTAGGATTAAACGATATAAAGTCATATTGTGATAAATTTCATATTGACAATATATATTACTTTTAAATTATATATGAAAATTACTTTATTGCATCACAGAAATATTTCTAGCACTGGAAAATTTATTTTAGACAAAATACTAAATCCCTCTTATATTCCTTTTCACAAAGCTTTGCTATGGGTAACGATTAGACAACGAGTACGACCTTAAAAATTATATGTCTATTACTGCCTGGCTACTATTACTAGATAATGCCTAAACTATAGCTAACGTCATAATATTTGGTATAGATTGTCTAGGTCGAAGATTTCACCTCCCTTCTATTGTCTGTGTTTTTGTCAACCGTAAATCTTTTTCCAAAAGAGACATTATTGATTTTTGTAAGCGATAGAGGAATGAGAAAGGAATTTTCTAAGTTTTTGAAATATGTGTTATTTGAAAGGTGAACTTACTCACCAATTGATAATTTTTTTTAAATTTTACCTTTTTCGGCAGTAATTATGATGGATATCCACCATTTCACACCTTTGGATTTATCATAATTCTCCAACAAACCTCCACATTCTGGTCTATGCTCTTATTATTCGCATATTAAAATTCTATAATGGTAAATGTAACACAGGACGTAGTAGAATATGCGAGTCGTATCAAATTAATCATACCATATAGTGTTTGTCATTTCAATTACAAGGACGTATCCGATTTTCCTTTCAATGAGTTTGTAATTACATCAGTATACATTTCAAGCTCTATTGCATTTGCATTGCTTACTTTAGTGGTATTATAGAAACAAGCAGTCGTTTTTATTTTTTTTTCAAAACATGAAAAGACAGATAGTTAAAGAATAATTTAATAATAATTATAAACCGTGTGACATTATGGTATGTTAATTTATTCCATATTTACTTCTGAACTGCTCACGATTATTATTAAAGCGAACTTTTAAACCAGTTTGCATCAATTCTGATTGTGATATGAAACTTAATTATTTTGCTCATAAAATATTATTCGAATGAAAACCATATTTTTCTAAACATTTTATTATCTCCAATCACGAAATTAAGTATGAAACTAAAAGCTGAAGCACTTAAAACACGAATATAATATGATCTTGACGATTCTAATGGCGATAAATGTCATTTGAATCTGAAAAAGTCTAATACAAATATAAATATTTTCTATCGATTTGATAGTTATAATTCATTTTATTTTCAGTAGCTTTAAAGACGATACAGAGAATTATGATGCCAAGAGCAATTCAGTTGAGTTCTTCGAAAGTCAAACCAACTTTTTGCTTTTCAAAATACATGGCCAATTTTTACCTATATTTACTTAGTAATGTGCGCAAATGTAAAATATACACGAAAAAACTGAAAATAAATTAAAGAATTATGGTGATTTTTTTATATCCCTAAAGATCGGGAATAATTATTAAAAAGGAATTGTTTGGATGTTTATTTTTTTCTTTTAGGTGGCTTGTACCTTATGTTGACGTTCCATTCAATGCATAGAAAATAAGCCGAATAGTCTAATATTGTATATTTTCATATTAAAGTGATGTAACTTTTATCGTTTAAATAATTATTACAGTGTAATTTATTTGAACCATGGAATAAAATACGCAAACGGATTTATTACAAATCATCATATCACAACGCGTTTGTGACAAAATTAATTTGACATTTGGTAACATCGATAAATGACATACGCCCGTATGCACCACACACGGTGAGGACTCTCAGTCGGATTTAATGACAGTTAAAAACATATTTTATCTGAATATTTTACCGATTAGACAGTGCAATAAAGCATGGTTGGTAAAGTAGACTATTGTTCCGACTCGACTCGAAAACTGTCAGTAAGTCTGACAGACAGTCTTGACCATGTGTGGTGCATATGGGCGATAGGCGTCCGTAGTCCGTCTGCATTTGAATTCTTACAGTGTCGTTTGTCGTCAATTTGTCTGCGTTTGTTGGAAATTTTTATTGATAACTGGTGTTCTACATGACTGATTTCATTCACGCCAAGATTTTTTCTATATATTTCGAAAACTATTTATTTGTATCAACTGTATGTATTTGTGTGCATCAACTGCGTAAGTGCGACATGCGACAAGTAAAGAGGCCTATCGTGTCTTCCCATCAACTCGGTTTACAAATAATATTCGATAACTTTAATTCAGGTTTGTAAAATATAAAATATATTCAGAGATACTACATTCAAATTATTAGTTTATTGTTTTTTTATTACTTCAATAATAGGTCACAGAAGTAATAAATAAACTTGAAAGTTTATTTATTACTTCTGTGACCTATTATTATTCTAAACCAGGATTACTTGATGTCAAATAGCTGCCAAATTCTAATGCATTGAATTTGTAATTGTGAAACGTCTTTGTCATATTTTGTATTTTTATTGATTCTTATATTAAGAAGATGTAATACTTTGTATCTAAATTATTATAATAATAATGATATACATTAAATATCGTATAACTGAAAAATTAATTAAAATATAATTACTTATATTGAAATTTCGTACGCTGACGGATGACATTGTGGTTTCAGTTTCTTCGTTACATAGTGTGTTGTTATATTTTTTGTACCGTTTGCTGGCATTTTTATTATACCTTGATGATTATTAATGTTTAAATATTTGTTTATTATTTGATAAAGAGCGTAATATTCTTCGAAGAATTTTACATTTACAGCATGTGGTATTGTGCATAATTGGATATGTATTATGCTAAAGCTTGACAAAACCTCAAGCTTCTGAAACCAGTTATTTATTTAGTATTGATTTATAAATACACAGGATTACAAAACAGTAAAAATTTATATTCACGTTGAAATTAGAAAGTAGGCATAGGCCGATACAAAAATTGATCATGCCATTTTTTAATAAAAAGTCAATGGCTGCGTATATATACTAAACCGTTACGATTATCACTTTAATTCAGAAAAAAATTCTTGAATACAGATTTTTTCAATATTTAATTATGTTACAACAAATTTCCACGTAAAAAGCAACGTTAAATATTTCAATCACGAGAGTAAATTCTAGAAAACTCTTGTGATAAACATAATATGACCAACTATTATGGATTTTTTGTTATACGCATTTACTTTTATATTTCAAGTGTAAGCCTCGTAGTTAAAAAAAAATAAACTTTTCATAATTATATAAAAAGGCTATTAGAACGAAATGCAATCCTGATTAAAGCAAATCAAAATATTGAGCAAAACTATTACGAGCAGTTAGTGATTTTATTATTATTAAAATGTCAAAGTTGAGAAAATAAATGGTATTTCTATCGTTATAAATAAAGTTTCAGCTCTTAGAATTTTTTTTTAAATGTATAGGTAATTATTTTTAATTTTTACTTTCGGAAAGAAAATATACGCATAACAGGAAAAATTGATATGATTACATTATGACAGTCTCATTTGACTATATATTGTTTTCGTTAGACATTATCTAGAGGTTAACGACATCAAAGATTTCTGTGATTAAAATACCGAAGTGGCTGTTTATTCTATACCAATTCAGTTTGAAATATAGAACCGAAAATATAACGTAATTTTTTTAACTTGGGTAAAGAATTTGGTATACACGAGCAAATTAATTTATATATATATATATATATATATATATATATATATATATGTATATATATATATATATATATATATATATATATGTATATATATATACATACATATATATATATATATATATATATATATATATATGTATATATATACATATGTGTGTGTGTGTGTGAATATGTATGTGTGGGTGTGACTTTTATAAAGGAGTTCTATTTTCCTTGACTTTGCACTTTATCAGTAGTATATTAGCAACAGCGTGATCAACTAGAACGACAATTTTTGATAACGTTTAAAATTGTTTCCGTTACTTAGAATTAAAAATGTTAGTATCTTTGGAATGACATGTCCTCTTTTTTACAATTTATGCATATATTTATACACTAGGCTAAGTTACTGCAATATACATTGATTATTTTGTTGAGTATCCTTGTCAAAATTATTCTTTTATGTCAAAAACTCTTGGCAAAATTTTCGTAGTCAAACAGGGATCCTCTTCATGGCCACCGCAACTCTTGGTCTTCTTCTCAGCTAGTCTTTATTTGAAATACGCTGCATGATTAAATATTTAATTACAAACTTTATAAAAGCAATTCATTATTTGGAGACTAGTCATATGTTTTCTGCTTGGTCTTTAAATGTTAAATGTGTCATCAAGTTATGCCTTCAGGTTATGTGTCTAAAAATATTTATTGGTCGTTAAAGAAATTTTAATGTCTTCTGACTCGTCTTATTCAATATTTTTTTGAGCACAAAAGTACTAATACAATGTGCATCGTTTTATAAAATTGGGTCTGCGTTACTACATTTCAAATTTTCTTTCTCCTGAAAGATCGGTGTGAAACCGGTGTACGGCATGGGTGTTTTATGTAAATCCCAACTGTAATTTTATTAATTTCTATACGATGTATACATCTGAGTTCGTAATTTTATTAAGGCATAGATAATTTTCCATTCCTGTATCGATAAGAGTAAACCATCTACAGATATAAGAGATTATGCTCTATAAGTATAAAATGTAAATAAAGAAGGCATTCAGTGTATAACCAGTTCGAAAAAGTTTAACTTAGTCGAATATGGAAAAACATCTATTTACAAGAGTACATGAAAGATAAGTATGTATATTATTTAGTAAGTATTTTATAAATATTTTCTTAATACCTTGTTACTAAAACATACTACGCAACTTGGAGTATACCCTGAATTGCTTCAAATGCATTGATTGTCGAACGTCTTTTATAATTTAACCCACTGATTGAAATTTTTTCATCACCATCAAGCACTTTGTAGTTCTATGGATGCTATCTATTTGAATATGCTTGGATAGTTGGATTTACTAAAAGACTTATTGTAAATTGGAAGAACGTACATCCTTTAAATATATACTTCCAATACCATTTAATTGTCTCATAATATTATATTATAAAATAATTTTATATTGAATAATTTTACTTAAGCTAAACTGATCTTAAATAGAGTTCCAAGAAACTGTACGCAGCGACGAATATAAGCGGCACTGACTTCGAAATTTTAGTACTACTTAAATGAACCTCTATTAAATTTTAGTACTACTTAAATGAACCTCTCTCACGTTAAGTTTTATGGCTCTATCTTGTACTTACGAAACAATTTGTCGACAAACACCTTCCTTAAAATTTTACCATACTGCTTCATGAAATAAAACTTAAATATTCATCTCAAATTCTAGAACTTATTTGAGCATTCATATCCTTTTCAAGTTGAAAATTAGAGTTCGACGGGAAAAAATATTAAGTAAGAATCAATATAGAGAACCTTTTCCCATTTGTTAATTTACTTTTTCCAAGGGAAATTATAATTCAATCATGGATATATTGTTCTTATTTCAATGAATTCAACGCTAATAATAACATAGTATTTTTATGAAATTATTTATATTATAAAAACAATATATATTTTTTATGATTCATTCAGGTCCCTTTAATTTTTTTTTCTAAGCATAATGATTTATTTTTAGGATTGTATTGATGAAAAATAGCCTGAAGAAAATAGGTTTTGTCTTCAGGTTATTTTTTATTAATATCAATTAAATGTCTAGCAATTCATTAGTTGTGCCTGTTTGCTTTCAAAAAAGTGCAGAGCCAACGACCACTTACAGCGTATACAGCACTGCTTTGATTACAGTACCCTTGCAAAAAGTGCGTTTCTTCATAGGCAATACTCTGGAGAATAGCAGTAAGTAATTACTCCGTAGTGTAATACGAAATAAGAGAATGTTTTTTTTTTCTAATTTATTTCATTGCGATTACAATTAATCGTGAATTCTAGTTAAAAATGCCTTTATACCCACAATAATTTGTACACAGTTAAGAGAAATTTGCCTTTGGACAAGCTTATTCTCTTCGTATAATTATCGTCCAGACACGTTACTCATGTATATTTTGCGGTGGCCGTTACTAATATACTGAGAATAATAATGTAAATACTTAATTTACATTATCTTCAACATTTTATTAATAGTCTTAATTAATATTATTATTGTTATTTTATTAAGATATAAAGACATTTGATTACCAAAAAATATCCAAAATATTTTGAACTAGTAATTAAAATTTATAAAACGATTAATGCATTAAAACTTTTTGTGTATATTTTTGAGTTTTTTTATAATTTTGTAAAGCATTGAATAAAAAATATGTAAGTATGAGCCAAACCCTTCCGAAATGTTGTAATCTGCGATTTCTTTTTACTATCGATATAAAATTAACTTAATTTTATACAAACAGCGCCTCGAGAGATCAAATTTACAATATTTTAAGGACGTTGTCAAATAGAAAGAAATGAGAGGAATAATTAGTGTACATTTTAATTTAATGCTAAGGTTTAAACGGGGAACTTTTTTACACTTAGCAGGTATTACACGATTCCAAGTTACTAACACAAGTTTTCACCTTAATTGAATATTTGTTTGTAAAGTTTAATTTTAAAAAAATACTTTTCTTTGATCTTACAAAATTTTCAACCAAAATTTTAAACAGAAAATTAACTCAGTTAAGTTTTAAACTTTAAATCTTTTTATACCAAATATTATTATAATTTGTACCAAAATTTCAGATTCAAATTTTACATTAAAATTAATTTATATTGCTGGCAATCGAAACTGGAATATATTTTAGTATGAATACTTTTTTCCTAGGGGTGGGAAAAGGTAGCTATAGTTAGTTTAGATCTTATCATAAAATCTACTCTTGTAGAACAACCGGAAATGTAAGTTCATTCCCAAATTTATGTCTCAGAAAAAGGTTTTGTATTTAATTAATTTTTTCGTTATATACATAACAATGTCTTTCTTTCAAATTTCAAGGTTTTCTTTACATTAAAAGTTATCGTAACGTTTAATAATCTATCAGTAAGAAAGCGCGGCCAAAATTAATATTTTAGAATCAGAGTTTCATATCTCGACACCAAATATATAATTTTGGTTTCCCTTAATTTGTCTTTTTTATTGCACAATTAAAATTTTAGCGCTCGGTTTCCATTAATACACATACAAATTGGTCAAAAGTGATACAAAATGTCTCATGCAAACATGGGTTGGTATAGTATAATAAAATTGCACTCGGTTTGACGAGATCACAGCCTGCTCATTGTAATGTGCTTAGATTTATAATTTATGTGCTAATCTGTTCTTTCAAATTTCATGTTCGTTTGTTTTTAATTATTATTTGTTTGCATTCTACATTACCTGAAGAAAAAAAATAAAATTGTAAAATATAATTAACACTTTCATAGGGATATAATATCAGGATAATTTGTGTAATAGACAACTTATGGTGAAGCTTATTAAGATTTAAATCAATCCAAAAAACTTATCGACTTAATCCTCGTACAATATTAAATACTTGATATATATACAACAATCCTAATTTACCTAAGTGACCACGCACTCCTAATAAGTTTTTTTAAAACAGAAATTATATAAGTAATTTTCCATAAATAAAATAAATTTTCAAATGTTCGAAATGAATTATGCTACTTGGTACATAAATACAATTTTCAGATTCTTAAGTTAGAGTCATTGATTTATAGGTACCCGTTACAAAACGCGTGGTAGGTTTTCAAGCTAAGCTCTCAATCACTAATGTACATTGGTTGACGTGTCTATGGGATGACTGAAATGAAGAAAATAACTTTTTTAATACCTCTGACAACCGTTCTGACATTTCCGTGTCTAAATGTATTTGAAGTAAAATGTTTAAATACCCATTTAAAAAACCAAAAAAGTAAATTTTCCCAAGTACACAAAAAAATACGTACGAAATTATGAAATCTAGCTATAGTGATAGAACCGAAGTTTCAGATTGAGCAACGGTAATTATAGTAAGCGCAACAGTATGATATTCAAATATTATCAGCTATTATTATATTGCAGATGGATTGAAGGAGGTTGATATGTAGTATTTCAGTGTGGGCGCAAAGTCAGAACTTCAGCTCTGTCTAAATTTAAAAGTCTACATCATAGTAAAACAATTACTGGAGAACATATTTCATTATTTTCTGAGCCAGAATCTAGTTATCTTGTAAATCTTTGTTATTATCACAAACACATTTGTTAATACAAAGAGTATTAACAAATTTGTTTCAAAATTGAAGTTTAACATTTTCAATAGTGTAAATGATATAAAGTTAGTCAGTTACGAAAGCATATATTTTTATAAATATTACATGTGCCCAAATTTGCTACAAATATTATCATGGTAAACTTATTTACAGTCAAAATATTATGAAAACCAATTTTGTTTTGACATTCTCTCGTATTAATAACGATTTTCTGTTTAAAAATATTTTCAATGAATGGTATATTTTTATATTTAAAACAGCGCCAATAATACTCCTATAATATTTAAATACCACGTGTAAAAAACAAGAAATAATTGCCAACCGAACGGTCTCTAAATAAACTTTCATGTTACGTTGCATCGTACACGACGAATGCATGTCAAACGTCAATGTTTTTACTCAGGTTCTAGATGTGCCCTCGATCTAAATTCGGAGTAAGAAAAGTAAGCAGAAATTTTTGGAGTTTACTCCTTAAGAATTGATTTTCACGTATAGCGCCCGGTGTGAAGTTTTGTGAGGAGCAAAATGAGAAGTTCAGAGCGTTAAAAAAATGTAAACGTTAGGTGGCCTCTCCGCACAACATTTTCGCGCATCTTTGAAATTAAATATCAACACGTTTATTTGGCATTTTCTAATGGCGTAATCACAATGACGGAGTTTGACACACATGGGCTCGCTTTAATAGACAAAACATAAAACCAAATTAAATTGCGATTCTGCGACGCATATTAAACTAGCATTAACTAATCGTGTCATGAAAATCAAAGATTAGCCGATCGGAGATTAATGTTTCGATTCAATACTTTCGCCTGCGCAAAATGTACTATGCATCAATCGTTAGATAATTTCAGGCACATCTTGACAAATTAAATTATTTCTTGAGAGTTGTAAGCACAGATCATATACTAAAGTTGTAAATGTCGTTTCTTTTTGGCTGAAAGTATTGCGTTTAAAGGCAAAGTAGTAAAATGAAAACAGGCAAATGAAACTACACGGAAACAGAGCAAAGGCTAATGTTGAAGATATTGGTTCTTGCAAACATGTAAAGCGTAAAGATAAAAAAAAAGTTTGATACGCTGTTGCCGAGAAATAATGCTACAGATATTATTAATGAAAGAGTGAGTACAGTTGTACAATGGAAGAGTAAATGAAAATAGAATACAGAATTAATTTGTTTGCATTAATGTAAGTTCTTTTTTTATATTTATATACAGTATTACCTATTTTATACATTCCAAGACAATCGTACTTAAGGAGTAAACTTCAGTCCCGCGTCGGAGCTGATACTTACAGTTTTTTTGTGTTTTTTTCTTTTTCTCTCAGAACTCTATGGACGTAAAATTTACTAAAAACGCTAATAAATGGCATTAGCAGCAAAATAAGTTCGCTGGTTCTGATAATAGCGTGCACAACAAACGTAAACTAAATATCGACGTATATTTTTTATTTGTGAACCGATTGAAATAAAACCTAATACTAGCCCAAGCTAATATATATACATCAGTGAAAACCGCATCAAAATCTGTTGAGCCGTTACTGAGATTATCATTTACAACAAAGGTATGCACAGATATACATACAAAAATGCTGAAAACTCTTTTAGATTTAGTACCACGACTTTAGTAGTTATCACTTAGCTTTAGTTAAAAATATGTAATGTACAGACTTATTTCTTTACGATTTTACTATATGTATAGATTACATTACTAGTTACCATAACAACGAATATACAATTTACTACAAAACAGTACTCTTTAGATCGATATTAAAAACTCACTGTTCACCATTTTTCACTTGTCGCTTACGTACTTTCACATTATTATTATTATTGTTACTTAACTAAATTACGCGGCTTTTATACTAATCCAAACTAATATCTAAAGGTTTTATAAGGTTCAGTGGGTATACACGTATCTATTTTACACATACGAATGTATCACATTCTTATTATTTCACGATGTCCATATATAATCCTGAATTCAAATCGGTTTTGCTGGTTCTGATGTTAGCGTGCACAATGAAAATTAAAGATTGACGTTTATTTTTTATGCGCGAACGATTGAAATGAAAGCGAGCCTAAATGTTAGCACAAACAAATCTAAATATATCACTGAAAACCGCATTCAAATCGGTTCAGCAGTTGCTGAGATTAGCATGTACAACGAAGGTGTGCACAGACAGACAGAGACAAACCGACCAACATACGAAAATTCTAGAAATATTTGCTTTTGGCTCAATAGTGTGTCTTTAGTAGGTAGCACTTAGAGTTTTTAAAAAAAATGCAGATTATTAAATGTGAACTCGACTGACCTGATTTACACCAAGAAATAAAATCAGTTATAAAATAACCATGTATATTTAAAAATTATGCAATTTTACTTACAATAAATACGATTGTAAAATTTACTATAAAACGCAATACACTTTACTTCGACATTAAAAACTCACTGTTTACTATTTTTCACTGTTCGCTTTCGTACTCTCAGTGTCTTGATTTAAAACTGATTGTCATTTCTTTATTTGACGTTGACTGTTCCGATTTCAAATTATTATTATTAATATTGTCACTGCGGCTTTTATATTAATCAGAAAAAACTCCAGGAGGTTCTTTAAGGTTCGATATATACCTATCCCTTTTACACATATAACTATTTCATTCATACATGTGAATCTATCACATTCGTAATCTATATATTCACTATATATAAAACCGCATCCAAATCGGTTCAGTTGTTGCTGAGATTATCTTGAAAACCGGAAGTACGTACTGACAAATAGACAGAAATTCTAAATAATGTTGTTTTGGATTTAGTAGCATGCGTTTAAAACACTTAGTTCTACTTAAAAATTATTCAATAAACCCACTCACTTTTTACAGTTTTCTTACATGTATAGATAGATATAGATTTGTTACACAAGCCCTAATATATACGGATGTACAAGCAGAAGTTATATTACGCGCATTTCATAATTTTCAAAAATATTATGAAAGACTTAAAGTAACTGTCTAAGTATTATTTAAAAAGTGAAACCATTTTAAATACGATTAAAACCTGTCGTAACTTTTAAAGTCAGATATGAAATTTCTCTTAAGCTGCGCCAGTAGGAGATACTCGTTTTACATATCGAATAACGACAACAGTTCTTGCGAGTTTTACATGTTCACCTATCTGTTCACTAATGTTTAATAGTAGATATAATAGAACATAGGCGACATAAAGCAATACTATGTACTGTTTCTGGTACTAAATTCTCGCTCAGTTCGTCTAGGATATGTAAATATTTTAAATGCAACTATAGTTTACTCAAAGAGACACAGCAATTTCTTTAAGAAACAATCTGAGCTGTAAATAGTAATTATTCCATGCTAGTTGGAGAACCTATGATACATTCATTAATATTCAATGTATCTTAATGCTGCTTTAAAAATTTGTAAAATCTTGACAAGCGTAGTAAGGTTAGGTCTATATCAAACTTATTCATAATTAAGACAACAATATAGATTTTGAATTCTTCTGGAAATGTTTGCAATTAATCGGTGAAAAAGTTCAAATGGAATAAGTTATCAAGTGTTCGAAAGCAGAAAAGTGAGCGCTGGTCTTTCACTTTGTTTATTTCAAACTAATATAACGAACAACTACATTACCACATAATTCAAATAATGATCAGTTTATCTTCGCAAGGAGACGATAAATGAGCATGTGTTTTCATGTTATTTTGTGGTTAATACTATTTCATATATACAAATAGTAATTTTAGTGTTCTCTACAAGTCTTAGTAATTTTAATAAATCACAAATTTCAGTACTCCAATACCCTCTGCCTTTATGCTTGTATTCAAATATTGAATATATTTGGCGTTTATTTTGTAGAAATGCATTATTCACAATTAAATCCTTGTATTCAAAGATAAATCAAGAATTTCTTCAAGCTAAATACTTGTTACGTACGCGCAGAACTCGCCCAGTAATTTAATTGTATATAGTTTTTTGTTAAACTACTCACAAATATTTGTATTTATTTTTCACCACGCATAATTTTTTTTCTTTTTGAAGTACGAAATTTTACAGGCATGAGAAAATCATAAATTCCGTAAAAGGTTTGAGGTTTAAAATCATTGTAAGAATTTGTTTAAAAAGTAAGTCAATTTTTAATAACAGTGTTTTTCATAACTTTGGCCACAACATTTCTGCAGATGGAAGAAGGAAGCTACACATTGCCGACATTTTCAAAAGTGTCTTAAAACTATAATTCAGTCAATTTTGTAGAATTCTAAAAAAACCTGTTTTGGAATCCTTATAATCTTCTCTTTGAACTGGTATCCCGCAAGATATATCACATTGTTTAAAAAAATGTTTTTCTAATACTTTATTTACTCTCTATACAATTTTCATATAGTATCTTTTAATGTAAATGCGGATTAATATGCTTTATAATTATGGTAATTTTCAAATTAAAAAAAATTACGTCTAACGATTTCTAAGAAAAACGGACGGACATTGTTGAGGTGCGTAACACTAAAAATTTAGTAAAAAAATTATTAAGATGATTAGCTTTAATCTTCTATCCGAACATGATTTAAATAATAGTGAAAAATGTATTGTCTTAGTTGTTTAAATTTTAGATATAATGGTATTAAAAATAATGTTATTATTTTATTGCTCATTTTGGTAATTATACAACTGAAGTAGGTTTTAAGGTTACACTACTATTTTAATATAATTTTTAGGAAAATAGTTTTACATAATTTACACAAATAAAAATTTCAATAAAAATGATTGTTTATTGGTAAATATTCAATTGCCAAAGACTTTCTCAAATCTCATTCTTTTAAAGTAGGATCTCTAATACGTAAAAACGTTGACAAAAATAAACTATGCATTTGTTTAGACTGTGTATAATATTATGAATGTATATATCTATGAATATACCCAATTATTAAAAGAGGACAACAAATGTAAGTGGTGCGGTAACAGGCAACAATGGCGCTATGGGCACTTTCGTTTCAAGCCCATTATGTTATTAAAGGTAATGATGACTGGCAGAATTGCACAACTAATAACGTTAAATATAGCCTATGTCGAGCGTGGTAAATGAAATTCCTTGAAATAAATAACACGACCAACAAAGGGTTGGGGTTGATATTGTTAATGTTATTATATGTATAAGTGCGTTTTCAGAAAATTTTATGATTCGAAAGGTTTCCAAGTAATTTATAGACAAACATATTTTTATGTAGGCAAAAATATACCGTTTTTTAGTGGAACCAAAGAAGTCGTGTTATTCGATAATCGTAAGCAAAAGGAAGTTTGTTTTTTAAGTGTATCTATTTGAATTAAAATGTATGTAATTTGAATCTTTTACTTCCTTCTAGAGATCCAATGGCTTTGTACATTTTTTTTCAATTGTAAATATTTGCCGACTTTCTTAACTCTTACAATAAAAATATTTAAACTAATTAAAAATTCAAATGATCCTTCATTTGAATTTTCAATTAGTTTAAATTCGTGTAAAAGTAACACTTATGAAATCCACTGTCAAAATCGTTTTGACTTCTTCATTAGTAGAGAGTTCATAGCTCCATGTTTACCATGTACTGCACAATTTTGTGATTACTGAGTACCGTATATACGTATTTGTATGAATTAACACTTTCGTAATTAGTGCATATTTTTTTAAATTTATACTTATAACCTGACATTTTTTCTCTTTGACTATATTATTTACGCTTCTTTGCATGTTAATAGCAATATTTGAAATATAATAATTAATTATAGCATTATTATAATACAAAAATATGAACATTAATAATTAATATCATTATTTTATAATACTGTTAATAATATGAAATAACTCATTAGCAAACAAAAAAAATTGCATTTCAATCACACAATCTTCGCGGAAAATTTAAATGGACAAATTTGGTCGCATTTTCAATTGTAATAATTGATAAGAGAACCTAAAAAATGTTGGCCGCTAGTTGTTTAATTTGTAAAAGATATGAATTAAATAAAAAATCAAAGTACAAAATTTCCAATTAGGTGCCGTTATGAATTATTTCAATTCGTCAATAAAATAGCCCACCCGTTTTACACAGTACCTAAATCGGTTTACTTTAATCTCTAGTTAATATTTTATTAGCAACATTAATACTATAAATCAGAGTAAAATGCTAGATTTAGGCATTATGTTATGAGGAGCACCGGCATTACCTTCTAATCCCTCAAACTGCTGTTGAACTATCGGTATAGCAAGCACTATTTTTTCGATTCCTCTTTAAAATATAAGGCGTTGTGGGTATAATACATTTTTTGGCCTTTACTAGGGAGAATTATTATTTTTGTGATAATTTTTTTCTTCATTACTGACTTAATTTTTTTAATCATTTTTTGACTAATTTACTTTTTACTTAATTTCCACGAAAATACAAACTCACGGGAAATATTCATTTACGAGTATAATTGATTTGTCTTTTTGAGAAATAATACCCATACGCTCCTTATTTAATGGAAAATAAATGGTTCGCCGCATTGCATCTCATCGCACTAATGATAACTATGTATTAATGATTAATATGAGCATAGTGTATCCAAAATATGAGAAAAAAATTATTAATTAGATCAATCTTATATTATACTCAGGAATCCGTAGAAGTCCAAAAGTACAAGTTATACTAAAAATGATAATATTATAACTAAAAGAAACGGAAAACATAAATCAAATAGCAGGCATTAGCTTAACATTAAAGTTATGTTGTTAAAAATTAATTTACCTCATTTTATCAATGTGAATCTTGAGAGTTACTTGAATGGAGCCCAAGTACTGATGACAAGTAGGTAAGAAATAAAAAATATTCAAAACAAAACTTAAAGAATTTTGTTTCAATTTATATTTTTGAAACTGAAATGAAATCAAAATGAACCTGAAATTTACAAACCAAGAAAGATTTGTATTAAACTTTCTAACTATATTCTTCGCACTTCCAAATTTTTTAATTTATGTGCATCGAATACATGGGAAGTGCAATAAAATTCTTGTAACTAAATTAAAAAGATGCTACCACGATAATAAATATTTCTACTTCTCATCTCTAGCTTCTGAACAATTAATAGAAATTTATCCAGCATATTTTAGATACTGTCGTTTACAATGGCCTTACCCTAAATCATTCCTTTTTGGCGACGTATATTCAAAACGGTTTTATGTAAAATTCACGCATCAGATTCAATGCAATGATATGATTATTATACTAGTCACTTTATAAAAGTAACATGATTATTTTATCGAGGTATCGGTAGTAATAAAAACAATTAGAAAAGGCACCATCATGTAACAATTTAAAAAAATATATGTCCTATTTTTTTTTCCAATTGATGGGGAAATATTTCTTTTTATTTTAAGGCCTATGTCGTTTTTTTTTAACAGTAAATATTTTTTTCCCAATGGAATTAACTTTATACTCAGAACTAATAACATTTTTGTAATTTAGTTGTTTACTTTGCTGCTTACTAATGAATTGTGCTAATATGCAATAAAATACCCAAATATTTGAAAATTAAAAATAAGGTTATCCTGGTCTTTTTTCATATTTGTTAAATAGAGTTAAAACCTAAAATAAGACCAAAAGTACTAAAACCTTACATATTCTTAAATAGATTTTTCCTAATGACTTGGCAATATAAAATAAATGGAGTCTTTTTTCTTTTTCTTATTGATTATCCCTGTCACAACTTTTTTGTTAATTGGAAATGAAGAGAAGTCAAGCCAATTTTGTTAACCCAAAAACTGACTCTTTGAGGGTCGACGACGACACTAGACTCTGTCCGCTGTCCCATGTTAATTGAAAAACGCATTCATTAGTTTACTTCACAACAAGTTCTTGTTTTCGTAATTATCTTTAACGAAACAAGAAGGTTCCATGCATTCTTATATTATCTTCTTTTATATTTTACACATTTTTAAATATTACGTGATAGTGAGTTAATAAATTAAATTAAGTGTGTTAAACGCGTTAAAGAAATTAACCAGACAAAAGTAACAAGATGTTTTATCTAATTCTTGCGTTTATGGTACAAAGTGTGTAAAGAAAACTAGTAGAGTTTTCTTTATATTTGTTATAATTTGAGAATGATGGCAGACGTTTCATTTTGAAGATACAAAATTTTTGTTTTATCGTTTCTAAATTTAATCAGCCGTCGGAAAAAAGAAGAAGGAAAAAATCGACAGAGACAAGCATCTAGTTTTGCATTACAAAATTGCAAAAAATACATAACTTTTACATTATTTCTTGGGTCTGCAAAATATGAGTTAAAGTTAATAGATTATAAATTAAAAATGTATTCCCAATTTATTATGATTAACGATTTTTAAGAAATTGGCACAATTCGAGTACTCTTCTTGTGTACAATTCGAGTACTCTTACTAAAATGAAAAAAAACCGCAACCCTAGAGACAGTTTCCATCAAGTAGAAAGTTACTTAAATAGAATGCAAACAGAACTACTGTGAATCAAACTGTTGCAATAAAAATATAGGTATTAGTATCCATTTGATCGACTTAACTTATCTTCATCGATTTATACACAATAAGGTACTCAGCTATTACACAGTGTAAGCCTCCTATTATTATCTTTTTACACGCTTTTATGAATAAAACACGTTACACCGGAAACATATTTTTCTAGGTACACCACATTTCACGACATGATTTGCTCACGTCCAAAGGACACGGACAGCTTAGTCAATCCGTTTATTCTCAGAAACATACTCGTTTTCTCCAAAAAATTTATCATCTCATCTGCAAAAATTTACAAACAACTACATCTTGATACTGTGATCCAATATCACTGTAATATAAAAATAATTCAAACTGTTAAATCAAATTCACGTTGTAAAAGTTTTATGCTTATTTTAAAGTATTATCATTTTAGTAATATAACGTTTACTATATCTTCGTAAGTACCGCCATTTCAAATATATATTTGTTTAATTATTTATTTCAACCATGCATATTCGTATCCGTGTACCATGTACTGTTATAAAAATAAAATGGGGTTTTTATTTCTGTCATGCTTTCATGTTAAAGCGTCTAAATCAATTTTGACACGTTTATTGCCGATCGACATGTAATTTTCTGGCTCTATTTCGTTAAGACACTAAATAACTAAACTAAAGCAAAAAGACATTATTGAGAAACTAATTGAATACCAATTATAATCGTATGGCGTATCATGTGGTGATCAAATTTATTATCAGAACTTAGAAATGGAACTATGTAATTAAGCGACATAAATGAAATTACCTTGAATCAACAATTATTTGACAAGCATAATTTATTTTGTCTTACTTTCATTGGGTCGGCATTCATCGATGAAAATAAATTTACTGAGAAATCAATTAAGAAAAACATGGAATTAATATAAATGTAACTAATCATTATTACGGGTCGGGCACCTCGTGCAGACGGAACAAGCAAACGCAGAGCCAAATTAATGATCTGTACTCCCCTGGCAAATTCCTGAACTAAAATTTGAAAGTGAAGCATAGAATTAAAAAAAAGTTGTACGTCAGATTAAATTTATTAATCGCGATGTCATTATGGGTTTAACATGATGATTATATAATAAGAGTTTCAAAAACACAAATACTTTCTTGCTCTATATATATTATACTTTGATAATCTGGAGAAACTATGTAATAATTTGTGTTCGATGACCGTACATTGAAATTTTGTCGTAAAATCACTGTAACATTCCTACATTTTTCACATTATATATTGATTTAAAGGCTACAGTGTTCAGTTATGGCACTCTCAATACTAATTAATTACTTCGATTAACTAATTATTTTATATCGTCCTCGATGCGCAATAAAATCTTTGTACTACATGGATTGGTTATGAAGATTTTATTTCTATAAATTATAAAGCCAATTCGATAATAAAACGGTTTCCTATATATTGATTAATTACTATTACTTTCATTTGTTAAACTGATTCCTTCAAAGATATTAAAACAAATTTCATTCTTTGCAATTTTTTACTTTGCAATGAGTTCACAGAGTGAAAAAATGAATTACAAAAAAATATACAAAATAGCAATCAGTATTCAAATATAATGGAATATGTGATCGTATCATTTATTGTCATGAATATAGGAATAAAAATTGTAATGAAAATGCTTTCATTATACAAATAACTTCCGTGAAATATGATAGAAGACAATAAATTTAAAAGCAGTTCTATTTATTACCAGCCCTAAATATTATTTTGATATATGTATATGTGTATATATATATATATATATATATATATGTATGTATATATATACATATATATATATATATATATATATATATATATGTATATATATACATATATATACATATATATATATATATATATATATATATGTATGTATATATATACATATATATACATATATATATATATATATATATATATATATATATATATATATATACAGTGTATTACAATTTAAATTAAATTCTAATTACTCGTAATAATCAGCGCCATTATGATATTATAATTTTCACAATAAATTTCAAGTATTTTTAACCATTAGCACCACCAAGTTATTATAATGTTACATGATTTTCTTTAAAACTATTTCGTAGATTATTTAAAAAATGAGCGAACAACATTGCTATGAATATTTTATACAATCATTTATTTTTTAATATTTATTAAGTTGATATCAATTACAAGCAAAAGGCCATGATTGCAATATCATTATTCACAAAGAGTAAAATTATCAAAGAAAACCTTGTTTGCATGATAATTAACTAAAAAATTATAAATATTGTTATAAAAAATCCAAATATTTCTCTTAAAGAATTACTCATGAAATCATACACAAATGAAAAATAAACGATTTACGTAGTATGTCAAATAAAAGAAAATGTCTGTCTAAAATCACATTGTACTAAGTAATTAATCTATAATAAATTCAGGGGTAACCGAACAAATTGAACGGTTTTGCACAACATTTCAGTAGATAGTAATAAAATGCAAACAGGTATTAATGCAAAAATACTTTAGTCATTAGCATTACAGATTTTCCTCCGTTATTTAAAAAATGTTACAAAAATAAAATCATATGTAAATAGATGCAGTCAATTTAAAGGGCTTAAACGCATACCATTCGTTTTATTGCCAGCCCTCCACATTGTATAGAATCGATGTACTAACCCAAACATTACGAAAATCGATTAAATTTAATTGGAAGTTATAGTACGGAGTTCGATTGGACCGCGCTCCCAGTGATAAGGCGATAAGCAACTATCAATTAGGAAAATACGGAAAGTTAAATAATGTTGAGACTGAGGGTCATGTATTAAGTACGAATTTACGAGTACTTGACCATCTAGATTGATATTGATTATTGTGCTTTGTTATCATGACTACAAATAATGTGGGTGCAGAATGTGGGTTATAAAGCCAAAATTTATATTTTATAATTTTGAAATTAAAGCATATAAAGAAGTATTCGAACGAGTCTTTAACTTTTAATGGAAAATATTACGATACAAGCACAAACCGTCATCTTAATACATATTATTATTGAATGGTCCCCTAAAAGCTTTTTAGCTATGACTAATTTCCTTACATAAATCTATGGAGAAAGAATACTTTCCTTTATAAAAGGTTTATGAAGGCATGAACGATTTATTAATAAGATGTAGCTACTACACTGCCCTTGTTTTTATTTATTTAGATATTACACTTGAACCGCGTAGACAAATTATCTGGTATATCAAGACAAAACGGTCGAGCTCAACATTATTTAAGTGAAGTAATATATATAACTGACCTCTTCACATGATATTGGTAACAATTTATATTAATTAAATGCGTGAATGAAATAAATGATTTCATATAAACGTAAAAACGAGGAAAATATTAATCTCGAAGAAAAATTAATTCCTTATTTCGAAAATTTACGAATTATTAAGATAGGAATATTATTATCATGTAACGACCATTTATGTCGTTCATTATGAAAGTATTGCAAAACCAAATTTTAAGAAAAATATTTTGCCTGACGAAATAGAGTTTGTTCAATAAGTTTCATTAGTCCGTATAAATAAATAAATTTAACTTTTAAGGTTAAACCGGCATACTCCTGCAGATCCGTTTTGAAATAAAAGCCATTTTTGTCCGAACATAAAAAAATAACCTAAAAAAAATCAAAAACAAAACAGCATAACAACATATTTCGAACGTAAATGGTGCTAGAAGTGATATAAATTTTAATCAGGGACACGGGAAAAGTTGACAAACTTCGTAGAAATTGACGTGTGTTAGAAAATAAAAGACAGGATCGAACTTTTAACGTACATTCTCCTTCTTGCATTATTAATTTGCCTCGCTTATAATAGGAATGAAGTAGGGGCTGTCCGTCTAATTTCTTACTTTTTTAATGTAATAATCCTTAAATATTTTTTAATGCCCAATTATTTATATTAGTTATCTTTTTTATATTTCTTTAATCAATTTCTGTTATATTGCACTTTGAAAACAACCATGTTACAACACATAAAAACACGAAACTGAAATTATTATGGCAAATTTCAAAAATCGCACACTTTTCACTTGCTAAAAATTCAATATAATTATAGTGCGCTTCCTTGTTGTGAGAAGGCACGAAATACACTTTTTTACGAAGCTAGTTGTCTAGCCCTTGCGGTATCTTTACTATCATACCAAAGTTAATATGGAACGGACGTTCATCTGGTAATAATATATACTGTTTATAATATTATTATAATCTATATAATGATCCTGCTACGGTAAGTAACTTTCATGTTTTTGCTTCAATTTTGGCAAAAAAGACGCGTTATAAAATGTGTTATTATTTTTTTTTTATATTTTGACTCCTGCAATAAATGATGCAATGAGTATTGCATAGTAGCTTATAAGTTTTTTAACTAGCGTAGTAAAACAGGTTTCTAGTTGTTCGATAATATTTTATAAAATTAAAAATTCTGATAAATTTTATAAAACCAATGTTACTTCACAGCTTTTAGTTTTCACTTCTGCCGGCAGTCCCCATGACTGCCTGTTTTTTTTGTATAGTTGTAAGTAGTCACATTCCTCAATTTTGTAGGTCATCCTACAGGTCTCTCACGCCCGTATGCACCGTACATGGTTAAACGTTAACGACAATTTAAAACGTATTTCTATTTCTCATTAACTGTCAGTCGAGTCCGAACAAGAGTCTACGTTACCAACTGTGCCTTGTTGCACCGTCCAATCGGTAAAGTATCCAAATAAAATATAGATTTCACTGTCAGTAAATCTGACTGAGAGTTCTGACCGTGTGCGGCGCATACGGGCATTAATATTTAATTTATTTAAAAACCTTACTGATACTTCGTTCCTATTATTATAAGATTCATACAGCGCAAATCATTTTTTTTTAAACTTTTGGATTCCTTAATAATATTATATTATTTACTGGAACAAATGTACATAATAGTACATTAATTTGCATTGTTTTTAAAGAAGTATTTGTGATTTTTTTATAGTATTTTAGCGACACTAATAGTATTAAATTTTCCTACGCTTACACTACAGATTCGTTTAGGAATTCAGTAATCATTTCCATTGAGATTAAGAAGAGAGACTTATTTGGTGAAACTGTATGTAAGTACATGTTGTTTTTTCTTATTCTGGGTATAATATTAGATACGCTTATGCAAATTCCGAACGAGTAATATAATTGTTCAACCAAAATAGAGATCTTTTATTTTGTATGTGTTACAGTCTTTAGAATTACTAAGTAATTTCTTTATATATTCGCTATATAGAATATAATGTAATAAAAACGCATAATTTCATGAAGAATTGTATCGTTTTTATTTGAATAGTTTTACACAATTTGTTTCTAATAATTGTGGACATAATTTTCTACAAAGGTGTTTAATATTACCCGATTAATTTTAAGAAAACCAAGACAATTAAGAAAAAAACAATTTTATGTTATGTAAACTGTATCCACTTTAGCTAAAAAGGACTTTGAGGGAACTTTTTAAATAAAATAAAAATATAGAAAAGCTATCATTAGTTTTTGATTTTCAGTCATAAACAATTATATAAAACACAGTTTTCCAAGAACTACATATTTTGTGTTATGATACTCTCGTTACCGACTTGCGATATTTCTTTAATTGTGGTAACATGTGTTAAAATGAAATGTACAATCAACAACATACAATTAATTTTATACAGACATAATATTTGGATTATTTTGAAAGACCTCATTTCTCTTTCTGCTTAACAACAACCAACTTCATTATATGCTTCAACTGTACGCTCAACTGCAAGCCTCATGTAAGACTTTATTTAAAATTGCAGAAAATTTTAAAAGAAAGTTTGAATATTTTAACGCATATAAAGAATATGAATGAGAAGAGATTAAATTTTGATGATTTAATTTGGAAGTGAGCTTTAAATATTCCATTATAAAATTGTCCGTTGAGTCTAACAGTCTAATCAGTATAGTTTTACAGGTAAACGGCAATCTTTTTATTACAAGCTGTCGTTTCAGATACACATATATATACATAAATATATTTAAATATATATATATATATATATATATATACATATATATATATATATATATATATATATATATATACATATATATATATATATATATATATATATATATACATATATATATATATATATATATATATATATATATATATATTTCCATTTATTTTAGCAGAATTTCTTTATGACAAAATTAATAAATTCAATAGATTTTGATCATAAAGTCACTGTCGTCATGCTGACAAATGTTGGAAGTAAGTTAATTTTTTGTAGTTTTTTTAGTAAGTAAATTAATTGAACCTTCAGAAATTTATGGACGCACGTATATATGCTATAGGGGATTATTAATTGAATATGCATATGCAGTTTTGTTTGACGATTAAGTTATTTTTATATCAAACGATATTCCACAAAGTCTATGTTACTCTCCATGTTGCCAGTTTTTCTATTTGAATTCATATGTACAATTTTATATAAGTTCTCACCGTTTAAAGCTATACTACCTCACATGGAAAACTCTTAAGGGGTTCCTATGATGTTTCACGTGATTTTCAAAATTGTTTGAAGCCAAACTACTTATTGGGCTATTCACGTCATATAAATCGTTTTAAGCTGTATTATTAACTTAGTTTTATCATATATATATATATATATATATATATATATATATATATATATATATATATATATATAGTATCCTGGACCTGGAGTAACCTGGCCTAGGAGTACGCACTTAAGGTTCAAAATATTGTAAAAAAATAAAAATGAAGTTTAGAAAATCAACTAAGCATTTATTACGTCTACAATTTAAAAATCTTTCATAAAGTAACATAAAAAAAAACAAAATTGCGTTTTATTTCTCAAAGTAATAAAAATAATCTGAAATAAGAATTGCGTACTCTTAGAAGAGTACGCGTCTATGTCGATAAGAGTACGCGAGCTATGCATTACTTCTTTTTACTTGCAGAGGTAGCAAATACACTTTCCTTCACCCTCATAAGCCGTACAAGCCTCATGCCACTCAAAATATCAGACTTTGCTCTTTTGCGGTTAGATCTTGAAAGAAATTGAGCTCGTGGTAGGGGGGCTACATCTTCAAGGGGTATATGAGGCGATTCTATGCTTTGAATATCAAGACAGGCAAGTAGTGTACGCGCTCTATCTGTTTCAACAAACGACTGACCAGATGTATAATTTGTTGAACACGAGGGCTGCGGAGAGTTTCCGGGAGCGTTGCTCTCGTAGTCTACATTTTGTATAAAATCATTAGTGGGTTGTAAAATCTGTACTTCATTAATATCTGTCAATGGTATATTTTCAGCCGATTGGGCATTCTGTACTTCACATGATTCTGTTAAAGATAGATTTTGCGCTAGGTTATCAGTCGACTGGGCAATCTTTTCTTTACGAGATTCTACCAAAGGCACATTTTATGGAAATATGAGACTCTATCCGTGGCCTTTCGGTTACAGCACTATCTAAGAAATCTTCTTCTCCAAAAATGTCCGGGTTTAACAATTGAATTCCAGATATATTGAAGCTCTGTGCGGGAGTAGCTGCTTTGAGGTACGCCGGAGTCAATATTTGTGCAATTTGATACACCGTTATCACTTGACCAGGATGGTTACGCATCTATTTTTCACACTCTGATGCGTAAAAAGTCTTAAGGCTGTTATGAATGCAGCGATTGCACGAGCAACGCTGGTGGAAGTTGGTGCACACAACGATAAATCTGGGTGCCGTTTCAAAAAAACCGAAGACACTGTTTACCAACCATTTTTTTTTTCGTATTGAAACGATGTTCTAATCCATTTCTTCCAGCAAAATTATAAGCAATTTCTCGTATTTTTGAGTGGTTAATCCATAGAACATATTATCTACTTTTTTGATATAGTTGCACAGCTCTATTTCCATTTCATAGGAGAAGGTTTGGGAGTATCTGCCCTAGCTTGAAGCTGGAGATGATCTCTTGAGTCTTCCGCAGAGTGGCTTCAAGCATCCCCAAAGATTTAGCAACTGACCTCTTTGATTCGCATGCCTCTACGCGTGTCTTAGCATTGATCCACTGCTCTGGAGTACAAAGACTTCTCTCACTTTTTCTTGGACGTCTAGACATCCTGTGTACAAAATTATATTTTTCAATTATTTTATTTTAATCACATGTACGAGGGGTGATCAAAAAGTAGTGAGAATTAAAAAAGAAACATTTTTTTTTTCTAAATAATAATAATTTATTTTTCAACGAAGTCTCCTTCTTTATCTACACAGTACACACCTGGACTCGGTGTGTAGATAAATAAGGAGATTACGTTAACCTATTACACATATACAAATTATATTTTTATTTATGTATTTGCAACGTACCAAAAATAAATATATTAACGAAACTTTAAAAAAGTGAGTGTAAGAGTAGGCGTGTACTCTTTTAAGGTACACGACTGCGTACTCATACACACTGCAGCCAAATCGTAAACGACCGGGAGTCAACGCCATATCTTGGCGTTGACCGGAATTACGCTCGCGGCATTTGTTCGGCATCGTCCTTGAATACTCAACAGTTTACTTTATTTTTACAAAATAATTACATGCATGTATCAAAAACACTTTCAAAATGTAAATATTAATTAAGATTTTAAGAAAAAACCTTTAAAGTTACGTAATTTCTGTGTTTGCAGTTGGATTTGATTTTTTTTTGCACAGCACTTCTTATCACAGTTACCATCAAATGAGCAAGTTAATCGCTCATCGTAAACAACTTCATGGCTATTGGTGTTGCGTACTCTTATCGGATGCGTACTCCTACACCAGGTTACTCTATATACACATATATATATATATATATATATATATATATATATATATATATACATATGTATATATATATATATATATATATATATACATATATATATATATATATATATATATTAGGCTGATTCATAAAAACCGTAAAATTTTTATTTCACATTTTCTTCACTCTCAACCCCTCAATTTTTTTTATTCCACTAGAAAACATACCAGGATTTTTTATTTTTTTTAAATTTCTATTTAATGGTCGTTACTCACTTTTGAAATTCGAAAAAAAAGCATTTATTTTTAAGAGTTTATTAATACCGGAAATGAGTGTTACGCATAGGTTTCAGGGAAAATATTATCCTAAATAACAATAACTATCGTTCCTCTAAATTATTAAGTAAAAAAAAAATAGTAGATTTGCCTTATTACAATTTGGGCTTTTCTGTCTATAATTGTTAACTAACAACATCAAGTATTGCTTCTGCTCATCCTTATTAGAATGTAATTTATTTTACTCTTCCATCAACGCAACACCCTTCTCAGCTATATCTTTAACGACTCCCATATGCTGTACAATTTCTTTAGCTGATTTGAGGCTTTCTTCCTCTTCCCATAGCTCAGGATCTTACTGAATGAACTCGCAAGAAATTCCAGTGATTTTGAAAAAATTCATAGTATTTGTTAATATGAAATCTTCGATGTTTCTGTTTACGATTGCATCATATTCCAAGGATGCCTTTTTCGGAATGATTTCCGTTCCTTGAGTTTTCAGAGCCAAAATTATATTACGTTTTTTTTCGATAGAAACTCGTTTGTCAAAAAAAAGCTAAAGCAATTAGCTCTTCGGAAAGATACCAGAGATGACCCAACATTGTTGTGATGGCGACTTTGGCTACAACTGTGTTATATTTTTCGAAATCAATCAAATATTTTAATATCATTTTTCAATTATAATTTTTGTCATCCACTGAGGCCATATGAGCCACTAGCGCTGTAAACCAGTATTTTGCGTAAATAGCTACAACAAATATACAAATATCTGTAACGCCCTTAGCTTGCTTAATTGCGATTTTAAGCTGATGCTTACACAAAAACATTTTCAGTGCGCATATAGCTTTTGCCATCCATCGCGCACGTTGTATTCCAGCAAGGGCTTTGAATGAGATACCGCTTTTAGGAATCCCTCCCAAAAAGATAATTATCAAATGAAGAATCTTTATAATCGTCACGAAGCTGAAATTGTTCCAGTTGATTATCAACAAAAGCGATGACATTTTTCGCGATAGTTTGAACGCAATTACATGTAGATGGTTCGGACATTGCGGTTTTAAGTCTTTTCGGTTTATTTTTGGCGTAATATTCATTCTTTGGTGACGTATAGAAGAATAGCTAACGTTATATTGTGATACGTCACAGCTCAGACGTTTGAGCGTAGAAGCCAAAACAAGAGATGCTTTTTGGTCAGTCAACTTAGCGACATCAAGAGTAGTAGCTAAACTCGAATCTAAAATTATTTTTCGGCCTCGTTTCTGTGGTGTAGTAAAACCATAGCTTGAAGAGAGCCCTGGCTGAGGAGATATAGAATGACTTTTACTTATATCGCTATCACTCATTCTCTGCAGAAGAAGCTGAAGAACAAACAATCAAACACAATCACTTTTACTCGCAACTACGGCGTCACTGGAAAAGTGTATAAAAGAGCAATGGATTATTTAAATTAACTAAACTGTGGGTGTCTACAGAGAGCACTGAGGTGCCAACCAAGTGAGTAAACAAATAACTGTTTACATTATAGCAACTAAATACCGTCATCAAAGTTGTATAAGTAAACCATAGCCAACATCGCAATAAGTGCAAATTTTAAGATAATTCCTAAAAATATTATGAGGTGGTAGCGACCCTTAAATATTAATTAAAAAATTCGAAATTTAAAGCAAATAATTATTTTGGTAGATAGAATGATATTATGGGTTGAGAGTTAAAACCATTAAGACTTTTTATGAATATATATATATATATATATATATATATATATATATATGTAAGTATATATTTACAAGGTGTAGTATAAAGAACGTGTTTACAAGTTTATTATTACATAAGTGATTCTTTGCATCAAACTCAGCAGAAAATGTTAGAGCACCTAGAAACAATTATCTATCGTTTTTCAAGGAAAACAAATTTCCCTCTTTTACTCAAACATCCTTCAAATATACTCATATAGTAAATAAACGTAGTCCCATAATTAAAAAAAACAAGAAGGCATTAAAAACTTTACAAAACCTTTTCAAAATCATAAAATAATATTACGAAATCGTCAACACTGAATGTTAGGTGTCACTCGCTAACCGGCGTAGCTGCTGTTTAGCAGCATTGCCTTTGTTAATTTAAATATTTGTAGTAACCTCCATGTCCATTAAATCGGGGACGCGTGAACATGTGTTTTTTTTCGTGTTATCGTAAAAATAATTTCTTTAATTTTTAATTTAATTCTGATATTCCTTTGAATATTTGTGTACTTTTTATATGAGTTAATTTGTCTGCATGTTTGTTTTTCAATTAAATTTTCCATAAATTAGGATGCTAAAATAAACGTGTCGGAGTAACCCAATCGTAAACTAAATAATAATAATAAACGCATCAGCATGGCGCCGGCACAGTGTCTGGGTACGCATGTTAAACCCTTTCAGGTACATATTGCAAATGAAACAGTGTAGATTAATATTGGTATTTTCGACAAGGTTTAAAATTTTAACACATTTCCTCAAATTTGTCACTCAAGTTAGACTGAGTTTGATAAAGAATATCACCTGTTTGAATAACAGACACTTTCATTGTTACACTTTTTCATTGTTACTGAATCAAATGCAAAACTAATTAAAGAATATTGCAAAAAGAAATCACGTTTAATACGAAATATTATTTATTATAGGAATTTTGGGTTAATTATTTAAAATCACATTAACAATGTGACTTAAAAAAAACTGGCTTTTCATGTTTTTTTGCTACATCTCCTAACTATATGTGTTTTTTCTTTAACAATCGTTTATTTATATGCTTTAGCCATTCGATATTGCCTGTTTAGTTTTGTTTTACATTCCTTTTTTTACATCCCATTTTGTTGAAAATAGTCCCTCTCTATTAATAAAAAATGACAAAGTTTTATTTACTTCTTTGGACATAAAACATTAGACACTACTAAATTTGAACAAATACGTGACCTAATTCTCCGAAAATATTATGAATCATGCACAATATTTTGTGTATATAGCTTAGCAAAACTAAAACTTGCAGAAACCCTTAAAGTTTATATTTTAAGAGACATGTTATGGAGTGTGATTAACGCCCATGAAATGTAAAAAAAAGATTATGATGTATTACAAATCTAGAGATTCCATAATCGCAATAAATTTCTTGTTAAAAGTGAATTATTACACGTAATTCATTAAAAGCCGTTGCGTGAATTAATATGATATATTTCTTTTTCCATTTTCCAATTATAGCTTATATTTTAGAAAAAATATTTACGTTACCACCTACGTAAATATTTTACGAATTATAATTTGGTTTCGTCGTACTAATGATATGAGACATCTGAGAACATTTTAGAACACGTTTTAAAAAAATTATAATTTTTTTGCACATGATACCTTAAATTAAGGAAAGTGACAAAATGTTAGGTTAATCTATACATTTACAAGTACTAATTTGACTATTTTATACAGTAATTTATCTAATGCTGGATAACTGTAAATTATCGTCATCAATTTAATCGAATCTCG
Source organism: Druceiella hillmani (assembly GCA_039881145.1). Classification (NCBI taxonomy): domain Eukaryota; kingdom Metazoa; phylum Arthropoda; class Insecta; order Lepidoptera; family Hepialidae; genus Druceiella; species Druceiella hillmani. The sequence goes on along the minus strand of JAYKKI010000018.1, from coordinate 1,351,526 downwards.
ACATCGATGCGCTTTATGTTCGCCCCTACGAAATTTTCGAGCCTCCAAGCCATACATTCATAATTTATTAATCTGTAAAATAAATACCTAATCCGTTTGTAATTTTTATTGTATCCATTTATGTACATATTCCTTAAATTTAATAATTCTTCCTGTACTGGCTTGAATAAAAATCAATGACGAAAGCTGATTATTTGACACTGAATATGTATCATAGGACATTTGAAAATGACTACTTGTCATTCCAGAAAGCTAAAAAAATAATAACAAAGTAGATAAGCATATCCAGTTTCAGCACTTGGTACATCATTGAATATTATAATATATTGATGCGGAGAGGTTAAATAACTTGCTTCGACTAGGAATTTTTTGGGCACAAATAATAGCAACAAGTTTCTAATAATGTCCATAATAAAATTTTAAGTTGTATAATTAATATCATGTTTATAATAAAGACGCTTCGGATAAGTTTGATTTCCCTTCACAATAATTTACTCTTTGTTTTATTCACCTTTTCTTTCATTAACCGGTTGTTCACCTTGTTTGAACCACTAAAAAGTATATTATTTAGTTTCTTACCTTTCTTGTTGTACGTCTTCGTTTATTAACTTATAACTATACGAGTAAATAAATCTCTCGACATTGTTTCAAGATATCAATTCAGTAAATTCACAAATTTGATCAGTCGTATCACTTTAATTATTAAATGGATTTAAAGTTGATATAATCTAATCTATGATATAAAAACCGAATTTCTTTAATTCCGGTGGTTTCATACCTCAAAAGGAAAAATTGAACTGAATATTCATTTGAACAGTTTAGGGAGCAAAATTAAACTGGAAATTTTTTAATTAATTTCATGGATAATGTGGAGTATTGTTTGAAAAGGCTATTTAAAAGGGCCTGAAAAATACTTTTACTAATTTCTTGTAATATATCTTTAGAAATATACTAAAAAATACATGAAGTAATATATGTTCTCTCTATGTTTCTGAACCTACCCGATCTAAAATTGTGGAAAAATATGGGTTTTTTGGAAACCCATCCAAAAATGTTAGAAAAACAACCAGTCCAAAGTATAAAGATAAAATTTGGTGGTTGGCAACATAGACACTCGAAATTTCTTAATCTAAATATTTTGTCATAAGTAAATTTTTCTAAAGAATTAAAGAAGCGGTAAAAATGGTCTTAATTTTTTTTTAGTTACATATTGGATCAGCTGTATGTATAATTTTAAAGGACTTATTATGAGGAATTTAATTTTTTTATAACTTTAAATTGCATGTATAAAAGATGTACCAAAAAATGTAAGTATAGGGTGTGCACTTATTTCCGAAATTAATAAACCAAAAATCTTAAAAACCTCCTTTGGTTAAATCCAGTAGAGGAATATATGGTATGTCGATTATGGCAGATATTATAATTTTGAAGTAAGCATCATGTTTTTGTCACTGAAAGTTGTGGTAGAAAATATAAAGGTGTAACTAAGAACTTAGGAACTTAAGGTACTTATTATTTATACAGTTGTTCGTTTGCATCAAACTGAATTTAATTTGGGTAAAAAATTTGGGAAATATATGAAAATGTTTAATTTTTTTTGGCGAGTAAGAAATATTTCCTGTATTTGTGGTCTTCTGTACATAACAACTAAATTAAAAATAAAATAAGCTAAAATAAAATAAACAAACATATATTATATCATGCATTGACAGGACAAAGTGAACTGAATACGGAAAATTTAACGAGAATTGATAAAAAACGCCGCCTGCAACTCAAGTATAAAAGTAATTCCAGAAAAATAGAAATACATTCTAGCCATATAATATATATATATATATATTTTTTAGTATGAAGTTATTTTGTTATGGTTTATTAATAACGTCGTTTATACATTGCATAGCGAGTTGAATTTAGTCGTTTGTGTACGATAAAATAACAGGCATCAAATATTGTAAAAACCATATTTATTTAATTTGGAATTCATTTTTCCTTCTAACTGACAGTAACTAACAGACATACCGTGATGATAATTGTATTTAGTTTCAGAGGATTTTAATATTAAGCAGAATATTGTGAACTCCGGCTTGTATTTTAATCGAATCGTCTAGAAGGAGGGTCTTGAAGGTCGAGATTTTAATTATCAGTTCATGACTATGGTGTCAGTGCTATTAACATAGATCTTATCGAAATGATGAAGAAATAATGAATTTAAGAGTTTAAGGCAAAGTGAGATGGAAATAAAGGTCAACCTTTTTATTTCGTCCTCACCTCGCAATAAAATATTTTGTGCAATGTATATACAGTGTTCCTTTATTTACAGTTTTCTGTCATCTTGCATATTTTTTAGTGAAATTGCAATTCCAAGGATAGTTAAACATAGTGAAATATATTGTTTATACTATTAGAAAAACCTTTTATAAAATATAACTTTCGGCGATCAGGACCACCTTTTAGACGGAATTAAAATGTTTAATTTTAATTCCATCTAATAGGTGAGTTACAAAAAACATTTTATTCTACTAATAAATTTCATATGAATAAGCTTAAACATCATTTAAGAATTACACCTTTCGGATAATTCTTAAATAGTGTTTTAGCTTGATGGTTAAGCTGATGTTGAGCCCAGAGAATATATCAATTAATTGGCATTATAAGCCGGTAGACAATGTAGCCAACAATCTTCACGAATATTGTCAGTCGATATCTGTAATAAATAAAAGTTGGTGCCTTTGAGTCATTATGTTTTATTAGATAGACATGAATCACAATTTTACATCCAATTTTATTTTTAAAGAAAAAAAAAGAAATCATGCAGTTGCAATAACAGAGAGTAAAATGCAACAGTATTTGTTCTTCGGAAAACGGAGAAACACTTTCTGTGTAACACCAGATATTCGCGGCGTGAAAAGTTAAAATTTGTAAATAGTTTAATAGCAATAATATGTACACACAAATGTTCATAAATGCCTGAATATATATGGAAATCTTGTAGTATGGGGGGGGGGGGAAGGTTCTACTTGTACACATATCTTTTTTTTAATTTAAAAAATAATTGCTTGTCGTACTAAACATTCTTGCAATATTTTGGACATCATCAGTTTATTAAAACATAAATTATATGTTAATACGTCATCAATGCCAAGATGTATCTCGACATAGATAAAAATATACTTTTAGCAAAAATTGTATTTTTGAAACAACGTTTACTGACTGAAACAAGAGCTAAATCGATAATTTTATTACAAATGAAAACATATATCAAAAGGATATGAAATCCTCAAGATTTTCATAGATGTACAACGAAACTTACACCACATTACTTGGAACACAGACATACCAATTTTTTCTAATATCCTTATTTAATTAATGGTATATTTAGTTTAAATGAAACAACTTTCTTCTTTTTGCTCTAAATATTTTGAAAAAAAATCGCAATTACGATTGCAGGTGCGTTATTGCCACCAGAAAACGTTTAATCTATATGTTACGAATCAGACTAATCAGCTTGTAGTAACAACATATACACTTAACGTTTCTAAATTAAGGTTAGCATGTGTAATTAATTTTGCTACATAAATTAACCCTTTAAGTATTATATACAAGTTATATTATTGTAAAAAATATCAAGTTTGAAATAATTATAAAACATTGAAAGGTAAGCAGTTATAAAATGTGAAATATAGAAAAAAATTAAAAAATCACTTATTACGTTATTATCTTTTAGATTAAACTAAGAAAGCCTCCTCTGTCCACAGTTATGAAACATTTACAGTAAAAGAAGTTTATTTCCACGTAAATAGAAAATCCTATAATTGAAATCGATATCGCGAAGCGGTACGATCTTCCAGACAGATTTACTAAAATTTCTCTGTAATATATTTTAAGAAATGAAAGGTTCTGAAGGCACTTAACTTTACTGTAAGTATTATAAATATGAGTATCATTACCTGACCCACAAATCTTTTGGCTTTATTATGTGATAATATTTTGATTTACAGTAATACTTTTTATTTAAAACAAATATATGAAATTGTAATTATATGATTTAAAAACGCGCGTTAATCCTCTTGTAAAAAGTCGCTTTGCTATAACTTTGTAACGACAACATTCTGTAATGGAACACCTACTGATCAATGAGTAAATTGGATTTAAAAAGTACGGAAACCCCTACTGGGCTAGCATTAAACGTTCTACTATTATGTGGTCACTGAAATTATACATGTGTATTTCATGCAAGACGTAAATTGAATGCTGTGGAAATCGGTCATGGCTCAATGGTTATTTCAATGATTTATAGCTGTATTAAAAACAAATAGAATATAATTAAAGTTTTTATGAATATTTGTGGGTATTATTCATATATTTTTCGCAAAAGAGTTCAATTTTGGATTCAATTAAGTTTCAGATTTTGGAGTTATATTAAAATGGAAATTAGTTTACTAATGTAATTTTATATACAAAATTGATACTTATGACGGATTAGCTATAACGGAAGCGGGTCTGGATTTATATTAACCATAATATAAATCCAGACCCGCTTGACGAGTGGTCGGAAATCGAACCCGGGTCTCTGCAGAACGCTGCGACTTCAAGAACCGTAGGCCTTATGATCAATCCAATACACCACAGCTGCGACTATTTCATATACAAGAAATGCCTTTATATTAATAAATAGCATAAAATGATTCCACATATAGTGTACAAATGAAATTTATAAACTTTTAAATATTATTGCTAGGGTTCGTACTTAAACAACTTACATTTTTTTATGTCCAGAAGGGTTACTGTTACAAACTTACAATTTCTATAGATTACCACCAAAAGTTTTTCAAATAAATTTTCATGTGGATATCTCAATTAATATATGAGAAATCAATATGTTTTTTTTACTTTTCTTCTCGTGCACGTAAAGGAAACATTTATTTTCACGCATTCCATCAAAGGGAGTATGATTGGACAAGGCCTTATTAGTAAGATTGGTATATCATTTGTCATTTATTTTGTGAGGGCAAATTTCTAAAATTAAACGAAATGATCAACGTGCTTTAAGTATCCTTCAACTTCAATAAATATGTTTAAAGACAAAGGATATAAACGATAATTTTGTGCTTTTGCGGGTCTATATTTAATATCCTGATTTATTGTTTTGACTAGGTTGCTAACACATAATTATGTATTAGTAGACATAGTTACAACGCTAGACCAGGAGACTATTTAATTATAGTTAATAAGAAAGTAGTCAATAGTTGCATAAAGATTCCTAAAATACTTATTAACCAAACATAATAATTCGGTATTTTGAAAATCACATTAATATAAGTTGGTGAAAAATTATGCTTGAGTGCACATTAACAAAATAGAATTTTTCGCTTTTTTCTTTTGTTTAATTAAAAGAAAAGCTATAACGTTGGATGTTTCTAATAATTACAAAAGCTACTTAGACTAAAAGATTATCTAGACTTTAAACTAGCAATAAAACATTCAATTTGAATTTCTCGTTTACTATATGTTGATTTGCAAAATTTTCAAATAAAATTTAACAGATTTTTCTGCGGGCTCTTCAACATGAGTATAGCAAAACTTCTTCGAAAATCAATTTTTTAACAAAATGAACGGGGCTTATAATTAACCAAGATAGGGCTTCGTATAAGTTTTCAAAATAAACAAAAATAGTAAAAATTTAATTTGAGTAATTTGCAACCAAATTGCCCCACATTCTATTTTCATTCTATGGAAAATATTTTCAAAGTAACTTGGGCTAATGTAAAGGTAAAGCCCTTAAAAGTTAACTAGTTTATGTCTACAACTTGGTATAACTTTGTTAACACTATATGTATCATAATTAACAGTGACATTTCATTGAGAGAAATGTTCCAATATACATAATAAATTTATATTGCTGAATAAAATTAAATTGATAACTTTATTTAGTGTCCGTAGCTATATTGCTTTGAATTATGTTATTCGGGCCCGAAATAATATAGAAGTGGATTAAAAATAAATATTACATTAATAATTTAGTGTGATTAAAAATGGCATTAATTAATATAAAAACTTTGTCGAGTAATTATTCTTTTTAACTCATTGAACACTATAATGCATACACAATGTTTGAAATATGTCTTTTAGTTTAAATTTATAATTTGATAGAGTGTAACATGTGACAAAATGATTTCTCCATATATTTTGGTAAAACGTAATATTTCGTATGATTTTTTATTATTTTCTGCTTAAATTCATATTTTGGCTATTTAATATAGATTATATATTTACCATGCATACTGGCTTCTTTTTATGTCTACAACTTTGTTTCATATACAAAATCACCTGTTGGATATAATCACAGTGACATTTTGTTTCCAGGTAATAATTATTTATTAAAACCAATCCAAAAAATTCTCCATATATTGATCAGATGTGAAATGAGTTCATAACAATTGTGATGGAGTCATTCAAAAATAAGTAATGGAAATCTTTACAGTTCCCTGTTGAGTAATAATTTACTGCTTCTATTTTTTCGGACGTCGGATAAAGCTTTTTCATTTAGAATTGTCAAAGGCTTTTTAAACTATCAAATAGTCCAGTAATGAAAGCACCGCAGTACTGGCGACAAGTGCCACTTACTCTGTAACTCTTTTGAGAGCAGGCGAATGCAAGTAATAAATAGCTGGAAACGACTGCGCCTGATTCCTATTTTCGTCAATTTATTTTTGTCAATATAGAGTATAAAGAGATACAGTAGAACTCTTTTATATCTGCAAAAATCTAGTGTTCTAAATGTAGTTTATTAACACAAGGCATGAAAACCATTGAATGTTAATTAAATGCCTTATTGACTACCAAAAAATTTCGGTAAATGTTACAAAGCATGATACATATAATATAATTGCATGTGTTTCAGTGTATTCTTATATTTGAAGCATAGCCTCAAAACTGGCAAAGGTTATTAATTTTTTACACAACATACACGAACAAGAAGAAAGTAGTATAGCTAGATGAACATGAACAAAACACTAAAGAAAGTTTGATTTGAATTAAGTGGAACAAAAAATTCTTTCGTTAATTTTTTTTTTTAATTAATTCTAATTTCGTTTTAAAATAGTTATGTAAAGTGGCCAAGTGTCACCAATAACCTGCATAAAAAATATAAAAAATATCAGACGTTGGTAAAAGTTTGCACCAGGACATCGAAAATTTTAAAATAATTCCAATTTAGGATTTACTTTCGCGGCGTACAAAAAAATAGGGAATATATCAAAATAGGTTTCTTTTATTAAAAGAATATATCACTATATACTACACTAGCTATTGGAATTAAACACTTCATTATTTTACTACACGTTGGCGCTGCGCCCGAGAGACAAATTGCGGGACGAAGAGGGGAAGGCGGTTCGGGTCAAACTAAGAGTTGTGTTTTCTTTCAATTAGTGTCGTAGTGCTATCTAATTATTTCAAAGTGGAAGGTCGTGCATAGTAATTTTGACGAGTTCTTATTGATTTACGTTTTTTAAACATGGTTTCTACGAAACTAAATTTAGAATGTCCCATATTTGGTGAAAGTGCAAAGATGAAAGAAAATGTCCTACCCACGCACGAAAATGCGATGCAATTCTACGAATGGGTACATAAAAACTTAAAAATTAGGTATGACACAACCAAAGAACCTAAGTTTCTGTAAATTTTCGAAATAGTTGCGACAAAAATTAAAGAATTACGGATAAAATCTTCTGTTCAGATTGTCACTCACAAACGAGTCTTACAGTTATTAAAAAGTTATCATTCAAAATGTTACAATCTAAAAAGTGTTTAAAGAAACTCAAGCAAGTTAATTTAGAAGAGTTCAGATTACAAGGTTGAAAACTTTTGACATAGCCGCTTGTAAATGTAAAGAATTTCAAAGCTGTATATGTTTAAGAGAAAAAAAGTGTCAAAAGAGGAACAAATATTTTTAGGAGATTAACATATAAACTGATGGCCATAAGAAGAATAGATCTCATCCGCACTAAAAAGTTACAACATAGAAAATTACGTGCTCTCTAAGAAAAATCAACCATTGTTCAACCACAAGACTGGAAGAACTTTCCTCTACTTCATATCGGATGAACAGATCTGAAAGTAGTTATGACATGGAATTGCCCTCCTGCTCGTTGGCCACTGATGGTCTTGACACTGCTGACAAAGTCTCTCAAAACCGATAAAGCTCACGTATATCAGTTTCCATAGCTTGACTGTATGCGGTAGATACGAAGTATCACACTAGGCTGCGGCCCATATCCTATCATCTGTGCTGTGTTCTGCTTCTAAAGCCAACTCTGGGCGATTAAATTTTAACAAAAGAAAGGATAAAAGAAATTGCTGCATTATATTTTGATGGAAGGTGCTATATTGTATTTTTTGTAATTAATTAAAACACTAAAACAATTTAATTGACAAACGCGTTTTTATTATGCCAACAAACTAACATGTCAGCCCACGGACTGGAGAGCTGGTGTTACCTTCTGTTTAAAATTTATTTACAAAACAAAAGGAATGATGAAAGAGCTAAAATTATTTTAAAAGGAACAAAGAAGTTTAGAGAAATTATACAAGAGGAACATATTTCCATTCATATTTTTTAACGACTGAAAAGCAATCCATATTTTTTAACGACTGAAAAGATATCGTTGGAAACTTTAACAACTCTTGGCTGTGATAGCACGAACTTAAGCACAGGGAAAGTAGGGGCGTGATTCGTCTATTGACAAATGGAATATCTCGATCATTTCAATGGATAATTTTCCTCTTATACGCCAATGAATTGTCATTGAGGAATTTGTTGATCTATTTGGATGACCCTACTGCAGGACCTAGCTCATTTGCAAGTCGAATAAAAAAATCATTACAGACACGCGAGACGTTGGCCCAACTTCAGAAAATAGAAGGTGAACTACCACCACCAATATCAACAGGTCTCAGTACAGTTCAGAAATATTTGTAAGAAATAACTACTGCTGTCATAAACGGACCTTGCCCTCCTGATTTAATACACAAAAGCCCAGGTAAGCTATTCCATGCCCGCTGGTTAACTTGAGATAATTGTATATTGCGTTTGTGTTTTTCTCTGGAAAACCCGAAACAAAGTCTTGTGACCTTAGCAACGTTTGTGGTAAAGGCATACGTGCCAATCTGGTTCGCCATCAAAGTCCATTCGTTCGGCAAAGATGGTTCAAGGCACCTATGAGAGCTTACAACCAGCACTAGATATTAATGAGGCGAACTGTTAAAGATAGTGCACCCTGTTATTATTCGGAACTACTTTTCTCATTCAGAAAATTTATTCTTGAGTATAATAGATGTAGAGAACTCGTCGCAAGACATATTTTGAAGGATGGTCAAGTAAATTAAAATTCTGATCCACTAAAATTAGAAGTACCGAAAGTAAACTTAAATGCAAGTTCCTACATAGGCGTGATTTACTGGTAACGAAATGCATCTGAACCCCCAATATTGATGAATATTTCCAATGAGCAGTTGCGAGACCTAGTAGAAAATGAAGGAGATGCTGTTTTGGAGTTTGTGAGATTACCTTGCCACACCCAGGCAGTGAAAAGATCTGTAAACAGCTGTAAGTGTATGCGGCAAAACTAGAAGAGAAAGATTCATAAATTCTAAATTAGCATCTTGAAAAGTCATGCCAAATTTTTAAACGAAAAAGGATTTTTGCTTTAAAAATGACGTTTTTATACTATTATAATTTTCTGAACCTACAATATTTTTAAAAATAAAGACTTTTAATAATCTATTTATGACAGTCAAAATATATTATAATTATCTATTATTTTGTTTATTTTGTGTACCATATAATAAATGTCTTAAAAATAAAAAAAGTCTTCGGCGGGGGCTCAAGCTGCCAAGTTAAAGTTTTCAAAAAAGGGTATTATTAAAGTTTACATAAGGCAACTCTTCTATGGTATATATATATAATTCGAAATTGGAAAAAAAAAATTCTTCATACAAAGATGTTCCACCCTAATAACTGCACAAATATTTTTGTCACAGAAATATCGTTAACCATAAACGTCTCTACTCTTTAGAATCCCTGTGAGCATTTGTGCGACTGACCAATTGATAAAACTATAAATGCTTATAGTTTATTTTTATTTTTATAACAATTCTTGGAGCATAATTTTTTGTCTTAAGTCATAAACGTTCGCAACGACATTCTCAACACTTATTTACGAGCTAAAATCACTGTTTTGTAAGAGTTCCTGAAATTGTATTACGGAATATTTTCAATTTTTTAATGTGCAAAATTCCATACAGGAATATCTTCTCAACTTTATGTTTTAATATACCTATATGAGTTTTTAATATTACAAAATCTAATAAAAGGAAATCTTCTTGTTAATTGACACATCGCTTCATATTTATATTTAGGAAACTCAAACTGCGATGAAAATCATCAGAAATAAGGAATTTGTTTTTGAAAATACCGGACCGGCTATAACGCCGAGTTAGGTTGGTTAGAGATCTGTGCACTATTGCGGAAAGTAAAAATGCATAAATGTTTAAATAACGGATTTGTAGAAATAATGATATTTTCCGGTTTACCATTCAAAATGTGTTTTTTTTAAATATGCACATAAATGTCACGTTTATATCTCTGTATTATACTTAAAACATCCTAAATATTAACAAATATTGAAATGCGTATACATAATAATATGTACATATATACACGAAATTTTTCCTTTAAACATCTTAATGCCTTTAATATTTTTTAATAGTTTCGTCGGTTTCTGTCAGTTTTCTTTTCATTGCTTCCAAACTGCAAGTCTTTTGCAGTGCATCGACTTGAAATGTTGTCATTGACATGAATTTCATGTGGAAAATCAGTTAAAATTCAGTTGAAAGACCATGAAGGCCAAATTGTGATCCGCCAAATCCTGTCCATTTCCCATGGAATCTTTCGTTTACTCCTGAATAGTGTATTTCATTCTAGGTGTGTGACAAGATGCACCAACGTTTCGGAATACTATATCTCTGTACGTCTTTAAATAAACATTCTCCAGAAACTCAGTTAAATTTTATCCTTAAAATGTTACGTAAGACTCACCATTAAAACAACTTCATATACAAGAGGGCTTAATTAACTATTCCTTTATTAGCCCACACCAAAAGTCTACATTTACACTAAATATTTTCTGAAAATATTGTATCATTTTGTCATAATCTTCAGGTTCTTATTATTGAACTTTAGTCACGTGGCATGAGTGACATTCCTCTCGGCCGAGAATGGGATCTATTTCGTTTTACTATTTTGACACTCTTCGATGTGTCTCATTCATTATTTACTCTTAAGATCTTACAGTGGCCCGTGAACACCTGTGAACGTGTTAAGTTCCACTTCTAAATTCTACGTATATTATATACAGTTTTGTTGCTTCCGACGTATTGTATCACGCGTCACCATAACGATAACGTAGGTCTCCATAGTCTCTTCGTAAAAATCACAAATACTTATTACTGGTTAAAAGTGATGATTTTTTGTTCGAAGTAAAATATTAAAACGCTAAACTGGCCAATAATCTCTTAACTTCATCAAGATTTTGAATTTATGTGATAACTATAATACATGTAGTTATTCATTTAAAATACCGGGGAAATGTCGAACAATCGTTAAAAAAATAAGCAAAAAAAAAATTATAGTAGTAAGTGCATGACTAGGCACAGCAGTGTATAAATACATGAACTAGTTTGGCCGGCACAAATAGTAATATAATAAAAAGAAGTGACGATTACAGCACCATGTTTCTTTTTCTTCTTTAATACTAATTGATATTAGTTGCTCACAAAAATTGTAAATTTTCACTTATTTCGGATCAATTTTTAGGATCACTTCAAACAAGTTCTTTATGTAAAGAGTAGTTAGAATAAAATTTGTTTTAATTAGGTTCTGGAAAAATCTTACTATTTACTTTTTTAAATGACATCAAAAGTTACGTTCAAAATCTAATACATCGTTAGATCGCGTTTTTCTTTGAATTTTTTGGTGCAATAACGCATGTAAGTAAATTTTTGTATAATTAACCGGTTAGTAAATTAGTTGATAAAATTGATATGAAATCAAAATCGCTTATGCCTCAAATATAAATATCTTATCTTCAAATTTTGAAAAAAAAGATTAAAAAAATGTATAGTTATGATACAATTAAAAATCATTGTACATAGTCTTTCGGGTAGGCCCTTGTGTGTTTATCTATATATGTATATTCTGCCGACGGTGTGTGTATATATATGTATATATATATATATATATATATATATATATATATATATATATATATATATATATATACACATATATATATATACACATATATATATATACACACACATATATATATATATATATATACCAAAGTAATCTTTCGAAATCTTTATTTTGAACTTGAACCCGATACACTCGAATCACATGTCTGCTACAAATTTTTTTTCTTTTAGTTTTATCCGAAAAAATGTTAGTATATTAAAACCAATTGTGTTTGTATATTAAAATCAATTGTATGTTTAATTTAATTGACCCTGTTAATATTAAGGAAATTTTATTGAACCGAGCTTCTTTAGGCACACTTGCACTTTTTCTGGCCTATGAACGAAAATAAAGTGACATTCTTGGGTCGGTGGCGCTGAATTGGGTAAACTCAGGTCTTTTCGGCATCGGGCAAGTAAACAACTTTTTAGGCACACCACGCCCAATTTTTCTAGATATCAAGTAAACTTATTTTTTGGCCCACTATGCATACTTTTTGATTAATATTTCATTTGAGAGTGGTTTAATATAATACGCGTACATTATTTTATTCTAAAATTATTCTCTCGTATTGTTCCTGATCTGCAGTATTAATATCAATTATGATATAAATTATGATTTTATAAATATGATATTTTAAAATTATAAATTTAGTGTTCCGATCGTGTGTGAGAAACCAATCGTGTTAGTGGTGTTCCGATCGTGTGTGAGAAACCGATCGTGTTAGTGGCACGGGTAAAACAAATTGTCACGGAATTCATTCAAGTTGCCGAATTCGATGTATTTCCAGGGAAAAAAAGGTAATTGTTTTTGGTATAGTAATATTATTATTGTAAACATTATTGGTTTTTAGAGCAACTAGAGGCATATGGTGGTTTGGTATTGTTTTTATACTTTATTAAACTTCCGTTAACATATTATTCGATTTTGAAATGAATGTTACATTAAACATTCGACTTTAATTTTCACTTATATCACTTACATATTATAAAAACGACACACATATTTAGTAACATTTTTTAGCCTACCTAATGCTATCAGTACTTTTTTTCTCTAAAGGTGTATTAGATCACGCAAGAAATGACGTTACGCAAAAATAAAATACCTAACATTTTTAGTATGACTAAGTCAGCCATAATACCGTCTATGAGGTTATGAGGTTAATGGTTAAATAACGTCTATGAGGTTACTACTATTCTATGCTATTTCTTAAGAAATATAATTTTTTAAAATATTCTTGACCTTTATACGCCTATTAAGAAACGTAATGGAATAAAATGTTTACTTCGTTATATGTATTCACATTTTATAATTCCTATTACATTAATTACAAAAAATATTAACTTGAGATTGTACCTTTTTCATAAACAACACCTTTATTAAGTAAATAAAAATATAGGTATGTATTATTACTCATAAATTTGACAAAAAATAGATATAAAACGATTTTAATAAATTATTAATTTCAGTAACTAACTACTTCAATATTAACATTTTAATTATTTTATTAATTTTTTAAATTTGAAAAGTACATTTTTCATCAAAATGTAATATATTAATAATGAAAAAAGATTATTACAAGAAACACATTTTTTTTTACATAGCTCTAAATTTCTCTTCACTTTGTCATTTGTATTTTTCTTCTTAATTTAGTCTAGCGCCCATCTGCAATGATTTTACAATTCCTTTGATAAAATATATCGAATTATCATGACAGATGATTTTTCACAGTTAATTTTTTTGTGACAAAATCCTTTGTAAATATGTATTATTATACTAGTTCTTATTTACATATTTTGTTCTCTCATTAAAATAATAATAATAAATATATTTACCATCCCGACTGCCTTCCGGTTAGCGGCCACCTCTGGATATTCGGAGTAATCTACGAGCAATTTGTTATAGCAAGTATGCCTATTATATATACTATGCCTGTTAAAGGCATCATCCTCATGAGCGCAGTATTTTTCTCATCGCCCGCGCAATCTGCTTAATTTAGCATTTCAGCCAAATCAAAGCACTTCATAAATATTTTCAATTATATACAATATTTATGAATATTCAAACACTTTTTCGAGAATATAACCCTTGTTATTAGGTTGTTAGGCGCAAGCGCTATAACTGCTGCATTATAGACCGTACCAAATTATCTCTACTAACAAATTATACGTGAAACATTTTTGCATTAATTGGTGTTTTTCTTTCAGATTTAAACAGCTGAGCTGATTTTAATGGAATTTTGAACATAGAAAACACACACTATATTAAAATATCGACTATAATTAATTATCTCTTATATAAAACAAGTAAAACCAGGCGACTGCTTATTTATTTGCTTGTCTTTCTGCAACTCTGAAGAGGCTTAGAAGATTTGAATATAATTTTTCATGTTGATATTAAGTATCCTATATTATAACATAGACTGCATATAATTACGGTATCATAAACAAGAGTACGTTAGTGAGTATAAATGCTAAATAAATTATTCCCATACGTGCAAACATGTTCCATTTTACATACCAATTTTCACGGTATTTTACTTCAGACTATTATCGCATGAAGCACGGAGGGCACTGCACTGTAATATAGCAAATTTTAAACGTCTGGTATGGTAAATTATTTGCAAAATATTACTTAAATCGTTATTATATAGCAAGCCTGATTAAAATCTACGCCTATCCTTTAAAAAAAATAATGTTATATTTTCCGAACACTACGTGGACAAAACAGCGAACAAGAACCAATTCTACAAAATTCCACAGCGTATTATTATATTATTCTGGATTGCATTGTTATAATATATTGTTGATTGAAATTTAAATATTTTATTATTTCATCAGACTTTTTGAGTCACTGTAAAACTTGCAGAAACTTATTTCAGTCTAGGTTTGGCGAATATCGTTTTTTTCATCGTTTTCCGGCATTTCGGACTAATTTTGATGATGTTATGAATGTTTGTGGCATTTCTTTTGAATTGAAATACGCCAAATCCTTAAAAGCCCTTATTAACCCAATCGAGTGATGGCGCGATTGCCACACCATCTATTGTATATTATGGAATGTGTGAGTTCTAAGGGCTGCAGTGCAAGTCAATTAAAATTAAATGCAGAAAGGTGTGCTTTATGTGGTTTAAAATAATTAATAATTGTATTTTCTTATGCCAGGTAGAATTATTTAATATAAATTTTATTCGACACATCAATTGAAAATTTTATAATGACCTTTCCTAACCCTTAATGACTTTTTATGACATTATATTTCAAAAAGTTTTGTTAAGTTTCGCTTCTGTTTAACTAACAATCGAATCGTTTGATCAATTTTTCACTCATTTTTTATTATCTGTTTGTCAATTTCATAAGTGTATATGGCTTATATGACGATATAAAATTACATTATCGTAAAGGTGATCTACAGGTGGAGTTGGAATGTGTATACTGGAATGAGGCCATGGGAACGGCTAACAGTAGATACGATGAGTTTTTACATATTTTATTTCATTTGATGAGCACAGCCCCATCGATCCGGTATAATGATAGAATTACAAGAACTCCTCGAAATTAGTTTATTAATGTTTAACTAACAATCAAACATAGTGATCGATTTTTCAAACATTTTCCATTTATCCTATTGAGCTCAAATTTTCAAAATGAACTAGTTTCCTAGTTTGGATGACGATACAAAATAATATTACTGCTCATTTGTTGAAGTGGGAAGTTGAGTAGAGAAATTCTTGAATGGCTTGTAGTATATACGTTTAATTTGTGTTTATTTGGCCTGATTTGGCAAACACAGTATCACTGACCTGATTTCATGACTGAATTATAAGGACTGGTTGTTTTTTTATGAACCCTATTTATTGCACAGCACACAAAGCAACGTTGGTAATTAATCGAGCAATTTGTGACACTAGAGCTAAAAATAAGTTTCCTTGAACTTTACACTATCAAAAACAAGGCCAGTAACGCGCCGAAGATCGTGTGGTAATTACTAAATACGGTTAAACACTACATTCCGTGGGCCTTCGCGTGCGCACTCTCGGAGCAAAAAACGTAATTGAATTAAATGCTTTAAAAGATAAAATTATACAAATAAAGGTGAAAAACATTATATTGTCGTTTGTAATTATAAGGTAAACAAAACAACAATTCGATTATTTTTTTTTTCATAAATAAAGTTATAGTCATAGATTACACATTACAATAAAATTATAGTAACAAATTGGAAATGGTTCGGCTTAAAAAAAAAGTGAAGAAGCGTTGAATTTATGTATCGCGAATAAAAGTCAAGCAAAAATTGCTTTCACTGTATCGATATTTTCCAATCGACTGGAAGAGTGATCAACCGGTCAATTTTGAAGTTTCCATTGAATAATTAACCAGATTTATATGTGGTTTACCCTAGGATGCTTTTGATCGTTTACTTTTTTTGTAATTATTTTTCTAATGCAAAGTTTTTCCTTAAATATTGGAACATATTTTTCCAATAAAAATTTCCATTTTATGGATGGGTTCGATATTTGCGGCACTCTTCAAGAATTCATCTACCGCAAGAGTTGACCATTAAACGCGTTCAAAATTCTCATTTTTATATTTCATTATAGTAGGCAGTATTACAACGTTTAATAAAGACGTAAAATACAAGACTTCCTGTACCGCATTCTCCTGTACAGAGAAAAAAACCGAGTGCTAAGAAACTGTCACAATTTATTTTATATTAGTTGTGCTATTTGTTTATAAGGATTAAAATAATGTATCTAAAAATTATAGTATTATGAAAAATTAGAAATGTAGGAAAAATTCAATACGTATTTTATAAAGGCGTAGAACCATAATGAAAATTGTAGCATAGTTTCATTGTTCAAATTTAAATTTTATTTGTCTTTATAATTGAGATAATTTTTAATTACATTTTAGTTATTTTTAATTATCTTATTTTTTCACATTATAAGTAAAAAGTGTAAATTTAGTAAGTTTAACAAGCAAGAACAGTAAAATTCCTTATCTTTTCTGAAACAAACGAAAACTTCTTCAAAAGATTTGTAAAAAAAAGAATCAATCCATCTCTGCGCACATAAGTAAAGTGGGCGGGGGTAGCTTCATAAATCGAATTCCCTATAAATTAAGTACTCTCCCGAAATAAAAGAAAATGTTTTCCAAATAATCCAAAATAAACGAAGAAGATCAATTATGCCCATATCCATGGAGCGAACGGGATAGTGTAAAGATGTCTTTAACACAATTGAATTCCCTGTGACTACGGTACTACTCCGAAAAAAAACAAAAATTTTTTCGAAACTATCCTAAACAAACGTAAGAGAAACGGAATGGCCTATTTTTCCTGATCAGGCCTGGAGCAGGCGTGCCTGTGTCAATGAAATAATTGAAAGCGCATTGTACATTAAGAATTATGAGCTTCTTATAAATATTGAATAGAAAATTTTGCCTCACAGTCACAAGCCTGAGAATATATTTTGACTTAAACCGTATCTTAGCGTTAGCACAAAATCTTCTCATCAAAAGCGTATGAGTCCTCATAGAAGAAGTCTTGAACACCGTAACGCATATAAAACAACATGTAGAGAGAGATGTAGCTTTCAAAAATTATTTTATCTTAGACCTCATATGAAAGCTTCTATTACACTGTTTTGGGGGAATCTAAAGAAATTATATTTTGATTTATAGAACAGTATATATTTGTAATTATATTATTTCGTGGGGTGGTGTTTATGTGATAAGACTTTAGATTGGCATGAGCCAATAATTGTCGGTACATGCGTTTTCCATTTGCTCTTTGCATAAGAAAATGTCAGGTTTCTCGTGATACAGAATTATGTCTAAATTTATTCATAGTTAAGTATCATCTAATAAATCTAAAAAGAATCTATCTACTAGGTCAATAGACCAATTAATCCAAATATCAACCTTCAAAGCGTAAAATTAAAAGCAGTTTCGAAGCAAATATATTTAAAACATCTGTCGATTTGAAAATAGATGTCAAGCTCATAGAAGCAAGAATCAACTATCGTAAATAAATTGTATGAGTGAGTGTTGATAAAACAATAAAAACCTTAAATCCTAAATGCCATAACATTTGAAAGTGCGCACATACGTCCATATATGTACTCTGTATATATATACCCAAACTGTTTGTAGTTTTACGCCTTGGCCAGTAACATTTAGGTTAATTAGCCTATTGACCTTTTCAAGATATTCATTTTAAGACTTACCAGATGACATTTAACTGTAAACTGGATTATTATGTGTTGGGAACCGATCTATGGCAAAGGAATATAAATAATTAAGTTACAATTTTTTTTCAGTTATGTTTTATAATTAGTATAAAAGTTAAAATATATTTTAAAAATAATATTTCTCAAGACTTCGATGCTCCTGTAACTGTGTTATTCAATCTTAATCTTAAAAAATATGACCTTTTAAAATATGTTTCATTTTTTTCAGCACACTTATTTTTACGCACACTTATTTTTGCTTAATCTAATATATCTTTAGACTAACAAAAAATACTGATGACATTAGGTAAGTTACAAAATTTACTAAATATGCTTATAATTCTTATAATATTTAAGTGTTATTACTAAAAAATTATTAGTTTTTAATGTCACATTTGTTTAGAAAACCGAGCAAAATTCCAACAAAACCTCATTCGGCGACTTTGGGATTATTTGAGAAAAGTAAACTTAAAATCAGAAAGAGTGGCATACTAACTTATTAACTATTACACTTCAAAGGTTATTATGTAATTATTTCACAAAATTTTGAAGCCGGGGTGCGAGTTTTTAGTGTAAGCAATTGTAAACTAGCAATAAGGGCAAGTATTCGATGACAAGAAAATTTAGTTTCAGGTTATTTAGTTTTAATTAAAGTATTATAGATACAGGTAAATGTTCGAAAAAGATATTATTTGTTAATTTTACAACGGAAAATTCTCCAGAGTACCAGAAATATATGAGGTACTTAAATTGAATGGAAAGTAATTGTTCTCAAAAATCGTACCAACACGTACATTTATCAAATTAGGCACGTAAAACATTCCTTTAGATTACGCCGGAAAGATTCTGAAGCGAAACTTTCCTGTTCATAAATAACATATTCATTGAATTCATATCTCACGCTGTGTTATGATATTCAAAATTCCTTGATATTCTACTACTACTGCTTTAATTAAAGGCTTTATGGTAAGATGCGTGCTTGAATTTAGTATATCTTAATCGAAATTTTGCAATGGCTGGTAACATGCTCAAAGAAACATGTGTACACAAGGAAATGGAAAATATAATTGGTCGTATACATTTTAACCTTACCAATCTGAGCGGTCTTAGTCAGAAACGTGTAAACCAATTTAAAACCTACTGATGGGTATAATTTAATTTCTTATTCTTACCTATAATTTTTTTACTTACCGATTTCGTTATTATCTGCAAATTGGAATTTTGTTAAAGTAATTAATGTTACGATCATTTTTGATGTTTTGTTCTTTTTCTGTAATTTAGTAATACAAAAGATCGGTTTGGTTAATTGTGTTGTTGCTATTTGCTTATCTAGATTATATCCTATTTACCCTTATTACATTACATTCTAGTTACAATATATCCAAGTCCCCATTCCCCAATCTAAGGAATAAGTTATTAGGTATATTTTGCTACGGCAAATGGCTCTAAATTATGGAAATAATTATATTCTCATCTCTAAACATAGGACTAATATATATATTTAATGTTGTTTATTAAAGTCCTTCCCATCTCATTTTGCTTAAAGCCGTACATAAATATGAAAATAAATTTAACTCGTATGACAAATTTTTCATTGATTAACTTTAATATTTTATTTTCATATATTACGTTATTAATAACGTGATATATGAAAATTCAAAAGAAAATCATGTAAAATGAAATCATTTCTCATTTACGGCGTTCTGCTTAACTTCAAAAACGCTATTTTGTATAATATTTTTATTTATATTTTTATGAGGTATGTTCCAAAGAAATTATAAATTTTTGACTGATATTTTTAACCCAGGGTCATTCTGCTCAAAATTTTTAATTTTTAAATATTATTTGTTATAATAAAGTATGCACTTTATTATAACAAATAATATTTTGTTATAAATAACACAAATTTATACATATATTACAATTGTAAAATTGGGATGCTTGTACCCTAAATGTATAAAGAGAAGAAATGATTGAGAGGAACATAATAAAAATAAGAGAATGCAAAGATATTATTTTTGTATGGAAAATATAGTTTTTGATTCTTGCACTCTGCACGATAAGGTGCTCTCGTCGATGCTTTGAATAAAGCTCTATTTTCGACCTGGCGAGGGCCGACATAGGGCCAGAGAATATGAGTGTCCAATAGAAGCTGCTTGATGCCGGGTTCTTGGGCTATAGAGGCACTAATTTGCAGTTAATTCCGGGATATTCTCAGTAATAATTTCCACCACCATATCTCCAGAACATCTATCTTCTTCTTCTTGATGTTTTGAAGTTTTTACGTCTCTATAAAGTATAAATATACAAGAACACACAAGAATCGAACCAAAGGTTTTGGTGTTGTTATCACACATCAAAAGTGGTAGTTATCTATGCTTATCACGTCCACTGCCACATTTTCTGTCTTCTTTTGCATAATACCTACTCAACGCTTACGTGTTCCAATTTGAGGAGTAGTTCTCTTATGTGACGAGAAATATTCGCAAATGAGGTTGAATCATCTAGTGGCTACATCAAACGTAATAATGCTCTCCAATTTCCAGATTTACGTGCTTAAAATTAATCCCAGATAATCTTTACAGAAAGATCTTTCATACTGATGGAAAGCTTATTTTTACGATATAGCATCTTTTAATCTCTATTGCCGTAGTAAAGAAAATTAATGTCTGCCTTTTGATCGTATGCTGGTAGTATTTGATAATAAAATTAAATTGAAATATTCTATTGACTTATATTTCTTTGGCAGCAATTTAGTTATTAACTTTTAATAATAAGTGGAACAACAAAACTTCTGAAAGCTTTGATTTTTTGAAAGTGAGAAATTAAACATTTTTTTGATTGAAATATTTGCTCAGGTTCTCAAATATTTTCGACCAATGCTCAAGTTAAACGCGAGATTCTATTTCACTATCACCACTGTAGTTAATTGAATTTTTTTTTATAATGCTGTTGACAGTCTTTTACGTTTTCCATCAATGTCTTTTTCAAACCATAAAATATAAACTTACCCTATAAACTTAGGTTAAGTTTATATTTTATGGTTTCACTTGGTTTTATCAATGGTGTTCGCATACGCGTTTTTAAGATTATTCTTATAGAAGAAGATACTGCGGCCTCGAAACATTTGTTTTTCCTTTGAAGTTTCACATTTTAAGGAAAATAGTTTACAAAAATCAACGCGCGAAATGATACCACAGAAACAGCGGCAACGTGGTTACGAATTATTTAAAATTTAAGCAGGGAATTTCTTATATGATCTTTTCAGTTACAAATTTTGAATTATTACATTTGGAATCGCCTTTTTTTGTTATTTTGTTTAATTTATATGACTTCGTATAACTAAAGTTTATTTTTAAAGAAATTCTAATCTATCCAACTATTTCTAAGTAACGGTTATTATACATAAATTAAGGTTACCCAATTTATAGAATGACTATCATTTATATTAAATTTATTTAATTTTAAATATGTTTTCGGTTAAAGTTAATGATTTTTGATTGTTTTTTTATTTCTTAACATATGCAATAATTACACTCATGCGTAAATGATTATGAAATAATAACATTTAGCGTAAATATTTTATTATTTAAAATAGAAAGGAATTTTTTCTAAAATATGACTCTTTAAAATAATTAAAAGTATTCAAGCAATAATTCTAAATATTATGTATACAATTAAGCAATTTTGCTTATTACCGGTTCATATTTATTTTTGCCTACAGAGATGAAGCAACAATTCATAAGTATATTCCACGTCCAATTTACTAAAATATAACTTTATGATATTTAGTGCTATATCAGTGTTTTCTCGCACGTCTAATTACATATTTTTACTTTCGTCATCATATCATTTCATGATTGAATAATTCCTAAAAGTTTGTATTAATCAAGCCATTTCAGCAACTTTCCTTTGGTTCCCTTCAGAATTAATTTGCTTTACTGACTTTTTTTACCGCCGAGCAGGTCGAGATTTGTTGAGCCAAAACAAAAACAAATATACTTAATGGAAATTTAAGTTACTTTTGCGAAATCGTTTTTGTAATTATTATTGATATCGAATGACCTGAAGTAAACTTTTAATTTGCTTTTTTTAATAAATCATAATGATATTTATTGCATCATTAAGTCAAGTGTAAATAATACATTATATAAATCTTAGAGTTTTTAACGAAATATTTATCAACACTTTCGTAATTTACTATTTTACCTTATTCATTAAAATCGGATTTATACACGTTGTGTACGTCAATGTCTATAAGTTCTGTTATATAACGATGTAAATGTAAAGAAACTGGTTTCTTAATTAAATTTGATTTGGGAATAAAACAATTTAGGCCGAAAAAGTTAAGAAAGATAAAAAACATGGAAAGATGACACAAGTTTCTTGAATATTATTATTTCTGGAATATTATTCCAGATATAAACATTTGAAATTAAATGACTCTTTGGTCTTGTGAAAAGAGTAATTTTTTTTTTAAATTTGAAGGTTAATTAAGGAAAAAAGTTGTGATGCAATTTTCATTATTTTTAATTTTATTTCTTAATAAAATTTTATGGAGTAATAACTTTAGCGGTATCATTTTTCCGTTATCCGTAAAAAGGTTTGTAATTCCGGTCCGGTATTTTAAACATTTGATTGCGATTTACTATTTAGTCTTATTAAACCAAACATACTCTCAATGTGAGATTGCATAGAGCTTTCTTCCGTTCGGGATATTGAACTTGCAAATGTTTGGAAAAGTAAAAACATTTTAGAAGCAACTTTTCAGATTTTTCCTCGAATTAATCACTATTCAAGTAACTTAGGAACAAAACCAAACAACTCTCATATATGTTATATCGAAATATTTTTTATAATAATAAATGGCTTTTAACGGATTTATAAACGCCTCCACATACTTGAAGCTAAAAATTCATAACTAAATGATAGAGAAAACTATTTTTACCACTTTTACTTTTTGGATTTTTCGTTTATTTTTACCCAATCTCTAAATTGTTTAAAAGACAACAAAAAGTGAACTCTGATATCGTAAGTAACTAAAAGGATATTAACCAATGAAAATTATTTGGACTGAAATTTTAGTAAAGTTGTAAATGTGACGTTTCTTACTTGTCACATCAATACTCCAGGAAGGGAGAGTTGTAACAATAATTTAGTACACGTAACGATCTAAAAATTGTCGTATTTATTTATCATAAAAAATGTTTTAACTCTTAATGAAGCTGTCGTTACACACTTATTAAAAAAAATTATGTATGTTACCCATGATTTTCATAACATTCCATTTTAATTTTTAAATGAAATCGCCACAAATATTTTTAATTGTTCTCAATGAGGTCTTTGTTGCTTATACTCATAAATTGTTATCATCAACAGCTTGTTTCAGCCCACAGCTGGACGAAAGTCTCTTCTTTGAAGAGACTTTCGTCGCACAACATTGAAGGTAAGTTACACAATGACCACTTTGAGGCCATGCGGCTTGTCAATCGCTGTACATAGTTTCTCAAACCAGTAGCACAGCTGCTCATTACTGGTCTGTAGCATTTAACTACGCAATTTCAATTACTCCAACTCTATAAACAACATCACTACATCTCACTCGACGAGGGTCTGGAAATGGAATAATCCCATAGCATGACGCGCCGTCAAGAACGTAAGCTTTTGATCGATCGAATATATCATGACAGCGGTAACAAGTTCCTAAATATCCATAACAATTAGACAAAAACGCATATATTACAAAAAGCAAGACTTTTCAGTCAGAAAAAATTGGTAATGGACAAGTTTTAAATGGAAAATAATATGAATCGTTCGTATTCAACTAGGTTGAATTGTTTCATTCATATAATATTTATATGTATGGGACATTTTTTATCTTTCAATATGGAAAACTCACTAAACCTTATCAATACCTTAAAAGGGAAGTAGTTAAAACGAATTTATTATTTCTAACTTTCTGCCTTTTCGGCTTTATATAGACAAAAAGCGAACGTGACTGCATATTATTTGATTCGTTTTTTTGCATATTATACATAATCATTATTTATGTTCAGCGATTTTTCAGAAACGCTAAAATAAGTGCTTCTTTTATTCCAAAAATGCATGCCTAACTCTAGTCACTTTGAAATTCCTATGTAATTTACACTCTAATTTACACACATTTAGAGATTGAAGTTTATAAAATTCGTGCTTAATAGGTGATAAGTCAGTAAGTGGTATTTAGCTTTTAGATATATGTATGAAAGGCGATTAAAGGTTTTTCTTTAATAGAACAGTTCGAGAGACGGTTAGACGGATAAATTGAAGGAAAGTCAAAGCAACTAATTCCTATATTTCCTAAAAATCCTGGAAACCAAATTAATTTTCTTCCTATTTTTTAAATTTCTTATTTGCACGATTACTTATGCCCTTTTATACGACCATTGACACACCTATTATTTTGGTTCCAGTAAAGGTTTCAATACACGTGTGTAAAATATAATTTCATGAGTTTTGCTAATTTATACCCTTTTTAGAAAATTAGAATCATTTTTATATTTATCCCCGATTCCGAACAAATTTAAGGACATAGTTATATTAGTGTTTTATCCATTAGCCTTACGCTTTTAGACTTAAACGTTACCTGATCTTTTCAACCAGAAAATTATTAATTTAAAGAAAAAAGCTTGGGATTTTGTCGATTATTAAATGATCAATAATAATATGGTTTTTATTTTTTCACCATGATTTTATTTAAATGTGTCTTTTAGCAGGTAGAAAATATGAGTTTCCTAAGTATGATTATATTACCGCATTTTTTTTATTAAGTCATTAGCTTGTTTAAGACAAACCTGCCAATATGCAAAATATTATAACGCAATTTATCATCAAAGTAAAGCTATACAGCATATTTACATTCCTTGTTACTGTCTAAGTATTTCATTAGGATTTATGATAAATGGTATATAATATCTAATGAAATGGATTTAAAACGGGACTTATAATCGGTAATTAGATATAGTCTAACTTTATATAAGTAACAAAAACTTTTAGAAGAAATATACCGTCTGGTGAAACATGCTAGAAAAGAACTGATGAATGACGTAAGGAACTTCCAACACAACTATAATGATAAATTATAGTTGTAATCTCTAGATTATATTTTTAGTTAAACATATAAAAAGAAACAAAATGTGAACTCATTAAACTATTATGCTCCAGACATACCATTAAAGAGAAACAAATAGGGCATTCATGACATAATACTAAATGAATTACAAAATTAGAAAAAAATTAAACCATCTGAGATAGCAAAATCTAATATTATTTTTATATTTAGAAAATATCAAGTCGTTACTAGTGTATATAGTCCCATCAGCCTACAAGAAAATCTCTGAAAATAATTTGCTTCTTGCCTTGAATATCAACTTAGAACTTACACAAAAATATACTAGGCAGTAGAGCATGCGGACTTTAGGACAGATTTTCCTACAATAGACCGAATTCCTATTCCAGACCAAGTTATAGAATAAGTGTTACCTATATATACCAAGTTATATAATGAACTATATCTCCGTATCTTGCTATCATTAACTACACAAAGCATTTCACACAATATTTAATGTTGGCATATGGAGAGTTTTACAAAAATGTAATGTTCCGTCGGAAAGAAAAGATGTATTAAAAGATATATAGAGAAAATGCCAATGAGCAAAGTAAAATTAGATAGAATAGGGCTTAAAATAAACATCCATAGAAGTATCAAAGTAACAATTCCACAAATATTTATTTCAGGTCCTACTTTAACTGATTTTAGTGAGCTTACATTTTTTACCAATAAAATGAAAAATAAGTTTCCAGACTCATGCTTATTGCCTTACTTCACTATGCGTCACATATATGGATATTTAATAATTATTTCAATACAAAATTCCAAATTTTGCCAAAGAGCATTTTAAAATCAGACTAAAAGAGTAAAGAAATTAGAGGAAAGTGAAAACTATAGACGCTTTAAATGATTGTCAAAGATTAAAATGAAAATGGGTTGAATACACGGCAAGAATGAGCAATAAGAAATAGATAAACATAGTGACGAACTGGATGGACCCAAGAGATAAAAGGAGAGTGTAAAATTGCTAAAGAGATGGACAGACGAAAATGTAAAAATATTTGGGGAAGACTGGCTGAAGAAAGCTAAAGACCGAACATTAAATATACTCAAATTTAATTCGAATTGTTTTTACTTCCATAAATGAGAATAAACTGATTATCTAAACTGTAAGAGTGTAATATAACGATATTATCACTGAATCGATTTTTTAAGCGGTTTTGTATTATTACAGTTGCAAAACGTGACATGCAATAAATTATATCGTAGGTGAAATGTAATTCTGTAACTGTAGCTCTAAATAGCTAAATACCACAAACTTGTAATAAGGCTAAGTTAAATCACTCGTATGTATACTAATGTCACCGTATCCCGAATACGACAATTTGATTTACACTCGTCGTGTGTGCCGTTGCTGAACTTTAATGTAACAAAAAAATCGTAAAATTAATTTAAGGTTTTATGTTGTTTTGATGAACTTTCGTTTCGTAAAAAATTACTTGAACTACATAAATCTGCTTAACAGAGTGGATTTTTTTCTTAATTTATGAGAGTAAGTTGTTGTCTCTTTTAATAAAATTGAAGAAATGAGTAACAATTAAGAATATACATAAGAATTGAGAAGAAATGAGTAAAAAAAGAAATAGTAGACGATTCCAAAAAATTACTTCATACGATTTAGTAACAAAATAATTTAAATTCAGAATGGGGATGTGCACGTTTTTTTTAATTTTCAATAAGACTATAATATGGTATTGTGCAAAGATTTTGACCTGAAGAAAACTCCTTTGAGGAATTTTGGAAAGTTATATCATCACTCCGCCTTCCACAATATTTCCGAGACGACCGATTTTAATATTATGAAATATTACGTTGAGTAGAAGAATCATCAGAATAAATGTACTTTTAGCGTAGTTAAATTATTATTATAGTTTCCAAAGTTGAAGCGCAGAAGCGGAGCCTCGATTGGATTAATAAGACCTATTAAATGTTAATTTTTAAAATAATATATAGTTGTGGTATTATTTGTGAAATTTTAATTCAGATTCCCTTTCAATGCTCAATTAACTTTCAAGGAACTGCGTTAATTTACATAAAAATCCAACGAAAAACTTAACATCTCAAGTTTTTATCAAAACAAAATATAAATAATAAGGTTTAATTGTCTTCTTTCATTCAAATCTAACGTTATTCACTATATAATATGTTTTTCTAACTATTTAAAAATTACACAATGAATAACGGAAGTCGCGAATGAAAAAAAAACCTTGTACATTATATTTTGTTTCATTTTATTATACGTGATAAGCAACTATAAACAATGGCTGGGTATTATGTATTTATTATTTTATTATTCTAAACAAGTTATTTTGGATTTCAGATAATTCTTGCTTGGCATCGTTACTATTACGCGAAATCGTACGTTGATGTTGATGTTGGTATTCTGACAGGTAACATGTCGGATGGAAGATTATTGTGGGATTCATATACTGGAGAGTATAATTAAGGAGTTGTTAAAGTTAACAGGAATAGATCTCATTAAACACAAAACAAAAACTGTTTACAATAAACTTTTAGCCCGCGATTATTAAAGATTCCTTTTCACAATAAAATTCAATATTTTACGTTGCCAATTAAATAGCGAGTCAAGCACTAATATCGTTAAACAAGTAGAAATGGAAAATACATGAAAGGAAAAGATGGAGATAGCGTCTTTAATCATACTAAGGCCCCTATAATAAAGTGACACACGTGAGTTCAACCTTTTGCAAATGATTGCCAGAGGAAAACGTACATGATTAAAAGTCGTCACCAAATAAAATTGTTAATGTTGAAATGTAGCTTTTAACCTAAATTCTAAGTATACATTGAAACAATATTTCACTGAAATATTTATGGTGCACTTACATCATTGCGCAAAAATTCATCTTTTTAAATGACTGCGCAAAAAGGAGTGTTATATGTTTAGGCTTTCATATAACTATAGAAATTTATCTATTCTTCCGTAGCGAAAAAATGGTTCAACCGATTTTATGATGTCAACAACATCAAATTTACAAGGCAAAAAAATGTTGTTTGTATTACTGTCAACAAAGGTTAATTTAAAAGATTATGAGAATACATAATAACATAGGTATTTATTACATATCAGCATGGGAGGAAGAGTAAACAAGGATAAATTAATAATAAAAAAAACCGGTGGAGAACCTCTTAGAAAGCATCTATGATTTGAAGCAAATCATGAGGCTTTGAAAATTATTGTAATAGTGATAATGAATTATAAATATTGGTCAACAAATACATACAACTGAGACGTCTGATCACGCACAAGTCTACACAGACGTGGACCAGTGATGTCTCACGATGTGCGCTGATTGCATAATCCGAACGGGCTCACTCGGGATGGCATGCTTCATTGGAAATGAACGATTCTATGTGTTCTTTATATTTCAGAATTGGGGATATAAATCTAAATTAAAGTTAATAAAAAAATCTAAATTAATAAATCTAAATTAAAGGTAATTAAAGTTAAGTTATTAAATATTACTGAGCGTTATTAGTATTCTTCTGCCCCTCTTGTGAATTTAAATAGTTGATTGTGTATCTATAATAAAAGGTAATATGGATCAATCAAAATTAATCGAATATAGGCCCGACATTAAAAAATATTCCATGAATAGAACCGTTAAAGAAATTGATTTTATAGATATTTTAAAAATATACCTTATTTCCATGACATCATAGAATATTTGTGATAATTTTTATTTGTTTATTATAGAACTAAGCCTCAAACCAACTGGTTGTAGATTATTATTTATTTCAAACTTTTGCCTTCAAATTTTGAATCTAGACCTCACTGAGTAAATTTCTTCAATATTACTTCTGGCGTATCGAAATAATAATTTTTTTTGTCATTGCAATTTTTTTATAGAGAAAATATCTGTCAAATTCTACTTTGTATATGTTTTTGAATCGATTATGCGTCTTAATATTATTTAAACAAGAGGATGTAATTGGCATATTCGTTTATTTAATTTCTTAGTTCTGTCAGTCAAATTTTCAGTTAGTCAATGTTTCATGTTTTAGATTATTATAAAATGTAAAAATTTGTTATGTAAAAATGACGAGTGTTTATATTCCTATTATGTTACACTCGACGATGAAACCGCCCATCGAGAAACAAAATAATGAATGTACTTCTCATATCACAAAACACAACCGCCAAAGCTTAATGGCATCCATGGCTTTTATGGCTTCTCTTCCTAAATTAACTAAATTGATCCGATAACATCTGTACTCCCAACTAACGAAGGAGCCGTCATAAATAGCAAAGTTGTATAGACTATATTTACGACTATACGGTTAAATAATTAAATATGTACCTCTGTTATCATCATTGGATTTTTAATCCATTTATATACACATGAAAGGAGTGAAATAGAAAGTAAATAATTCCGGATTTTTGAACCCAGAGTTTTCCCTTCAATTTGATGTTTCAATTATATGTTTTATTCTCATCTAACTCAATTGTAAAAAATGTGTCATAAAGTAAGGTTTCAAGAAAATCTAGTTATTTTATTAAAACCATATTTGCAAATAAAGCAGTAAGTTTCTTATTTAATTAAAAAATATTATTAATTAGAGGAATAGAACATATACACTTTTAAAAGTAAACATATTTTAGAGTTTCGTGCCTCAGAAGGTTTCTCCTTTTGAAGCACGAAACTTTAAAATACCTTTACTTTTACTAAACTGTTATAAAATTTTTCATCATTTTTTTTTCAGACATTGCTTAACGTATAAACTTGAAACGTGGCGGTAAAACATATTACACTGTTACCTCAGTATGTAGCATTGATAAATATTTTAAAGGAAACTTTAGAGGGGGCAAACGAATTTTATTCCTTCCCGAGTACGTCTGCGGTGTACATAGACATGGATAAGCATTTATTGCAAATCTAAAGTATATTTTCTATCCACCTACTATTTCATATATCTTGGCAACGTTATGATGTAATGTAAAACAAATTGTCCTTTGAAAGTATGTAATTTTGTACCCACATCGGTACATCCCAAATAATACTGTATCTGACTTCAATATCTGACAAATGCTTTTATAACGTAAGGGAACATTTTATTTTCAAATAGTCGACATATAAATATACTCCTATACACAAGAGATAAATACGTTTCAAATTAAGGACCGCATCATCTGTAAAGTCAGTTAAAAGTGGCATTTAAAAACTCAATTCATTGTAATTCACTCTCTAATAATTATATAAATTAAGGATAATTATTCAATGGAAGTTTTTTTGACAATATTGAGAAAACAAATCGAAATTTTTAAGTTAGGTTTCCTAAATTTTGTTATATAATAAATTTTATTATATAATAGTCATCTATTTACATGCAAAGTTTATGGTATTATTTACGATCAGATAATGGGATAGCACTTTTCCAAATCATACAAATGTAATAAAAACATATCAAGCGCGAGTAGAACTCACTCTACGAGAGTTCCGTTTACATTTAGGTACTTATCAAAATTTGAGGATAATATTAATTTTTGCAACGTAAATATATTAAAAAGCGTAAAAACATTGTTTATTTTACAAAATTGTGAGATCAATGATAATCGTTTTCATGTAACGCAATCAGGATTTACTAATACTGTTTTTTTCCTGATTTTTGAGTCAAAAGTTTTGAAAATAGAGGGGAGAGGGATTTTTCTACTTTCTCATATTTTTTAAAATATTTTAAAATGTGCAATTCGAAATTACGAAAAAACATTTTTGGTATTCCTCTTAATAAGCCCTTTCAAATAATATTCCCTATAACATATAAAATTTAAAAAAAAACTTTTCATTAGCTTTTGTTTATTCCCTCTAAAATTACATGAATATTTTTAAATGCATATGTTCTATCCATATCTATACTCAATTTATATAGAAAAATAGCGCTATAACAATTGGTCCGTTTCATGTAAGGTTTGGAGAAACTCCTGCGGTTTATCTAACATTCGTTTTTGAAGTGAGTTTTCCCTGTATCAGGTAAAATATTACGGGCTAAGATCATAAATATTGTATGGAAGTTTGAACCGGTAGTTACATGATTTAAACTATTAAATAAATTAATTTTAATAGCATAAGTGCCTATATAAATATCACTAAAATTTATATCTATCTTTCGACAAGAATTAATATCATATTCAAAGCGATTTATGCCATGACTGGAGGAAGCTTTTAATAAATGGATAAAAAATAATCTCTGCCGATATTTATAAATGTTAAATAAAGTTATGGGTTGATAATAAATGCTAATAATGAACCATAATACGCCACTATCAGTGAATTATAATATGTCTCTGATAATGAGTTATAAAATGTCACTGTCACTTAAGCGGACACGTTAAAGTTTAATTTAAATAAAATTTTTAAATTGCGTCGTATTCAAGTATACAGTGAAAACTTTTTTGCTTTGAGCAAAAAGGCTAATATTGACACGGCCTGACTCACTTCATCATGAGAACTTTTAATTTCAAATTTAATAATTATCTTTCAAAATAAAGATTGAATTTCTAGATTTTTCTAGGAGAAAAACGCCAACACAGATCTGCAACTGTTTATTTGACAAATTTTCTCAGCATTGACTGAAATAAAACGGTTATTTAATCTCCCTATCAGGTTGATTGAGATTTATGGGAGTGACACTTTGGGTAAGTAAAATAATACATCAAAAAGTGTCAAATATAGTTTATTTTACACTTTTGGTATATTATTTTGGTTTCGCAAGACGTACGATATTTTGGACTCGTATTTCGAACTTCTTAATGCAAATTTTGTTTTATGTATCATAAATTAAAATGGTTGTTAGTGTAAAAAATTAAGAATTAAAACTTTTACATGTCAGTAATTGCGAAAAAAAATAAAATTAATTACTCACTAGCATTTCTTCTAGATGCTTTAACTAATTTAACTGACTTAGTAAACAGGTGAGTTTCCCTCTATTTGATATACACGCTTTCATAATATATAGCTGAACACATCTTGTCACAAGTAGGATAAAATATCCACCATTATATATTTTTCTATTTTTTATCAGATTTTGTTACACTATGCTTGCAGTCATTTCAAAAATGTTAAAAATGTTATCCTCCAAAATATTTAAAATTTACAATACGTACCTTCCACATGTTGTAAAACTCTCTCGTTAAACTATATTTGTAAAGAAGTGGGAAAACCCTATATCTGTATAGACGGAAAGGCCACCATAAAAATGTATTGTCTTACATTATGTATTGTCTTCCCTAGTTTTGCTGGTCGCTAGGTGCAATAAAAGGTTTACAAAGGATTTGTGCATCTTAAAAGCAAATCAAGTAGCCGCTTGACAGACAGAGAGAGTCGACAGTTTAAGAATTTTTTAGCGAATAAGATAATTAAAAAATGTTTAGCGAATAAGATAATTAAAGATAATTTTATATTAAGCACCGATGTTTTTTGTGAAGCTAACAAAATTTGTAAACGACACATCGAACTAGGCAGTCAAAGAGTTGATACCATTTTAATAAATATTACATGTACAAAATTTATCATATAATTAATTTTTGTTTTGTGAGAGACTTAATGAAATAAATCGGTAATAATGTAAGAGTCTAATAATACTTAAATATTGTTATTTCAACTATACGCTCCATAACATGGTTCTTTAAACCGTATAATTGCACAAGATTAATTGTGAAAATACATCAAAAAATTCAAGTGACGTAAAGCTATTCAGTGTGGCAGTAGTACGCTGTAAAGATAATTCATTAAAAACAATATACAAATTTAAAGATTTATAGATGTAATACGGCGTATCCAACGATCGTTAAACAAGAAGTACGTAAAAATTGTTAACGTGAAAGCCTTCAATCAACGAAGATATATCAATACATGAGAAAAATCATCAGCTGCAAGTCGAGAAACGTAAGCGAAACGACGCTGACATCATCCCTCTGGAGCCAACAGACTGTCGTCATTACAATCGACGCTAACTTATCTACAGTGAATACAGTCAACACGAGTGCAGCCAAAAAATCAACATCGCAACAAAGATAAGTGAACAAATCTCTTGTTTTTCCTATATAATGAACCACTGCGTTAGCCTTGAAAACACGCGTATTTTCATATAACGCTTTAAATTGCGTTGCAAAATAAACAAATTAGTTATCAAAATACCATAAACAGCGATATTAATTGCATTAAAAAACAAAGAACAGTACATAAAACGAAATTCACAAAATTTGTCAATTATATTCACAATGAAGAAATTCATAATAACCATTCAGAA
Organism: Druceiella hillmani; assembly: GCA_039881145.1. Classification (NCBI taxonomy): domain Eukaryota; kingdom Metazoa; phylum Arthropoda; class Insecta; order Lepidoptera; family Hepialidae; genus Druceiella; species Druceiella hillmani. The sequence continues at coordinate 1,317,587 of JAYKKI010000018.1, read as the reverse complement.
ATAAATTTACCTTTAAAAATATAAGCGGTATAATGGATCAATTTGAAGAAATTCAAACAAACATAGACGAACTGACTAACGAGACTTCGACCGATTTCAGTGAATTTGAAAAATTTGATTATGCACAAATCAGTTACGCCCAGAATATAATAGATAAAATGAATCTAATGCTGTCCAAATAAGCACAACATATCGCAAACTCATATTAAATGCACAATTCAAATACGACGGGGCCACACTATGATGGCTCTTATGAAAAATTGATAGAATTGTATAAAAATTTTATTCCAATATTTAACTAGTTTGAAAGGCGAGGCCGTAGGTGTAATTGAAGCATTAGAAGCATACGAAGAAAATTATTTAGTTGCATGGGAATGGCTGAAAAAAAGTTTTAATAACAAACGCGTAATTATACAAAATAACATTTCCACATTACTCAAATTACCAACGATGACTAAGGAATATACTGTCGAATTAAGAAAGTTTCTAGATACGATTTTAACTCGCATTTCTGTAAAATCGTTAGGCGAATCCGTTGAGCAGGACTTGAGGGGATCATTATTAACTTCTCACATAAAAAATCTATCAAAATACTTACACAGAATAGCAGCAATCTATTCAAGGTACCGAAATGCCCAAAATATGCGATTTCACGAAATTTTTAGAGGAACGCTTTCAAATATTAAAAATGACATCCATAGGCGCATATTTAAACCAAAGAAGGATGGTGATTCGCATAGAAAACAAGCATTGACAACCACACCAAAAATTAGTCACTCTATTATTATCATAAAATTCATGCATATGAAAAATTACAAAATATGAATGAAAATAAACGCATTGAGAAAATCAAGGCAACTAAAACAGTTTTGAATTTTATAAATATTGGACACCTTGTGGTGAATGCGAATGGTCAGAATGTAAGAAATGCGGGAAAAAACATAATAAATTAATATATTACAATAACTCGAATAACAAAAAAAAGATAACAATTAAAAAATTCAAAACTAAACAAATCTCCGGGAAGCTCAAACATAAAGGTATATAATGCCATAGTTGTTATGTACTTTTTATTATCAACGGCTTTAATTAATATAAAGGGAAGGAATGATGAAATTACTCAAGCTCGAGTGTCACGTCACTGGACAATGGAGTGCATTACATTTCGTTACTAGAAAACTGGCGGACCGATTAAAATTATCATTCAAAAATATTGATCTATCGATAGGTTTAATTTAGCTAGAAATTCGTATCAAATATATAGTCAAAACATAAAGCCGATCAAAATTCAACAAGTACAGCAAAATAGGATTTTTAGTCCTTCCGCAAATGTATGACCATTTACCAAATAAAAATAAAAATAAACGCGTTCTCAAAATACCTTACAATATAAAACTCGCCAAACCAACATTTTATGAACCGAGCAAAATTGATACGTTATTACCATACCGAAATATTTTACGAGCTTGTATGGGCTGAAAATATAGAAATTCTAGGACATAAGGCACGACTGTATAAAATAAAATTAGGCTGGATAATCTCTGAGAAAGAAGGAAACGATGAAAAAATATCAAAAAATAATAAGAGCATGCTAACGTTTAACTCACTTCACACGACGATGAAACACCAGCCTAAATCTATTGAATATCTCATAATGCAAAAGTTAGGCTGGACGCCAAAATTTGATAAAAGAGATGACTCGACAAGAGCGTTTTAAGAACGAAATTAAGCCCTTATCCACGAGGTTATGTAGTTCTACAGTAAAATTAAGGCATTAAATCCATTTAAGACAAAGTCGGACTTATTCGTTACTTAGACGGTAAATTAAAGAATTCTACATTTTCATCGTAAATTCCCAATTATCTTACCTAAGACACAATACGTCATTGACTTACTTATACGAGAACAACACCTTGTAAATTTATATAGTGAAGTACAAGGAAATATGAATGCAGTGAGATAAAAATAACGGCCCGTTAACTGTAAAGATGCAACAAAGAAAATATATAATTTATTTTAAGGCAAAACTGATTGACTACCCATACTTGTGGGCGATCTTCCGATCAGTAGAGTCATACAAACTAGACCATTTTTAAATGCTGGAATCGACTGTTTTGGGCCATCTCATATTAAGAAGAAAAAACATAGAAACCGTGGTAAAATAAAAGTTTATACCTGATAATTTACATATTTTGCAACTAAAACGGTCCTCATTAAATTTGTATCCGACGTAAGCACTGACGCATTAATTGCTAATTTGCGCAAATTGTTTGCTAGACGAGGAAAACTTTGAATATATATTCTGATAAGGCAACCAATTTCGTTGGTGCAAAAAATAAAATAAACAGCTTAAAATACTTAATATAATCAAACATTCATAATAACCGCATAATACAAAGGGAGAAATTGGTACTTCATACATCCAAGATTACCAGGATTAAGGTACCACAGAATTTCGGTGGACTATTTGAGTCTCCCGTAAAATCATTCAAGGTTCCTTATGTACGAACAACAGGTGATAAACTTTTCAAGAGTTAGAGACATACGTGGCAGATATCGGGGAATCCTTAATTTTAGACCCATAACTCCTTTATCTGAAGACCCCAATAACCTTCAAACCCTTACTCCAACATACTATATGAAAAAATTTCTTCTTCTCTTGAATTTCACTTAAACTTGTTGAATTTCATAGGAAAAACGTTCACAAGCATTCCCTATCCAAATTTGACAGTTCATGCAATTAGTCGACCATCAAGCTGTCAACATATTCAGCACATCAAATAACACTTTTGGAAAAGATGGTGCAAGTAGTGCTTGAATCAGCTGATGTCCGGGACAAATGGCAGGGTAAAACACATAAGCAAATACGAACCGGTGTGCTAGTTTAGCTGAAAGAAAACAACGTACCGCCTTTACATTGGCCACTTGGACGCATCATAGACGTTCATTCAGGAAACAATGGCGAAGTTCGTATTGTCACTATCAAAACACATTCAGGAACTTATCCCGAATCACTCCTTTACTGGTAACTTATGATTGATAAATGTAATTATTTTTGAGAATATGTATCATTTAAATAACAAAATTCAACTTCATATTTTATAATTAATTTAATGAATGTGGCTCGTTTAAGGCGTGCGATGTAATATATTCTCTAAAACATTGCAAATTTACAACACGTACCTTCCACTTTGTACAGAAATATAAAAAATCTAATGCGCCTAATATCTTCACAGACTGAAAGGCCACCACCAACAGGTATTGTCTTACGTTATATATTGTCTTCGCTAGTTTTGCTGTTCACTAAGTGCAATAAAAGGGATTGAAAAGGACTTGAGCATCCCGAAAACGGGCCAAGTACTCGTCCCGCCACGACATTTTAAGAAATTGTTAGCCAATAAGGTAATTTTATTTTAAGCACTGATGTTTTTTGTTAAAGAATTAACACCATTTTAATAAATACCACAGATTCAAAATTATAGTCAAATAATTCATTTTTTTTTCGTAAGCATCTTAATAAAACAAGTAGCTAATATTGTAGCAGTCTAATAATAATTAAACTTTTCACCTATAAGCCCCTAAAAAAAAGGATTCATTATATCTTTGAATTTGGTCACAATTTGGTCATTAACTGCCAAGTTAATTAGACTTGATTTAACCTAAAACGCTTTTTGAAAACAAAAGAAGTATTTTTATAAATAAAGGAAAGTTATAGTAGCTTAATTTTCCAATGTTTTAATATACGGTAGAATGAACATATTATGTAAATAAAGTTTATTCTCAAACACTTTTTCTCCTGAGGTGTAGTTAAATTAAGCATAATATATTATGTTTTAGGAATAAATGTTAATTATAATAAAATAAGGTACATGTTCGAAGGCGTTGTTTTGTGAATGAAACTATATGTATTAAATAACATCGAATGTTTGCTTTCTATTCATTAAAGTTATTACGCTTTCCTATGCAAAACTGTGCCAAAAAATTAATTCTATGCTATAACGAGTGATCTTCGAAATAGGAAACCTGGTCCCACTTGACATTGAAAGTGACAAATGGACGTGATTCCAGCTAAGATTAATTATGAGTATAAAGCTAAACCCTACCTTATCTACTATTACACCAGTACATGACGATCTTCAACTCAAACTTCTGTTATATTTAGCTAAAAGGGCCTCTACGAACTAGCCGTCATTGCACTTGTAATATTTACATATCACGGATAAGCATAGCGGATGTTCGGTACCTAACAACAAAATACGTTACGGTTTGCATAGCCAGTTTATTTCCATTAAATTAAGTAATAACAAATAAAGTCTTTGAGGTTGCAGAATTTACCTGACCTTGACGAAATAATGGTAATCTTCCGATATACATAAGCAATGCTAATTAAGTGGAGCATTAAAACATATATTTAAATTGGATTTATTATCAGAAAGTAAGTAAATGGTAGAATCGGTACTTTTAAAAGGGTTCTTTATTCTTTCAATATTTTGGTATGTAATAGTTTCCCATTTGGAATATAAATGAGAAGGAACCAGATTTATAAAACATGTATCTATTCATAAATAATATATTAACTTACATAATATTATGACAGGGTAACCAAGAAACAAGGCAACTGTATAATTTACGCATCATTTTATCAAACAAAAGTAAATTATAATTTGATATTATTGGCACTCGTAATTTGGAGTCGTTAGAAATTTATTTCTAATTTAATTCCTCTTTGAATAAATCATGGAAATAATTAATCTAACAACCCAACTAACTTCCTGTATTTATCGTGTTTACGTGCAAACAAGTAAATAATTTCAATAGAAAGTATGTTTGAAAAAGTTAAACGGTTCTAGTTCTAACTAGGAGTGCAACCCTAATTGGAAAAGTTACTTTGGTAAATTGTACTTTTTCGTCATCCTTCTAGTCTTTATTGAATACCTAGAACATGAGTAAACCGTATTAGCAAAAGAAAGGAAACTCATCCACGACATTAATAAAATCGCAGAGAGTGGTGATATTGAGTATATAGATATTTAGGATAATTATTGACGAAGATGAAAGACCATAATATTCTTATATTTCAAATTTTAAAACATTTAAACCCAATATGGGTTTAAATGTTTTAAAATCCAAATTTTAATTTTTTTTATGACTTCTTACTAACTTACTTTTATTAAATCAAAAAACTTTTTGTTTAATAAAATTATACTTCTAACATTTTAAATCTGAAACATGCAATGTTTTTACAATATTATTATCTGATATTTACTGCTACATTATTCCGTCATTATGCCATTATTTTAAATTTGAATTTTGAACCAAAAAGAAAGGCATAATATTATAGATTAGCTGATTTAAAAATTACAATATTTTGTTTGTGAATATTCTATATTATAATTTATTTATAAGTAATACAACTATTTAAAGTTTTCAGTAGTTCATTGAATTATATGATATTACCTACTCAATTTCTCTAGAAAATGCTTAGTAATATTTAATAAAATTTCTCGATTCTACTACATTGAGTCATGCACAACAAAATGTAGAACTTCTACTTCCTTCGAAATATAAGATCTATGTCATTTTGTGTTGTATACGTATCTTGAAGAGAAAACTAAACTTCCCTTGAATTTACAGAATATCTCACGTCAAAAAGGGAAAACATTTTTAACACAAGTTAAGTACTTTTTAAGTACACACACATGTATATTGCGTGAAGATACATGTTTTCGGGTTGATCCTGATGGTATACATAGGGTCATTGACTAATACCACATAGGCCTCCAATGAACTAGAATATTTAAATGAGGTCGATATATCGTAAACCTTTGTGGAATAAGAGTTTTAAAAGTTTAACCGGAATATTAGGAAATTTTATGAATTTTAGGTAGCTTAACAAATACTAATGATTTAAACCTTCGAAAACTTTCTCGATGATTAAAATTTATTGGTATTTCTTAGTTATATTTCTTAATCAGTACGTAGATAGAAATTATAATCTTAAATATGGTCACGAATAACTTTATTGATGAGAACATAGATTAAACAAGTCATGGTAGAAAAATCACTGAATTAGGCAAGTAAGGAACTGGAAAATTATTTATAAGCAAGATTTTTCAAAAGATAAGGCATTTACCAGTTTTAATCGAAATTTAATGACATTACTCAATTGTGGATTACAAAGGTGATATTTATTTAATAATTTTTCGTCAAGCTTAACGATAACTGCACCTGCTAATTGAGTTCAAATTTTCAAAGATCAAGGGTAATCACAACAAAAAGATGTTTATCTAGTGCCAAAAAAAGTAATGACATATATGTTATTTAAAATAAAAAAAAACATAAATAAAAATAATAAATTATACTAACATAAATAATACTAATAAACATTATTAATATTTTTTCGTTTTAATATTGATTATTTCAAAATTATTTAATAAAGAGATTAACATGAAACTTAATGCACTACTTGAGATTTGTCTCTCCCTCAAATTCATAGCATCCTAGATTTGCTTGCCAAACTCAATGTACTTACCTATATATATAATAAATCTACATATAGAGTACGGTGGAAAATTAATTAAGAGAAACTCAAATGCATTAAGATGTTATTAATTTTGGAATTTAAACTATTTTCCATAAATGATTAAAAATCTTGATAATTAAAATGAATTAGGGAAGCATCTTACCTTGTTGCTATGAAAAATATCAAATATTTCACTGTCTCAGATAGGAATGTATACATTTGCTTTTTTCCTTGTAGTCCATTTTATATACATTTATGTATAGTTTGCAAAACTAATCGATTTTTTCAATAGAGTTAATTTTTCAAGGCTCTCAAAATTCAACCATCCGCCATCCTACGAGTACAAAAATTGTTAAGACGTTGCCAGTCATTTTTAAATAAACACTCTAAACATTTAAAACCTTTCGAGTTTTACTCTTACAATTAATCACAAAGCGTTTAGTCAAATAGCAGCTCTAACAAAAGCAGAGAATTATAATCTTTTCTAAGATTTGCACTGCGTGAATTTTGGATATGAAAATAATTTATAATATGAAGCTCCATCATTTCAATTATTGAACTGTTTAACTATCGCTGTAACCTATACTCTAGGTTTTTTTTTAAATTTTTATAGATCGTTACAACATCGACCAATTTACATGAAAAGAAATTTATTTTACGCGGTGTATAATTAAAAAAAATAATGTTTATTCTTTGAATATTCATAACGATCTTCTAGATGACTGTATAAAATCGTAAGGGAGTATCTCCCGTAAAGGTCATAAAACCGTCGTGGTACGTAGGTATTTTTACTATATTATAAAAATGAAGGAGGTTATGATGAAAAATAGTATGAAAACTTAAGCAATTACTTTTATAAAAACAAAATTGTAATGAAACCCATGTAGTATAATATTATATTGGTTTCATTTTAATTTTTTTTGAGGATATTCAACACGTAATTACAAATACTTTCAAAACAAAATTTATTTCTCGAAGTCAAAATATCATTAAATCGAATTGACAATTATTAAATCGAATTGACCTTAAAGTTGTAAAACATCATAAGTAACAAACATATTGTGGTGGGTGATGTGTCGTCATCAAATAGCATTAACTGTTCTAGTTTCCGGTAGAAGTATCGACCTGTCCTTTATTTTTCTCTTTCGAAATATATTTACTAGTATACATTTCACTGACATAAATATAACTATAAATTGTGACACATAGAAACTTAATACGGTTTTCCAGTAAACTTTAGGTAAATTTCTGGTAAAAGTTTATTTTTATAATTATTAATTTTGTAGTTTTGGCAGTACAAGGAAGAATTCAATTTTTTTCTGAATACTTTCATCTTGCACTTTTCTAAACACTTTCCACTTTTATCACTCTTATTTTTAATTTTGAAAAAAAATAATTTTTAATCTTAGAATCGTCATTATTTACTCTAATCAACACCCCACTTAATATATCAAATATAAAAAAAAAAATTTTCTTACTTCGTTTTCCTTTTGTGAAATTTCCGTGTAAAAATTTTAAATGTCAAATAATTATTGAAATATATGCGAGTTAATATCTTCAAATACAGCGCTAAATATTAGGTTTCTACATCAGTTTTGCAGGAAAAGGGATATGCTGATTGGATTGACGAGTGCATTAGGGATATTATAATCGTTTCGTTTTTCAAATTTTTAGGTAGTCTTAAAAATATAAAAATTTTCCTTGTTCCGTATACAAAATAAGTTACTCTCAAGTCATACATTTATTTAACTATATTTCATATCATTGAATTATTTTCTGATACCAAAAACTAAAAAGAAATTTTGTCTTCCACATTGAAAATTCTTTATTCATATCCTTCAAATAGTTAAAATCATTTATGTCATAATATGGAAAATATTTTATCGCTAGCAATGCACGAGTGTGTTTAATTGAGATAATTTCATTTAAAAACACTTACGTCTTGAATCACAAAAACTCCCAATGTTGCAATAAATAGCACATTTTGTAAGCTATAGAATTCATCAGAGATTGTCGTCTAAGAAATTTTTAGGGAGTAACTTAACCACCTTCACGTGAAATACGTCGTCATATTTAAGTATTTATTTATTTTGTGCCATTTGTGACATTGCGTTACTTTAAAATAAAAACAGATATTTACTTTTCAGCACTTAAGTTATACCAATAAACAACATTTGTCATTTTAAATACATAAATTCAATTATTTTACTATATTAGACTTACACATCGCGCATGAAATCTAATCTACTCTATATATACACTTCTTTCCTACCAGGATATAACAGTTTTTATCTTGATAATTTCACTTTTGTCAACCTACGTCCATCTATTTATTTTCTGTGCAGCCTCTATATTTTTGCATTGCAATATAATGACACTGTAAATATTAGTTCAAGTAACCAACTGCTTTACATCCTCACAAGTCAAGGGGTAAGTTTCAAAACTTGGAGATGAATGACATTAATTCAAATGTCAAATACATCTATAAATTAAATGTGACATCGAGATTCTCATAAAAAGAGCAAAGCTGGATAGTTCTGCTATGTTGTCTGTACCTTAATGAAATGTAATGGCATCCACGAAGTCTCCATTGTGCTCTTATGCATCATGGTCCATTCAAACAAATATTGTTCCATCGGTAAACTAATTTGAAGTGCTTAAGTACAAATAGTTAGAATATTAATGAATTTGTTTGCCTAATTTTTTTTACTTGATGGATCGAAAATAGAAAAATGTAAATTTTGTATAACTAATAACTCATTAACTACCGCAGTTAAATTTATGTTAAGTGTAAATTATTCCAATATCAATGTGATCCTTCTAACTCTTCGTTTTAAAGAACAAGGAAATTTTAAACATGTTTTATAACCAGAGAATTCTTTTCAACGATATTATATGAGTTCAGTCAGACAAAGGTTGAACTCCCATTTTATAGGCATGGAAGGTAAATCATAAATACAAATCCTCCTACTTTAAGCATATTCTGATTCACCAAAAATTTAAGATTAAACATTTTCCCAAAATTTTACTAACCATATGAGTATTTATCTTTCAAAAGTAGTAGTTGCCTAGCCAAACTAAGAACCCTTGCAGTTTCTCACCATATCCACCTATGTGTCTATTTCCTCATCTACAGATCACAGTTATTTTACTCGCAGACTATTACTGGGGCAGTAGCTGAAATTCGGTATAGTTATACAAATTTATTATGAATGAAAAGTTTCAGAATAAAATCTTTTAAAAACATTTTTAAGGTACCTCCCTTACATGTAAAATTGGGGTGAACTTTTTTCACGCACTCCATTTTGCATAGATACCTTTGAAATGTCTTTCAAGAATGTTGGGTGTACATCATTAAAACTTTTCGCTACAGGGATCCGTTTACTTTGAACTTTAAGCTGGTTGTTTTTGTAGAGGTACTTGTTCCTAGCACAGGGAGATGAATACTTTTTGGATATTTACCAGGTCCATACCAGCTAAAATGCAATATTTGAATATCAGATAATATTGACACTTATGGTCACAGCTGAGTATGCTCTACTAGTTTTCGAGTAATAATTGATTAACTTACGACACGTAGTTTAGCATGTTCATGGAAACTTAAAAAAAAGGAGTATTTCGAAATGTATATTTTTTATATACATGAAAGGTGTCCTTGACAATACCTTTATATATTTACATGGTGAGAAATAATATGTAAACATGTGATTTGTTTCTACACTCGTGAAAGCTATGGATATAGTATATTTACGATAAGAAAAATTAATTTTCGGGAAGAGTTTAGTGGAAATACTATGTAGGCTTAAATGTTTATAAGTTTCAATACCATACGGCATCGTTCGTCCGGAATTCTACTCGTATTATATATGTTTTACATAATGTGTTAGTACTGGAAAAGTCTAATATATAACTCTTTTAAAAATATGCCTTAATGTTAATAACTTAACATCATTTCCTTCTTTTTTGTAAATAGGCATAATTTGTTCTAACGTCCAATAATAAGCATCAAAGGTATTTATTCTCTTATTTTTTTGAATTTCTGTATTTTTTTAATTTCGCTCTTGTACCATCAATTCATTGTAGCTTCTAATATTTTAATTTTAAAATCATATATCATACACTTCAAAATTTTTGGTTTTAGTAAATCTTATCACAAATATTTTCATTATGTAATCATCAAAATTTGTCATATTTAAAATATCTTTCGTTTACTTCTGAAATTCAAAAAATTGAGTGATATGTTTTCATCTTTCTTCATGTTATTTACAACCCTTCTCTGATTTGATCTTTAGTTATTTTACGAATTTTTCTTTTAACTATTTTCTTTCAAGCTCGATAATCTCCAAAACTTAGATTTTCATGAAATTTGTTTTCATTTTAGTATGCAATTTATTTGTTTCGTTGTACTTTTATTGTATTTTTCAAATTGGAAACATTTTCTTAGATAGCGCCTCTTTTAAATGTCGCTCTTCTAACTTTTGTAGTTTTCGTAGATCGTCATCTCGTCATTTATTATTAATATTTTTTTCAAAAGATTGGATTTGATTCAACTATATACAGGCTCTGAACTGTCTCTTATTTTCCATAAACCCAAATTTACATAAGGCTTAACCATAATTTAATCTTCATTTTTCCTACTGTAATATATAGTGCAGTTTTTATTTTTTTATTAACATATCATTTTTTTAACTCATTTCTCGAAAATGATAACACATATCCTACAATCGCTCAGTCGTTATATAATTGCCGATATTTTTCTCAATGTAATGAAGTTCTTGCATTACATGCAAGTTTCATTTAGTAATTCAGAACGCTCTGCCTTCTCTCTCTAGTCAACTATTCCACTTGATTTAGATTATGTAAACCTTCACCGAAAACTTTTGTTTTCCAAGTTTATGATAAAGATATCTCCTTCTATAAACACATAACTCACATATGCCTATTACATAAAGATAATATTTCTGAATATTCTTCTTTGGAAATTGTTTAAGGAAAATCAATTTTGTTTAAAAAGAAAATACGAGATACATTACTTATAAATTAAAGCCTGCCTAAAGTAGAGTTAATTATAAGCTTTGTATATATGAAATAAAATTATTTCTAACATTAAAAAACATTTCTAATCGACCAAAACATTAAATAAAAAATTTGATAACACAACTAGAACGTGAAAATGAATAAATAAAACTAATTTAATTCTAACCATACTTTCACATAAAATTACAGCTATTGTCTACTTTTATTTGTTTTTGTTATGCTTTATGTAACTGTAACTTACTTTGTGAGCCATCGAATGAATAAATTTAAAAAAATGAGAAGTCGATTTTCTTTTCCTGTCCTATTTTCAAATTCTTTATCAGTTTTATCTCGCAACATCCTAATATTTTTATTTTCTTTGTATATCTTGATTATAGAGCAGTTATAAAACGTTAGGTCTAAGGAATATACTGATGAAAAAATATCAATGTCCGGATCATTCTTTATATATATACAAATAAACTTACGTCTGCACATGTTAGTATTAATGAATAATATTCGGTAGTAACAACGCGTGCCAAAGCGGCTGTGCTAAATAATATAGTAAATAAAAGCATAATTAATGTTATAGGTTAGACAACTCCGCCATTGATGGTCCCAAGCCCGTATGAGAAAGGAGGAGGGTTAGTTGAGGGAGACCAAACCAACTGTAGAAGGTCAACGCCGAGCCTCGGGCGGCGGTCAAAAAAACCCGATAAGATCTAACAGTGAGAAGAGGAAATGATTCTCACTGCCCACTTCACGATGGACTCCACTGAAGTGGGGACATTGGCTTAACCGCCCATGTGAAGTGGTAGAAACCCTCAATAAAAAGTCACCCCATTCCTACGGTGGGACCATGCCGAGAGAATGAATGGCTGAGGGGCTATTCAGTCACTAGCGCCAACCTTGGTGAACCTGGCGAACACCATTGTACGTCGCCTTCTCATAGAAAAGGCGTCACCCTATGAGCGATCACCCTTTCGTCTTTACTCGTGGGAACAAAAAACCCTGATGTCTGAAAATAAATCCCAAAATAAAACTTATACCCAACAACTATTTTACAAAACCCTTTTCGAAGCAAGACCGAGGTCCTTGTCACTTAACAACTGCAGCAGCAGTGATAAACAATGTAACACACTGGAAAGTTATCTAATTACTTTGCAATCAAGCTCGATACAATAACCTTATCACAGCAAAACAAATCTCCAGAAAAACAAATAGGCGAATCATCCTACCAAGAGTGGCAAAGGGCTAAAGTTCCTATAAACAAGTGCAAAAGAAACGCGAGTCCAGCAGATGGAAAACTCAAACAGTCATCCAACAAACGAATAAACTACTCAGTTCCTGTGCAGAATAAATTTGATATCCTCAGTGACGAACAGCCTGCAGCTGAAAACAAAAGCAAGGAATACACACCAAAACCCGAACCAATTTTTGTAACTGGCGTGGTTAATGTGACACCTCTCAGAGACGTACTAAGCAAAGTAGTGGTTCCCAGCAAACTTACAATGACTACTCCAAGATCACGACACGTAATCAAACTAATGCCTGCTGACGTGGAGACTTATAAAGTTATTAGAAACCATCTAATCAGTAATAACATAAACCATTACACCTACAAGCTCAAAAGTAAAAGGGCATACAGAGTGGTCATCAGAGGTCATCTGCACGCCACAGAAGATAAGGCAATGATTAAGGCAGAACTTCAAAGTAAAGGACGTGAGGTACGATAAATTGTCAACGTAGTTCCTCGAACAACGAAAGAGAAACTTCCCGTCTATTTTTTGTGGACCTAGAGCCAAATAGTAATAACAAAGATGCGTTTGATGTAAAGCATGTAAGTCATGTAAAAGTAAACATCGAAGCACCCTACAAGAAATAAGAGGTGTTACAATGCAAACGTTGCCAGAGATTTGGATATTCAAAAAATCAGTGTTTTAGACCTTTCCGCTGTGTCAAATGTGGGAATGACCATTCAACTGCATCGTGCTTGAAGCCCTTAGAGGAAGAAGCCACATATGCAAACTGCCAAGGCAAACACCCTACCAGCTATAAAGGCTGCGACATATATATAAAGTAGTGGTAGCAGTATAAAGGAAAAATATTAAATTTAAATCGATCACGCAACAACCCAAACAACAGGTAAACAAAACAGCACACACACATCCGAACACAAATGATATTACCAAGATTACCAGGCTAGCGCCTCATCCAAGGAGCACTTACGCCGATGCATTAAAAAGCCAACGAGACAACGCTAAACCTACTGACTCCACTGTGGATAGCTCACAAGACAACATGAAGAACTTGTTAGATACAATGTTTGACAGATTCCAATCCATCATGAAAGACATGATGGACAATATGATCAAACAGATGATCAAACTAATAACACGCCTGGTTCCACAGAGGGACTAAACATCCGTATCATGATCTGGAACGCCAACGGGTTAACTGATAAAAGACAGGAACTTGAGATATTCATGTATGCTGAAAATATAGATATTGCCCTTATATCAGAAACAAGACTCTCTCAACGCTCGCATGTAAACATAAAAAACTACGTAATCTATAGAACCGACCACCCTTCTGAAAATTCCCACGGCGGTACCGCAGTGATATTAAAGAATAACATTAAACATTACACTACCCACTGTCTTGTAGGGTACTGCTAGTACCCTACAAGGCAGAAAAAATCCAGGCAACATCAATTAAATTACTACATAAGAATGGGGAAACAGCAGTCGCTGCGGTTTACTGCCCACCGCGACATTTAGTGGGAGTTGAAGAATTTAAACAATTCTCTGGTCACCTGAGTCCTGTATTTATTTGTAGAGGCGATTGAAACTCCAAGCACACATTTTGGGGATCAAGACTGATTAATCCATGTGGGAGACAACTTTATAAAGCCACAAAAAATCTTAATCTTGAATGTATCTCTCATGGTGAATCTACATACTGGCCCACCGATCCAAACAAGATACCGGATTTGCTTGATTTCTACATAACAGGAAACATAGATCGTAACTACTTAAAAATTGAAAAAAGTGAGGATTTGTCATCGGACCATACACCAGTGATCCTGAACTTGTACAAACAATTTGTTCCAATTGAGTTACCAGATTATGTTTATAACAAAAATACAAACTGGGACTTAAACCGTGAGATCATCACTGATACTATGGATTTAAACGTTCGACTGAAGACGGGTGACGACCTAGAGATTAATATTGAAAAGTTAAACTGCTTAATACACACAGCCGCTTCTACTTCCAAGCCCAAATGCAGAAACAGAACACCGAGGGTCAAGCAGAAGGAATACCCAAAAGAAATAATTGAGAAAGCGCGGGAACGTCGTAAACTGAGAAGAGAGTGCCACAGAACCAGAACAGCTGAAAAAAATGATCAAAGAACACGAGAATCTCTATCTGCAAAACCACCTAACTTACCTCACTGCAGAAAAGGAGTCAAACTATTCGTTGTGGCGTGCCACCAGAAACTTCAAGAGACCTAAGAATCATATACCATCTTTGAGAGGACGGAATAGAACTTGGGCAAGATCCGACTGCAAAAAAGTGACTGCATTTGCCGAACACCTATATACAGTCTTCACACCTCTGCATAGTAACGACCGGAACGAGGATGAGAAAAGAATGTCTTACCTTTGAAGCCTGTGAGCCCGATTGAAATAGCAAGAGAGGTCAAAGCCCTCCCAAAAAAGAAGTCCCCAGGATATGATCTGTTGGACTCTGTTCTGCTGAACAATCTTCCAAGAAAGGGCATGATGTTCTTGGTAGCAATATTTAACGCATGTCTAAGACTCTCCCATTATCCATCCCAATGGAAACTCGCTCAAGTGATTATGATACCTAAGCCTGGTAAACCACCAGACGAGGTCTCCTCCTGTAGACCTATTAGTCTTCTCCCTCTGCTGGGAAAACTTTTCTATAGGTTATCTTGAACAGAATGCGTCCACATTTGGATGCGATTCTGCCCGGTCACAAATTTGGCTTTAGGCAAAAATACTCCACCATAGAGCAGGTACATCGGCTTATAGATACCATTAGCCACATATCTGGAGCAAAAGGAAATATCTAGACTCAAAGCTTAGAGCAATGTACTGGCTGATTGGAGGGAAGTTCCAACCTACAAACGAAAGTAAAATCGCAATCTATAAAACCATATTAAAGCCAGTTTGAACATACGGAATTGAACTCTGGGGAACAGTAAGTAATAGTAACATTGACATCCTAGAAAGGTTTCAACCCAAAGCTATCAGATCTATATTCAATATACCTAAAGGCATCCATAATAAATACATTATACAAGATCTGAGGCTTAAAACTGTTAAACAGGAAATTGTCATACGCAGTGAAAGCTATCAGCAAAAACTAGCCAATCATGTGAATGCTCTGGCTTCTAAATCATTGAGATCCGAAAGCACCCAACATACAAGACCGAGGAGGAATAGTGTTCCAAGCCTTATAAACAGATTCCCAAAGGAATAGTGGGAAAGGCCAATGGGCTTATCCCAATAAAAATTTGTCAGAATCAGACACTGCTCAGAGAAAAGAGCAGCTAAATGTCAATGACAGATTGCTGTGTTGAGCAGGATATATAATGAAAAAAAAAATAGGTTATGTAAAATATTTATGCATCCACAAATGTGGTGTGTAACGTGCACGCTGAGTGCGTAACATACTCAAAATTTGATACGGGTAACTAACCTATTATATATAAGTTTACCGAAGGTAACATACATTGAAATTTAATTTTTTAAAAACAGCGAAAGGCAGATTTGAAATATTTTGAAGTTGTTTACACATTATTGTGCAAAATTCGTGACTATTTATTCAGCAACATCTAAAGATTTTCGGTCGCAAAGGTCTCTGGCATAAATAATTGTGCATAAAATGTTATCATATATTAATTTTAATAATTTTATGCACAATGTGTCCATATAATTTAAATATACTGAATACCAATTATAACTTTTTACGCGACACTGTAAACGGTACTTGACAAGTTTGCTTATTATAACTCTACTTAAAACATCATCTTACTTTTACAAAGTTACATCTTTCATACATTTTCGCAAAGTTATTTGAAAAAGTTATGAAAAGTTTAATTTTAAAAATTGCGAAAGAAAGCTTGAAATATTGCTAAAAGTTCTATACAAATAATTAATATATCACAATAAAAATAATCATTTTGTGTAGTTATAGTTATAAGTTAGTAGAAAAATAGATACTTTATAGAATCCTGTCGTCAACTAGCCTCTACAAAGGTTGTCTGTATGTTAGTGCTCTACAAGGATAATGATGGAAATAACGAGAAATGATTGTATTTATTTATAGTCATCCTTTTTCATAATTTAAAAATTATTATTTTTAAGAAAATGGACTTGTACCTGTTAGGAGTGGTTTTACTTCGACGGTATTTTTTCAGGAATGCTGGAATATCAACACAATTCATATATTACAAGTGTTCTCGAAATACGAACGCTACTTTATTAATATTAGAATACCGATTAACGTTTGCTATAGGTATGACAGCAAAGTCGTATTCATCTGATTCTGTATCGCGCTCCTGTGGGATAAATTTTACTTGTCACTATTTAGATCGATCAAGACATCCAAAATCAATTGATGAAACAAAAACAATATTTTAATAAATATGAAGGTCGGTAAGTACAGCTGAATAAAAATGGTGATTGGCAGGGTTGCAGTCTAACGAAACATTTATATCAAAATAAATACAGGAATCGCTTCCCTTAGTTAATTAAGAATATCGCACTTATTAAAGAAATCATAAACATTGTCAGTAAGAAAATTATTCGTTTCCAAGAATTCAATCAAATCAACAAGTGTTACAATAAATTAATAAAATGTCAGTAAATCCAATTAAAGTTTACACGAAGAATTTATTTCTACGTAAAGGAAAATGTTTAAAAAGTAAATTAAATTTTCTGTATCATTCAAAGGAAACGCTTTACCACTAATATAATTTGAAAAGTAACATGAATTACAGCGTTGCCAATAACATATTTATTGATATTTGATTTTTGGGGACATGAATTTTTCATAAACGTTGTAATAACTTATAAAACTCTTACCTTCTCGTCATCTAATCTATGTAAAATTAAGATTACTTACTTAGATTACTTAGATACGTGAAGTATTTTTTTATTATGAAGCTTTTAATTTAGAATGCACAAATAAAACAAAAACTATAACATATTTAATCACCGGGAAACATATTTCTTTACAATATATTTGGAAAGTTACAATAAGGATACGATGACGTTATTAAAGTTATTTCTTGTTGAAAGGAAACATGGTACTACGAGTGTTTATACTTTTATTCATTATTGTATTTACTTTGTTGACTTTGAACCGGTGACACGATTAAGAAATTAACCATTTTTTTCTATTAAAAAAAATAAAGTAATGGTTTTTTCTTCGTGTTGTCTTGGAAATGTGTAAACTAGAGGTCATTTGAAAAAGAAAATATTTTATATACGTGTAATAATTCAAAAATTATATTAAATTGAACAAATTTATTATCGCCCTTTGAAATCAACCCGCTAGCCAATTGATGCATATGATAATTTAATTGTCAAATTCTGAAAAATGCATACCATTCTTTCATATAAATTTTATATTAATTTTACTTAAGTTACTTTGTTCTCTCTTTTTTTGACAATTTTTTCATAAAAAATTATATAAAATGCTCAAATATTTGTTATATCAGTTTCTCCTTGAACCTATTATTTTATGTTATATGCCAAACATGATAGGAGCATATATGCATGTATTAAATATAGTCTCAACGCGTTTATGCCAAAACTCTAGCAGTCGTAAAGGATGAAATAATATCAAATATGACTGATAAAATCAAAATATTCACGAAATTACAAAAAAAAATCGATAAAAAGTAAATTCTTTCAGAAAGTTCATGATATTAGATTTACGAAACTTGTTGCCAGCCTAATTTACCTGCAATCTTACAAGTTCTTGGGAAGACTCATATACATACATACTTAGAGATACATACTTATTAAACTGGAAGTTTCTATTTATTCTAAAAAAATACCAATCAAATTAATATCTCATCTTTGTTTTTAAATCATGATCATCATCAAATACGTAAATAAACATGCATACTCGTATATTTGTTCATTGTATAAACCTTATTTAAGTACGAACCCTTACAATGAGTCCAAATCTTTGTTTCGCCATAAAATATATATTCAAATATTAGAATTACTATGACATTTTGAGCATACGGTAAATATAAGTGTTTTACAAGCTTTTATTTATTTATTAACTTGCAATATTTGTACGTTTGTTCGGGTCTATTCTTGCAACTGAATGCTAAAGCAGTTATCCTCAAGCGATTGAGCAGAAATTTTGCATACCCGTTTAGTTTGGATGACAATGTATGGTTAGCTAAGTGACGTTATTCTAAATCCAATATGGCAGACCGCCCAAGATGGCGGGCTAGTTATTTTGTATGCACTTCCATCATATGGGTATCAAATAAAAGGGTTTGGTGAGAAAAATACGAAAAATAAAATGACTTCACTCTAAAATCCAATATGACGGACTATGATTTTTATGCACCCCCATAATACGGATATCAAATAAAAAGGTTCAAGGGAAAATAAATTAAAATGGCGGAAAACAAGATGGCCGCCATGTCAATTTTTAAGAGTTATAACTGCACTTTGTATGTTTAAAATGACGTCACTCTGAATCCAATATGGCGCATTCTCAAAGATGGTGTAACCCCATGATATGGATATCAAATGAAAGGGTTCGAGGGGGAAAAATTCAAAATGGTGGAAAACAATATGGCCGCCATACCAATTAAAAGAGTTTCCCTAGAAGGTCTCCTTATTGAAGACCTAGACTGTACTAAATAAACAGGCAAGCGACCATGTAATAATGACGCATTTATTGAAATGAACAGATTTAGAAATATGTCCAGCGATAACTATAAAATTTAAAAAAAATTAATAGCAAAAGAACATTTTTAAAAACAAGCCTTTATTTAAATGGTCTAAAAAGAAGAAAATAAATTTTCAAATTAAAACAAACTCAGCAATTTATTACATTACATAATTTATATGATATAAAAACTTGTCGCAAGGTTTACCTGTGCAGAGAAACAATAATACAATATGTAACATTATCTTGACATAAGTAATTCCAAGAAAAAATAATATGTTTTTTATAAAATATGTAAATCTCGCGACAAGCTTTTACATCAAATAAATTGTGTAATATAATAAATTGATTGTTTAGTTTGATTGAATTTAAAAATTTTCTTCTTTTTAGAGAATTAAAATAAAAGCTCGTTTTTAAAATTGTTTTTCTACTATTAATTGATTTTACTTTTGTAATCATTAAAATTCAAAGGTATTACAATTTTAAATTTAATTTAATTATATGTCTATATATATATATATATATATATATTTATATATATATATATATATATATATACATATATATATATATATATATATATATACATATATATATATATACATATATATATATATATATATATATATATATATATATACATATATATATATATACATATATATATATATATTAAGAAGGTTAAAAAATTATATGGAGCAATTGATTTCTATACCTTTGCAAAAAAAATTATTAACTTGCTAAAACTAATTATGCCACATATAAATGGCGTAGCTAGAACGTTTGACAAACAGTTTAATCCTCTGCTGCCGCTAATTCCGTTTGAGTGAAATGTTGATACTATTACTAAACTTTGGCTTGAATTTCTAGTACTATGACACATTTAATGTGCACGCTAATGTGTATTAAACATTGAGTTCCGACGTACCTAAAGTCCCCTTCGTAGATTGTAAGGTTTCTTGTGATCGAATTTTTGAGACATTCCGCCCTACTGTTTCCTGTACCTTACGAACGCTGTTTATCCGTATGACTTGAAAACCTATACGACTTACAGTGTTTTAGTTTCTTCGATGTTTTAGGATTTCTTTTTAAAAATAAAAGCTTCTTAGCATTATCATAAGTTACATTTTACCTAGAAACTTGACATTACTGGTAGTTCATTAATGGACCCAAATACAACTTGTATTTTAAAAAATCGTAAATGTTTTTTTTTTAAATTAAAAACATGAAAACCCTAGAAAAAAGATTACAATTTTAGAAATAAGTAACAAAGGGAAATAAACATTTGTAAGAAAGATAAAATTTAAAACACTAAAGGGCGTTTACAAAAATGTATTTTTCCCTAAACTCAATTATCAAGTAATAAAGACTAAAAAGACATTTTCTCAGCTAGCGGTGCAAAAGTTCTCATTGTTCAGATAATAATGAGCTATTTGCATTAGTAAAATTGTGCTTATGACTTTCAATCCGAGCAATTATTACTCGTCAAATAAGTATTTAGAAAGCCAGATTTTGTTTCTAACTACATTTAGGATCGCAGATTATTTATTATTTTTTTATTTAGCATTTCACTACTTAGTTTTTTTCTTTTTTTATTTTGTTTTGTTTTTCTCTTTTTAGTACCACTAATTTCTGTCCCTTTTTATCTTGTACTTTATACGGTACGTTTCGTCGATGATGGTTATCCAAAAGAACCCAGGTACCATCAATTAGGGAACCAATGTCGTGAGCTATTAGCATATATATAAGACTTTCAGGATCAACATGATGAATATTTAATTTGATAAATATTTAATTGCTCCATAAAAGGTATAAATTAAATTAAATATCTAAACGAAATAACATCGTTTTACATTTTTTATCGAAAATGTACAGCCATTTTATAGCATGTATATACATAAAATGTACAGTGATCGAATTATTTATAATATATATCCAAAGTATATGGTCGATATATTTATTTAATGTCTACTTTAATTTCCACATTATATTGTCTGTGTGCTTTAATATTACACAAATCGAAGAATTATCAAACGCCATGTTTTAAATTGAGTGCAATAAGAAAACCCACAATAGTGCGAAGCCTTTCAAAACACTAATGGAATTGGATTTGCGGGTATGATGATTAAGTTTTTGTTTCCATCATAATACATTTAATATATATATAAATTATATTATAATAGGCTGAAGCCAGTTTAAGCTCGCTGCGTCATTATTCCTCTCATATGTTTAATACTAAATAGTAATAAGTATATACACTAATAAGCATATGTAACCACTACCTAAATATACCTATATATATATATATATATATATATATATATATATATATATGTATGTATATATATGTATATATATATATATATATATATATATATATATATATATATATGTATGTATGTGTGTGTATGTATGTATATACTTTATACTAACATGAATTTAACCCCAGGTTGAGTTTTTAAATAATGTTGACTGACTAATCTATTCAATAGCTTCTAAAATAGCAAATAGCTGTGATTTATATTTCGAAATGCTACTATAAAGTACGAGTAGAACTCGCGCTACTTTAGTTCCATACATACTGATTAATATAGAAACATTTAAAGGTACCTAATATTTCTATTTAACTATTACAAATATTATTATTGTCTTTCATTCTGGAAATAGATTACAAAGTATATCTTCCAAAAGGGGTAAAATTGTTATAAATTTATTCTGAATTATAAGATGTAGGATCATTGCTAAAATTTCCTCGTAAATATTAGATGAACTCCTAGTAACACTCTATTTCCATAATTTTTAATTTTAAACATTTTTATAAATAGAGGGAAGTATATATTTTTTGTAAATTTCTTCGAATATATTTACAGGATTAGCTTAAATATTAAAGACAAGGAGTGCTTATAACTTATTATTCTACATGACCTCTGTAAAACTGTGAAAGTTATGAAAAAATACTAAATCAGCTTTACAAGCTTTTTAAAGTTAAAAACCTCGAAAGAGAAAGTATTTAAAATAATATGTCTTTTTCTTAATAGGAGGCCTATTTTCACTATATTTGGTAGAGGGGACCCAAGAGTTCGATTATGGAAAAAAACAACGCTACTAATATAGGTAATTTTGTCAATGGTGTTTTATGGTAACAGCGTTTTAAGATAATTCTTAGATAAGGAGATATTGTTGTAATTATCATTACAACATAGCTTTTTCCTTTGAAGTTCCAAATTTAAATGCATAGTAAAATGTAAAATTCCCCTAAACAAAACATAAATCAATGCGTGGAATGATGGCGGTGTGAAATGGGCTAGAAACAATAATGTCGTTCCGGCCATTTTTATTTTACCCAGGTTTTTCTTCCGACGTCGAAAACTATAAATATAATAATTTTATTTTCAAAACAATTCTGATGTATCAGAATTTTTGTAATTATGAATAATTGTACATAAACGTTGATTTTCATCTAATTCTTTGTCTTTATATCTTTGAGAAACGATAAACTTCTGTGTAAATTTGTATTCGTAGCTTATCAAATAATCTTTATGCCGCAATAGCTTTTATATTGCATAGTCTCAGAAATAAAAATATTTTTTGATAAAGAAGGAATCAATTTTAAAAATTTAGTTTAAATAATTTTCTATATATTGTTAATAATATGAAATTTAATTTTCATGCGAAAATGGTTTAAAAAATAGTTTGAAATATCCTGTTTTCCCGATCTGATCGAAAAAATAAGATAGGAATAAAACTTTTGTTTATGATGCTCGTTTTTACACCCATTGATAATTTGAATATATTTTAAAATATGTTAAAAAAACCATTCTAATATTCTATAGTCCTTAACTGTTGAAGTTACAACTTGGATTTGACCCATAGAAGGGATTTTTTTGTTCAAGTATTTTGTAAACAGATTTAAAAAAATCGATTTGAAGAAAAGTTCGGTGTGAAAAGGGGCCTTCTAATTTTAAAATTGAAGTTAATAAAACAAACGCCCGTATAAGAAATTACCGTTGGACGGAGCAAATCCTTTAAAATGCTTTCCTTTCCAAATCCCAAGGTAATCCAGCCAAAAAATACTTTTCACGACATGATACATTTTAATACATTAAAATGCATCTACAATTTTTTTCTTATAAACTTACATTGCATTTTCCAATCAAAATTGTTCTATTACATTTGTCAATGGTTAACGTTTAGGGTTTAAATAAATAGGATTACAGTAATAATACTAAATACTTTATGTAAAATTATACAATTTCGCTTATTTATCTTCAAAATGGTTATTGGTTCATATTTATTTTTCCTTACATATATGAAGAAAAACTTCCCAAAATTTTCCTTGAAATCGTCTTATTAAAATATTAAGGCATTTAGTATTATATAAGCGTTTTCCCGCACAACCAATTACAGATTTTATACCTTATTCATGATATAAACTGAGGGTAAAGTAATTCTTAGACGTCTGAATTAATAAAAGCAACTTAAGCAACTTTCCTTTCTGATTACAAAAAATTACCTTTTGTAATTAGAAGAGATTCAAAGAATTGCTTCTTAATATTTAAAATAATTTATATTAATTTATTCCTTTAGCATTTTTGCTACCAAGTAAGTTAAGGATTTTTTTGAAGTTTTACAATAAATTTTATTTTATAAGTAGTTTGTTTGGATCAATTAGATTTTAAAATAATTATCAATATCGACTGATCTGAGGTGAATATTTAATTGTGTTTTTTTTGTAAAAGGTAATAAGATTTATTGTGACATTTAGTTTAAATAATATATAATTTGAAGTTAAGAATTTTTGGAGAATATAATTATAAAAAGTTTCCTCTAATAATAAGGTTATTAAAGTCGGATTTTTGTACATTGTATCCGTCAGTAACTACAAGGTTTGTCACATTATGATGTAAATTTCTTAATTAAATTGGATATGGAAGTAAAATAGTTAAGATCGAAACAATTTGGAAAAGAAAAAATCATGGAGGTAACAGTTTTCTATGGAACATGAATATATATATATATATATATATATATATATATATATATATATATATATATACATATATATTTCAGAATTTATTTGTTTTTCATGTTTCCGAGAAAACTAAAAATATATAAAAAAGTTAAATAGATATATGAAACATTTTGTGACAGTGCAATTTTTATAATTTTTAAACTGAATTACAATAACTTTCAATTGTATTTAAAATTTCGTCACGAAAATTTATGACGTCATAACTTCATATCTATCAATTTACTGTTAACTTTATATAGGTTTTGTAAACACTGTCTCATAAAATGAAAGCAAACGTGTTCTCAATTTGAGATTGCGTTACCGCATACTAACTCAGGTGATTGCGAAATAATTGTCGTTGGTGACACCAAGTAAACTTTAAAGGAATCAGTTAAAAGTATTCTCAAAATTAAACACTGTCAGAATAAATTGAAAATTTATTTTAAGGCATTTATGAACATTTAATGGTACATAATTCTCCTGTTAAACTATTTACGAAATTTAATTTTTTTAAAACGAATATATATAGCTTGCTATACCGATCACAGGCGCATAGCTAAAAAAAATATTTTTGTCATGTGATATAACCACTAATCAACAACTTTTGGATTTTTTTATTTGTTTGTGCTATAAGACCTTGCTTCTTGCTAAATTTTATGATTATAGGTTAACGGGAAATGCCCTATAGGTTTTGATTTACTTGCGAGTGTCAAAAAATGCGACATAAGTGGCCGTGTTTTTAAGGTTTTTTTATTACGTTGACTAAGAAACCTGATTTTTTAAAGCTCCAAGAGACCGTATTTGATATTAATCCAACTTTGTGTCTCCACATGTTTCTCAGAAAAAGAGTCGACAGAAATACAGACAGACAGACGGGCAGCGAGGTGATCCTATAAGGGTTCTTTTTTTCCGAAATCCTGAAAATTATTTAAAAGGGGTCATTTTAAATGAAAAATATTGTGAATGTCTCGATTCAATTTTTTTAATTTTTTTTATTTTTATTCATATATGATATTTGATTGTATGGAACATCTATTTAACTACCACGGAAATTCTATTACTATTAACAAAATTGTACCGAATATACACAGGCACACACACACACACACCCACATATATATATATATATATATATATATATACATGCATATACACATATATATGCATATATATATATATATATATATATATATACATATATATATATATGTGTGTGTGTGTGTATGAGAGAGTGTAACCACCCACTGACACAGTCATCACCAGATCCACCATACGGACTTGGCATTTGGCATATTTTCTAAGAACGGATATGTCTTTGCCTATAAAATCCACAAACTTAAAATTTGGCATGTATGTTCCCCATACGACACAGATACCTCTCAAAATGAATTTTAGCGAACTCAACCCCCAAAGCGGTGGGTGGGGGTAGGTTTTTGGAATTAATCTGTGCACTATCCTTTACCTATAAGATCTGCAAACTTACCGAGCTTCAAAGTGACAGGTATACCATAGAATAGTGAGCCTTATGGCCGGACTTCATTAACAACCTCTATTCCTCCAGATTTACTTTGTTGGGAACGATGAACGTGAGAGTGAAATTCGTTGTTGAATTGGCCAGAATTGGTCAAATAACTGCAGGATATTTTAGGCAAACACAACAATTATATTTTTAATTTTAAGGCTGCTTTGATTCAGCTCTCAAGAGCTAGCAAGTGTTTCAGTTGGAGATTGACACTATTAAGTAAACCTTTGGAGAACATAAATATGGTTATAATGCTCCTAAGAATCAAAAAGTACGAGGAAAGGTAGAATCCGCAGAATGAAGGGAAAGGGAGGGAGGATATATTTTTTGTATTCTACTAATTAGGAACTAATTGGAGGTATATAAATCAACTATACATGATTCGTTACATGATTCGTTAATGAATAATCGTCACTTGAATAATTGTATCGGAAACATGAAGCAAACCAACCTACGCGCAGGGATTAAATTCTTCATCAAGCAAAGAAACACTCCTCAAATCATCATAAGGGAGATGGAAGTTATTTACGGAGATCATTACTTTGGTAAAGCCGTAGTTTACAAGTTGCACGATCTATGTCCGAGCATTTCAACAACAGACGAAAAAATTTATGAAGTGAATAAAATAGTTTTGGCCAATCATCGAATCACCGTTAAAGAAGTTGGTGGAGACCTAAACATATCAACATGGCTAGTGCCATTCGATTTTAACTAATGATTTGGGCATGATACCGGTCGCCCCGAAATTCGTACAAAAATTGCTCAATTTCGATCAAAAGCAACGTCGTATTAACATAGCTAATGAGCTGTTGGACTCTGTTTGCGACGACCCAAATTTGCTCCAGAGGGTCATAACTGGTGACGAATAACGGGTTTATGGTTGTGACGTTCAAACCAAAGCTCAGTCATTCCAATGGAAGCTGCCGCATGGGCCAAATCCGAAAAAAGCGCGCCAAGTTCTGTCGAATGTGAAGGTTTTGATTACAGTTTTCTTCGATTGCAGGGGCGTGGTGCATCATGAGTTCTTGCCGTAGGGTAGAATTATTAATAAGGAATATTACCTGCAAGTTATGCGTAATTTGTGTGAAGCAGTCTGCCAGAAATTTTTTTAGGTTTGGGATGATGAAAAATTTATGTTTACTAGCTCTCATATATTTACTTGGAGGAAAAATAGCACGTATGACACAAATTTTACTACGCTGCAGTTAGAAAATAAACATGAGAATGAAAGTGAGTATATCTTTTCATAAAATTATAATGGTAACGAGTAATATGTTCAAATACAGAAACAATACAATTGTAAACAGGATTAAAGGTAAAACGACGTAGTTATTATACAAATGCTTCAATGAAAACCAATAAAAAAAACACAGATTTGAGAAAACACAATTGAATGATTGATTGTAGATATAAAGGCGATGAAAATTGTGAACTGGCAAAATGACATTTTTCTGTGTGGATAGATATTTTTAAGCAAATAAAGGTCAATGGATTTGATTGAAAACAAAGGAAAATGCTACACCTGGTTAAATTCTATATTACTGGAGGATACGCTTTAACAGCGAGTGTTTGTGCCTGGAAATCAGGTAGCAAATGCTTCTAATATTGCTAAGGAAGCAGACTTTCCATAAAGTCAATATATAACCTTACAATTTAAAGGGAGTGTAAATAGGTGATTAGTTGTGCTAAGTATCCATAGGTGAGCTACTTGCCAATAACATTTGAATACAGGTCTGTTTGACAACGGCAAACGAAAAATCCTTTGATGATTTAAAACGCGTTGCATCAGCGAACTCACAAAGAACGCGAGCGCGTTTCAAAAGTAACAATTGTCAAAGTCCGGCAGGGATATTATTCCCTTTGAATGAGAAAAGAATAATGAATGAAATGCAGAGTTCCACATAGATATAACTAATTATTGCTTTATGAATCTGGAGACAATAAATTTTTAGATGAAATTAATAAAAATCTCGAGTAACCGTAAATAATTAAATGAGACATCAACAGGATAAAAATAATGTACAATTACAATATTCTTATTCGAGCTAATAAGTCTTTATTTGTAATTTTATCTCATATTATCACAAATATAGAAATATAGATGATACATCTTTTCTCTCATTATTGTTTTATATTTCTGCTCACTTTTGAAGTCTTTTAATGAATCTAATTTAAATTTAAATAAAGTAATTTGATTTGCTTTACTTGTAATATAGGTGTGCTCTAGAGATTTCTTTATATTTCAGTTTGAATTAAGTTGTTCAAACATATAACCTTTATACAAACATATATATATATACATATATATATATATATATATATATATATATATGTATATATATATATATATATACGTGTGTGTGTGTATGTACATATATATATATATACATACATATATAATATTCGAAATGATTTCATCGAAAACACACAAACGCACGTTCCGTTCAATACATGAGATGCGGAAAAATTAAAATAATTTTTGAATAATGGTTTAGTACCTTTTTCTTTCTTATATCTTATTGAAGCTACTTCTGAAGTAATATTCCTATATTACTATCAAAATGCATTTCTAGTAGACAGCGAAAAGTTGTAGTTACTAAATATAAAAAAATAAACTTCACCATAATTTAGATTTTCGAACGCAAAATGTTATGATGCGTAATCACCAAAGTACTGAAAAAAATTATATTTAACTGTAACGGTCTTCCGATATACTTTTTTTTATCGATATTTGAATATTGGTAGTCGCATTGAAAGATATTAATTAGTTTTTTTTTTAATTGAAAATTATAATATCGTTTTTTCTGTTTTGAATAACAGAATAGAAAAGTATTTTCTTATGATTTTTTTTGTTGTATCACTCTTTCCTTTTATTATAAAAATTGTTTGTCAAGAAGTCATTTATACTTCATTTCATTAAATAATTTTGATTTTGGAAATTTTATGAATTAAGTACCTTTAATATTTCAGTCAGTACATAAAAGCGATTAAGGCGTTGATGATAAAAAGTCATTAAAATGGGGGAAGGAATTGAGTCAGTCGTAAATACATATATATATATATATATATATATATATATATATATATATGTATATATATATATATATATACATATACTATCACAAAAATATGTGGAGATATTTTTCTTATAATTTATTGAAAATTGATTTTGGGCTTGTTACATTTTATTCAAAGGTAAAGTTGCTAGAACAACCTAAGAGTAAAAAAAATATTAAAAATATAAATTGTCGACAGGC
Organism: Druceiella hillmani; assembly: GCA_039881145.1. Taxonomy (NCBI): domain Eukaryota; kingdom Metazoa; phylum Arthropoda; class Insecta; order Lepidoptera; family Hepialidae; genus Druceiella; species Druceiella hillmani. Next base: position 1,288,303 of record JAYKKI010000018.1, on the reverse strand, counting down.
TGCTAATCAAGATAATTTTATGAAAAATACTATCGGAAAAGCTACAGTAAGAGCAATGTAAATGTTTTTTTTTCTGTTTGTGAAGTGTATATGTATATATTATTGTACCGTTTTTTAAATTATTTTTGTACATTTATATTTCTTAGCTGGTTCTTCAAATTATTACTCTATTGCTCATCTTCTCGTGTAGGGCAAAGTGCATCCGACCACGTGGAAAACCACAGATATGATAGGCCATCATTAGGAATGAAGGATTTGTAAAATCCTTCATTCGTAAATGACACCCTAAATTTAATAGGCTAACCTAAGATCGAGGGCTAAATGTAAGATTAAATAAAAGAAATAATAAATGTAAAAAAGTAGTACTGTGCCAGTTTAAGTTAGTCTAAATTATAATTCAGCACCAAGGTGTTAAGAGACATGCAAAAATTCTGAATGAGCCCCGAAAAATGCTTTCATGATATTAAACCGAGAGCCCTTGAAATTTTGTGTTTAATTTCTGTTTTTATGAGGAAGTGAAGTGATTTGGGTTGAGTTTTATACAAAAACAAAGCATTATTGAAATTCCTAACTTAACTCCCAGATGACGAATTTTCTACGTTGAATTATTAGAATTTTCTAAGTTAAATTTATTGTCGTAGTAATTTTTTGGAATATATGCTGTTTTGGTTGGATATACTAATATTTTCAACATTTTATATTACGTCATATAGTTGTCAAGCTAAATACAATAGTAGATGATAAAAATATACTGGACATACAATAAATGCTATACATAGCACCTTGGTTTTTAGAGGCATGCAAAAACCCTGAATGAGCCCTGAAATACACTTTCATGATCGATCATGATCATGAGTCGAGAGACTACCTTTGAAAAATTGTGTTTAATTTCGTTGATTATGAGGGAATGAAGTATACTGTGTTGAGTTATTTTATAAAAAAGAAAATGTTATTGTAATATTTCCGTTGAGTAACTTACCAGATGACGAATTCTCTAACATGAACTGTTAGTCTTTCATTTGTCAGATACTGAATATTTGTAGTTGTAGTCATCCTTGAGAGATATGCAGCTATGAGTGGATGTTGCAATTTTTTTGTTACAGTTTATAATACGCCATATTATTGTTAAGATAGATGCAATAGTGGATGGAATAAAAGTATGCTGCATACGCAATAAATGTATCTCTATATTTATGCAGACTACAGCATATCAGCCAAACTCGGTGAGCAAAAAATAACCACTTAAGCCTGCTTGTCTGTACACAAAGTATTTTAAGCATTATTTTCTAATAACATAAATTTTCAGGTGGGATATAAGCAAAGATTGATCTTAGTAAGTACCCACTTAGATACATTTATACACTCACGCACACAACTATTGTGAACTTCTTAAACATTTTTATAACTTCTTTAAATTTTTACGTTGGTTCTTTAAATGGTGCGATATTTGTAATCATTTTTATTGGGTGCTTTCTTTGCCACCTCAAAAGCTACCGATAAAATATTTTTTATTATTGCAGATGGAGATATATGCGGGTTTATTTGCTTTACTGCTGTGTCACGTTTCAAGTTTCTATGTTATAGTCTTTCTGGGAAAAGTATGACAGGCATATAGACAGACACACACGTTAATTATTTTATAAAGATTTCATTTACTTTTAAATTTCTATGGGTATTTTATTTCTCTAGATGGAAAGGTTTTGGTTAATGAAATTATAAAACTTATTACTGTATTTGCAAAGAGTGTCCAGATAAAGCTTACTAGCTTTTCCTTAGAAATTATTATAACACTCTTCGTCGTTCCCATTTTCTCGGCCCTCTGAGAATATTTTCTACCACCGATAGACGTTACTTTGGTTCAAGGTAGCTTCACTATATGCCACTGTCAACATTTGGAATGCGTCCGCGCACTTAATTTTGTTTTTCACACAAAATTGTATACAAATTCTTTGATCCATTTTTAGTGCAATGGGCAAAAATCGAAGACGAAATGAAACACGTACAAGCAAAATAGCTGTCAAAAATTAACTGAAAATTTAAAATGGCAGAACTTATAAGCATAAGTGAGGAACATGAGAACCAACATAACGCCACAAAAAAAAACGAAAATCGAATATACATAGCTCGCGGTAATTCAAAATTCGCGATACTTTTTGAACATATTGTCCATAAATATACATATGTATATATATATATATATATATATATATATATATATATATATATATATATATATATATATATATATAAATATACATTTTTTTTGCGATACTGAAGATTCTGTGAAATCAGTGGAACATTTTTATAAAACGGGACCTTTCCGTTTGTTCGTGCTTGAATTTAGTATATCTTAATCGAAATTTTACAATGGCTTATGACATGCTTAAAGAAACATGTGTACATAAGAAAATGGAAAATATAATTAGTCGTATACCTTTTAATCTCACGAATCTGAGCGGTCTTAGTCAGAAGCGTCTAAACCAATTTAAAGCCTACTGGCAGGTATAATTTAATTTCTTATTTTTACCTGTAATTTTTTACTTAACTATCTTGTAAAAGTAATGACTGTTACGTCAATATTTAATATTTTGCTTTTTGTGTAATTTAGTTATATATATATATATATATTTCCATATCGACCCATACATACATATATATTTCCAATACATAAACCTGAAATAGCTGAATATCACAATTTTACGTACATCGGTAGCATGAGGTTTTACCCGCTAAAAACACTAATTTAATCATGACCAGCCTACAGTATAACTATCAACTAAGTGAAAGTAACAAGACCAGGCTAAAATATTCATTTCATTTTTGTTAATATCACGTGAGTGAAGCATTTACCGTAGGATGGACAGCTTGTCGGAGTCTTTAATTTTAAAAGGAAGCTGGAGTTTAAAAAAAATACTTTATAAACAATAAATAAAAAGCACAATACACATGCTTATAAGCACAGTAAATTTTTTTCATATATAAAACTATAATAAAGGGGTATTAAACAAATTTTAGTTGTTGTTTTAAAAATGATATTATTTGATATTTACTAGGCTTTGAAAAAATTACGTCATTTCCCTCTATCCCATAATATTTCCAGAATGACAGGCTTTAGTATTGTGTGGTATTTGGCTAAATCGAAAAAAAATTAATTAAATATGTAAGGCTTAGGGCAGTTAAATTATAATTGTAGTTTCCAAATATTGTCCTTCAACTTCAAAAAGACAAAACGAAATATCGAATTAGGCTAAGTTTACGGATTCTAACTTTAAGAAAACTATTTTAGTTCATGTAAACAGAAGAAAAAGTTTACATCTAAATTAAATAAAATATAAAAAATTATTGTTTTTTTTATTTAAGACTAACGTTACTCAATATATAATTATTTATCTTATCTCTTATCCTACATTAAATAATAGCTACCTATCATAAATTAAAAATTGTATTATTCTAGATAAGTAGTTCTCAACGCCTAACTACCAAAAAGCTGCCATGAGCAAAATAGCTCTATATTAACATATTAACCCTGGTATCAAAATGTGTCTTTCAAGGAAGTAAAATTCTGCGCAGTCTGTGCTCTTTTATGGTATTAAGTTTTCTTAATAAACCATAACAAATAAAGGTCCGTAACATTGGGTGTTAGCATTGCGACAGGTAACGTGCCAGGCGGAAGGTTATTGCGGGTTTTATGTGCTGGAAAGTATTTAAGGAGGTAGTAGAAGAAGCGGATCCAATTACATATATAGTAAGACTTAAGGACGCAATTATTATAGGTTAGCTATTCAATTTGACAGGTTTCGTGATTGAATACTATCATAATACAATTTTTGAAATGTAAAAGATACCAGTCTAAAAATTTACTATAAATTTGAAGTAGAACTGAACTATTTGTATTTTGAAGATGTTAACAAAAAAAATATTTAACGTCACAAAATAAAAGTAAAAAAAAACAAAAAATAGTTGTTTTGCCTGTAAGCCTGTTTGTAGGTTTTTCTGCTTACCTCCTTATTATTTTATATTGTTTGCATGTTTGTATAAATAGGTAAAAACTGCTGACTCAATTGAGGTAAATTTTTTTGGAGTATATGGAGGAGAATTCGGAGGATTATTTTTATCGGGATCAATTCTGAAAAATAAAAAATTTGCGAATTTTATGTTTTAAAAAATTTATTCCCTTTACATAAGTACAACAATAATAAAGGACCTAGCTCGTAATAATTACGCATATATATATATATATATATATATGTATATATATATATATATATATATATGTATATATGTGTATATATATATATATATATATATATATATTTATATATATATACATACGCAAAGTATATTTTAAATCACATAATAAAATTGTCCACCGGGACAAACATTAGCGAAACGGGCATGGCTGATTTGAAGTGTGGAGTAATGTGGGGAGGATATTGCCTTTAGTAAGTAAGTTAATTACGGATAGAAAGCATTATTAGTCGTTTTCCTCAGATAAATTTGTCCCATGTTGTAAACATTGTTTAAATTTTCATTATGTTAAAATATTCGTAATTTAGCTTAAATTTTAGGTTAATTGTTAACAGGATAATTGTTATGCTGTGTAATTTAATTGTTACGTGTTTTATGGTCTAGGTATATAAAATAACTAGATAATTATTCTGTCAAAAAACTTACTTTTGAAATGTTTGTCTATTTGTTACTATCGCTACTGAACTAATTCTGATGGCATTAAAATAATATAGGATTCAAACAAAAATAACATTTAAATTTTTTTTGGTCTCAATTGCTTCGCTACATCCGAATATTTGCTAATTTAATATTTTTAAAAGTTATTTCCATTGCATTAAGAAAACAACCACCAAGAATTTTTTTAACTTCACAACGTATAGTAATTATACAAATGTATAATGTAGTCGTGTGCATAAATAGATGGTGCTACGTATATTTTAAATCGCGCAATGAAGTTTTCCACAAGGTGTGTCCTTGGCGAGTTGGACGTGTCCAGAAGTGAAGTATGGAGTGGTGCGGGTGGGGTACGTGTTTGAATAAGCAATCCGAATGCGAGCAGATGCACAAGGAAGACATGATCGTCGGTCATTTTCCATACATACAACTTTTTGATAAGGTTACTTTGTTTCTTTAATTTGTTTAAAATTTGAATATGTTGTAAATATTTGTAACTTAATTGCTTTAGTAGGATTGGTATTAGGCTGTATAAATTTTAATTGTTACATACGTTATTATTCACACATATGACAGAACTGTAGAATTGTCTAATCTGTACATTGAAATTATTTACGAAAAAATAATTAGTGGAAAATAACAACAATAAGAAAACACAAAAACAATTTTGTAATGTTTGTTCGTTTGTCTGAGGGTCTGTTTTCTATTTGTGTGTCTATTCGTGTATCATGCAAGAATAGATAAAAGGAGTTTGACAAAGTTTTACTGGTGGATTTTGCCGGGATTTGGCACACATATAGCGTTTTATTGCAATTAACCTTCTAAAAAAAAACTGTGACAATTTTAGGTTTCAATGCAGAGTATAACCACTTAAAGAAAGTATACTTTTATAATTAATGTAATAGGACACGCAGTTAATAGATTTTTCTAAAGGTCCACATGCGAATAAGGTCAAGAGCATAGATAATACAATATTCATAACTTCATCATGAAATGTGAGCTGGAATTCATAAGCACACCATAAAACCGTTTTGAAAAAGACGCAGCAGATTAACAATAACAATTTGGAAAATTTAATCAATAAAAAATACTTGTTTAATATTCCGTTGTACTATCACATAGGCTTCCAAACTGTGATACGTATCACAGTTTTAATGGAAAAACGTAAATTCCCATACAATAAACAAAATATGTTCCGACTGAAAATTAATAATAATACGCTATTACGGTTCCTAGTCATTATTTCTCTGTACCTCCTGTTTTTAATTTTAATTTAATGTTTCATGCAGTCTTGATTTTAATATTTTCTAATTGTTTATTTTTATTTACCGTCCAGGTCGTCAAGCTGGTGCTTTCTGAACAAATTAATTTAAAATTGTTTTATGGTATATTGTCATAACTTTTTTATTCTTATTAAAATAGCTCTTAAATTGTACTTTTGTGTGCTCCAACAGTTGACAGATGTTATTTTGTAATTTATTAATTAAGAGTGCGCATCGCTAGAACAAGAGGGCACAACTCCCACATTCGTTTGTTTGAATTCTTAATCCTATTTGGCGGTCTTTGTTTCATATTTGGAATTACTGTAAAAGGTAAAAATGTTCTATGTAAAACTGTTTATGTCTATTTCGTTGAATTTTAATATGAAAACACATATTTATTGTTAAGCAAAACTGATCAATACATTTCCCATTTAACAGGTAATAGCGAACGGATTTAAATTGCCTCGCGTAGATTGCTCTCAAGCAGTCAATTCCCCCGAATTAAACAAGTTAGTCAGATATTTCATCGCAATTAAAAAAACGCCATGATACCAAAAGAAAACTGGAAAATCAATTTTTTCCGCTATGCTGTTAGGTTATTAAAAATTGTTCTAAATCAGCTCAGATTTTAATAATCTCTGTTGTCATTATTGGATTTTTATTCTATTTAAAGACATATTTTCAAAAGGTAGCAGAAAACTGAATGAGTCAACGTTTGTGAAAAAACCGGCCAAATACGAGCTGGATTCGCGCACGAAGTGTTTCGTAACACCAAACAATATTAAACTTATTAGTTTGTATTTCTGAAAGGCAATGTGAAAAACAAAGTTAATGCTGCGGTTGGTACCAAAAATATCCCATATCTCAAAAATTTTACAACATATCTTACTCAAACCAATTTTCCTTGAAAGTTTATTTTAAGTACTACTAACTTAATTTTTTTCAAAATGTTACACACGTTACTTGAAAAGTTAGAAGGGAGGACACACTTTTTAAGACTTTAGAAGCGAATGTTTCACTAAATATTTACTTAAATAAAAAAATTATTTTGGGACCTCCATATTATTTTAAGACCTATCTAATGATACCCCATATTCCCATTTGCGCTGGATTATTTTTCATCTTTCAGTTATATGTATGGAGTACCACCAATATTATATTTTTCATAATTCTACTACTTCATTGTGAAGCGGTTCATAGAAGACATCTACCATTCAAATTTCATCAATATGATGCCGATAGCCTCCGAGTAAAATGGCTGTGACATATTAAGCAAGACAAGGTGAAATTATAAGGGTTCTGTTTTTGCCATTTGGTTACGGAACCCTAAAAATTCGAACTTTTGAACTTATTACGATTTATTTATATGATGCCAATAGCCTACGCGTAAAATGGCTGTTACATATCAGGCAAGGCAAGGTGAAATTATAAGGGTTCTGTTTTTGCCATTTAGTTACGGAACCCTAAAAATCCGGGCTTTTGAACTCATTACGATTTATTTATATGATGCCAATAGCCTCCGAGTAAAATAACTGTTACATATCAGGCAAGGCAAGGTGAAATTATAAGGGTTCTGTTTTTGCCATTTGGCTACGGAACCCTAAAAATCCGGGCTTTTGAACTCATTACGATTTATTTATATGATGCCAATAGCCTCCGAGTAAAATGGCTGTGACATATGGACAACTGGCGGAATGGCAGACAGATAGGAAAGGTGAAATTATGAGGGTTCTGTTTTTGCCATTTGCCAACGGAACCCTAAAAATCCGGGCTTTTGAACTCATTACGATTTATTTATATTAAAGTTTTGATTATTTTCTTATATTTTAGTTTAATTTAATAGTAAATAAGATGGTGAAAAAAAATTTTGAAATGTTATCAAATAATTTCTAAGGAAAAGCTAGTAAGCTATATCTGGACACTCTTTGCAAATACAGTAATAAGTTTTATAATTTCATTAACGAAGACCTTTCCATCTAGAGAAATAAAATAACCATAGAAATTTAAAGTAAATCAAATCCTTATAAAATAATTAACGTACATGTCCGTATATACGCGTGCCATACTTTTTTCAGAAATACTAGAACATAGAAACTTGAAATGTGACGCAGCAGTAAACAAATTAACCCACATATATCTTTATCTGCAATAATCGAAAATATTTTATCCGAAGATTTTGAGATGACAAAAAATGGACCCAATAAAAATGGTTTCAAATATCACACCATTTAAAGAACCAATGTTCATTAAAGGTAACCATTTAAAGAAGAAGTTATAAGTATGTTTTAGAAATTCACAATACTTATGTGCGTCAGTATATAAATATAACTAAATTGGTACAAAGTGCAAGTTCTCTTGAGACGGGTTTTAATTTCGCTTAATATTTCTTTTCTGTATAGCTAATTGTATGTAAGAGTAACCGATATACAAAATTGCATTTTACCAAGTTGCATTTTCTATGTATGACTCAATACGTCGTCTATTCCAAAAAAATGACTACAACAATAAATTTAACTAAGAAAATTCTAGTAATTCAACTTAGAAATTTCATCTGGGAGGTAAGTTAAGAACTTCAATAATGCTTTGTTTTTGTATAAAACTCAACTCAAATCATTTCACTTCCTCATAAAAACAGAAATTAAACACAAAATTTCAAGAGTTTCTGTTTAATATCATGAAAGCATTTTCCGGGGCTCATTCAGAATTTTTGCATGTCTCTTAACACCTTGGTGCTGAATTATAATTTAGACTAACTTGAACTGGCACAGTACTACTTTTTTACATTAATTCTTTCTTTTATTTAATCTAACATTTAGCCCTCGATCTTATATTAGCCTATTAAATTTAGGGTGTCATTTACGAATGAAGGATTTTATAAATCCTTCATTCCTAATGGTGGCCCATCATATAGGTGTACTTTGCCCTACACGAGAAGATGAGCAATGGAATAATAATTTGAAGAACCAGCTAAGAAATATAAATATATAAAAATAATTTTAAAAACGGTACAACAATATGTACATATTTATACGCTTCCCAAACAGAAAAAAAAATTTACATTGCTCTTATTTTAGCTTTTCAGATAGTATTTTTCATAAAATTATCTTGATTAGCAGCCTGTCGACAATTTATATTTTAAATATTTTTTTTACTCTTAGGTTGTTCTAGCATCTTTACCTTTCAATATAATGTAACAAGCGCAAAATCAATTTTCAATCATAAGAAAAATATTTCCACATATTTTTGTGATGGTATATATATATATATATATATATATATATATATGTATATATTTACGACTGACTCAATTCCTTCCCTCATTTTAATGACTTTTTATCATCAACGCCTTAATAGCTTTTATGTACTGACTGAAATATTAAAGGTACTTAATTCATAAAATTTCCGAAATCAAAATTGTTTAATGAAATAAAGTATAAATGACTTCTTGACAAACAATTTTTATATTAAAAGGAAAAAGTGATGTAACAAAAAAAATCATAAGAAAATACTTTTCTATAATCTGTTATTCAAAACAGAAAAAACGGTATTATAATTTTCAATTTAAAAAAAAAACAAATTAATATCTTTCAATGCGACTACCAATATTCAAATATCGATAAAAAAAGGATTTCGGAAGACCGTTACAGTTAAATATAATTTTTTTCAACATTTTGGTGATTACGCATCATAACATTTTGCGTTAAAAAATCTAAATTATGGTGAAGTTTATTTTTTTTATATTTAGTAACTACAACTTTTCGTTGTCTACTACAATTGCATTTTGATAGTAATATAGGAATATTACTTCAGAAGTAGATTCAATAACATACCAAATGTTACATCGTGCAATTGTTACGTTAGATACATTAAGATATAAGAAAGAAAAATGTACTAAACCATTATACGAAAATTATGTTAATTTTTCCGCATCTCATGTATTGAATATAACGTGCGTTTGTGTGTTTTCGATGAAATCGTTTCAAATATTATATATGTATTTGTGTATATATATGTATATACACACACACGTATATATATATATATATATATATATATATATATATATATATATATATATATATATATGTATTTATAAAGGATATATGTTTGAACAACTTAATTCAAACTGAAATATAAAGAAATCTCTAAAGCACACCTATATTACAAATAAAGCAAATCAAATGATTTATTTAAATTTAAATTAGATTCATTAAAAGACTTCAAAAGTCAGCAGAAAAATAAAACAATTATGAGAGAAAAAATGTATCATCCATATTTATATATTTGTGATAATATGAAATAAAATTACAAATAAAGACTTATTAGCTCGAATAAGAATATTGTAATTGTACATTATTTTTATCCTGTTGATGTCTCATTTAATTATTTACGGTTACTCGAGATTTTTATTAATTTCATCTAAAAATTTATTGTCTCCGGATTTATAACGCAATAATTAGTTATATCTATGTGGAACTCTGCATTTCATTCATTATTCTTTTCTCATTCAAAGGGAATAATATCCCTGCCGTACTTTGACAATTGTTACTTTTGAAGCGCGCTCGCTTTCTTTGTGAGTTCGCTGATGCAACGCGTTTTTTTGAAATTATCAAAGGATTTTTCGTTTGCCATTGTCAAACAGACATGTATTCAAATGTTATGGGCAAGTAGCTCACCTATGGATACTTAGCACAACTAATCACCTATTTACACTCCCTTTAAATTGTAAGGTTATATATTGACTTTATGGAAAGTCTGTTTCCTTAGTAATATTAGAAGCATTTGTTACTTGATTTCCAAGCAAAAACACTCGCTGTTAAAGTGTATCCTTCAGTAATATAGAATTTAACCAGGTATAGCATTTTCTATTGTTTGCAATCAAATCCATTGACCTTTACTTGCTTAAAAATATCTATCCACACAGAAAAATGTCATTTTGCCAGTTCATAATCTTCATCGCCTTTATATCTACTATCAATCATTCAATTGTGTTTTCTCAAATCTGTGTTTTTTTTATTGGTTTTCATTCAAGCACTTGTATAATAACTACGGTTTGCCTTGGTGAATTTGTTTACCTTTAATCCTGTTTACAATTTTATTGTTTCTGTATTTGAGCATATTATTCGTTACCATTATAATTTTATGAAAAGATATACTCACTTTCATTCTCATGTTTATTTTCTAACTGCAGCGTGGAAAAATTTGTGTCATATGTGCTATTTATCCTCCAAGTAAATATATGATAGCCAGTAAACATAAATTTTTCATCATCCCAAACCGATCTACGTCGTAGTACTCCACGTGCCGTGGTATATATATATTTATTTTATTATATATTTTTTCTCATAGGATCTTCATACACATACGTAAATTGGGGTTATTTGGAATAAATGAATTCGTTTAAGTCATATGGTGCCAAATGTTTTCATAATATTATATTTCATTTCATGTTTAATTGCTTTTTGTTTCTTTGTGGTTACGGATTGGAAAATTGTAAACCGTCGATCAATTTAAACAAGTAAATCCTTTTTTTTTTTCTTCACTTTCCCAATACTCTAACATCCACTTGCAAATTTATAGTTGGCTGTTTTCTTTTAACGTTTTCTCATGATATTTGTTTTATTTTCATATATCACAAAATGTAGACTATATCATATACACATATATGTCTGGTTCTGGAGTTAAACTGAATGCCATAGAGGATATAAATTTACATTTCTGTTTATTGATATTAATGTAAAAGTACTTTGAAAAATTTTCTTCAGGAACAAATAAAATTTTACATCTTCAGTTAAGGGTATTTTAATGGCGCTAATTGGATATTTTAATTGTGCTAGTATTTGTGTTTCACTTTAAAATATCATAAATATCAATTTTCTATTCATAGATTCCTATTCAAATAGTTTCCTACAAATATTTCTAATCCTATAAATATTTTCTTCTGAAACCGTGCTAATATTTATGCGAAATTTCAGTAGAAAATGGCGTCCAGTTGTTATAAAATATGCTTGCAGGTTTTAGTTAATAACATGTAATAAAATTATGCCTTTATAGTTATGAGTTAGTCATTTGTTTTGAAAATAGGCATAATTTATTCTAATATCAGAAATAAGTACCGGATGGTATTTATGTATATTTTGATTAAGAGTTCATAAGTTTTACACAATACTTTAACTACTGTATTTTTTCAATGTCCCTTTTGTTCTACCACGTAATTTTTTTTAAAACTACACTTGATTTTATTTATAGAAAAAACTGCATTTGCGCACCCACATTATATACAAAAATTCTGAAATATTTTTCATTTATTCCAAATGAGCGAATGGAAGAATTTCATTTTAGTTTAGGCAATTTAAAACCTTCATATATTTTCATAAGTTCTTCAAATGTTAAACGGATTTTCTTTTAACTTTTCTTTGGTTTCTTCGTATTCTTCCATTTCATGACTTTGATTCAGATTATTTAAACGCTTCTTTGAAAATTGTTAATATATGCTTCAGCCATTTAACGAATTTTTTTTTACTTTTTTACTATTATACTCAATAATTTTCACAATTATTTTCTTTCATCAAATCTGTTTCTTTTGCGCTAGCCAGACTACTTCTTTCGTCAATATTTTCTTCATATTCATTTCTATTTGACTCTAGTATTCTTTTCTATTAAATGTGCCTACGTTTACCAGCAAATTAGTCATTTCTTTCTTTTTCCATTATTTACAACTAAATAAAACTACGTTATGTAATATTATTTCAACTTTATTTAAATTCTTTACCATGACTTAGGTTTCGTTGTATGACAACATCTTCAGGTGGACAATTAGCAAAGATATAGTAATTAACAAAGATAGGTATAAAGTAGAAACAATACTACATCACGTAGTTTAATTTAGTTGCGATTAATAAATTTCTACAAAATTAACGACAAATATATTCAATATTCAAAATTTCTCAATTATATTAAATGTTACTTTATCAGAATATAACTGACAATTTATTAATCTATTTCATATTGTCGGCATTGCTCTTTTTATTCTGTTTACCTTATATTTTCTTTTTCTTTCTCTCTTCCGTTTCTAAATTAGTTTTTTTTCTGTTATTTGACCGTATCATAAAAACTATATCTAATTTGAAAATTTACAAAATGATATCTAAATCCTAGTTTAGACTTCTGGATACCCCAATATTCTTACTATCCAGTAAATCCAAAAAATACCTTTCCAATTTTAATATATCACCAATCTAAAATAAGTTATTGATACCTATTTATGTATGTTCATAATAATGTAAAAGTTATTGTTATATAGATTATTTTTATACAATGTTATAGTTATATAGATGATTTTAGACTAAATATAACTAATTATCAAATCATTCTATCATTTTTATTACAATGTCGACTATAGTTGTCAATTATATGCATGAAAATTATCTCTTTCCTAATTTTAAGTTTAAAATTTCCTGAATAAAATATATTTTATTGTTCCTTGCTGCTTCTAGTAATTATTTCATAAATAGTCACCTTGGTTTCAATAATTTGGGGCAACCGTATAATTTTATGTAGGAATTGTTATTTTTTGCATTCTGTAACTAATTGAATTCGTATTTATGCAATATTTTTCAGCCAGTTGTACCATTGTAATATTTTATAAAGAATATGGAAATTTATACCCACGTACAACATTTATGTCTCCATATTATATTTTAAATTACTTAAACACTTGAAAAATACTTAAGTACATTTTACATATAAATATCGACACACACATATCTATACATATAATAAAATTTTAAGAAAATAAATTATATACGTGAAACATATTTTGAAAAGAGTTTTTAGAGGGATTTTTATCTGTCTATCTGAATGTATTATGTACGTGAAATATGTTTTGTGCGTCAATTATGCAAAATCTATTGCCCAGATTTTGGTGAAGCTTTGAGTTGTACTAGCTTATACCAAGCATAACTAATGAGATAACAATATTTTTTTCTTATTCCGAATTTTGCGCGAGTGAAATCATGGAACACAGCTAATGTATTTGTTTATATATATATATATATATATATATATATATACATTGTATATGTATATATACACTATGTAAAGTTAGGAAACTTTGGGACTTTAATCTATAATAGTACTATATGAGTAGATTGAAATACACCTATTTTTTTAGACATTTCAATTTTTTTCGATATTTACAAATTGTCATAAGTCAGTAAAATGAAAATGTATCGACCTATATTTCATATTTCGATAAACGTAAGAAATGTGACAATATTGCATGATTACTCTACTTAGCGATTGATAGTGAACTTGTCTAAACTTGTCTAACATCCCTTTGTTTTGCATAATTTTACCGTTAAAAAAAACAAAAAAAGTAAAAGATAACAAAATAAGTTTCATGACCAATTTTGTTTATATTTAGTAAATAAAAATTATTACTCTATAAAAATCTTTAAGATCCATTTATTATTCTCTCAAATACAAAACTTATAAAGAATATTATTATCGATTTTTAAAATAAACTTGTCGGAATAACTATTAATACGATACTTTTTTAATTTGTCGTTTTATTTTAACTTTTTTAATTAATAAAATAATATTCATTTTAACTGCTTATTTCAAAATTAATCTTTTTGGATTATTTATTATTTAAAATGGCAACCCTCATTTCTCCTGGTTAAAATATTCTTTTAGTTTGACATAACAGTTGTTGGTTTAATGCAATTTTATTCTGTTAAACGATTTGTTATTTGTGATATCGAGTGAGTGAAATTATGAATATGTCGTTTTTGAGTGTTAATATGCGAAATGTCATTATAATATCCCGAGTAATATACGTCCAACCTTATCACAAGCAATCACCAACATAGTCTTTTTACGGACAAAAAAGTCTTGTTACGATCAATTACATATAGGAGGATAACCTGTAATTTCAGTGATATGTAATACTTCTCCAATAATATCGACAAACATGGAACAAAATGTTCTAATTCATTTTAGAAAGAAGCAAAATTCGAATACCAGTAACAACGTAGATAATTTATGTCAAAATTATTGTCGTCGATTGCGAAAGTCCAACACTGGGAAGTACGGCAAAGGCACGTAACACGGAAACGAAACATAAAATTTAGGTATGTATAAATACTAAATACATTGTCAAACGAAATTATTTTAATTTTAATTACTATATTTGCGTGTTGGTTTTTGAAACGGATAAGTGACATTTCATTTTGAGACTTGACAGTTTGTAAAGGTTGCAGAAGGCCAGTTGATATTTAGTACACGTTGCCAAACTGATATTTAGTGTAAAGGTTATATGGTGTTCATTTAAACATAATTATGATTTCATACAAAATTTAAACTTTAAATATTATTTAAACTAAGCGACCAGTAGACAAAATTAACATATTGTCGGATTACACATGATTAACGGGACAAATATTTGAAGTGACAAAGTTTCCTTCATATACATACTGTATGAATATATATATATATATATATATATATATATATATATATGTATATATAATTTTAATTTCTGTGTAAAGTCTCAGAAATGTATTTATTTTGAAAAAGTCACTTAAATTTTTAAAAATCGGTCGCACGTCTTGTTCAAAACAAATACGGCGCCATGGAAAAAATATGTTCCTTTTAAACGTCTTAATGCCGTGGTATTATTTTTCATTTTTCCTCGAGTTTCTCCCAATTTTCTTCACATTTCTTTGAAACGGCAATTTTTTTTGTACACATCAATCCCTTGCAAAATTTCGACATGGAAAAGTCAATTGAATTTAAGTCGGGAGACCGTGGAGGTCGAGCTATGGCTCTGCCAAAGCCCATGCATGTCCCGAGGAATCTTTTGTTTACTCGTAATAATGTCTTACATTCAAGGTAGTGACAAGCCGCACCATCGTTTCGGAATATTATATCTCGTACGTCAGTATACATACGTATTCTAGAAACTCAGTTAAATTGTCTCTTGACAATATTATGTAAGACTCCCCATTTATGCAAGCTGACATTCGGCAGAGTTAAATTAGCTATTTATTTAATAGACTAAACCAAATTTGTATATTGTATTGTAACGGAAAATTGAAATTAAGATCCATATTATTAAATTGAAAAAGTTTCATATTCCCCTCGGGTTTTACACAAAAATATCATTTTCTAATAAATTCGTATTCTTCTGTAATAATTTTCATGTCCAACAACATACGCAAAAGGTATAATTAATGTCTTAGGTTAGTTCATTCCCTAATTGGCAATAAATCTTTCATCATAATGATATTTCGCATAAATAATTATACATTCTATTTTGGAACATTTACACTTAAAAAATTGTATGCACAGTACGTGACGTAAATTATTTCACCGTATTGACAATCCACATACTCGGTATAATTTTGAAATATATGTTAGATGATTATCTAAATTTGATTTTGCGACTAACTGGGCGATAGTATATTAGATGATTTTCTAAATTTGATATGGGCGACTAATATAACAGAAAAGGCTAACAAAAATAATAAATATGTGATATTTTCAAGAAATATTGAGAAAAAGATTTTAAACATTTATAAATTATTTCTACGCTGTTATGAAAAAATTAATCTTATAGCAATAATTTCATCGGTTTGTTCGACAAAGTAATAAATAAATGAAAGGTATGACTATCTTTTAGCAATATCCTTAAGATCTTTCATCATAATGATATTTCGCATAAATAATTATACATTCTTTGTGGAATATTTATACATAAAAAAAGTTCTTCAAAGTACGTGACGTAGATAACTACAATATACTGAATACCAATTTACACAATCCTATAAGCGACACTCAGTCAATTTATTCATTATAACTCCACTTAGAATACCACGTGTACTTTACATACATATACTTCGGAACTCTTTTTAATTTTATGTTTTGGACTTAACATTTAATTGGTCTCTTGACATTTGGAAGCGAATCCTTTTAAGGGTTGCTGTGAGATATTTAGCTACAAATAGAGTGACCATTATTGGTACGTCATTTTGTATTACAAGAAACCTCATTATATCTTAACCAAAGCATGAATAAAAAAATATTTACCCTCAACTGCCAGCTCGGGTCGATTCAAAGTCTTATATATAAATACTACACCACGAAATAATTTAAATATAATAAAATTCTTACCCATATATTGGACATAATTTCTTTAGGTGCCTCTGAAAATATTGTAATAGAAGCTTATATATAAGAGCTTAGGTAAAAAAGATCTAAAAGCTGTGCATATTTAGTTTCTACATATTCTTTTACATGAGTTACGAGTACGTAATTCAAAGCTTCTTTAACGTCGTTACGCGTCTTTAATTAAAAGGTTTTGTGCTGAGTGTGATAACTGTGAAGCAAAATTTCCTTTTGAAGATTTGTGACAAGCTCTAATTTCAGTGGAATACTCTCTGAATTGCATATTAATCCTTACGTTTTGCAATATAACCACAAAAATATACCTTATAAGAATATTTTTCTTAAATCAATTGTTGTAATATATCTTGAGGGCGCCTAAATTTTGTCGGCGGAATCTCGTTCAAAGCTTATTTAGATTCTTGGTAGTATAGTTGAAATCTAGTAGTTTCTTCTTCCAGCTTTTGTTTACTTCGATTTATTAATTACCGAAGGGAAGACTCATTAAAAATTATGATTGTTTAAGAGTTTTAAAAATATGTTCTGAATTGAAATAGCATATATATGTTCCTTTTTAAATTACGGTAATAATTCTTCCATTTATTTCATCCTTAGATATATGTTGCCTTAAATTGTGTTCTAAAAATCAGCGTAATATCCTCACTTTCAATTGCCCGACCTTATACTAAAGATTTCTCTTCAGAAACTAAAGGTTAATTCAGTAATAATTGCAAAGAAAATTAATAATCACCCAGTAGCCAAGTATGCTTGGTTCAAAAAAAAAATTGTCCATAATTAAGTGCGGAATAGTTGTAAAATCTTCGAAGAGATAAATCACTTAGAGGACTTTGAATATAACTTTATCATCCTATTTAAATTGATAATTAATAATCATGCAACATTTAGTATTCTTGGTTTCAAACGCCTAAACGTTCTTTTTTTAAAATAATCAAAATATTTATCTCATTAAATTAGGATTTGCAGTAGCACTCGAAATCGAAATTTTATTCACTTCATTTAAAAAAATTTAAATTCTCTAATTTTTATAGGTAAAACATACGAAGTATAAATCCACTAGATAGTTTTACTTATTCTATACTACGTGAGTTAAACTTTTACTTATTTATTGCAGGAATTAATACTTCACGGGTTTTGTTGTGTTTAAAGAAATGAGAACTTATTTGGCTTCCATGTGAGTAATAGCTATCAGCAATTCTTCCCATGAAAAGTGTTACGTGCAATTCTAGTGAAAATTGTATCTAAAATTTCCTCTATCCATAAATTTGCAATATATATGACGTTCATTATTATTGGTAAATTTGGAAAACGTTTAGTGAGACAATAAAATTATGGGTAGAATTTATGAACAGTTGTTTGTGCAAGTAATTGTGTTGTAAAATTTATAATATGAGCTCGGCGATAAGCAGTAATATACAATATGAACTCAATAAAAATACATATAAATTTTTGTCAAATGATCGACAATATTTACGCTAATATAACTCTAACACAAAATAAAAAATGTACTTTGACAAAACGCTTTGGGCTGAAAAATCAAAATGTCGATACAAAGACTGCATTGATCTTTTAAATACAAATAATAGAGACAGCGGAGACTTAAAAATTACGTGAAACTTTTAGAATATTTTTCACTAATTAGAAAAATAATTATAGTTAATAAAAACGCAATGTCTATTTTCAAAAAACCTTTATTAGGCTAACGATTACGCAAACTGCACGCGTCGTACTTAAAAAGGTAGTTTAAAGTACGAGGGTGGCGATAAGCAGTGATTAGCAATATGAGAATATAGATAATAAATTTTTGCCTAATAATCGACAACATTTCAACTAACACAACTCTGACAGGGAAATAAAAAAAATTATGCTGACCATAACGTTGTGGGTTGAAAAATCAAAATGTCTATACAAAAACCGTATTGATCGTTCAAAGCACCGAGTCAGCTGAGTCAATGACACGGACGCTGCTTAAAGGGATAAGACCGAACGAAGGCAGAAAAAGTTGCTTAATCAGATTATTTTAGTAAATTCTTCTGGAAAATTTATACTAATAAATATATGAAAAGTGCTACAAGCCCATTTCCTTGCTTTTTAAAAAAGTTTTATAGAAGGCCCATATAAATATTTATGGGTACATAATATTTCATCTCTACACTGAAATCCTATAATCTCTCTCTATTTATTATGGTAAACTACTGGCTAAAATATTACTTTTCGATTTGTTATGTCCTATCGTATACAATTAATGAAGAATATACGTAAAATAATTAGGCAAATGAATAAATACAGTCGTATATATTAAATGGCATGAGCTTTATTCAAGTTTGTCATTTTATTTACATTCGATATAATTGACTTAAATGGATTATGGTTTGCAAATATGTTGTAACTAACTATTACAATGGAGCTATAAAAATGGTTCGATTTATTATATACTATTTCGGTTCTTGTCTCGCTGTAAGCAATAAATGTACAAGAAGATTCTAATTATTTTTAATATATTATTTTGTCATGCGGTATATACTTATGTAACCTTTTAACTTTTAATATTGCCTCTTGAGGTTAATACAAAAATATTAGATTTTCCAAATAGGCTATTAAGTGATTTATTGTAATGAATTAGTTTGAATTAGTATTGTTGTTCCAATATTTTGATTCCAAATCATCTCTTGGTTATATTTTTAATAAAACCAAAAGATTATCTGGAATCAAATCATGGAACGACAATTCTAATTGAAACTAATTCATGTAAGATTTTAATTTCATGGTAAGAACCATGAAATTAAAATCTTTTAGTGTTTCGAAAAATCATATTGAATGAATATTGAAAGATTCCGATAATAAAGATTAAGAAAGAAAATATATAGACCTTTGTGAATTGTACAATATCCATTCAAAATGATTTACCGCTACGTTTTACAATTTTGATATTTAAATCCACGGTTTTCTTTAGTATTTTACGTTGTTATTAATCTAAGTATTTCTTAACATCGCGATAAGAACTTAGTGCAATGCAGCATTATAACTATACTTTAAAGTTAGAATATCATATTGTATTTATGTACCGATATCCTAGACTTGTATTAGGGAGATTATAATTTTTATCGGAAAAAATGTTGGATTGACTAATAAGCATGGAGCGGTTTTTAATGTTATAATTTTTTTATTTTCATCATTATATTTCTAATTTAAAATTAAATAATCGTCCATATAATAATCACCATAATTTTGTACTACATGTCTCCAACGTACTGGCAGGAAGTGGATAGCATCGGTGTAAAATTCAAGTGGCTTGGAATAAAAAAAAATAGCTTATGAACTCTCCTAGGTGGTCTTCATTATCTAAGTTTTTTTTGTGTAAAGCGTTGTTGGTGATCTAAACAAACAAAAATGTCTGGGGAATATGGGGAGTAGGAGATCTATGTCCAACCAAAAACCAAAATATTAGGGCGGATCTATTTAGCTATATGAGCTACGGCTGGCCTCAACTAAGTTCATGTAGTACCCACGCACCGTATTCAATGATTTTTTCCCAAGCATTGTAAACGATTCTCTATAGTTCTGTGGGTGCATCCAAGCTTAGTTACTAGCCAACGTGTCGTTAACCGGCTATCTTCTTCAGTTACTAATGTTAACCTGTCTCCATCCAATTTCAACAGTCGGCCAGAACATGGTTGATCACTCAGGGAACAATCAGCCGCTGCGAAACCGCTGGAATCATCGTTTTGCAGAAGCTTTTGACATTGCTTCAGGGGCTACGCATTGACATATGTTACGTGTAGCTTCGGCAGCAGAGTGATCAAGTTGGTACTCATAAAGTGTCTCTCATGCGTCTTAATGTCGTCCATATTTTATGTGTTTAACAGTCTTAGTTACTATTGAATCAGTGAAAGCGTACCGCACCCTATATATATATACATATATATATATATATATATGTATATATATATATATATATATATATATATATATATATATATATATATACATATATATATATATATATGTGTATATATATATATATATATATATATAATATTTACATATATTTTCGATCATGGCGACTACTAGATCGTTAGATCGTTCCTGTTAAATATTCCTGAATAAATTTATTTTAATCCTGTTGCATATATTAAGGTGACAATAAGCCAACTCTAATATTAATAGCCTAAATAATTTAATTGGTATATATTATTTTCCGTTGCACCTGAACAAAACGTTCTCTTCTACGTGAAATACAAATTTTTGTCCACATTATTTTTCATATATATATTATATTTGAAAGATAAGAGATGACAAAATTATAAATGAAATGAGTACTCGAGTATTCCCATACTAAGGCTAGACAGTTACAAGTAAACCAATACTCACTTCATGACTGGTTGAAAGTTATTTTACATTAGTGCATTAACAAAGTACTCTTATAAGTCAAAGATGAATAGAATGTATGTGCTAAATTTTGTATCGTCAACACTTAGTTTTTATTTTCAGAATAGAAAATTCTGCATTTTGTAATCGAGAGTGAAATTGAGAAATCATTATATTAGAGTAACTAAAGTACATTTCGATACTAACAATCTTGTCAATGCGACATTCTCTCCATTGCTTGCAGTTTTAAGTACAAAGAAACGTTTGGGAGTTTATACATTTTACTTTAAGTTTTCACTGCTTAGAATAATGTACCAAATCAATAGAGTTTAAGATGTAGCGGCAATACAAAATATGTTTTTTATAGAATATTATGAAAATAATTTTAACATAAGAGATCTAGTTTAAGTATGATGACACTGACTTATTAGTGTACTCTACATATGAAAATACTTGTGAAAATAGATTTATTGAACAGGGGATACTGATGCCATAAGCTCCAAACTAAAACAAGTAAATACGGACATCCGTAATTGATAAATATAATTATTTTGGGTAAAATGTGTTTCCTTTTACTGGTATAAAAATTGGAAACTTACTTATACATTTGATTCCACAACGTATCAGTTGACGTAGTCAGCATAACTTACAAACAATGTTGTACTCTGCAACCGATTACTCCGAACCACGAAATGTTGTAACTATTACCAAACTTTGGTATGAGCTTCTCATCCTACAAAACATTCAATATCATTGAACATTGAACTGTAATGTATTTAAAGTCCTTTTTGCTGGTTTTGAAAGTTTCGTGTGATTGAGGTTGTTAGATGTTTTGCGATGCTGTTTCTTTTAACTGACAAATGAAATTATTGTTTATTATACGCAAAGTAACTCAACATGAACATGAAATAAAAGCATTTCCTCGATTTTTAAGATTCTTTATAAAAGTAATGTGCCATAACCTGTTTACGAACCACACTTTTTATATATTTTACAATGAAGCCTAATGCTATATAAACAGGCAGTTAGTTAAAAATATTTAAATCATAGTTTCTATTGTGGAAAGAACTTCAATAAAGCTTTAAAATACTTGAAGAGGTTGAAATTTTAAAAATGAGTCAAAAAGGCGAATTAAGGGTTTATGAATAAAACGAAATATGAAACCCTTAAATTCCCAAAAATTTTCTCATTATTTAAACTCTTAATAAAAAGTAGTGATGACCCAAAAAATATATTCTTAGCCAGTGGCGCATAAGTTACAATTATTCAGATTATTCTAAGCTACAATTGCTCCAATTTATAAAGATATACATATATTAGTAAACTCCTCAACGTCATCGCCTATTGTTAATAACCGGACAGGCTTTGAAGGGAAGACCTGAGCAGACCTGATGATCCGTCCTACGAACAATCATATTTACTAAAATTTATAAAGCCAGGTTTTTTACCCACTTATATATTTCATGGTGTTTACAAATTGTTTACTACTCATTGCAATTTTCTATTTATTTTTTTGTTTTTGGACACACTTCGTGCCATTTCTAAGTTAAATTACTCATTAAACGTTAAGTTTCGTAGATGATTTGGTTCTTCAAAAGAATCAGAATACTGTCAATTAACGAAAAACACAGGTACCTGCTGGTTTTTAAGTAAAGGTTTGAGCACACACCTCATGAGTCTTTAATTTTATGAATATTTAACAATATTCAAAAATTTGCTGAAATTATAAATAATTACCCGAAAGAAATATCAGCGGGCAATCTTTGAAATTATGAGCATAAAATTCCATGTACCAAAACAAAATTTTTAAAAGAAAATATCAGCGCCTAAACAACGAACATCCATACTGAACTTGCTTTGCATATTAAACTGACAAACTGTTTGTAATTAATTAAGAAAACCAAGTGCTAATAATATAAAAAAAAGAAAACCTTGTTGTGTATTAAGTAAATCTACATTTATTAAAAACTTTGGAAAAACAAAAAAAATTAACACGTTATTTTATCAAATCAATTTATGTAAAAATCATTTCACTTTTTATTTCCTCCAATTCTAAAACATCAACATACATAATAAAAAAAATAGACACTCTCCCTTTAATACTACGGATCTAAACTATACGTTAAATACTTGACAGAAAGTTGAAGCAACCAAAACTGTTACGGAACTGAAAGCTTGGTGTGGATTCAAAGGTATTGCAAATAAATTCACAAATTATTACAAACATCTGGACAATAAAATTATTGTTTCAGAGTTAATAAGGCAACTTCACAAATTTTAATACAATAGGAGCATCAAACCCAATTTCTTTTAATTTCACATCTTTATTTGTTCTCCAACGAAAGGAAAAAACTACTTTAACAAAGACTACGTAAACGTGCCAACGCTGATGAAAACGTGATTAATATCGCGCGATATTAAAATGCGATTAATTGGTACGTTTACAAAGTCCTGGTGAGAGCCGTAACACATCAAATTCCTGAACCTTAGTAGGCCCAAGATTTGAAATATTATATCCGACCACAATTGGTCTATAAAACTTGACGTTCCACATACGACCCAAAAAAATCCCGCAAGGACATCATGAAAGAATCCCGCAAGGACATGACGAAAGTACATCTAATAGGAAAATATAATAAAAACCAGGTATTCATAAAGAAATTGTGTAATTATAAAAGGTAATTTAGAAGCAGTTTTCGAAATATGTATTTTTTTTATTAATTTCCTTCATACGTTCCGCAAAAATCTTTAAATTTTTTAATTGTTGTGTATAATATAGTAGCGAAAAATCTCTGAATTTTCTAGGGTATAAAAAAGAAATTAGATAAGATACCATAACAAAACTACGACCAAAAACATTACATGTATGTATATATATATATATATATATATATATATATATATATATATATATATATATAAATATATATATATATATATATATATATATATATATATATATATATATATATATATGTTTGTGTTTTCCCTGGTAACCTATTCATAATTATATTTTGTTCCTTTGAAAATTAAATATTTTGTACATACTCTTCACTGCACTTTATAAACATATATTTAAAATAGTCTCGTTAATATAAATAACACACACACACGAACACACACACACGCACACACATACACACACACACACACACACATACACACAATTACAACAACGTATGTTGAATACCGAAATGTGGTTAATAAGTAGAGACTTTTATCATCGATAGCGGTAAAGCCATTAATACATTTGTATACTAAGGTCAGTAGTACATGTTGAGTACAAGCAAATTTTTGTTGCGAAATTTCGAAGAAGGTTTTAAATAAATGGGTAATAAATAATATAAGAAATATTTTTATTATATTTCTTACACATATTCTGGTAAAAAAGGAATAAATATTAATAAAATTGAAAACAAAGATCTTCTCTAAAGATGCGCACGAAAGAATAATGATTAATTTGATTAATTTCGTTAGATTGAAGCAGTCTTGGTATTATTTGTATAACATTTATTACAATGTCATAAAAATTGTTATTTGCAAATCAAAAGTTCCATCCAGCATATATTGTGTCTCACTTTCTTTGGTATTTTGTGAACACAATATATTTTTACTTAAATTAACGTACTTCAGGATATAGTATTTTCAGATCGAATACAGTATCGCTCAATTATGACTGGCTACATTATTGTGGACATTTTATTGTCAGAAAAAAGGACTTATGTAATTAAGTTTGTCAGAAAAACTGTTTAATTGGAATGGCTGTGGATTTGTTAAGAAATATTTAGATACATACTCAATACTAACTCACAATTTTAAAACGTATTATGTTCATATTTAGCAAGTTTTCCAGGTATTAATTTTTTTTTCTAAACGCCTTCCAAATTTTAATTCTCTCCTTTACTCATTATATTGCCCGAGAGATATCTTTCATTGCTAGAAATATTTTGTATCAAAAAAAGCTTTGTTTTAATTCCATATCCTTCCTTGAGAGATCGACACATTCTATAAAATTATATATAATGATCTATCTCATTCAAACCAAAAACATATTTTGTTATTATAAGTAATCTTTAGAAGTCGACAAATTGTGAATTGAATATCCCTTTTCTCAAGAATACTAGTCAAACGATGTTAATTATTTTATGCGTACGTCACATAAAAACAATAATTTGTTTACTTTGTAGTTACGATATAAATTTTTGTAAAATTATTATGCGAAATAGTATTTCTAACGATAAATACAGTACCGTGGAATAGAAGAATATGCATTTATATGATTATAAAAGAAAATTATCCTCCGTATAATTAATTCGTTAATTTAAAACAGTTTATTGGAAAAAAAAACATCATACCAGAATATTCACTCATTAGGCAAGAAAGCAAGCACAATTAAAATAAAATATACATAAGAAAATACAAACAATGCGATTGGTCAAACATGTCTTTTATACTAACGAAATTTAAGAGGACGGAATTAAGAAAATATTAAGGCTTAATGTAACATCCCATACACTTTTCGAAGTTCGTTATAATGATAATTTTGATATCATTATGGAAAAAAACGAGATGACCAACAAGGAATCATATTTTATTCGTCAGTAGGTTTAAAGTAGAATAGAAATTTCATATATTTTTTTTAACTAGTGAAATTTTAAATGGGTTTACATACTTTTAAAAAATACCACCAAATTGGTGTGACTAAATGACATGACGTATTATGTTCTCATTTTTTGTATAAATTTGTTTCGTTGAACATGTCGTCAACTACTATACAATTTTGATTCCTGTGAATTGGAAACTTGATTAAAAATAAGTGGTCGCAATTTGAGATAAATATTCATACGGCACCCAAGGTAATCACGTCAACTTGGGTAGCGTGTCATTAAATCCCACAATATGCTTAGAATTCAAGCACGCCTGTTGCTGTAAATGTAAAAGCCTTTAATTAGAGGCGCGGGAGTATGACAAAGAAACTTTGAGTACCTTAACACCGCGTGAGATACGAATTCACAGACGAGAAGCTTTTGAACCCGTATCTTATTTGCGTAAGAGTACTTTTTCGGTGCAATATGAAAGAATTTGTCACGAACCTTGTTTGATAAGTATAATAGTAGTTAAAAGAGCCAAAAACTTTAAGTGTTCTAGGTAATTTTGAGAGAAATTACTTTGTGTTAAATTAATACAGTTTTCTCACACACCTAAAATTGTTTATATTCCTAGTACTTTGGCATTTTTCAGATAATGAAAAGTTACAACTAATACATTTATTCAATATTTACATATGTTCACAATATTTTTAAAATGAAATTAAAATAAATTACTTTCCTTATCACTGAATTCCGACAAGTACGTAAATCAAAGGCTTGCATAATACGTTTCTCAAATCTTTGAAACTATCACATAATAACCCTTGATGTATAATGTTTATAATAATATTAGTTTGCATACTATTTTGAAGAGTATTAATTGGTAATCGACAGTTTTTTTTTCTATTTAAAACCCATTTCTAATATTTAAAATACATACTAAAATTTCGGAATAAGATTTTCAGTACACTTATATGAAAGTTTTCATGATGATTGACAAAATAATATTGATCCTTCCAACATGCAAGCCGTTGATTTACGTACGTGACAAATTCTTTCATATTGCACCGAAAAGGTACTCCTACGCAAATAAGATACAGGTTCAAAAGCTTCTCGTCTGTGAATTCGTATCTCACGCGGCATTAAGGTACTCAAAGTTTCTTTGTCATACTCCCGCGCCTCTAATTAAAGGCTTTTACCTTTACGGCAATAGGCGTGCTTGAATTCAAAGCACATTATGGAATTTAATGACACGATACCCAAGTTGACGTGATTATACATCACCTTAGATGTCGTATGAATATTTATCTCAAACTGCGACCACTTATTTTTAATCAAGTTTCCAATTCACAGGAATCAAAATTTCATAGTAGTTGCCGACATGTTCAACGAAACAAATTTATACAAAAAATGAGAACATAATACGTCATGTCATTTAGTCATATCAATTTGGTGGTATTTTTTAAAAGTATGTAAACCAATTTAAAATTTCACTAGTTAAAAAAAATTATTTAAAATTTCTATTCTACTTAAAACCTACTGACGAATAAAATATGATTCCTTGTTGGTCATTTCGTTTTTTTCCATAACGATATCTAAATTATCATTATAACGAATTTCGAAAAGTGTAAGGGATGTTACGTTAAGCCTTAATATTTTCTTAATTCCGTCCTCTTAAATTTCGTTAGTATAAAAGAAATGTTTGACCAATCGCATTGTTTGTATTTTCTTATGTATATTTTATTTTAATTGTGCTTGCTTTCTTGCCTAATGAGTGAATATTCTGTTATGATGTTTTTTTTTCCCAGTAAACGGTTTTAAATTAACGAATTAATTATACGGAGGATAATTTTCTTTTATAATCATATAAATGCATATTCTTCTATTCCACGGTACTGTATTTATCGTTAGAAATACTATTTCGCATAATAATTTTACAAAAATTTATATCGTAACTACAAAGTAAACAAATTATTGTTTTTATATGACGTACGCATAAAATAATTAACATCGTTTGACTAGTATTCTTCAGAAAAGGGATATTCAATTCACAATTTGTCGACTTCTAAAGATTACTTATAATAACAAAATATGTTTTTGGTTCGAATGAGATAGATCATTATATATAATTTTATAGAATGTGTCGATCTCTCAAGGAAGGATATGGAATTAAAACAAAGCTTTTTTTGATACAAAATATTTCTAGCAATGAATTATTTCTTTCGGGCAATGTAACGAATAAAGAAAAAAAAATTAGTGGTGCTTGTCGCCTATTAATTTAAAAAAATGAAAAATAATCTCTGAAAGTATATTTTTGTCGCATATTTATATATTTTAAGGTTCATTTATATGATAAGGTATGATGTTAAATTGACAATTAAATTCATTATATGGTTATTATTTTTGCACATTGCTGAATATCGCAAGAGTTCATTGATTGAAATTTGGAAGGCGTTTAAAAAAAAATTAATACCTGGAAAACTTGCTACATATGACCATAATGCTGTACGTTTTAAAATTGTGAGTTAGTATTGAGTATGTATCTAAATATTTCTTAACAAATCCACAGCCATTCCAATTAAACAGTTTTACTAACAAACTTAATTACGTAAATCTTTTTTTCTGACAATAAAATGTCCACAATAATGTAGCCAGTCATAATTGAGCGATACTGCATTCGATCAGAAAATACTATATCCTGAAGTACGTTAATTTAAGTAAAAATATATTGTGTTCACAAAATACCAAAGAAAGTGAGACACAATATATGCTGGATGGAACTTTTGATTTGACATTGTAATGAATGTTATACAAATAAACCAAGACTGTTTCAATCTAACGAAATTAATCAATATAATCATTATTCTTTCATGCGCACCACCTTTAGAGAAGTTTTTTGTTTTCAATTTTACTAATATTTATTCTTTTTTTACCAGAATATGTGTAAGAAATATATTAAAATAATTCTGAAATTATTAATTACCCATATATTTAAAACTTTCTTAGATCCAAATTTCGCAACAAAAATTTGCTTGTACTCAACATGTACTACTGACCTTAGTATAAAAATGTATTAATGGCTTTACAGCTCTCGATAATAAAAGTCTTCATTTATTAACCACATTTCGGTATTCAACATACGTTGTTGTAATTGTGTTTTTGTGTGTGTGGGTATGCACATTACTGCCTATAATCAAAGATGACTGCAAAAATTGAAGCTTTCTCGAACGACAAGTTTTAAATTAATTGCAATTGCAGAACTCATAAAAGTGAGAAACCCATCAAAATACTAATGAAATTGGATTGTCGCAACGTGACAACCGCATGTATGTTATCGTCGTAGTATATTGGATGATAAACGTTTCATATAGGTATTTTGCGTCAAAGAAAAATGGTGCGGATAAGAGTATATATTTAAAAAAATATAAATTTTGCAACATCTAAAATTGTTATATATTATGAACATTTTTTTTAATACGTAGCCATTACCTAAATAAATTAAATATTAACCGACATTGACAACGATTCTCTTTTCAAAATTAACGTCTTCTTCACTCTTTTCGAGTTTAAGTAACTTTTTTTGACGGCCCTACAAACCTATGGGTTTCATGTATTAATATGGTACATCTATAGAAAAAGGATAAAACGAGATACAATTTGAACTTTGTTCCATCTCGCTAGTTTAAAGATTTTGGTAGGATTTACATCAACAAATTATTATGAAGAATAAAACTTTTTAAACTTTTTAAAAATTGGACTTTTCATTAGAAATAAAACATTTCTCATTTGTCTGATTGACGATTTAGACAAAATTTTCAAGGAACCTATTTAAAATTGTTTCTATGTAACATATAATTTTAAACTATGTACAAAAATATTGACATTATCTTTCATCATGAAATATATTGCGTAGTAATCTTTCATAGGCGTAAAACGAACATGAATTTCTTAAAATTATGGTTGCCAAAATTTTACGTTTTATATTAGGTAAACTTCTAATAATTTTGTTTTTTTCTTATGTGCATATATTTCATATTTTTAACGATACATCAAGAATTAGCCTTCCTTGAATAATTTTAAAAAGGAATCCTTATTATTTGCCGTCTCATGCATCATAAAATCATAAAATAAAAGTTTAAAAAACAACAATCTGACGATAAAATAATAAAAAACATGCTTTAGTGGCTTTTGCGGGTAATGAACACTCAAGACATTGCGAAAATATTTTTGGCTCAGGATAGTGGCATTTTTTTATGGCCAAAGGCATATTTTTATTACGTTTGAGGTTTTATATTCCTGTATTAAATATATTTGGTGTCACTTTTGTAGAAATTCATTATAATTAAATTTTTCTCAACTAAATACCAACTACGTGATGTGGGTTTAGGTTTCGTCGTATGACAACATCTTCAGATGAGCAATTTGTAGAATATTTGCGAGAAAAAATTTATGGTTTAGATTCTCTTTCACAAAGTTTACCATAAAGTAAAATATAAACGATATAAAACTGCATATTGATGTCATACAAATGGCAAAGGTGGTTTTAGAAAATGACACAGTAATATGCATACAATTACTATTGACCCAGTAAGGAAAATTATTGTCTACGTTTTAATTACGTTTTAACAGTATTTATATAAACAAAATAAATTTAAATTATTCTTTGAACTAACACTTTATTTTTCAGGTTATAGTAATTTACAATTTTGTAAATAAAAAAAATGGCATTAATTAATTTCATTGGCATTTTCACCTTTTGTTTTCACATATCGTCACCCATTGCTCAAACTAAACATCAATTTCCATTTCACTATCACTTCCATTGTAATTAAATAAAATTTAATAAACATTTTAAGTAGTTTTACATTTTCTTTCTCTTAATTTTTTAAATCGCGCTTTTTCGAATGCATACTATTTGACAACATATTTTCAACAGCGTGTTGTGCATACATATTTTAATATAAATCCAAAATAAAGATATATTGTCACAATCATCATTGCATAATTATCTTCTTATTCTATATTTTAAATATAAAACTAAAACAAATTGTGAAATTCACGTAACAAAATGAATTTTGTTCACGGAATTTACCGCCGAAATGAAGTGATAAAAACAGCAACAACGTTGTTCCGGTCATTCGCATTTTACAGAGACCGTTCTTGCACAGGTCAGCGCACGTCGAGAACTATGCTTTCAGGTATGACAAAAGACAATATTTCAGTGAAACTGTTTCTCTCTATAAATAAAACAAACTAATCTAATATTTAGTGAAATATAAAAAATACTTTAAGTCAAAACTAAGTATTGTTATTTTATTTCGAATTATATGTAGATGTAAGTGTAAACCTAAGAGTTAAAAAAGCAAATAAAATTAAGAGTAGAATACGCACAAATGTTCATTATATTAAGCAAGGATATAAAATGTTGCTTTTAAAATTTTTTAATATATTCCATCTAAAATTATATTATCTCTCACCTTCCATAATAACACCAGGAAAACTTACTTTAATATTGTAAGATTGAATAGAAGAATGATATAAATCAATGTACAAATTTTAGCATGGCTGAATTATTATGGTTTTTTCAGAAACAGAAACGAAAGGATCGAATCAGTTAATATCTTGTTATTTAAAATTATACTAAGTTTGCTTGATCCTATTTATTTCATAAGTTAACTATAAATAAAGAATGCAAATTTATATAAAAGTCGACTAGAAAATTTAACGACCAAGGAGACCATATAAACAAAAGAGAGAAGAAGAGGTTTGATTCTTTTCTTTCGTTTGAACCTCAAACTATTCACTATGTAAATATTTTTCTTACGCTCTGTGCAAAAATAAATGGTTGTCTATTATTTATTCATCATTTCATTATACCAAACAAGTAGTTCCGGATATGTAACAAGTATCGCATCTGTAAATACTACACGAACTCGTAACCATAAAAACGCTGCCATGCGCAAAATAGCTATGCGCTCGTAATATATACATATACTAAATATCAGAACGTGCCTTTCAGAGATACAAAATACCGCACAACCTACACGATTTTACGTTGTTAAATTCCAGTAATATAGGATAATGAATACAGGTGCATGACAGAATTACAAACATACAAATTTTCACGCGTATTTCGGAAGAATATTGTTAGTTTTGTCTAAAGAAAAATACAATTGTGGGTAGCACATTTAACAGTATCAGGTCTCATTGCAGATAAAAAAAACTTTGCAATAAACTCTTGGGGTTTGGTTATTAAGGATCAACCGTTAAATTGAAATTGAATACGTTTCATGATAAATGAAATTGTGAGTCAAACACCAATATTGCAAAATAATAAGAGATAAAAAGATTTTAGTACAAAAATTAACCATATATTTTGCATATACCATATTAAATAATGGCTTCTTCAAATGTAGAGCTAACATACGTAACCACACTAATACCCGATATTTAAAAAGTTACACACGTCAGCTTAACATTAATCGTCTTTTACAAATTCTTGCAGAACAAAACGTAAATTATTATTGTCAAAATTCAGCCTGTTTTTCAAATTTCAAGTAAGTATTGACATAATATCCCGTTAAAATAATCTGATAATTCCTGTTATTTCCGACCCTGCTAAACAGTTCTAAGTCATCAGCAATGATACAGGAGATTGGCCTTACCTACTTTATATACAATATCGAGACCAATTTATAAATAATTTTTGAATATATAATTTCTATGTTTTTATTTAGTTTTACAATGACTGGATCATCTTATTTAGAGTTCCGTGATCATATTGCAAATTATAATGTTCCCTTCATATGCACATATGTAAGGTCATAGCTATTCACAGTTTCCACAATTCATTGTAAACATATCATGATACAATTTCAGAATGGATACTAAAGACAGCGGCCTCAGAAAATATATAGTAAAGTTAAAAAAAAATGATTAACGAACCTACAAAAAATTGGTTTTCTCACTCATGTTTGGGATTCATACACGTAAATATATGAGCTTTTTTATTTGCCCGTAGAAACAAAGTGACTCAACTAGTTTTAATGAATGATACGCCATTTAAATTAATATATTATCTCAAAAAATATAGGGTATTTTGATAATAACATGATCAAAATTAAAGTAACACGATTTCAAAAATAGGTAAATAATATAGATATTTATTATATGATACAAAAGGGGGAAAAGGATGGAAAATTAATAGATTTATAATAAATAATCTATTGGATTTTAATGGAAATTTCCACATGGAAATTCATGATTAGGAAGAAAAAAATCTAAATACATTAATAATTCTCATAGTAAGAACTAATAATAAGTTTTCACTAGTAAATTCCTACGGCTCAGATGGCCGGTTAGACACTAGTCCACATGTGGGTGGTACAGCTATACAACACATGCATTATTATTTTATTGTAATTTAATGGTAAATGGCGAGAGGCAACATAACATTTTTATTTGGAACAGAATAAGTTTTAAAGGAAAAAAGGCAGCTTAATTGAATTCTGTTTGCAAATGCAGCAATCAAGTTTATATATTAATTTAAATAAATTAAGTTTAAAATAAATATTTTTGAAGTTTCGTACCTCAATTAAAATCTTATAATATCATATAAAGCCGAAACTACTAAAATAAAAATTAGAAACATATATATATATATATATATGTATATATATATATACACTATTTTTACAGAGCTTTAACAACATACATGTGTTGGTAAGAAGTAAAAATTTAATTTCACTAACTTAACAAACTTTGAACTGCCCTTTTCGAAACAAGAAGGTGGAATAAAACCTTTTTTTAATTTTATCTCGGAATTAGATTAAGTAACACTTTAGTTACATATCTTGTCAACTAGTTATTTACTATAAGGCTAAAATTAAGAAAAGGTAGTGGAACTTGTCCCCTGCCAATTTTTAAAATTAAAAAGTGATATTTGAAAATACATTTTTATCGTTAGTTTACATATTTTTTTAGATGGTAGTTTCTTTATACGGTAGAGTATCATGTCAAATTTAAAAACTAATTCATTGGAATATATTATTTTCGCACATTACTTAATACCGCAAGAGTTCAACAATTCATATTTAGAAAGCGTTTGGAAAAAAGAACCTTTAAAACCTAGAAAAAATGGTACACATGAACACAAAGTGGTGAATTTTAAATCGTAAGTTGGTATTTCAGTATGTAAATATTTCTTAACAAGTCCAATTTTTCTAATCGTTTTACTGACGGACTGAATTTCGTGAGTCCCTTTTTCTGACAATGAAAGTATTGGCAATAATGTAATCGAGTCATACTGCATTTGATCTTAAAATACTCGAACCTGAATATGTTAATAATCAAAGATGGCTTTATTTTGATGCCGTCATGTTTTCAATAGACTACAATTGCAGAAGTCACTGCAGCGAGAAGCCTTTCAAAATACTAATGAAATTAGTTTGGATGACAATGGAATTTGTGCGTTTGTCGCAACTCATTTGATGCGAAATGTCTCACGTATGTACTTTGCGTCAAAGAAAAACGATGCAGAATAAAGTACATAATAGAAAAAATATGGATTTTATAATATTTTAAACGGTTAAATTTCCTGAACAATAATTTGAAAGAAAAAAGTAGACAAACCTTTTTTCAAGGAGATTGTTTGATCTACAAACTTAATAATAACTTAATTACAATAAAACTTACCGTTTAAGAGATATTAGTGAAAAACTCTTTTGTTGACTTTTACTTTGAATAATTTTTAATAGAAGCCTGGTCGAAGTAAAATTTTAACATTTTATCTAAAATGATGATTTAAAAGTTTGTATTAAGTTTAATCTTTATTAAAGTTTTGACTTCGTTCAAAGTCTTTTTTAAAAGGACCATTAAGAAATATAAAGAAAACTGGTGAAAGTGAACCTACAGAAATAGAAAATATTTTTGGAAAAATTGGAATTTTTTGTAACATAAAAAGCCAAAGTATTCAGCGATTTACCATCAGGAAAGAGCACAAAATAAAATACAATTTCTCACCACAACAAAAAAAGTACTTTTCATAAATGCGCAGGTTTCTAAAATATCGTGAATTGTTAATAAGAATTAAAAATAACAAAGAAGAAATAATAAAATCATAATGATTTTTAGAAACGATTGCAAGAAATAATCAACATCACTTGTTTTTTTTAATATGTAGCTTTTGATTAAATAAATTAAACATACACTCTTAACTGATATTGACAGTGGTCCTGTTGTTATCAAAACGTATAAGTCTTCTTTGCTCTTTTCGAGTTTTATGTGACTTTTTTTGACTAGACTGTCGAACATACAAAATTTCATGAATCAATGTGCTACATTGTATCATCAGAATGCAATATACCATATTAATTCATGAAATCAGATCGTGTCTCTTTCCATAGGAGGATACAACGAGACAAAACCTGCGCTTTGTTTCATCTCTCTGGTTCAAAGAGTTTGGTAGAATTAATGTTTATAAACTATTTTATTAAAAAATAATCTGAGTTTTCATAAGAATTCTCATTTTTCTGACTGACGATTTAATTAAAATTTTCAGGGGACTTTTTCTTGTAACACCTGAGTTCTAAATTACATGAACTTTTGACATTTCTTCATGTGAGTTTTTTCCTTTAAGACCGCGAAATATATAAATCTTAATAGAAACAAATCAAAATCTTAAAGGTATTTAACGGATTATGTTTAATTATTTCATCATGATTTTTTCATCTTTCCGAAGGCTAATATTAACCTAACCTCGCGATGTTAATATTCCTTTCGCTTACCCATAGTAAAAATTTAGACAAAATATAGTAGATATTTTCTTCTATCACTCTTTCTAAACAAATTTTTTAAAAAACTGAAATGTAATTAATTTATTAAAGGGTCTTCAATCTCTACTTCCGTAAATATAGGGTCTTTTAAGTTAAACTTGAATAATATCGGGTAAGTGTTGAGACTAAACTGATAAAATAGTTTCCAAAAACAGCGCTTAGTATTTAAATATAAAACCCTTGAAATCACGCTACGAGAATTCCATTCATATATATACACAAATATATATATTTGATGACTGCCAAAATTTTACGGTTAATATTGAGTCAATTTCTAGTAATTCTGTTTTTTCTTATAATTTTTTTTTTGGAGATAGTTGGGAGATTTTTGTGCATGTTTTTAATGATACATCTAGAAGTGGGATGAAAATGTTGTTTAATTTGTATTCACATTTATAATATACTAATATATAAACGAAATAAAATGGCATATTGAAATGCCATACAAATAACAAAGGTATTATTAGAAAATAACACCGTAATCTGCATGCAAACTCTGTTGGCTTATTAATACGTAGTCTAAATTTTGATTGTGTTCTTAAAATGTATTTATAAAGAGAATTACTTTGAAATATCCTTTAAATTGATATTTTAATTTTCAAGATATTATTAATTGCAATTTTATAAATTAAAAAAATGGCATTAATTAACTTCATTGATGTATTTAGTCTTTGTTTTCAAATAGCGTCAACCATTACTCAAATTAATCAGAGAATTCAACTTCGCTATATCTTCCATTGTGATTAATTGAATTGATTTCGGTAAGTATGTTCAACTTTTCTTTCTTTTTATTGTTTCAAATCATACAATTTCAAATATATACTATTTGACGTGATTTGGTCAATACCGTATTGTGCATACGTATTTTAATATAAATCCAAAATAACAGGATATTGTAACAATCGTCATTCCTAATATTTAATTTTATTATAAATTTTAATATAATTTTTTGTAACCTAATTTTATTTTCCTTTGAAATTTCGACTTTAAAACGAAAACAAAATATTAAATTCACCTAACAAATTCCATTGTTCATGAAATTTAACGAGCGAAATGATGCGATGGAAACAGCGACGACTTTGTTCCGGTCATTTGCATTTTACATAGACCGTTCTTGCACAGGTCAGCGCACACATTGGAAATTATGTTTTTTTATATACATATTCCAAATTATTGCATTGTGAAAAACCTCTGCTAATTTTGGGCATAAATAAAGTTTTGTTTTCAAGGAAATTCTAATCTATCTCACTATTTATAATTACAGGTTGCATTATATAAATTAATGAAAATCTAAATTTAAATTCAATTCACGTAATAATTTAAATTGTTATTTCAGGTACATTTCATTATTATCTCTCTTATTTATTAACATTTATTTGAAGTATGACTAAAGGCAATATTGTAGTGAAACAGAATAAATAAAATAAACTCTTAATCTAATATTCAACGACATATTAAAATCATTACTCTGTAGCTGTATTAATCTAAATAATAATAAAAAACCATAGTCTTATTTATGATTAATTATTATTAAAATTAAAATATTTTAAACAGACAATTATACCTATAGGACGTAAATATATATCATAGAGTGTTTTAAATTAATAATTTTGCAAAATATTCCGTAAATATAAAAACACCTACCATCTCACACACAATATCATATTCTAAATATTCTATATTAACAGGTATTATTAAGTATTACAAGCAAATATATTATTTAAGTAATAAGCGGTTGCATTTCATTTCGTTGCTAAATAATAATGTTTATTAAACTATATGAAACCTGCATATTCTGGAAAGATGAGTATTATATACGTTTTACATTAATTAACTTTGACGGTGATAAATTCGTTCTTTAAAAATATGCTTAGAACAAGGTATATTTTATATTTTAAAATGTAAATACGCATATATACTTATTCAAGTGTTCATGTTTTATAACAATTTCGATTTGCGCGATTTCAATGCTCATTTCAAAATTATTGCAAAAGTGTGTATGAATGTAAATGGGAGAATAATTCATACTACAGAAAATAATAATCAGTTTCTTTGTAATCTATAAAAAATGAATATTTGGTAAGTAAACTATACATATTACTTGAAATATTATGGTGCCACAGCAGGTAAAAACTTCAAAATTATAAATAAAAGTGTGAAAACTAAGATCCGGAACTTCAAATATTCCATAGTAGTACGACCCATTGTTGCCTTTTGATATCCTTATTTTTGTCCATTGAAACGGCTTTGTATTTTTATTATCCTCAAGCAAGTACTTAATGTACCCTTAGGCTCATTCTTGCCAGATATGAAGCGAATAAATAGCATAAACCTAAATGACACAAACGAGTACAGAGCGAAACAAATTATTTCCTCGGCAATTCATAATTATAAGAGTAATTATGACAATGAAATATTATTTTGTTTTATAAAATTGCGTACCCAAAAGACTAAAATAAAAGTAGTTAGCGAGTTCAAAAATTTCACTTTGTAAAATTAAAAAAAGGAATAAAATTAAGAGCAGGATGCGCATACATTTTCATAATATTCAGTAGGACTATAAAATTGTGTTTTCAAAGCTTTTGATTTGTTCTGAAATTATTTTATTTTTCCTTGACGGGACTTTGGGAAAATTATATCACCTCTTCTATCCATAATAATTCCAGGAAGACTTATTTAATATTGCGAGATAATAGGTTGAACAAAAGAATGATATAAATAAATGTACAAATTTTAGCATCATTGAATTACTATTGTTTTTTTTCCAGTTAATTTTTCAGTAATAAAAATTTAAATCGAATCGAATATTTAAAATTGGACTAAGTTTACTTGATTCTATCTAATTCATCATTAAACTTTAAATAAACTATGCAAATTTATTTAAAACACAATTAGAAAATTTAACGACCCAAGAGACCACATAATCAAAAGAAAGAAGAAAAGGTTTGGTTGATTTCTTTCGTTCGAGTCTAAAGTTATTTACTATGTAGTCATTTTTCGTACACTTTATGTAAAAATAAATAATAGCTGCTTATTATCTATTCATAATTGTATTATTCCAAATAAGTAGTTCTCGATATGTGACAAGTATGGAATCTGTAACTACTGCGCGAACTCGTAACCACAAAAACGCTGCCATGCGCAAAATAGCTATGCGCTCATAATATTAACATATTCCAGACATCGGAACGTGCCTTTCAGGGACCCAAAATCCCGCACAACCTACACGATTTTACGCTGTTAAATTATATTAATAAACGATAATGAATACACCCGCACGACAGAATTACGTACGTACGTATGAGTAGGTGTCTATCGGAAAGATATTGAGAGTTTAATTTAAACGAGTACTGTTAGGAGGTGCCATAGTTAATAAAATTAGATTTTACTGCAGTTGAAAAACCGTTTTAATACACTTTCAGTGTGTGGTTATTAAAGACTCATTATTAAATTGAAATTCAATACGTTTTACGATGAATAAAATCAAACACAAATGTTACAAAATAATTTGGGGTGAACAAGATTTTAGTCCATTAATTAAAAAAATATTTTGTATGTACGATATTAAATGATCATCAAATGTGAAACTAGCATTCGTAACCACACTAAGTCCCGATATTTAAAAAGTGAAACACGTCAGTGTAATATTAACCGTCTTGTAAATTCTCGCCAGAGCAAAACATACACGATAGAAAGTTATCATCGATATAACATTATTATTGTTGAATTTTAACTTGTTACTGAAATTTCAAGGTAGTATTAAAATAATATCTCGTTGAAATATTTTTATAATTTTTATAGTTTCCGATCGTCGTAAGTAGTTATCAGGAACATGGTATTACCTACGTGTATATAATATTGAGTTTGAATGTATATACTGTTTAGTTTTCCAAAGAATATGGATTATCTTTTTGAAGTTCTGTAATTAATAAAATGTAGAAATTGCAAGTCGTAGGACTCCCTTCAGATTTGTCCATCATACCTATTTACATCTTTCAAATATCATCGTAAATATAAAGTCAAACAGTTTTAAAATTGCATACTAAAGAGAGCGATATGAATTAATATGCAGTAAAGAAAAATGTTTAATGAACCTGAAAAGTATTGTTTTCTTCCCCCGTTGGGTCTGATGTATTTGAATAATTTTTTTTTAAAGGAATAATATTAATATAAATTAACCACTGCGTTACACGGAATGTTACATGTTTATGATTCATATAGGTAAATATGTGAGTTTCTTTATTTACCACTAGAAATAAAATAGCTCATCCAATTTTAATAAATGATATACCATTAAAATTAATATATGATCCCAAATAATGTAGAATGTATGACACAATAATATAATTCAGAAAGCGCCCCTAATAATTACCAAAAAAATATGTATACAGTAGTACTCACTATGTGCTCATCATCTTCAAGAGCTTATTTAGAAGGATTCAAAAATACATAATAATGTAGGTATTTATAATGAAGGAAGAAACGTATGGAAAATAAATAAATTAATAATCAATAATCTGTTAGATTTAAATTGAAATTTACGCGAAGGGATTCCTGATTACCAAAAACAAAATTACGGCTCAGCAGTAATTCTAAAAGTAACATTAAATAATATATTTTCGCTAATAGATTACTACAGCTCAGTCGTTCGGTTATGCACATGTGAGTCGTACAGCTACGTGACGCATGCGCGGTTAGGTTCATCATTGAGTGAGTAACTAGAAAGCACATACGGGAAGGAATGTACCGTTGCGAATGGACGTGTTTTAGGTATTATATTAACTTTAACTACACGTAAACATGACTCTTGTTATGCGTAAGGGAGAACAAATTTAAATGTTTAATCATGAGAAAATATTCTTAAAACGATTGCTTACTTAGTTCGTTTAAAACTAATTTTAAGTTTCTGATAGTAATCAAACCGATTTATTTGTCTAAACATTTAAATAAGTATACAACTTTTACCACGACTAGACTCAAACAAGACTTTAATACCGATTCTTGCTTTAAAGTTTCGACATTTAATTTGTCAGTATTTTTTTAGCAAAAGAGACCAGTACTTATGTTCCTATGTTTGTTAATCTAGAATAGGGAAATGCTTTAATCGTTAGTATGCTTTTCAATAAAGCAAACTAATGAATTCGCTACTCATTTGACATATATTGGGGGCTTTTATAGGATCTACTCTAAAATTAACCGAAATGGCGGAACCACGTTTTTGCTTGCAATTAATGATTCCTTCACTCGTGATTTTATAATATTTAAAACTTTTACTATTTTATTGTATTTTATTGGAATTTTATAGTAAATGGAGGTAGGGGGGTGGAATATAACATTTTCAAATATAACAGAATGAGCTCTAACGAAAATATAATCAGCTTATTCGAACTCCATTTACAAATACAGCAATAAATTTCACGTAATAATTAAAAAAAAATTACGTTTTTTCGTGATATGCGAAAACGAGTATATATCTTTAAAAGTACACGTTTTTAAAGTTTTATACCTCAATTAAACGCTTATAAAATCATATATCGCCGAAACTACTATAGTCAAAATTAGAAAGATATATAAATGTAAATAAATATATAAATAAATATATATATATATATATATATATATATACATATATATATATATATATATATATATATATATATATATATATATATATACATATATATATATATACTATTTTTACAGAGCTTTAAGTACGTAGATATTGGTAAGAAGTACAAACTTAATTTCGCTAACTTAACGTAGGAAGAAGCCATTAGAATAAAAATATCTTCTAAATATGAGGATATGTGTGTCCATACTTTCTCGAGCTCTATTTCCCTAGTATTTATAAATATAAGTCAGGAAAAAGGAATTTAAAAGTTCCATCTTCTTACCAATAATGCAAAAATTAAAAAATGTAAAACGTGAAAGGCTAATTGTTAGATTAAATAAAATAAATGATAAATATAAAAAGAATAGCAAGTCACGGGTATAAGTTAGCTCAGTACAATCTTCTTAAATTACCCCAGTCATGTGAACCTCGCGGAATCTCAAATGGAGTCAAAGTGGTAACGCAGCACTAAGGTGTTTAGAGGGGGAAAGAGTGCTGAATGAACACTGGGGGTGTTTAAATATTATGGAATCCAGAGACTACTCTTGGGTAAGTGTATTCACTTTTTATTTTGGATCAGATCGACAGTCTTAAGACACTTTTCCGTCATTATTCTAAAAGTTGCTAAAGTAATTTTAAATATAACATCGCTCTGTTGCAATTACATCGCTCTGTAGCAATTACATAGCGAAAAGTCCAAAAAAAATTTGTTTTCCCGTGACTCTGCGAACATGACTTCTTACCATTTGGAAACTTCTATACAAACGGCTGAAGTGAAAATTGGCAAAACTTTATGAAATGGTATTTTCTCTTGGTACCGTCTCCTATTGTTTTGTCAATATTGAATCTTTTGTCCGTCAAATAATTAGATAATGATCTAAATAAGTGAAGCTCGGTAAGCAAAAGATTCGAAGTGTATAATGGGTTTGCGACCACAGTTCAGCTAGTTCTATGATTTTGCTATGTATCTTCAAAAATATATGTGTTTGATCGTTATCATGGAGAATAATAATTTTACATTGTTTGCCAAGGAGTTTTGTAGAAATTATATCTGACTCTTCACAATCATTGAAACTATTGATTATAGATTCAGGCATTAGAGTATCCCATTTGATAACGCCTTCAAAATATATCGTAGTTACTTTAAGCGTTAAAACGGCGGTTTCATTTATTTGAAGTCACTGAGGCTTACAAGAATGATTGTTGATTCTTGTTACCAATCATTAGATTATTAAGCCATTATTCTTTAGTTTTGATGTCAAATGAGTCATACAGATATTAACTGATGCCAGATAACCCATGCCAGATCCAGAACCAAATTTTCAAGCCTTACCCCTTTCTTGGAGATACGATAATACCTTTTTGAGCACTAAAGTTGCTCTACTAAACGCTGTCACACTGCTGCGCATCTTCTTCCCTAATAGCATCGATGTCTAATGAACATGGTCATCCAGAGCGTGGATCATTTTCGAATTCTATGTTTTCATTATAAAATCGATCGAACCATTAAGGAGCCGTCGCATGTGAGAAAGTACAATCCCTTATCATTTTTTTTTTCAACTTTTATCGCAGCCGTTCCCACAAAAGTTTCCAAACGGTAAGAAGTCGCGCTTGCAGTGATTCATGGGATAAATATATTTTTGCATACTTGCCGCAACTATAATATACTAATTGAACTCACGAGTTTGTGCTGCTTATATTGCTTAGCGATGTAATATTTCCGAATACTCGACCAACTTTTAGAATAATCATGTACTCTTTCATGATTATTCTCTCAAAACTTTTTATCCGACTCAATATAAAAAGAAAATACATTTACCTAAAGTATTCTCTCCATTTCATATCATTTAGACGCATTCGATCTCATTCAGCATTATTTTCAGCCTCGTAAACACCTAAGTGCTTCGTCATCACCTTAACTCCATTCGAGATTCTGCGAAATTCACATTATTGGGTTAATATGAGTTTATTGTGCTGGGCTAACTTATACCGGTGTGCTACTCTTTTTTTATTCATAGTTTAGTTTATTTAATCTGCATTTAGCCCTTGAAATTTCACCTTTTATGGCCTATTGCAGTATTGCTTAGAGGGTGTAATATTTCCTTATTCTTTTTTTCTAAATTTAATTTATAAATACTTATCTATTTACTAATAACATTTCAGTTTCATT
The DNA here is from genome assembly GCA_039881145.1 of Druceiella hillmani. Lineage (NCBI taxonomy): Eukaryota > Metazoa > Arthropoda > Insecta > Lepidoptera > Hepialidae > Druceiella > Druceiella hillmani. The sequence continues at coordinate 1,244,603 of JAYKKI010000018.1, read as the reverse complement.
TACAAATAAGGAATGAAATACCATTTTGAAAAATAATACAAATTCACCAGAAATTAAGTGTTTATCAGCATATGAAGCTTCTGTCCTAATTTTTAAAGAGATCGGAATTTTGAAGATGTTAAGTAAACATTTTTAAAATGTGTTCTGGCCATCTGTATATTTACATAAAATAAATTAGTACCAAAACGAATCGCTTGTATTTTTAGAATATCGGGGAAATAACCTGCGGTTTATCTCATTCCTATTTTTGAAGTAAGATTATGTCGATATTACGTACTTAGATCATACATTTTTTAATAAAGTTTAAACAAATTTTACACATTTAGCTAGTAATTATATTGTAGATAATATATTGGTTTAAATTATGGTAGATATGTATGAAAATAACTACAAATTTATATTTGCCATTCAAAATAAATGCCATAATAAAAAAAATATGCCACAATGGGAAAATGTTTTGATAATTTGAACAAAACGTCTTTTCCAGCATTTTTAAGTGTTAGATACAGTTCATAATAAACGGTATTAATTAATTATATTGTGTTACTGTTCACGGTCAGAAACTATTACAGAAGTTAAGTGTTGCTCTATCTGAGCGAATGTGATGGTGCGCTTAAATTTTATTTAAATGGAGATTTAAATTTCAAAGTCTGAAAGTCTGACTTTTCAAAGGCCTACAAAGATGACAAATTTTCCCAGCATTAACTGGATTGCAACTTGGATTCTTTTGTAAGTTTTGAAGACACTAGCTAAAAATAAGGGACTGAGATTTTAACTTTTTACATCGGGTTTTGGTCTTTTATAAGAAAATTGGATTGCAGTATGGTGATGACTGCAATTATTTTTGATATAAAATAAAACGAATAACTTACTAGAGTTTCATCTCTGTTCTTAAATTTATGTGACAGGTAAGTTACGCCTTTTTTTTTTGTTGCTCGCCCTTTGTTGATAAAAAGGTTCGATGAATATAGTATTTAATATATATTGTCGCAATTATGCTAAAATCAGCAACCTGGTTTATGTTTTAGGGAGCTTGTGATCTACAAAATTTAAAGAAAAAGCCATTCATTTTATATTGCTACTCAATAAGGTACCTACTTTCGTTTTTTAACACCATATTCTGTTAAAATTATTTTATTTTTTTCTTGAATAAAATTGGCTTTAAATCGACTAACGGCCTATTGGAACATACAAAGAAAAAGATTATGGAGTCGTTTATATGCTTTGAAATTATTTAAATAATTTTTATTGGAAATGATAATCAGACGATAGTAACAGAATTAATTTAATTTTAAAGAATATGTGGGAAACTTACATTTAAGAAAAGAAAAACAACTAAAAATTTAAGGTTATTTTGAATATATTTCTTTTTTAATATGATTAATATGAATGAATGAAGTATGTATGAACTTAAGTTCATAACGTTTTAGCACAGTTAAGGGAGATGATTAATAAAATTATCAAACATGTATGTTTTGAGGTACAAGCAGATAATTATGTTTCAGGAAGTAATGTTAAAGATAATAACATAAGATATATGTCTGGCGGTTTTGCCTTATAAATTAAACGTAGCATATTAAAAAAAAAAACTCTTCGCCTCCGATTTATTAAATTTATCACACCTTTTTATGCGTAGCTGTGCCGAAAAAAATTTCTATACTAAAAGAGAGTGATCTTTCAAATGGGCTTAATATTATTAAACGTGGCAATAATTGACGTGGCGAGTTACGAAAGAACGTGGCAAGTTTTATATAGCATAAAATATGAGTATAGTATTTGAAATTTAAAGGATAGGGAAATTTGTCCCAAAAATAAATTATTATACTTCTCAAATTAGTATTATCTGAATGAAAATATTCAACATTTCAGTTATGTTTCTGAAAAAGCGCCCCACTATATTACACTAGAATATTCCACTCAATAACACAGATGGCTTACACTAGAGTCCTTGCAGAGCAGATAGAAAATGTGGGTTCCATAATTATTTTTTGCTTTTTATTGCATTATTTATAAAAGCGTGTTTGTTAGTTTTTTTAATATATATTTATTGTAATACGCAGTTGTGTTGCAAGCTGCAACTAACTTAAATCGATAACTCAGGAGCGACTTATTCTAAAAAAACTATAAACATCAATCAATTGCAATATTTAATCTTCATTTATCGCACGTGATATGGAGCTACTGCCTACTTGTTTAGATATTTGCTAAAGAGAAATAGAAGTGCCACTATGAGCGAATCTGTCTTGAACTAATATTTTTATGTAATGAGTTTCCCAGGGAGCGTTTATAGCCCGGCAGGAATATAGAATGCAGCTTCGTGCCATTTGTATACCACCACATTCCATTAATAAACAATAATGAAAAGCAAGTATATCATTTTGGACGCTGGACGTAAAATTATGAGAGGAAAGGAAATAAGTGAAATGGAAATATTAATCTTTATACAGATAACATCGACACAGGTCGAAATATTTTTTTTCAATTTTTCGAGTGGGTAAAACATGATGGATATGTGATAGTTTGAAGTAGCTTGAAAAGAAAGTAAACATATTATCTGTAAAAAACTGTAAAAAAATGCACTTGATTGATATTTTTTACGAAAGAATTAGGAAAAGGCTAACAACCGAATTTCATCTTTATTACTTGATGTATTTCTAACGTGCCATTTAAATTTTTCAGAAAATAGAAGCAATTGCACAGAGCGCGACGCAGCTACAATAAGGTTAATACCATTTTTGCACTTGTAGTTATAGCAGTTTAATTGACAAGTCTATAAAGTGAAGTTTTGATAGTACTTCGAAGTGTTGAACTTTTTATCTAACTTTTTAATGGTCTTATGAAAAAACATGATAAATAAATTTTCAAACCTCAAGCTTTCCACATTTTCCACAGGGGCGGGTTAAAATAATTTTATTCTTCACGTCGTTTCCTAAACCAGAAACTTATAGTTTCGTCATGTCAACTTGTCTGTTCGTTTCTAAATCACAGCTATTTTAGTACTACTATTATTGATATAAAACTAATATTTGACATATTTAAACTCCCACAAAATATGATATGACATATTAAAAAGAAGTTTTTAGGGTACCTCACCCATATGTAAAATGGAAATAATTTTTTTTTCACATTTTTTTTCCTTTGTGTAGGGTATTTTTGGTTGGTATTGCGTAGGTTACCTTTCAACATATTAAGCTTTACTCTTGACAGATTTTGATTAGGTTGTAGTTGAGGTTCAAAAATTAAATAATTGTGTTGGCACAGTTAAATAAAAATAAAAATTTAAATAGAATATTTATGTTCATGCAGATACAATTATTTCAACCTACTCAATTTACTTAAGAAAAAGAAAGTAATTAAAATTTTAAGTTATTTGTATAAAGAGAAAGCAATGAAAAGAGGCTTTTCTGTTCCATAGCTGATTTTCTTTTAAATTCCGTTGTTAATTACATTTAAATACCTTATATCGGGCTTACTATACATACACATGAATAAAACAATTAATACATACGAAAAACTTACATTGGGACTTTTCCGGGTGTAAAGTGTCACATTTCCTATTGTCGCTTGTCATACTTTTTACCAACATTACTTGATACTGTGACAACATTTTTAAGCTACCTGTGTATAAAGGTGAATTATCATAAATTAAATAATGAGAATAATCTAAAGATTAGGCTCATCCCTAGTCTACACCCTAACAGTAGGCTGGTTTAGATTAATTGTGTTTGTTGGAAAAAAAAACTTATCAATAAAGTGATTCTGAGGTAATTGACAAATAAAAAATTTAAAATCTGAAATCATTGTATTAGAAAGCTATCAAAAAAGACTCGCTAAAGTTTTTTGAACAGAACGATACAATACTTTTCTCGAGATTTCATCTCACTTACATGCCGTCAATGCTGTTTCAGTTTTCTCGAATGACATTAAATTAACAAGTCTCACCGTCATTTGAAGTCGATTCAATACACTCCAAGATTCATAATATTGAAATAGTATACAACTACTTATATAATTTAAAATAGCATTGCGTGACTCGATTTATTTATCGATTGTTAAAAGGATTCGAGTATTATAGTGACAACATTAACGTAAGGCATGATCAAATATAATATAGTTACTATTAAATAACATAAAATCAAATTACCAAACTGATTTATATCTAGCAAATATTATATACCAAGAAACGTGCGATCCTGCGTAAGTTCAAGTCAAAGAAGGCAGAGAATTGAATATAAATTTTAATTTTAATACTGAAATACATGCGGAAGAAAAGCAAAAATTATTTTTAGGTTTACGGTAACTTCAAATAATCATCCGTTATTTTTATATTTCAAGATACACCAGCAGAGATATTAAATTAAGTACGAAAAATAATGTGTCTTAAAAAGGAAAGTTAGAGAAAGAACTTTTCGATTATTTACTAATTTCCTCCTGAGGAAATTACATTTCAACCTCGTATCTTTGAAAAGAAGATGCTCTGAGAAAATTTGTTTCATGCTTTTCAAGAGAAAAATTTCTCAAGTGAAAATTTACTTCGTGATTGTCAAAGAAAAATGTTATGTTCGTTATTATCGTCATTATTTTCATTTTTTACCCAATTTAGGAGTTTCAAACATCGACAAAATTATTTATATGTTGATAATGTAGAAATTACTATTACACAAATTCTCAACCTTCAGATTTGTTTGTATCATCCGAAAATAAATATGCTGTTAACTAAGTATATAAATAAAATATATTTACGGAGGGTTAATCGTTGTGCACATAAGCTATTAGGTATTATTTCAAAAATCAAAATAGTAATATTGAATTCAAATATTATAGCACATTACTAATGGTTTAGCACTTAGTAGATAATATGGTGTCCTAAAGAAATGATACTCACATTATACAGTTACTGGAACCATTCCTTTACAAAGCATTCAGCAATGACATAAATACAGCTTAACAATAATACAGACAAACACACTACTAACTAAGTTAGGCTATGTTAGGAGTACTGACTTGGTCCAACCTAATAAAACAAATCTTTTGGGCTTGGTAATTCAAACTCATATGAAATTAAATATTAACACTGCAGACCAATACTTCGAACAAACATATATATATATATATATATATATATATATATATATATATATATATATATATATATATATATACATATAAATCTATAGAAAAATTTCGATTAAATATAATTCGTTTCCTACAAAGTAAATTGACGTTTCCGCATACAGAGTTGCGAGAATTGTATAATTATAAAGTCCACTTACTAAACAACCATTGAAACTAAATGTAATAGTTAATTCCTGGATTCTGCAACTAAGGTCTGGTGTCTTCTCTAGTAATTATCCATTACATATGCTGATAATTAAACTGCACTCCTCTCGGTTGTTTCTTCCAGTTTATTGTAATTTATTATTATTATTTTGTTAAACTATGAAAGATGATTTGTATTGATTGATTGTTATTTGCATCAAAATCTAACATTTATATTCATATCCTCTAATAATACAAAATAATTTTAAATATGTGCAATTTTTCTAAATATCCACATTGAATTTGGTATACAATCCTCAAAATTTTAATTATTAAAAAAAAGTCAGCTTAAACCATTAGGTATGTAAAATTAAAACATTATTTCCGTAACTGATATAATTATTATCGTTTTATCAAAATTGTCAACCCCCTGATAATAAGATATCAAGCAAGTATTTTCCCTTATCTGGAGTTATTAGTTTAGAAAGTTATATCACTTTTTTATTCTTGCAAACGAATAATATATTAAATTTTTACAATAGACATGTTATTCCCATAATAAAAATATATAAATATTTCAATGTATTTGGCGTTAATTTTGTAAAATTCATTATAATTAGATTTTTCGTATTATTTCTACTTTATTTAAATTCCTTACCGCGACCTAGGTTTCGTTGTATGAAAACACCTTCAGGTGGGCTATTTGAAAGCGGTAAATAATAATGAATTTTTTAATTAGAATTACTGGTGAAGTTATTTTATTATCAAAAACAATTTTCACTTCTTTGATTTAGTCGTCTCATAAAAAATGTAAACCAAGCTTAGTACCGGCGTTGCTCTGTGTTTTTTGAATTTTCACACCCCATGGAGGGGCAAAGTGTATACTGGGATTGCCATTTCTTTACGATTGACTGCCAGGAGGTACAGAGCACGTGTGGAAAATTTTAAAGAAACTAGTTCCATTTTGTAAAGCCTACAAAAAATATGCCCACAGGTATACTTTAAATTTGATATATTCATGTCAAATAATTTTAAGAAAAGAAGTTGTCTGCAGTGTAAGATATGAATATTGGTATTAACATCGTGATTTAAAATATGCTTGATATATTGGAAAATACTTTACTTCACACTTAATAAAGTATTATTTGTATTGAGATGAACCATTAAATAATTAACATTCTCATATCCCATAAAATCTTATGCAAATTTTATTGTCAGAATTTAACCCGCTGTTATATATATATATCGTTAATTAGGACAGTTATGAGCACGTATTTTATATCACTTTATTAATAGGAACATTAAAGTGTCTTGAACACAATTCGATTGATGACGAAATACACAAGAGTTTAAATAGAGGATTGGAGGAATTCTAAAATTGTACTGAAAAGAAGTAACACGAAATAAAAAAACCAACTTGCTTTTCAGTCTCAAAAAGTCGGAGTAAAATAAATTATTCCGCTCTTTCGAAACTGATAATAGTTTATTGTGGTTATATAAAAAGGGGAAACAATTATTGAAGTTTTTTTTATAAAAATCGTAATGAGCTGGAGATTCTAAATCCTATTTTTTGGAAGAAATAATTTCTCTATAGTTTATAAAAATAACAGCAAATGTTTACGAGTAGATGCTCCTATAAAAAAAATTTCTTTATTCAAAAATCATATTTACACATAATTTTAAGCAAAAGTTTATACAATATTTTCTTGGCTAAATTACATATAATATTAGTGATTCTTTTTTTCTTCAACACTGTTATTTAGATAGAACTGTATTTTTTTTTATTTTTAAGAGAAGTTAAACATATTGCCTTATTTAAGAAAAACGTTTCAGTCACGTTCGAATAAATAAATGTCTGAAAAATCTCTAGTTGCTCATTGCATTTGTACCTTTAAATAAGATATACGATAAAGAGTTTCATAATGCATCAATGATATTGGTAAGAAAGATTGTTGTTATCTTAAATTGTTCTGTTTTATTTACCGTACTTAATTTTAGTTAAACTTTTTATCTAGTCATTACATGTTAATTAATCTAGAAATTATTTGCTTTAACCGTGAGTTCAGAACTTAAAGGATAATAATATAATAGGTAGATGTTAGTTATTATATTATTATCCTTTAAGTTCTGATAAATAATAAATAGGTAGATGTTAGTTAACAATTAATGCCAAGCTGCAACAGCGTTACATCAAAGAAAATTTATTTCAGTCATCCAAAATTAAATGTACTTTATAATTAAATGTTTATCGAAAATTAATGATATCAAAACGATTATTTGATTATCTGAATATATTAATAATTGGTATCCACCAAAAAAATAATACACAAAGGCACATGCAAGTTCTGATGTGGTAATACAAAACAGACAGGAGTTCGTTAATACAACTAAACTGAGATTAATGTTAAGTTAATAGTAGAAAATCAAGAGTATTATATAATTCATTGATAGTTGCATTTGGGTAGATATGCGGTAAATGTAGAAGTTAACTCTCAGTAGCTCAAGAAAATAAATATGCAACAGGACATTTACTGTATGATATCCTGGTCAAAATATGATACAAGGATTGGATTAGATTTTGTTAGTATCACTTGCTCAGATATTTAAGCAATCATTTATAAAATAAACCACATTACAATATGAAATAACTTTAAAGAGTCTTTATCAGATACAATAACCAAATGATTACTATAATGCTCAACATTTTTGAGATATTCAGTTTACACTCTCCGTCATATTTTCTTTATAAATACATAAAACACAACGCAATTCGTGTTTATTTCATCTGTAAACAAAGGTAATTCTACACTGACTGCATTCGTAACAAATAAAGCACAAAATGACTGCATATCCGACACTAACTTAAATTACTTTGCTTAGAAGCTAATAACCACAGACGTGTGTAATTCCATTTACTCAAATGTGCCTGCGCCGGACGTAGCATTCATTTTTATTTAATCGTGAAATCCGACAACGTAGAAGTAATTAGACAGACGGCATTGTATGGCCTCAAAATTATCATTTGAGATAGCCGTAGTAAGTAATTATAAAGAGCGTAAAGCTATTTCGTTCATATCGGCTGCACAACTTTTCATAGATAGAAAACAAGGAAGCAGTTATTGTGCAGTGAGCAGCATTAGAGTCGGGTGGAAGAAGCCTATTAATTTTTTTTTATATGTAATTTTGCAAAGTGATATGACACAAAATTGTATATTTATTATAATATATTCTTCAGAGGGGCTTAAAAATGACCACTCATAAAACAAATATGAATTTGAAATCAAAATCAAAATTATTTATCATCAAACTTGCATTGCAATTAATATTATTTTTGGGCGTTAAGTTATTGAAATATACACATCTAAAATGCTTTAAATTAAATGTTCCTAAATATACGAATTTAAATTTTTACTATCTGATTAAATGCCATTAAGTTTTAATGACATTCATCTCGATTTCATTTTAATACATTAAACTTTGTAAAGGTTAAATTGATATGTTTAACATTATGTTTGAACAAATGTTATTGCATCTTTAATTTACCCACACATTGAATACTTCTTGTGTTTTCTTCGTCGAATGTTTTTTCAACAGGAATTACAATTTTTATTTATTTAAAAATATATTGAATTAACTAAAATTACTCCAACCTTTTCAACCGACTTCAAAAAAGGAGGAGGTTTTCAATCCGATATTTTGTGTATTCTTTTTTATGTATATACAGCCGCAACTCGGAAATCAATTGAACGATTTTAATTACTCGTTTTTGTTTATAAATGAAACTAGTTTGAGGTAGGTACCTTGTAACTATATGATCAGTCAGATCAAATTAACTCCGAAGGTAAACTCCGAAGGTCCGAAAGGAACTCTGTGTAAGGAACTTGTGAGAGTACAGGTTTCTTTGGGAAAAGAAAAATATATCAAGTTGATATGTCTCATTCATTTGACATGTCTTTATAAGTACTTTAGTCATAGGTAGTGTTAATGGTCTAGTGAGGCAGCTGAATTGAGGTAAACTCTATGAATAAGAAGAAGATTCATTGAATTTGGGTTCAATTAATTTATCTTGATTAGTCCATTAGTCCCAAGTGTAAAAGTAAAGACAGGAATTCTTCAATAGCAAGGAATAGAATCGTCATATTTTTACTTTTTTTGACGAGTTTTTTGTTTACAAGTAGTAACCAGAGTTTTATCGAGTTTAGGTTGGTTAAACTTATCCTGACTAGTCGTTTGGCTAAAAAAGGTATCCAACGTCAAGAGATGAAGCTAAAATGTGTTGACAGGGATTCTTCAATAATAAGGATTATTTGCATTATGTTTGTAAACATTTTGCTTTTTTGACGAGTCTTTTGGTCACACGTAGTTATCAAAGTCTGACGATGGAGCCAAAAGGGTCTGACGATAGAGCTCATTGAAGGGATGAGTCCATTGGTCACCAATGGTAAAGAGGATCTGATGACGCTTTCATCGACTGATGATTTGTTTGATTCATTTGAGATTGATTCCAAAGATTGATCGAAAACAGCAGTAATATTTTACTGATTGCTTCATTTTCTGAAACGATATTTTACCAACTAAATTCTCACATTTTTTATACATATATATATATATATATATATATATATATATATATATATATATATATATATATATATATATATACATATATATATATACACACACAAACACACACACACACACACACATATATATATATATATGAAATTCGCAACAATAGTAATATTTTACGAACATTTTCATATCCGGAAATTATATTTTAGTTAGAAATTTACAATACTGATATTTTTGTCAACCTTTTTTCTGAGTTTCTCAGTCACTTTAATTTATTGTTAAAAATTTTTATGTTCAAAATATATTAGTGAAAGTAGCTTTAATAGGTAAAACTCATAAATTTTAAGCAAAAAACTGAAAAAAATTAATAATTTATAAGCAATTAACAAAAGTTTTCTATAATTTTAACACATATCTGTATTTCTCTAAATATTTTGAAATATATTTAACCAGCGCATAATAATTTATTTTCATTTGAGTTATCATGAAGAGTTTTTTGATCATAAGTAGTGGCCAGATTTCTATGATGTAACTGAAAGGCAATGACAGTATTCTTTAATAGTTATAGGTAATTTTACAGAGTTTGGTTCATTTGACTTATCTTGACGTGTCTTTTGGTAACACATTTTATCTAAGGTTAGATGATGAAGTCGCAATATAGTAATAGAATTCTTTGATGGCAAGGAGTATATTTATCTATTTTTGGTTCATTTAAATTGACTGGACGAGTTCGTAGGCCTCAGAGAAAGGGAAATTTATCAACTGTGGGCTTGTTTCATTTGTCTCGTCCGGACACCAAAAATCTCCAACAGTGGCAATATTTTATATGTTTATTAATGTTTGGATATGATATTTTACTATGAAATTTCTTCTAACCTTTCCCTTCGTTACTCAAAAATGTGTAATGGTATGAGCATTTTGCAATTTTTTTCCTATATGGAAATATTATTTTACTGTGAGAGTTCGAATTAATACTAATAGTTTTATTATTTAAAACTTTTTGTACGTTACTAATTTAACGATAAATTTAATGCAGTTCAATTTCTAACTTGAAAGTTTTATATCACGAATGTTTTAACTAAATTATTATTTAATGTTCTTGAATTAAAAAAATTAATCTGTATATAATTGCTAAAATAATGAATCATTTATTTCCCATAAATTTTCATAATTTTTCTTTATTTTAAACACAAACCTTTATTTCTCTAAACATTTTAAAATATTTTAATTCAACAAATATGGTCGATCAGGCCCATATTTTTTTTTTAAAACAATGTCTGAGTATGTAACACTCATTTTAAGAGTGTCATTTCGCGAATTCTACCATCACGTAATATGTTCGTGTTTGTATTTTTATGGAGAAAGTAAAAAGTTAAAAGCGTATTTATAATAGGTGATCGTCAAATAATCTTAATTAAACGATGCACATGAAAATCCCGGTAGCGATCGATTTTAAGAAATAATCGTCTTTCAGTTAAAAAACAAAATTATTTCACTAATCCATTTGAGGAAAAGCAAGAGCCTTTGTTTCAAATGTGTTGAATCTTGATGGTTAAATTTTTGTTAGATATTTATTTTGAAAACATATTTCCCATTTATGAGTGTTACCTTTAATATTTTGATATACTATATTCAAAAGTATTTGATGGATTTAAGAAGACTAGTTTGATTAATTTAATTAATTGACGAAGGTTTATCGTGAGTATCAAGCTTTAAGTCCGCTTAACTTTTTTTTCTTACGTTCATTAAATACACAATGTATTGCAATGAATTAAATTTAAAAATAAATCTAGTTATGTTACATTCAATTACATCTTTAAATTTCGCAACCAAATGTACGTTTAGGTTGGAATGTTTTCGAATAATTCGTTTTGTCCGCCTCGATTTAAAACTACTTTCAGTCTGTATTCAACAGAATTCTAGATTAGGTAAAATATTTAGTCTATTTCAACCGTATTCTAATTTCATTATAAAACCATTAAAATACATGAAACGCGGGAAATAAAAAGCTAAAAACCATTACTAATAAAAAAATGTGGGTGATTGGAGTTTTTAATTTGCAAGATTTTTTTGTTCATCTTCATGAAAATTTACATTAATTTTCTTATATGAAAATCATGACAAATAATTAGTTTTGCAATCCATCGTAATAGAGGTTTCCATTCTTCCGCTTCATTTATTTTTGTTCGTTTATTTTTTAGAAAAATATAAATAGTTGTTTTTTTAAATTTTCCTATCAGTATTCTATTTTCAACTTCTTTTAAACTTCAAATTATACTTTAAAAATTACTTGGTCAGTGCATACAGTATTGGATTTATTATAAAATTGTATTTTAAAATGAAATAGTATCTTTTTTATTTTTAAATTTATATAAACCTCTAAATGGTCTGAAATCCTCAACTAAAACACTTTTAAAGCGTTGTAATAAATATCGCCTTACTAATGCTCAAAAATACAATTAATCGAAGTGTATCTGAATATTTCAAATACAGTAGCCTGCGGATAGCCATAAATATCATAGGTAGTTTCACAAATAGAAGCATTATCACTCAGCAGATTGTTAATTGATTACATTAGGGGAACTTAAAATGAAATGAAGTCTTCCAAAAAAACTAATTCAATTAAATTTGCGGGACACGGGGATAATATTTATGTTCACGTTATAAAACAAGCCACAAAAACCACGCAAAAAAAACTTAGTTATGTATTTTTGTGAAAATGTATTTCAAGAAATAATTATTTGCTTTAAAAACAGTAATATTAGTAACATTAACACACCAAACTCTCAATCTCAACATTATTTAAGTAACTATACTTGAATCACTGAAACTGATCTGTAATTTTGTTAAAAACGTCTCAGCCTTGTATCATTTTATCATCATTAATTTCGCTTACATTTACTTTTAATTTGCAATATTCATATTGGTTGCAGTTGTAGAAAATTAACTTGTTACAATATAAACAAAAAATTGCAAAAAAATGTGATAAGATCATTTAAATACATTATCATAAATTTATATTCTGTACCGTTACACTATCAGTTTTGTAAATGACCATAGAACAAATTCATTTAAATTCCTGGTTTGCAATACTATTATAACATGTCATCTATTTTAATGTTAAACATAACTATTAGATCAAGCAGGTAATGAAGATACTTAAAAAATATTGTAATAAAATATTCAGTCAAATATTCGGGCAAATGTGTCCTTGTGTCTTTCCACAAATGTCAATTATTGGTTTATAACAAATACCAAAACATGTTCAACATTACACGTTTATTTTTCTTAATTGTACCTTCTTTTTTGTTTTTATTTTCATATGTATAATTTTATTTCCACATAGTCACATTTGAATTGAGTAGCTATTAACAACTAAGCGCTACTTCTCAATTATTCACTGAAGTTTTACGTTGTGTTATTGCCAGCCTTCCATTTCTGTGCCCAATCTTTGACCACGAAGACAACTTACCATTACTTACCATTTGATGAATTAAAAATAATGAGAAAATGTAATTCAAACAAAACATTTAATTTGGTTTTTCATTAGCAGCATTAATATCTAGATCATGGCTCGAAATAAATGTGAAATTCGATTCTTTAACGTATTAGCTAATTTAATTACTTTGTTTGTAGTAAATGTAACTGAGAAATATGGTAGCATTGAGTTTTTTTCTCTTTATTTCTTAAAACTATAAAATTTTGAAATGCATAAATTACGGTGAAATTGTGATACTATTTCCGATAGTCCAAGATTGTTATGTAACAAGATATTGCCTCAATGATTTTTTCAATATTATTTTTTACAAAGTCGACTGTGTTCACAGTTTGTGGAACTATTTAACATTGATAATAATCCTGAAAAGTCGTAAAAATTTTTTCGTAAAGTTCTTTTGCTGTTATAGTCTAAAGCTTAAAAGAAAAATCTTACATTAATATGTTATACTTCGAGAGAATTTACCTGAAGAAAGCTCATTGTCCATTAGAGCTAATGTGTATATATAATGTGTATATATATATATATATATATATATATATATATATATATATATAATAGTTATATTTTATAGTTGTAGAATCAAATTTCATCATTAAAAGAATTCTAATCTGACTAATTATAAATATGGAATCAAAAAATTGTCGTAAAAGCATTAATTTATATCGATTATTGTTTTTTTCTTAATTTTTCAAGTTTTTAATAACATTTTAGTAATAGTGACATTTTTTTAATTGCTTATAATTGTATTTTTCATATCAAAGTGTAAATAAAAGTATTGTCCCAGTGAAAGATTTTCTCGGAATAAAACATTTTCACTGGATTATCTACAACACTTGGCAATTATTAAAATTAGTTCAGTAAACTAAAAACTTATATATTAAGTGATACTTCAAAAAAAACTATGTCCTTAGTCTAAAATGACAGTGACGATGGTTCTGTCATTTTATTGGATATAATTGTGTTATGCTAAAATATAATCATCACGTCTCATTTCGTGAGTAAATAACAGAGTTTAGATTATATTACCTGAAATTCTTACGTTCCTTAAAATGAACTGATAATTATAAATATTTTTATATAAATAACGTGCACCGAACACACCGAAATAGTTTTTCTTAGAGTATAAAAGTTTCGTCTTATGTATAAAAGTAGAATTTTTTCTTACACATTTGATGATAATAAATTAATTAAATAAAATAACAATTGGGTTTAACCCAATTGTTCAGTTATGGAAAATATACATATTTTCCTATTTCTGACATATATGGCACAATATCATATTTTATTTATTTTGAAATAAAGTAGACTTGGGATTCTAATATTTTGGAATACCAAAATTGCGGGATTGAAAGATCTAGCTAGAACCCGTCCCAGTCAGTATTTAAAATTTCACGATAGCTTTTAAATTGTTTTCACAATGACTGACATTTTCTGCTTTGTTCTGCATAATATCGACACAGTCTATGCTGTGGAAATAAACTTTTTCTATTCAAATCGGTTGTTAAGGTGATAATTTTGCAAATTTATTATTACAGAATCAAATCGAAGTTAAGGTGATAATTTTGCAAATTTATTATTACTGTTTTATTTGATTAATGAAGTAAGACAGAACTTACACGTTCAATAATCTTCATACCTAGAAAAAAATTACTAGGTATTTAATTGGAGTCACCTCTCCAAAATGCTAAAAATAATACTTGACAGCGAACTTTTTCAATTTGAATTATTTGGTAGATTTTGACCTTCTCGATTCATTGCAAGAAAAGTCGTTATAATTCCAGATTCTCATATTTACGTCTTATTTATACTGATTATTAGAAAACAATTACCCAAAGCATTCTTGTACAGCTTTAAAAATTCCTGCACAATTTGAACTCTGGGCTGTAGTGAGAGTGGAGTGAGTGAAGTGAGCATTTTTGACATCTAGCATGTACTGATTTTTTTCCCGTGCAAATGGTTATGTAAAACAGATTTGTCCATTCCTTATGAAGAATTTGAAATAAATATCATTTGAATTATAAAACACATAAATTTACCTGCTGTATATAATTTCATCTATATGAAATATAAATTTACTTGCTGTATATAATTTCATCTATATGAAATATAAATTTACTTGCTGTATATAATTTCATCTATTTGAAATATAAATTTACTTGCTGTATATAATTTCATCTATATGAAATATAAATTTACTTGCTGCATATAATTTCATCTATATGAAATATCGATTTAATTCCCATAAAAAAATATGCACGTTAATAAAAATTATTGCTATATATGGAGATTGGAAGAAAAGATGTAATAACCGACCATCCACAAATACAAAATACAATTAATACTAGTTTTGCTTTACATTCGCCAATGCGAAATTGCAGACGGATTCTGATCAGCGCGACGGAGCCAACAGGATACCGTGAGTGTCTTTTTGCTCACTGCTAAAAACTCTTGGCGCTTTGAGTAGGTGTAATTTTGTGGAGTTATGAAACGTTTGCAAAAAGTAATTTAGAAAGCAAATCTGTATGTTTTTGTATTATTCAAGGAATACTCAAATATTTATTTTTAATATGTGGTATTTCAATAACATTTGTTAAATTATTTGTAATTCATGAATTGAAATTCCATATTAACTAAAACTCTATCGACCGACGTTCTAAAACAGATAATTGAGAACCTCAACGCTATGTAAATTGCAAATAGGCCAAAGCAGTTGAATGCATGCTAATGTTACCGCATACTGACTGTAACGTTTCGGGGTACAATAGATTCGATTGTAGCTATTGAATTTTAATGTAGCAAGAAATGATATTGATTTTAAAATCGGTATTTAATGTTCTTCGTCTATTATTTAAACGTACAAATTATTCCACATCAGACACTTTTTCCCTTGGATGGCGAATTTATAATAGTAATTTGAAACAATTTTATACGTTTAAGGCTTATGGAAATATGCCTTTTTTCTTCACGCCTTTTTTAGAAATAGTTCATCAGCAGTTGGTGATTACAGAACAATTATTTAAAAAAAAGGTTAAAATGAAAAAGTAAAAACACCAGTGAAACAATTTTTTTTCAACATCTGCAGGATTCATTGCTTCTTCAAAAATATTTCATGCCTTTAACCTAGATTTAAAAAAATTATTTCACCTTCCTTCCGTAATATTGGTGGTGGAACAATCGACATTAAAATTCTCAAGTATTACGTCAAATAAAAGTAACAATACCGCCTCTTCAATGACAACGTTTTAGAGATGATTATAAATTTTTACACACGTTAAATTTTGATTTTAATTCTGAATCACTGATGCCAAAAATCGATGATAGTAAAATTGTATATTGAGTGTCTTATTTGCAGAATGTCAATTTATGAAATGTGATATAAAATATTACCTGAAGATAGTTTTATCCCTCGTTCACAGTTTGATCCTATATTATTAATTTTAATAAGTAAAAAAATAATAGAAAACTTAACGACACCAACCTTGTAATAAAATGTGATGAGAAATATGAAATATAATAGAAAAGAAAAGATTGAATTTTTCGCTTACGCCTCATGATCCTTCTATATTATCTACTGCATAATATGTTATACATGCTTATCATAAATCACTAATTTTTTTCCAAATAAACAGTTCTTGACATCAGTCAACTATATAATTGCAGCTCTAAAATTCCTGCAAACTCGTGACCACAAAACGGCTACCATGCGCCCGTAATGTGAAGATATCGCCATGGATACCACCAGAAGCTTTTCAGAGAAGTACATTCCCGCGCCAAATTCTGCAAACAATAAAGAATGGAGGTCCAGTATCGAACGCACTTTAAGGCAGACTAAATTATATACATAGATGCAAATGTGATAGTATATCAGCAGGTAACGTAAAAAATTTCAGACTGAATGTTTTAAGTTTTACTTAGTAGAAAATGTAGTTAGTGGGAAAGCGCAGTGAGCAGAATTAGGTCTAACAATAAATAATCTCAAAACTGAACACGCCATTGTTATTATTATTGAAAAACGATTTACTAATGCGTTAATTTTCCAAAAAATTTATTACAATGATAAAATCGAATGAAATCTTCATTTCAGTGTGAGTACAATCTTTATTTGGGAAATATAGTATTTTCTAGGACAATCCATATACTCTACTAAAAAATTGGGGAAGCAAAATTATTTTATAAAATTACATAAAATGAGAGAAGCAAAAATGTTATTTTTTTTGTAATTGTTAAAGCTTTGCCTGTATCTTAAAGAAAATATAATCGTTTAGAAAAAAATTAAAGATAAAATATTATGTTTTTTTAATTATTAACAAAAATTTCATTTAGCTATGTTTAATGCGAAATGAGAAAAAAAGAATTGACGAGAAATTTTTTTTGGCCTTTTTGATTTTTTAATTCAACCTGAAGTCTGAATTTTTTTCGAAATTTACGAATACTAATATTAAAAAGTTTTATCCTTCAGCCTTAATTTATTTTTTAACGCTCACTCACAATTATATACTACAATTTGCTGCCGAGATATCAACCGTTGGATGAAAAGTCATCCTTTCGTTTTTAATCATCCATTCTCAGGAACTAATGATCGCACTGAAAAATAAACAAAGTGAAAATTAACAATTTTGAAATATTGAAAATATGGGTAAAAAAATCAAAGTGCCCTTATTATTCTAAACTAAATAAATAAAAAAATTACTTCCTCGTTTTTAAAAAAAATCACCACTGTTTTAAAAATGTTATAAAAGAATTTAATTTGCACAAGTTTTTAAGCTTAATTTGGGATACATTTAGTTTGCTTCTAAATTTTTTCTTTACCCTTTAAATAGCCCTTTCAAATTTCAAGTTAATCAATTTATTCATTTCTTCATTCAAAACTTTTCAAAAATTATAAAACCAAGTTTATCACTTTATAACATTTCTCAATTTAAAAATATTACCCCTACTTTACAAATATTGTAAAAAAGTCAAATGTTTCCAGTTTCTTTATTAAATGTATCCTCAACAGCACGATAAAATTATATGTTGATCTATTTATCCGTCTTCCCGTCCCGAATCATTACTTTCTTGTAATTTAAGGAGCAAATTTATTCCTTCGATTTTTCATGAAATTATCACAAAACTAAAAAATAATTATTTATTATTTTCTCCACAAGTTTACCACTTTCATTAACATTACCCAAGTATACAACTTGCAGGTTGCATAATTAGATTTACGCGTGCGTGCAGGCGTGTGTGCGTGCATGCGTGCGTATGTGCATGCGTATGTGTGTGCGAGTAAAATTTCTAAAAATTAAGTTTTTAGTTTAAATTTAATGAAATATTTGAATAAGCATGTACTCAGGAAAATTATGACTATCATTTGATATTTAAATTTCTTAAATTTGTAAAGTTGCATTATTTTTTAAATCAGAAATATCATTAAAATCCATTATACAGCAATAAGCTCGCTCTTTTAATTTTAAAAAAATTTTATCATTTGGGGCGGAAACAAACACAGATTTATAAAAAATTACTGCTTGAATTTTTTTTTAAATCGGAAAGTTTTTTTTCTATTTTAAATTAAATCATAATGAAAGTATTATTTTCTTTATTTCTAAAACTTTGTTTTAGTTTTATGTACGATTATTAGTTCATGAGATATTGATGGTCAAAAACAATGGAAAGACTAAAAATACTTAAAAAATGTCTAGCAATTTAAAACAATTACTTATTTTTATTGGCAAAAAAGTTTTAAGCCTGGAGAAACTAAACAAACATAATATTTTAAAGGAAAATGTCGCTTTCTAATTATATTTTTACTTTTAATTAAACACAATAACAACCCGTCAAGATATGAAAATACATTCGAAGTAGATATTTGTTTTTAATTAAACATTTATTTTTACACCGGTATTAGTACATAGATATTCAAAATATAGTGGAAAATAGTGCTTGAAATAGTTTCATATTAGATGGAGGATCATCGTTCCTTTCCGGACTTAGTTGACACACCGCGATATACCGACAAATGGATGCATATTTATTGCAAAACTATTGTGAACATTTTGAACTATGTATCTTTATGATATTAAATACATGCATATATATATATATATATATATATATATATATATATATATATATATATATATATATACATAAATACGACTACATATATAAAAATTATTTTCCTTCCAAATCGGGGATCTAATCTTCTTCAAGTTTGCTAAAAAGGGAATTCCATTAAGTTTCTTCTTGTGCTTAGTCGATTATAAATTACTTTCTTGAAAGTATAGCAATTTAAAAAAAGCAAAGTAATTCCTCGCTTTCATATTCACAGTGCTCATTTACGTTTATCACCGGCCTACAAATAACTTAGTGCTAGGTCATCACTTGGACTCCGTTCCCCCTCCTTCCAACACTACGAAGTTTACATTACTGAAGTAGTATAATAACTTGTACTAGCCTAAATTTACAATACTGCGGGTATTTTTTATATTTATCATTTCATTTATTTAATCTTACTTTTAGAACTTGCCTTTTCACTTTTTAAAGTTTTGAGAGGCAGGTTGATTTTTTTAAATATTCCTTTTTGTGTACATTTTGTTCAAAAATATTCATCTTTTTACTTACAAAAATTAAGTGCCTTATGATTAATATAGGATGAGGTATATTACAAAATTCACTAAAAATAATAATTTGCTTTTTGCATTAATTTTGACACAACAGAAAGAATAAAGATTTCGGAGAGGATGATCTTTAATTTTTGACTTCACGTCATTTTTCCAGCTATGTATTTACTCATAAAAAAATAGTACCAGAATAATATATCTGTTTATCCACAATTAAATGAAACTACGTGATGTAGTATTATTTCTACTTTCTTTAATTTCTTTACCACGACCTAGGTTTCGTTGTATTACAACATCTTCAGGTGGGATATTAGCAAAGATTAACTCTTAGGAATAACCAACAACATTTATATGTTTCAAACACAATAGCGGAAGCCTGGTTTGTGCGGATTTTTCCATTGCAGTGTAGGTTTTATTATATTACCGAGAGTTATACAATATACTAGTATTTTAGTGAGGGTAATTAATTCAATTGTTGTTTTTATGTGAGGTTATACAATGCAAAATTTACGGTGTATGTAATAAAATTAAATGGAAGTTATTATCAGTAATATATTTATACAAAAGCAAGGTTATTTGAAAATAAGAACAAGGTAATACACTAATTCTACATATCTCTGGTTTTATGTATTCATATATTTATTTATTTATTTCTTTTAATTTTTTGTTTTTATTATATATACTTATATTTATATGTGCATTAGTGCTGAAACAATTTCCAGGATAATGTGGTATCAATGTTGTGTATTTGTATTATGTCTAGAAGATATTAAGAAAGGGTGATGATATTATATTTAGCTGTTGATTTAATATATTAGCCTTGGTATCTTTTTTATGTCCGTTTATTTCTAATGTTTCTAGGATATTAAGTTTTTTACCTTTTGTATTTATTTGTAATATATAGGGGGCATTATCGGTAAAGTACTATACGTTCATGTTATATTATTTTTATTTTTATTATTAGTTAATAGTTTTCCGAATTTGAGTGATACATTACCTATGTACGGGATAGATTTATAGTAAATATTATTATTATTTGGTACGACCGGGTATATTTCTTTTATTAGTATTTTTCTTAATTTATTATAGTACAGTTTTGTGACAATTGATGGGTCATAATTAATATTTATTGCGATTTGTTTTATAGTTTTTATTTCTTTACGTAGATTAGGTTTTTCTAGAGGGATGGTTAAAGCTCTGTGAATCATGGAATAGAAGGCTGCTAACTTATGGGACCAAGGGTGTTGAGATTGACCATTAATTATGGAGTCTATAAATGTGTCTTTTCTAAATATACTAAATTTATGTTTATTATTTTTGCGTTCTATTGTTATATCTAAAAAGTTAAGTTTATTATCGGATTATACTTCTAAAGTGAATTTGATATTATTGTGTAAGGAATTAGCAAAATTAACAAACTGGTCTAACTCTCGCTGTGTACCTTTCCAGCAGATAAGGATATCGTCAACGTATCTATAATAGTATAATATATTGGTCGCTAATTTACTGTTTAAGAGGCTGGTTTCTAGATTGTTCATAAATAACTCGGCTAAAAGGGGACTAAGGGGGGAGCTCATTGCAAGGCCATTGACTTGTTGAAAAAATTTTTTATCGAATAGGAAATATGCATAAATTATGCATAGACCAAAATTATTTTATGTCTGTTTATTTCTACTGATAACCGGATACACAAAACCGGAGATATGTAGAATCAGTGTATTACCTTGTCCTTATTTTCAAATGCCCCTTGGTTTTGTATAAATATATTACCGATAATAAATTCCATTTCATTTTATTACATACACCGTAAATTTTCCATTGTATAACCTCACATAATAACAACAATTGAATTTATTACCCTCACTAAAATACTGGTATATTGTATAACTCTCGGAAATATAATAAAACCTACACTGCGCCCCTGCAATAAACTCACTAACATAAGCAATGGAAAAATCCGCACAAACCAGGCTTCCGCTATTGTGTTTGAAACATATAAATGTTGTTGGTTATTCCTAAGAGTTAATCTTTGCTAATATCCCACCTGAAGATGTTGTAATACAACTAAACCTAGGTCGTGGTAAAGAAATTAAAGTAAGTAGAAATAATACTACATCACTTAGTTTCATTTAATTGTGAATAATGAATTTCTACAAAATTAACGCCAAATATATTCAATACTATCTGTATATATTAAGTGGGGCATATGGCGCACATTAAATGGCATAAGTGAAAATAATATAGTGATAATTATAAATTATCACTATATTAATTTCACTGTAACTATATATTAAAATATATATCTACAACTTGGTTTAATAAGTACCCACACAAAATATGCCACAAATGGAAGCAGTTTAAAATGTTTTTTCTTCATATTTTAAATGTCAAATAAGTAATGCATTCATTATAACTACCTAAACCAACGTGATACTGCACTTAAAGTTCAACCAAAAATCTAAATTGAAATATCTACGAAGTATTGTTATAACTTTTTCGTACTTCAGTAATCACTTATAAGAACTATTTTTGAGATAATATTCGAAATGGATATTTCAAATTAACATCAACATTTAATACAATTTTATGTATTTAGATGGCAAATATTATAAAGTGGTTTAAATATATTGCGAGTGTTAAGCCGGCTATTATATTCTATTAAATTAAACTAATTTAGCGGTTTTTATTTTTATTAGGTAATTACCTATATAAAAACTTGCTAATTATAAAAAGAAGTTAAACTGCGGCGATTTAATACAATCTTAGGCACGTGTAATAGTATTTTTATTACCATATTTGCACAAATTAATATTATCCTTCACTATGCTGAAAAAAACATAATCTAAACATTACACCAAACGGAAGCATTTGACTAATTGATTCATACTTTTTTCTTTCTATTTCATTAAATAAACTATGATTTACCGTTTACAATAGTCATTATGGACAGACTTTTATAATACATCACTCGATAATATATTAATATTATATATAGAAATATAATATGCGTTATTTTGACTTTCACGCTCTTGTTCTGATATTGACAAGGTAAGCGACGTCTTGATATATAGCAATGAAATGTGTACATTTTTTCCCAAATTCCTATAGTGTTTCCCAAATTCCTATAGTGTTTCCCAAATTCCTATAGAAGTTCAAATTCCTATAGAAGTTCAAATTCCTATAGTGTATAATAATAACACATATTTATCTTAAACTAATCACACACAAAAGCAAATTTAATTAACTTTTCAAATTGTATAATTTTGTTGTTTTATTTGCACATACCAACCTTTAATCAAAATTGCATATAAACATATTGTTAGCTGCCATGACAATTATTATATTTATTGTCGTCATTCTATAATGCAGAAAGATAATTATAATCACTTAAAAAATGTAATGAAGTTCTACGTATATCAATAACGTCAGCATTTTGTTTCAATAATTGCATTTAGTTTTCCTTAAAATATTATTTTTAATTGGAAAATATTACGGTATTACTACAAAGATATGCAATTAAAAAAATAAGCAGTATTTTTTGATACATTTGAAGGAGACTATTTTTTTCAAATATTGACTATATTAATAATTAGATAGAATAAATTAACGAATGCCTAAATTACTAGACGCACGCCTGAACAATAAAGTTAAAAGAGTGACAAAACCATGTAATTTCAACATATATCTCGAGAAAAGTAAAAATAAAATTAATAATAACCAAAGTCAGGTATCGGCGCTATTTAAAAATTACTTATATTTTTTATAATCCTTAGAAATTTCAATTAATGACTAACAATATTTAATTGATTTATTAAAACAATCTAAACAACTGTCTTTACCTTCAAAGTATTGAATACGATTTTCGAAGCTGAAGCAAAAATTTCGTGTCAAATTCATAATCGTCACGTTCGCAGATAACGTCTATTACAATATTCGACGACTTCGATTCAAATAAATCTACGATTGAACGTGGAGCTGATGGAGCCTTCGCTCCATAGCGAATGTGAACACGAGGCGAGGTCGCAGTTGCCATGGATGTTTGAAAGCGTAATTTGCGCCGAAGATTGTCATCAGTACACGCCCATAGACAAGTGCGGAAAAGCAGTAATTTTTGCCTGTGGTTTTAGCAATTCAAAATCGATGAAAATGAACATCAAAACAATTATTTTGAATTGAGAAGTATTCTTCCGTAACATTACATAAAGCAAAAATTACTTGATTTCTGCTGTTCCTAATAATGAATAGCACTGAGATTTTTATATATATATATCTATATAGATTTTCTAATAGTACTTGTCCAATTGAGCTCGAATTAAAAGAAAATAGAGTAAATCGTACTACAAAGAACTAGATTAAAAAATGGAATATTGTGTGAAATTTTTGGGTAAAATAAATCAACCCAGTGAATATGGGAACACGCATAAAATAAAAATTCACTCGTTATTTCTTTGCATCTCTTAAAGTAATTAAATTTAACCTAAGTAATTGTCATTTAGAATTTTAGTCAAACACGTAGGTTAAAAATTATTGACACATTACACATCCTTTTGGTTTTTAATATTCCAGGAACTTAGCTAGAAAATAAATGATAGTAAATTAAATCTTCATTGCAATTTGAAACCTATTGTATATATATGATACTCTATTCTAGGAGTAAGTAGAAAAATTTGTTTAACCCCATTTTACATACAAAAATGAAAAAAATATAAACCTATGATGGACAAAAGGTTGAACGAGTCGTACAATAGTTCTTTTTTTCCTTTATTCTAACAAAAAAGGACGATAAAATTAAAAGAAAAGAAATTTTTAAATTATATAATCCGGCATTAATTTGCTAGAATTTAAATTCCTAAAATTTTAACTTAAAACTCAGTGGAGAAAAATAAAAAAAAAATTATGTTTGAAAAACTCTTTTGAGATATACATAAAAGATAATTATCTTAGCATCATTAAAATTAAGGCCCGATCAGTAAATATGAAGGTCAATTTAAACTGGTACATATCGAGACACACCTTTAAAATTAAAAACAAAACAAGGGTATTTAAAAAGAAACAGGTAAGTACCAACATAATTCATTAAAATTACTACATCCTCCATATAGTATTATGGTGTGCACGTCATTTATTATGGACATGACTTTGCCACAACAATGAAAGAAATTACTAGTAGCTTCCGACAGTTAAAAAGAATTACAATTAAACGAAGCACGGTAAAAAACTTAAATGGATTTAGCGTTAGAAAGCCAGTAAATTAAATGTGTTATTATAATATATTTAACATTGACCAAAGTTTCATTTTGCATTTTCGGCAGTTTTATATAGAATATTAATTAGAAAAATATTTATAAGGTGACTACTATATTCGTAAGCATTGCACGATGTTTCATTAATAATAGTACAGTAGTATTAACAATAATGCAATATAACCGCAACTTTGTCCTTTTATTACAAAACTCTACTATTTATACTATCAAATTTAAACTGCCCATAGTTTGAAATTACCTACAAATATTTTTGAAATTGGCTCGATTCATTTCCCAAGCTAATTTTACAAAAAGTAAGCTCGGTAATATTCCTGTTTTACATAAAATTTAACACTTAATATTTCAAATATTGATGGAGACACTAATAAAAAAGTTACTAATTTAGTTTATGTTTTGTTATCAGTCAGTCCTCAGTTTACTGGATCTCTGAATTATTAAGCTAAAGGGAATAAACTCGTCCACGTATCAATATAAACACAACGATTATGGATGTAGAGCTTATGGAATTACTTTCAGCTCTGGTAAAAAAAGAGCATATTCATGTGTTTAAAAATGCAAATATACGTTTAAATTATTTAAATACTTTAAGTTCACCTTTTTTCTTTTTACGTTTTTATGGATTTGCAGTAATTTACGTTCTTGAAATCCGACCTTTCTTTTTTTAATTAAGGTGCACTTGCACGTGAAATACTTTTCTATTCATTCTTACCTTTATATCCATATACTGTCTACTGCATGTGGTAAATTAAATTTAAATTTCTAGCGAAAAAGTTTACTAATTTTTTACAACTTTATGGATTTTACTACATTGAGCCAAAAAAACAAACATGGCTCGCAAAATAATATACAACACCATGAGGTTTAAGTTCTATATTATTTTGTGTTGAAAATGTTTCTTGAAGAATACACTTCTCTTGCATATCTCAGAACATGTCCTTTAGACAAAAAACGAAAACTTTTCTCTTCTCACGTATACATACATACATACACACACAAAATGAAAGTACGGGAGTAATTGAAAAAAATGGGAAATTTATCCCAATTGTCATTTGCGACCACAGCCTCTTCACGATAACGAGATTCTACTGTAATTAATTTTGCCATTGAAAAGTCTGTATCGGAAAATTTCAGTGGAACGAAATGGTGTAAGGCGTTTATTTTTTAACCGGTAAACAGGTTATTTCTATTTGGAATATTTAAAAAATAATAGTAGATTTTCGTATTAGTTAGTTACAAAAATCAAATATAATTGACCTCTAATAATTAAAAAAAAATGTATTTCTTCGATATATTTATATCACTATTGGGAGGTAACAGCGTCGATTTTACCTTGTCTAGATAATTATTTTTAACTTTTATAATCATCCACTTACTGTATAGTATTTATCCATAGAATTGTTGACTGAACTCATTTTAATAATTTATATGCTACTAAATTAGCAATCTTTTGAATTCACCAAACAGATTAAATGCCAGTGCTTTATAAAAAGTGGAGATTCTCCTTTAGGGTTCAGATTTGGTATATAAAAAATTGACTTTTTAGGAGTCTCGTGTCGATTTCACTACTCGTGTCAATTTCATATCATTAGGTTATTATCTATGTTTCCAAAATTCATGTAGTAATTTAATGTGTTTATAAATTCAAGCTGAGAAGCAATTGACTTAGTAATAAAAACAAACGCAATCACAGTTAATATATAACCTGATACTAAGAATCCATACAATATAAGAAATGAGAAAACTTATTATGCTTTTTTTCCAATTATCAGTAATTTAGTCAATTGGATCCGCTATTTACTTTTTTTATTAAAATGTATTTTTAATTTTTTTTTTTATTAAAATAATTTTTTTTATTAAAATTATATCACAAATAATAATTTACCGGCTAATTAAGATAATTTCACGTTCGTAACCTAAAAAGATATTCCACAAACGGTGGAAAAAACGAGTGAGAAAATGTAATATATAGTTCTTGCCACATAGTTATTCTGCTTACCGTACTTTAAACAATTATAGCTATTAAAAATACCTTTTGAATTAAATTAGTTACGTAGTGACAATTTGTAAGAAACAAACTTAGAGTAGAAACTATTACTCAATGCATACCCAAAATTTTAAATATTATTACTAGGTTGCATTGATCCAAGATGTGTTAGTGAATATTATATTTGGATGTTATGTATGCCGATGTTTTCTTTATTTAAGATAGTGATATTTTGCACTATTCATTCTTAATTATTTCAGTTATCAAGATACGTTTGGTGTAAAATAAAAAAAAAACATACAAACTGACGACAAAAGAGAAGGCCTTGCACTTGGACTCAAATCGATGCAGTTAGTTTGGCTAGATAGCTAGAATTCTGCAATGAATACAATGGTGATTTTTTTATTATTGGTTAAATACAATAGAAGCATTTACCACAAAACTAAATTTTTCATTTTGTATAGAACAAAGGTATGCTTGTTTGAATGTGGGTTTTCAACTGAAAATCATAATTAATTTTACTATATAATAATGTTTGTCATATAGCAAAATTAATTACGATTTACGACAGCTTACAAGTCAATGTAACACAGATCCAAACCAAAAAAGAAATTCTTCTAAAATGTAAATCACCTAATTGTTTATGCGGGTTTCGTTATCCGTATAAATGGAATTCTTAAATTTAAATATTTTTTCACATACGGAAATCGTATGCTTTTAAACCGCTTAAATGGAATGCCACTCTATTTTTGCGTATTAAGTCCATTTTCTATGAATACCTTGAATGGTTTATCTTAGTTTATTTTTGAGAATATCTAACCTAAAATAAATTTTCAAGTGTTATTTCTGTAGAAACATCTAGGAAAAATTGTTAAAATCGTTTCGATTTTTTGAAATTTGATTATCAAAATTTGTATTAGAATCTTTCTTTCCTTTCATATTCCTTTTAATAACATTAGAAGGAAGATAAATGAAAACACAGGATAAAATGAATATGGGGGAAATAAATTTGGCCATATGATTAATTACAATGTTTACTTGCCACTTAAGAAGTATTTTTTAACGATGACTCTATATTAACTACGCTAGTTTATTACGGAAATATTTATTTGTGACGTAAATTTGATACAAATACAAGTAACTCGTGCGTAATATGAGAGAATATAAAACTAGAATAAACAATATTAATTCAATGAGACAAAAATTAAACTCAATCGGATATACATTACTGGTATTACCCATTTGTTTTACAATTTTCCGTAGAGTTATATTACGTTCTCTCTTATACTCATTTTTACACACTCCGTAGCCACAATGGTGAAAAGACATTAGTACTTGAAATTACTAAATGCTCAAGGCCATCAACGGGTCTTATAACCAAACCACAGCATTCGCGGCTCAAAACAAAACACGCGAGCACAAGTAATAAAAGGGTCTTAAAGATTTATGCCTATTTTATTTTACAATCAGTCTATTTTGGTTAATACCGTAGTATTCAAAGCTTTAAAATAGTTAACGTAATACAAAACGTTTCCTATATATACATTATTGTAATAAATATTTCATGTAGTTTTAAATCGTGTTCCCATCTGGATTGTAATAAGATGCTGATAAGAAAATTATTTTGAAAATTATTTCAGGTGAGATAATTTCTACTTCCCCTCTTATTATTGATTATTTATCCCCACTCATGCACAAGCTCGTGTTAGACAACCAGTAAATATAGAAATGGACGAAGCAGTATTTGAGTTCTTTGAACGCAACCACCACACTAACGGAGCAATCCGCCGTTTCAATGTGAGTCACTATTACTTGTGGAAAATATTACGTTCATCTGACTTACATGTGTATCATTTCGGGGACGTACAAGTATAGTAGCATGATTTTAATAGTTGAGCCAACATATTATGGATTAAAGAAACAATTTTTACGCTTGTGGAACATTACGACATCCATAATAAATATTGGTGAAGTTTCTGTAAACTCCGCCGTGTCTAATTCTCACCAGGTGCGCTTTAGTTTGAATGTGTGGGCGGAAGTTATGAGAAATAAGGTAATTTGACCTTATAAATAAGGTAATTTGACATCAATAGCTTTATATCGGTATACGAGCAAATATGTAACGTTACTTAGTTTATTTCCATTTTAACGATCCTAAATCCGTTAAAGTAAGGGAAAGTTGGAATATTTATCCGAAGAAAGATTTATCAATATGAAATTAACTATCAGATTATACACGGCTAAAGTTTTACTTTAATGATTGCTAGCAAACATAAATATAAATTGTTAATACAATTTTAAATTTATTCTAACAGATACTTTTTGAAAGAACTAACAATTTTTCAATTTTATTAACCACGAATAAGCTATGCTGTACTATTCCCCCGCCGATTTCAGTTAACATTATAAATGCGTGAGGTAACCTTATATTTAATTTTTTTTAGATATTGAATACCGGCTGTATTTTGTAAGAAAAAAAACAATAATTTAAGATAAGTGAACTCGCAAATAATAACATACTCCCCCATCAATCATAATTATCTCCTACCTGAGATAATTATGATTAATGAGAGAACGTAGTTCAAGATTTTAGTTTTATCGTGGATAGTTAGCTTATATAATTTTCCAAAGTTCGTATAACATTATAAGGCATTCGGGATTTTATTTTGGACAATGAACAAACATTTTGCGGTATGGTAGTGTTGAAGTCTCCTGGGTTTCAATATTCACTTGACATCCCCAAAAATGCATTACTATTATGATACTCTCCCAAATTTTCCGCTCATCTTTTTGACTGACTCATTTGTAATATTGTTCTTTATTTGTGATATTTAACAAGCATTCCTGAAGTTTGAATTTCCACTCTAAAATTATAAAGACTTAAATGAATAAATAAACCATCAAATTATTTTTCTTTTCATATGCAGTAGAGCACGTCCATTATTTCCTTCCGATTAAAATTTTCTTGTAATATTGTCCTATGAGTATTGACTTAGTAATACTCGTAGGATAATATTAAAAGAAAAGATCCAGCGGAATGTCTTTGTGAATCTGAATATGGTTTCTGTTTTTGGTATCTGCTTGATTAATATATCTATATTTCTTAATTTTACATTAGCACGCTATATAAAACGAAATATTTTTCATAACCACGTTTTTCATTGAAATATTTGTACATTTGTAGATGTTGTTCCATTTTTTAACTTAGAGGGTTCCTTTACTGTTTTAAAAATATATATACATGTTCGAAAATTATTTTACAAGACCTATTTAGCGCACATGTACTTTAAAGTTATTTTAGTTTTCATAAAAATTCATAAAATGATAAAATTTCTGAATTCACCCTTTAAATTTTTCAAACGTAAAATTTAACTTAACTGTTATTGAATTGATGACAGGTGATCAATATAAGTTGATGATGAGGATCTCGAACGAATAACCAACGAAATTCGTAATGTCATTTGATATCATCTAGTAAAAACGTAGTGATTATGTCACGTATTATGTCAGGTAGTGATTATGTCAATGACAAAGGGTATCCTTTGTCATTGACAATAAAGCCCAGGGACGACGACAAGTATACGCAGGGTAGATTATTTGCGGAGATCTAGGGTAATTTGCTGTTTTACGCGCTTGAACTTCTTTATAATGGATAGTTCTTTAAATTGATAATCTCAGAATATCAGTACACCTTGCCATAAGTCTTTGAATGGTGATCGAATTACGACTTATTTTTTGTAAGACATTATTCACGCGGCCCTGATCTACTCATCCAGATTCTCAACCAGGGAAGCCAGAAACCACTCCATCCAACAACGAATTTGTAATCTTGTAAGAGGGCGGTGGTCTGGAGAGCGCCTCTTTGCAGGGTCTTTTGATTGGTTTTCAGGAAATTCGTGATAGAGCCTGGCAGCTTTTTACGAAACGGATCTTGCAACGCCATACAAATAATACACCATGACGTAGTCAGGTACTGTAGGAAGCCAAGGTAAATTTTCGCTAATAATTATCAATAATCAGTCCATAAGCAAACCAAACTCATTAAAAAAATCTTTAATACTGTGGAATAGGCGTAGGCAGTGCAAGCAACTCACAAACAATAACTGTAGGGAACCTTTGTCCTTGGATCAAATGACCGTCGGCCGACCACTACACAAATGGGTTTTAAACCTTTCTTTCTGATAAGTAAACTATATAAAAGCATTCTGCATAGCACTAATTTTATTTAAATACATTCTGTGAATGTAAAGGCTAATAAGCATATATTTGCGAATAATTTACTTGTGCTGGGAGACCTTATTTCTTTTTTTCATAATTCTTGGTGAACGGGAAGTGCCCTATAAGTTTGAATTTATTTGCAAGTGTAAAAAAATGCAGCATAAATGGCCGTATTTTTAGGTTTTAGAAGCTTGTAAATTTTTACAGTTCCAAGGAACAGTAGACTTAAGTATTTGATAATCATTTAGACTTGATACCTCTACGCGTTCCTTATAAAAGGGTCTTGACAGACAGGCAGAGTGACAGACGGATAACGAAGTTATTCTTTGAGGGTTTCTTTTTCCCTTTAAAGGTACGGAACTCTAAAAGTATCACAAATAATTATAGGTACCTTACTTGGACTGAGCACATTTTTAAATTAGTAAAAAGTATTTAAAATACCATTGTTGTTTGGCATAGTAGCAAAAACAAATTTGAGGGAATTTATCTCATCCATCACTTGATTGAATTAATTTCTTTTAAACTAATTTATTTTTACTTTCTTATACCAAGAAAACAATATAATACATAATAACTCAATAATATAATATGTAATAAGAAACGTCTACCGCTCCGACGGACACCGGATATTGTGCTCCGAGGTAAACGAAATAACGTGATTCCTTGCCAATACATTTCTCATTAAGTATTTCGAGTAAAAGGCTTTTAGCGCCGTACTTTCTTGAGTACATAAATAGTAGTTTTAATGGAAAGTGAATCATATTATTTAATATTTGTGATTAAAATGAATATATCAATTTCGCTTCGCTTAGAAATATGCAAAAATATTGAGTAAAACAGGCAGGACTATGAGGATATGAAAATTGCAAATTTCGTACCAGTGTTATTGAATTTCAATTTTAGATATTGAAGGAACTAAGTATTTATTCTCAAGACGAGATTACATATTTACTAATTCAAGCAGATATTTAAAATATCAACACGCGGAAGACCTGTCTCCAATTAGACAATTTTTTCTTAGACTTTATTCGTAATTTCTTAGATTTTTTTTTAATATTTAATCACATGTACAAACATAATTATGGAATATTTCGAGAAATCAAGAACGAAAATTATGTAATGGCAGTTTCATCTAATTAGCTATATATAATATAGGAATGAAAAATAAAACCAGCCTGGACGGTAATAAAAAAATAAAAGTAAGAACTAAATTTCATAGAAATTCTATATATTTATATCATAACCAACACAAACATTTGAAATATCAAACATAGTTTTTTAAATTTCCCAAACTTAAACCCTTCTTTTTCTTAATGCAAATTTTATAGGAGGTAATTATTTCACGAAAATTTGTATAGCTTAAGTCCTTCGTCTGCACACGGAAGCCTTCGTCTGCTAACGAGAATAAAATAGCTCCCGTATAATATAAAATTATAAAGATTTTAGTGTTTTCTCTGAAATAACAACATGCGCTTAATAGCTTTACGAGTTATTAAATCGAATATTGTTGGTCTAATGTATAATTACACAAATTAAATTTAAATATCAATTAAAACTAAACATCATCTCCCAAGTAATCAAAGAAAATAATATTTGAAAGTATATTTTTAACTATATAAGTTTAAAAAATTAATTTTAGTAACTATATAAACTTAACTTTGTATAGGATCAACTTAAATGTTGTTAAAATACTATGTAATTACGTGTAAATTAGTCTTAAAACTAGGTATAACTATCTTAGTCGCAAAAGTGATGAATAAAAAATGTTGGAGATCTTTAATTATAATCAGTGCCGAACATGAAAATGAAGCCCATTCGCAGTCTTCGTGTATTTACATACGAACATGGCGTTCAATCGCTAATCATCTTTTGCAGATCTGCACAACAACTCCGTAGTGCAGCATGTAAGCCCCTTTTATGTTTACATATATTGAGCGTGCCAGACTCATGTGGTTACACAGGGACAAAACATCATGTATTGACATATACAGATAGCAAACGTAAACGGTTTTCAGACACGGGACCGTCTGCTAGTCACAGAAGTGTTTATTGAAAATTGCGCACGAACTGTTTTATAATATTTCGTCAATTTTCACTTAAAAATTTGTCTGTAATTGCGTTATTGTTGGAAGAGGAAGACTGGAAAAAAGTTAATGAAAGAGACTGACGTATGGCTGTACATCCCATGCTCAGAAAAATAAAATAAGAAAGAAAATATTGGGCACTATAAAGACAGTTGAAGAAAAATATTCAAATATTTTGTTTGAGTCGGTATCGGTTTAGGATTCTATTAAATTAAATAGAATCACACTTAATTAAACAAAATACAGTTTTTAAGGGAGCATTGTCACCAAAAAAAATTAGAAGTTTGCTTCAGGCAAGATTTATTAAAAATAATTTTGTTATTGATATTTCCTTTAAAATTGTATGTAGGCTCTTCTGTTTCTTGTATTGAGTTACCAAATAGGGGATTTGGTAGATTCGACGTAATGTAAAAATCGTTATTTGCCTCTTATCATAGGAGTTTGTTCCAAAACGTTATTGAAGTAACTCTGCCATTGGCTGTAATAAGAGTCGTAAAAAATCGAGAATACTATAGATTGTCTACTGATTATAACTATTTCCATCAGCAAGCTTATTTCAAATACTTCAAATATCAGGCCATCCCATTCAATATAAAAAAAAATCGACTACGATTTTTGGTTTGCCTATAGAATCAATATTCGACCAGCATTATTATAATTGGTAAGTACAACTGTACTTACCAAATATGATAATGCTGGTTCATTTAGGCAGGAACAATATTCCAGTAATGGTACTTACCTACTATTTGTAAGAACGTTATGTTAAATAAAAATAAGTTTCGAAGTTTAACTGCGAGTATATTAAATAGAAGTACGTTCTATCAATTTTTATTTTAATTCGAATTTCATTCATCCTTGTTCGTGCTTCATACTTTTTTGTTTTTTTTTCTTTTTGTCACTTGAATCGTAAAGCCTTTTAAATTCCCTTAGAAACTTAACATAATTTTCTCGTTATTCAAACGAAAAAGTTTTTGCGCGAAAACAAAAAAGACAGAGAGACTACAGTTTTGATCCTCTATTCATATTGCCCGTCAAATGCTGACTAACGGGCATGGCTGTACGCCGCGCGGACGAAATATTCTTTCCGCAAACGCTGGCTAGGTACAGTGTGTGTCTATCGATATCTGCGCAGTTACTTTACGCTGTATATGAATACGTTCCCAGATATTACTTTAAAGAATATTTTTTTGTCTGTAACGGCATGTGTCTGATACGGTCAATATCTGAGAAATAAACGGAGTTTCAACCTTTCGCCCGCATCACTCCGCCGTACTGCAAATGACGTCAGCTTCAAGGAAGTTAAAGTAGAGAGCGCGTTTTATTTTTGAGTATTTGTTTAAAATGAAATCAAATATCACCGCTACCACCTTGCTTCCTAAATGTCGTAATTGATCGAGTGTTAAAAGATTTATAAAAATGTACCATCATAATGTGCATTTTCAGCAGCAAGAAGGGCAAGAGACAATGCATGAGAGAAATTGTCAACATTTGTGTATTCGCAATAAATATTTTTATGTTTTTCAATTCAAAGCGTAATTTAAGAAGGCGTTAAACCGCGATTGGCGTAATCTATATTTTCTTACACTTCTTCACAATATTTTTTGAACAATGATACTTATCCAACTTATCGTAGAAGCAGATTTAGTAACTTGTCTGCACATGGTATAGGGCTATGCTCTGACACCAGCTCAGTCTCCTTTTTCACAAACATACAACCATCTTTTATGAAATTCCCTTCGCTGTCCAAACTATAAGACTTTGGAATCGACAGAAACTAGATACCAGAAACTCGAACTCTATAAATGTATTCAAAGACCATCTTAAAAAGTTCTTATTCTCATAATACCTTATTTCTACCCTTCCCAGTTCTATTTTGTTCCTCTTTTCTTGTTTTCAACGATGCGATAATTTATAATTCACCATTTTCTTGCTTTTTTCCCCTTCTTTAGCATTTACTTCGGTTTTGCTAATTTATCTGTTATGATATTTTTGTGTTATTTGTTTTTGAAATCTTAATTTGTTTTGTTTTCTTATTTTTTAATTATTTGTCTTTTATAGTCTTCCACGTTACAAAATGTTTATATTTAATCAATATGGTTGACTAAAACATATTGATCATGTAGAAATAAATCCACCAAATGCATATATTTTGAATACTTTAAAGTTTGAAATAAAGAAGATAGAAAATAAAGAGTTAGAATAAAGTTCGAATAAAGAAAATAAAGAGTTAGATTTGGAAAATGAAGAAGACATAAAAAAAGATCAAGCGTGTATTGAATCTGAAAGTAGACATACTTGTGTAACCATTAAAAACTGATTAATTATTTTGATCAATTCAACATACCGATCGTATGGACACACTTAAACGTTTTGCAAAGATGGCCTAGAAGGGTAAAATGGTAATTCATCTGGAATCAGCATGTTGCAGAAAACCCAAAGATACACAAGCTCAGAGGCTAATTATAGCTATAAAATTCATACATAATAATGAAATAAAAGCAATAAAAAATAAAATTATGAACACCAAAAAATAATAATAAGAAACGGCATACAATAAATATCAATCCAAATAACAAATTAGCGGACATAAACAATACCAGAAAAGTGAATCTGGCGTACAATTAAGTCGTATTTGGTACCTCAATATATAATGAATGACAAGATGTACAATAAAATTATTAATCAAAACAAAATAAACAGACGAATGAACACATGTTTTAAACTATACTAGCTAAATTGAACAGCTTAGAAATTAAAACAGAGAATTAAAAAGTTCACTACAATTCGTGCATTAAAGAGTGGAATGAGAATTTATTAGTTAATTTTGAAACTGCAACAGTGAACCGTAAGTAATCCTAGATAAAAAAATGTTGGTTTGCTCATCTCGGAAATGCATTTCGATAATTAATCTTAATCGGAATAAAAGTATATAAATGTTATCATATTAGTCGTCAGATAAGTAGTCTAGTAAGAATAAAGGAAAGTATTTCACATTTTAAAGATTAAGAATTCAGAATGGAAAATATACAGGCTGTAACTATTTGCATCGAAACTCGAAATTATGATGTAAAAGTAAATTATTTATTTAACTCACCTAGGCATTAGATAAAAGAGGAACAAAGCTTAGAATCATAAAAAGTAAGAGTATAAAAGTCTATGTTAAACAAACGTACTGGGGATAAAAACTAACGACAAATGAAAGCAGAAAGTTATTTAATGTAACTAAAGGGATGCAATGTAAAATGGCGTCAACGAAAAAACCGCTAACCAAAGAGGTCCCAAAAATTCCGGGCTTCATTAACTTCTTTAAAATCAAAAATACTTCTTCAAACTTCTCAATAAATCAACCAGCAAAATCAATCAAATTCCACCAATAAAATTAGAAAACGGAAACTGGACCCGAACCAACGAAGAAAAAGCTAACATATATGCATAGTACTTGGAAAATATTTTAAAACAAATTTAAATTAAGATAATAAACCGATATAGAGTGAAAAATTTCAAATAAAGGAAAAATCGAGATAACTTCCTTCAAAAAAGAAATAACAAAATTTAAAAAAATAATAACCCGAAAAAATCTCCTAGCTTTGACTTAATTACAGGTTATATACTGAAATATTTCGTTAAGAATGGCCCAACCTAACCAATGCCAGCGTCAAATTGAAATACAAGCCCATATTTTTAAAGTAGTCAGTATGATAGCCAAACTGGGAAAATTTAATCATGAAATCTCTTCACAGAGATCGATATCGCTACTATCCCTAAAAACGAAATTGTTCAAGAAACTACTATTCGAATAAAATAAAATCGTTATGGAGGCTAAAAATCTGCGTCTGAAAAATTATGGCATGAAGTATATAAATTAAAAAATTTATTATAATTCCGTAAGGAAGTAAACTGAGTCCCCTTCTGTATAAATTATGTGTGAATTATATTCCTGAACTGGAAAATGAAAGCATTAACACTTTTGCAAATAATGCGCCCTTTTAGAAGTAGGAAACACTAGTGAAGAGGTGGCTAATAAACTTCAAGTAGCAGTTAACCAAATTGTGGAAGACGTCGCAATAGAATGGCAATAAAAATGGCAACAGTGAAGAGATAAATGGCAAATTCCAAATAGCATTTAACCAATTGCACAAAAAGACCAATAAATAGAAAATAAAGCTGAAAGAGGATAATTTTATTCATATTAATTTTACCAATAAAATAATATAGAGTATGCTCGTTAAAATTAGTGATAGCTAAATACCATAAGCAGATACTGCAAAATACTCGAATATTACATTAGTGTACGAGAAAGCACGCATGAAAAAAAAAGGAAGAGCTTGGTATTAGGTTCATAAATGCACTAGATGATTGGAAAAAATTCCTGTCTCTCTATGCATAATAAACTTTTACTTTACAAGAAAATATTGTATGGGCCTATGGCTGTCAACCCTGGGGTATACCAGGTCAATCAGAATCGCGATATCACAAATTCTAGGAAAAAGTACTGCGGGTCATCGTAGACTCTGTTTGGTTTCTGAGGAACAGTGATCTCCATCGGAACTTGGACAGGGTAACTGTGGATAAAGTTATTAAAGAAATAGCAGAAAGTCATGAACGACAACTTTGTAATCATATACTCCTTAAGACCATTCAGCTCCTTGATAATACTGGACTAATAACACTGAAGAAGATGTAACCCTTTGAATCGAGTAGCTTGCTGAATGCAAAAGCCGAGCATAGTACGTGTGAGTGCTACATATTGAAGTAGCATTAACGCGGCATGTATGGCTAGTGAGTGCGCATGTCAGGATAATTTATTTTCTGTTAGAATAGAATAAGTGATGTTATTGGGTTAGGTCTTAGTTTTAAGAAACGAATTAATTTTGGATTAGAGAAGAATTGCTCATTAGTTCACCTTGCTCAGGTTGGAATTTTATAGAAAACTAAAAAAAATTACGAAATTATGGATTTTAGTTTTACGCGGTTTTTGAATATGTTCACAAAAAAGAATTTTGTTTGTTTGTTTTCATTTTGAAGGAAAACCTAGTCTTTCGAATACGACTATGAACACTGAAATGTCTATAATAGAACTTTTTTAAATCAGCTATAATATACCCTAAAATAATTTTTTTCAGTGGTAGGGGAACGTAAATGATAGTTAATTTTCTGTTTCAATATTTCATTGATATTAGAAATAGTGCTCTTGCCATTTTATTTATTTTTGAAAATTTTAGATGTTACAGTTTGTACGACTTTTTAAATATAAATATTTTTCAAAATTGTTTATTTTAGTAATTTGGAAAAAAATCTGTAACGGAAAAGTCTCTTAAATATTTATTTTTACGGAAAAGTCTCTTATAGTTTAAGCTATCATTTGTGGCCAATATAAAATGCTCCATCCTAAGTAGTGCACTCAACAAAAGTCTAAGCAAAAACTTACGAGTAAATATGTCACCGCGCAATCCTTATTATATAAATTGAAGAATAAAATAAAAGACATAATAGTTAAAAAAAACACTAAACGGATATCTGTTGAAATTATATTAACTTCTGTACAAATATTCTATTTAATAGCCACTGGAATTATTTTGAAATTATTACGGTGGATTCAAAACCGCTCCTACTTCGAAGCAGATTGTTAAATGTGATTATGTATTCCACTAAGAGTAGCGTTTTAATGAAGAGTGACATTTAAGAAGCATCTGTATTTAAATTTCATGTTTATTCCTTTTTAGCTTATAAATTATAGTAATAAGTAAAAGTCCCAATTAAGGACAAAAAAAAGCAATGTAATGAAAAATACAATATATTATTGAAATGAAAATCTACGAAAGCTTTAATAAAAGCAGAATAAATGCACACCCCACTCAAACTCGATGTACACTGATATAACTACTTTATTTGAATTTAAATTAGAAGCATCAAACGACTTCACAAATGAGTATTGAAGACAAAACGGAAAATGAAAGATAAATCACTTTTCGTCCATATTTATATATTTGCGAAATTAATTGTGAGAATATTACAACCGAGTTATTACATTGAAATATTAGGGACAAATATAATAAACAATTTATCAACTCCAATAAAAATATTGTAATTATATCATATTTTTGTCCTATTTTATTATTTACATTGAACGGCTCCTCGAGATTTTTTGTCAGTTTCGCTTAATAATAATTCAATATCCCTGGATTCGTCACACAATAATTAAATGTACCTATGAAGACCTTTCCTTTTCTATATATTCTATGTTTGTACAAAGGGAGTAATATTTGTATGATGCTTTTACGATTGTTTCATTTGAAACGTCTCACTATTTTTTCAAGTTTCTTGTTTGAAATTACCAAAGGATTTTTCGTTTACCTATGGCAAATAGCCATGCGATCAAGGTTACAATATAGATATTTTCTCAGCTACTCTATATTAGTAGCGCAGCGATGTTTCAACAACTTCATACAGGGATACGTCTATACTTTTAGCTATTTTTTGTTAAGTGGTGCTCGTTCAACTAAATTGTGTTTTTGTTTATTGTTGTAATCGTGGTTTCCTTTAATCCAAAAAATTATAAAGCATAATTTTTAAATGTGTCATTAAAATCTCTTGATTTATTAATGGGACTTCATTACCAAATAGCACAAATTCGTCTCCAAACATTTATATTATTTTGTAAAATGTAATTATCCTTTAGTATTAAAATTTTGTTTATTAATGTATAAATTTAAATAGTGATGCTTTTTTTCATGAAATCAGAAAAACATGATTATCAAGACATTTATTATATAATTTCTGTTTAAATAACTACAATGACTCAAAATTATATACAAATTATATTCACCGTTAAAATCCCCAGTGTAATTTGAAATTTAAATAAAATGTGATATGTTTAGCATTATAGTCACAGCATTGAACCTAAGAAATAAAAAAAAAACCTAATGGTAATAACATTAAACTCACCAAATAATACCCATATACTTGAAAAAATCAGAAACTAGGTTATATTTATAATCTTAAATATCATTTTTTTAGTGTTATACATTGTTCTCCTAATTTTAAATATATAATGAAACTAGGATTCGCATGTATGGACAAAATAAAAATAATGGACCAAAAAAAATCTTGTTTTTTTATTTTATGTCAAATTTGTTAGTATTTGCATATAATTTTGTTTATTTGTTCGCATATCGCGCAAATACCACTGACAGAATTTTGGATTTCGAAAAGCTTGGCAGTAGTGGACCCAAGAAAAAGAACACAGGGTAATTTTTAATTTAAATACAAAGTGCGCTTAGTGAACAACTTATATTACATTGATTAGATATGGCTTCCTATGTATTTTGACATTCACATTTTAAAGTTAATTTCATGGTATATTCCAAATATGACAAAATCACGTATAAGAACATGATGAAATTCGCTAATACAAAATAATGGACTTTTACTCAAAATTACTGTGTGTGTGTGTGAGCGCGCGTGTGCGCGTGCTTGTGCGTGTGTATATAGATACACACATATAAAAGACTAATATTGCACAGCTACGAAATTTACACAGCATTTATTTGATTATTAAAGACTGGGGGAGTGGGGTGTGTTTGCTTTTTCAAAGAAGTTTACCAACAACCCATGATTCATTTATTTATCTATATCATCTATAGCTAACACCCGCGGCTTCGCTCTTGTAATATTAGAAAAATGGAAAACTTACTAATAGCAGCTCATTCACTTTTGGCATGGCTTGGCATGCCCGGGCGTAATTTTTTTTCATATTTGTGTTCACTACTCTGTCACTATAAGCGATAGTTTAATTATCCTATTTTTTAATATAGGATGTATGTCTAAGATGTACAATAAATAAACAGAAAATGTTCATGTATAATAAGTGCAATAAGAGTAATTGTACACATAGGTTCTTTTATAACCTGGGTGCAAATTATTTACAAGCAACGTATTATTGAAATTGATTGAACCATGCATAGTCAAATAAATATACGTTAGGATTATCTTTATTTTAAAAAATAATAAGCTTATATACACTTTGACCCAAAAAACTGTCGCACACCCTCTGAAATATAGTATTAACTTATTATCAGTTATATTCATAACTTCTTTCATATACTAACAGAGTTTGCAAGTTATAGTTTATAATAATCTATAGACCAAATTCTATCCTTTAACGTACATCAGTAACGATGAACTTTTTTCTGAAGGGTAAAAATAATTTTGGCTTTGGATATAAAGTAGCATGATGGATATATGAGCTTTCCTCTATTATATCCTTCAATTTGTATGGATTTACATTTATTCTTTTAAAAATTGTTAGACGTAAATAATGACTTTTTCTGTAAATATGACTTATAGACTTATTTCATTTGGGGAATAAGATTTTCGGACTTTGGACGCTGATTTTTTTATATTCTGTTCATCTTCTTGTGCAATTTTATTGACAATTCTAAATTCATTTCACCATTTTTACTTGTTTGTGGGGTATAAACATACATTACAAAATCCAGTTCTTCACTAATATAGGTTTAACGAGGAGAGAAGGTGTAACCTTTTTCCTCTTAGCTCTTTTTTAAAAGAAAACGAAATTTGTAAGACACTAAATACTCTCCTCTTAACATTGGATATAAATTTAAGAAAACAAATGTCATCCAGTCGATATTTTCAAATCGACATCTAAAGAAGATCTTTTCAAATATTGAATATATTTGGCGTTAATTTTGTAGAAATTCATTATTCACAATTAAATGAAACTACGTGATGTAGTATTATTTCTACTATCTTTATAAAGGAATTAAAGATAGTAGAAATAATACTACATCACGTAGTATCATTTAATTGTGAAGATCTTTTCTTCATAAATTTATTCTACCTTCTAATTAAATTTATTTTAGATGTAAGTTTTTTATTTACAAAATATCACTTTATTTGCACTGTTTACAAACCAATGTGAAGTACTTAGTAAAAGTATTAATAATATCAGTCGATTCAACAGCATAGTTTTTACACTTAGTTGATAAAAAAATAAGAAAAAAATTTTGTTTACCGCTTAGTATATTTTTTTTTCAATCTTGGACAATGAATTTTCTGATGAAGATCAGAATAGGAGTTTATTATATTATTTATTAGAACTACTGCGCGTGAATTTTTCTGTCCAATACAATTATATCAGTTATGATTTTTCGCCCAAATAAATATCCGAGAGATCATGCATAAACTTTTCCTTGTACCTCCGTCTCGAACATGTCTGTATTTTGGCACCCCACTGCACTTAACATTGATATCGCTAAACATCTCCTCGCGACTGTAGTTGAATAAGATAAATTTGGAGTGCGTATTTTATTTTTGTTTTTACCTGTTATCGTTACAAATTATAAGTTTCTTTCTTCACTTCCTAAAAATTTTCATTATTCACATCTAAATTCATCCTCTCTATATTTTCTTTCATATATTTTTCATTATATATCATTTATAATAAGTGTGATACATCCTAGATATAATACATCCTCATATATAATTTATGTATGATACATCCTAGAATTAATTTAATGAAAATGTCGATATTCATCCCCATTCCTGTTTACCAGTATTGATCTCAAAGTACTTCGAAATATTTTTTTCAACAATGACTACAACGTTAGATCTAAATGACATTTCAATTAAGATTTGGGAATATTCTTGGTTGTTCTAATATTTGTCTTCAAATGTTACGTACTGAAATTGCACCAAGACCGGACTGGTCTTGACAGTCCTATTTATAAGATTCTAGCCATGAAATATTGTCTTCTAAAACTAAATTAATATTTATCCAATATTGTCCCAGTGAAAGACGACCGGTTTTTTAGGATCCCGCAGCTAAACTAGGAAACCCTATTGTTTCTCCGTGTCCGTATCTTTATCTATCCATCCATATATTTATAGCATTAATAATTGACAGTTCGTATAGTTATACACATTTTTAACACCTGCAAAGATTAAAATAAAACCTTTTAAAAATATTTTTAGGATACCTCCCATACAGGTAAAGTAAGAATGATTTCTTTTGCATACCCTATGATAAATAATATCGTTCAACAGGTCTCCCAAAAATATTGGGGATACGTCATTAACACTTTTTGGATAGAGAATTCGATTAACAAAATATAAAGTTTTAAACTGCCTGTTTTTTAGAGTTACCTGTGCCCAGTAATAATATATACATGCATATATATATATATATATATATATATATATATATATATATATATATATATATATATATATATATATATATGTATGTATATATATATAAATTAAAAAGAAAATTATCACATCTAAGTGGGC
This sequence comes from Druceiella hillmani, assembly GCA_039881145.1. NCBI lineage: Eukaryota > Metazoa > Arthropoda > Insecta > Lepidoptera > Hepialidae > Druceiella > Druceiella hillmani. Next base: position 1,200,807 of record JAYKKI010000018.1, on the reverse strand, counting down.
TCTCCTAGTTTTCAAGTAATAGTCTACCAACTTATGACATGTAGTTAGATCCATAAAAAGTTCATAGAAATTGATTTAACTTAACTGCAAAAATAACTGTGTTTCGTAGTGTACATTTATAAAAAGCTATACTTTGAGATATATTTATATATTTGCATGGTAAGAAACGATAACATTTAAAATATATTATTAATTTTTACGCCTGTGAAAGATATGGTACGCAATACATTTACGTTACAAATTCTGCAAGTGGTGTAATAGAAATAATACCTATCCATAAATATAAAATCTTAAAAGCGTACGAAACCCTCGTGGTTCAAGCTCTGCTAGTACTTGACAGGTTTAATGGCCATAGTACTCGAAATATATATAAGTACTAATAGAATATAAGTACTCGAAAAACCGATTACATAACATTTAATAAAATGAAGTCTCTCTATTTGGAACTTAAAGTTCGAGAAATTGTTTTAGACTATCCAATAATAAATATCAGATGGTATTTTTTCTCATATTTTGATAAATAGTATATAAATTTTACTACCTAATTTTCTTCTTTCATTTTTTAAATTTCGCTCTTGTATCATCACTACTTATATACAGCCACATGGCTGCCGTTATTTTAATTTTAAAATCGTATAATATTCCTTGAATTTTATTAAACATTTCCTTACCACAAACATCTTCATTATATACACATCAAAATTTTTGCATGGAAAATATTTATAATTTCCTTTTGAACTCAAAAAGATCGAGGGAAATAATTTTATCTTCTTTGGTACAATTTATACCTCGTCTGTGAAAGTCTTTGAGTTATTTTTTAAACTTTTTTCTTTTACGCGCAATTACTTCCACGTCCTAGATTTTCGTAAAATCTATTTTCTTTTTACAAGCCAATTTATATTTTTCCTTAGACTCTCTTCGCATTCTTCAGTTTGGTGAATTTGATCATCTTAGTATATGTAATTTAACCACTGCTTAGAAAATTCTTAATGTACCATTCAAATTCTTTTACAAACTTGTTTATATTTTTTATTCTATTTTCGTCATTCATTACAGAAAACAGTTTACTTAATCAAATATCTTTCTTTTTTAATATTCAGTTTAATTGTCCCCATTTGATGTTATTGTTCCTTCTTATGTAATTAATTTGCTACGCTTACTATCAAATCAGTCGTCTCTTACATTCTCAATTACATTTAATGTTACTTTTGTATTTTCTTATTCTATTACTACTATTCTCTTTATTCTACATAAATTGTATTTTGTTTGCATTTCCATTTGTCCGTACGAAAATAATTTTTCTTTTTTCTTTTTTGATAGTATTAGAAATTCTACATTAAATTTGGAAATAACAAAAAGGATATCAAAATCTCAGTTTCCAAAATTCTATTATCCTCATCGGATAAAATATCTTCTAATATTAATCCAGTCCAATCTGATTATAATTTATTGATTCATATTTCTATATATATGTCTCATTATATAAAAGCATATACTGATAATTTTTAGGTTATAAATTATTGTCTGTTTAATAATCAATCTTCCGTAATCATTCATCTTATAATATGTTCCATGCGTGTCATTTATACGAAGATATTAATTTTATTTAATATTAATTTTATTTTAATTTAAATGGGGAGAATTTCTTTTATTTGCCACTCTTCTCTTACTTATGTAGCTTTCTCATAAGTCGTCATCTCATCGCTTGTTTTGATTGTTTGGGGCAAACGATCAAAACAAGGTATATGTGTTTACGCATTATTATTTTTAGCAAATTGTATTTGATTCATTCATTGATAGGGTTTCCCATAAATCCATATCTAAGTAAGTACCAATATTCTGCGCCTCTGAAATATAAATTGAAATACAAATTTCACTTTTAATTTTTAGATTGGCCGTCAAACCTTATTTCCCGCAAAGTAATAACACATATCCTATAAAAGCTCAGTTCCTATATCGTAGCCAATATTATTATTAAACAAAATGTAGAAATAAAACTTGCATGTAATCTAAGAAATATTACATGCAAGTTTCTGTTCGTAATATAGAATGCCAATCCTCCTTTCTCCATACAACTGCAACACCGAAATTAAATGTTGAAAAGTTTCAACCAGAAATTATATTTTCCAAGTTTATAATAATACCTCTTTCGATAATCACATAACTCTAATGTGCCGGTAATATGTAAATAATATTTTTGAACATTTTTCTTTAGAAATTTTTGATTGAAAATCATTCAGATTTGAAAAGAAGACGTAAGATGTAATATTATTAAATTAAAGTCATCAATATATTAGGTACTAAGTTTACTACCACAAATGACCCTTAAACATGGACAAAAAAGTGTTGTGAATATTCAGTGCACATATTTAAATTAAAAGTATTTTCTAATTTTTTGTTAACATGAATGCGATGGAAACTTATTTTATGAGCCATCAAATACCTACATAGATAGATAAAATTTAAAGGTTTTTTTCTATCAAAAATTTTTTAAATTTCTGTTTAATTTTATCTCGCAATTCCTCAATGAATTTTTTTACCTCTTTATATACCGATAACATGTAATTTGTAAAACCTTAGATCTAAAGTATATGCTGGTGAAAAAGTATCATTATCATTTCAACATTTTTGGAGACCATTCTCTATACCTATACAAACAAATTTACGTTTGCATATGATAGTATCGGCGAACGATATCAAAAATCAAGTACTAAAGCGGATGTACGAAATAGCATTACATTATATATAAAAGGCATAATTTATGTTTTAGGTAAATTAATCTATTTGTGGGTCCACTGATAATGTCATATGTTTATAACAATTTGATATGAGCGATTAACTTATTATGTATGGTTAACAAAGGTAACGAATATACCTTCCTCGTAAATAATTGTGCACACAATTTTTACATATTTTAATTTTTAAAAACTGTGTGAACAATATATCTCTAAATGATTTCAAAGTACTAAATAGGTATTGTAAATTTTACACGCTACTCTAAATGACACTTGATAAGTTTACTCATTATATTCCACTTAAAGTACCACATAACTTTCGCAAAGTTACATCTTTCATACATTTTCGTGAAGCTATTTGAACTTACATGACCCGGTGTTTCGAAAAGTTTAATTTCGAAAATTGCGAATGAAAGCTTGGAATATTGTTAAAAATTTTTGTAAATACTTAGTATATTATAAAGAAAAGAAACATTTTACTCGTACTTCTATGCTTCGCTTTAGTCACTATATTCTTTAACTATTTTCATGATATGTGACTATGTCTTTTTATTATTTTCTTTGTCACCCAATAAAAGCTTACGAAAACACATCATTCCAACTAATTTTCACTAAATAAAAATGTAATATAAAGATCCTTTCATTTGTTAGCATTAGTTTGCTAGGAACCATTAAAATAATTAATTTATATCTATCTACTACGACCCATATGCGGAATGTACAATATAATTATTACCATAAAACACTATTTTTATCATTCTGAAAAAAATAGTGTTTTCAGTAATTTAACTTTCTAAATTTATTTTCCGCACAGGCAAAGCCTAGTAGCGCCATCATTTTAAAATAATTACTTTTCCTGTTTAGATTTGTCTGTCAGGTCTTTGGCAGCTAGTATGTCTGTGCCATTCTGTTATTTTGAAGTTTCAATTTTTGCTCTGACATTTCATTAAATGCCTAGTCTTTTATTTATGGGCGGCCCTATATCCTTGTCACCAGATCTTTTACAAATGTCTTCGTTCTATATATGGTCTCGAAGAAAGATACGTAGCGACAAACTATATGCTATATTAAGTTTTGTGATTAGGTTACTCATAAGTGACATGGTTTTCAGTCGCACATAAATTAACGATTCTGGTTGAATGTGTCAGCTCTCACATATTAAAGAAGCTTTTAACACGCATGCAACTAGTAGAATTAAATATATAAAGGTAAAACTTTTAGATATATATGTACTCTGTCAAAATATTTTTGAAAGCATCTGAAAAAATTGAGGCCCGATTTGTCGGATAGTATTAATAAATAGATATTTGGATTGACCCGATCTGGCCACTGACGCTAAAGTAATTTCCTAAATATTCATTAACGCTGTGCTTACGATGTTAGGTATTTATTCGTCATGCTAAATGACCAACACATAATAACTCAGCTCATACTTCAATGCCATTTCGTAAGCATTAAAAAAATATATTCCTAAAAATGTTAAAGTTCCTCCAAAAAAATATTTTATTTTACGTATCACAAACTTTCAAACTGCCTGCAATTTGCTCTAATGCACAGTTTTAATCTTACATACTTACACAGTAAACGCCTGAATGATAATAAAATACATAAGTACATTAAAGTAATTAATATTTATTTACTAAATTACTGGAATGAATGCTTCCATCAAAATAAATTACTTCTTCTAATAGAGTTTCGTCCCAAATTTCTTAGTAAATAATATTTTCTAAAATACGTCAGAAATCAAATGCCGCAACAAATGCGATTAAAAATAACAACCGTGCTGGTTGTTATTTTTAATCTCCTTTGTTGCGGCATTTAATATAAAAATTAACATAAATTTCTGACGTATTTCAGAAAATATTATTTATTTTTTAAATACTAGACCTCTGTAATATATCAGACAATGAGTATTTCATAGTGGCTTAGGAATTATCTTAGCGTGGTAAAACAAATTTCTAGATGTTCGATAATATTTTTAACGGGGATTTAAAATAAAAAATAATTTAAAATAATTTTAGATTTACGTGTATTAATGCAAAATTATGGTTTATTACCTTATACTATTGAAATTTTTGGTTGAAAAAATTACGAAAAAGGCTCCAATTTTTATTTCGCAAAATATTTTCTTGTATAACAATATTTAATTTTAAATGAAACATACACATTTCGGTGGATTAGAAGAAGAGGACCCACTTGTTGACCACCAAGTTTGCCAGATCTCAACCTGTTGATTATTTCTTGTAGGTTTATTTAAAGTAATGGTGGATCAGAAAAAAATCCAAAGCAAACAGGAGCTACGTTAAAAATTAAATGCCACGGCAAATGCCATTAAAAATAACAATCGTGCACTAAGAAATTTATGACAAAATTTCATTAGAAGATATAATTTGTGTGTAAGAGTTAGTGGGAGACATTTCGAGGACTTATTGTAATAATTGAGTAAATAAATATTAATTGCTTTAATATACTTCTTCTGTATTTTATTATATCAGAACGTCAGGTTAAAATCTTTTAGAATTAGAATAAGAATAGATCGAAATCATTAGAGCGAATTACAAGCAGTTTGAAGGTTTTGTTATAACGTAATATAAATAATTTTTTTTTCGAGAAATTTTTAAATTTTTTTAATATTTCATTTCCTTTTTTTTCTCTTTAAGAATGTTTGATAGTTTTTATGGAAAAAAATCGAAGAAAAATATGTTTACATGAAAATTCAAACACGGGCCTGGCATTTAAAAATAAAAAAAAAGATATTTAATCATAATAACACATAAACTCATAATAATAGGGACCCATTATAAGGTAATGGGTCCCCCCTGTGATTAAATATATTTTTTTATTTTTAAAAGCGTTAAGATTTTTATGACTATAACTTTTGTACTATGTGCGATTAAGGACTGTATTAAATATTGATATTATTAATTTTGTAGAAATTCGTTATAATTAATTTTTCCCAACTAAATTAAACTTCGTAATGTAGTATTATTTCTACTTTATATAAATCCTTTACCACGATCTAGGTATTGTTGTATGACAACATTTTCGAGTGGGCAATTTATAAAGGTTGATTCAATCTTTACAATTGTCACCTATATATATATATATATATATATATATAAATATATATATATATATATATATATATAAATATATATATATATATATATATATATATATATATATATATATATATATATGTATATATATATATATATATATATATATATACGTGTGTGCAGACTATATACAGTTTTACAATTTTCTTAATAGCATCAACTTTAGCACCGGCTGTGCTCTACACTTAAATTAGTTTGGACCACTTCTTACATCCATTCCATACATACTAATATTATGAGCAAACAGAAATAAAAAAGAAAACTAGGAAATTTAATACTTCATTAAAATGATAATTTTGGGCCTTCAAAAATTATCACTTTTTAAAAAATTTTATTACCAAAATCTTGCTTTTTTTAGTACACTCGTTTCTGTTTACCTAAGTATTATGGATATTAACGACTTTGTTGCTACCGCCTTGGTATATTGGGTTGATCACAAAGTTTAGGGCCTTGACAGCGCGAAGCACCGCAGAGTCCCGGGTTTGATTCCTGACCGCTGATCGACGCAGCTGGAGTGATGTTTGTAATTTGGCTGAAAGCTACATCAATGAAATGCAGCTGCGCCACGGGCGGTAGTAGCTACATATTGCGATCGACCCGCCTGTCTAGTGTAGCTATTACGGGTATTACCTTCAATTTTAAAGGCAGTGAATATGCCCATTTCTAGTAATGGACTGAGACGAACCTTTGATGATGATACCTTAGGAGTTTAAGATAATTGATGGCACGAATATATTACTGAAACTATTCTAAAATATTAACGGATTTTATTAAAAAATATTAAGTAGTGAGAATTAATGGTAATATACACATTGCTTTTCTGTTACTTTTATAGAAAAAATTGTTTGACAATTTTGGATAGCTTCATTAGCGGTTTGACACAGTTTTAAAATAAATATCGAAGATTTCTAAATTATTACATATGCAAAATTAATATTGCCATTACTTCTTTCTATAGTATTTAGGTGATAAGTATGGAACCCCTCTGATTTAGCATATTTTCAATAAATATTAATAAAATAATAAATTTCAATAAATATTAATAAATTTTAATAAATGATTTCAATTTTTGGATAATAGGTACATTTCTTAAATAATTCAAGGATCAGGTGAAATAAAAGGAAAAACTAAAAGTCTTTTAATTATAAACCATTTATTGTTTTGAATTCTCAGCTTCATCTTTGTGGGGTTTATCAATTACGAATTTGTTAAAAACCAATGACCGCTACGGAAATAATCTTGATAGAAAGTCAACGACAGTATTTAGTTCAATTCTTTAATTTATTTTAATAGTGTTTAATTTGAGGAATTCACAATAAATAATATGGGGTATCGTAATCTCATATTGAGAGTATATTTGCTTTAATTAGACTGGACAGAATTTATAAACTTATATAAAAACAATAAGAAATTGAAAGCTATAAAGTTATCACGTCACAAGTTTATGTGAAGAAAATCTAAATTCAGTTTAAAAAAATTAAAATTGCCTTAATACAAAATATTTCATATTATTATTTAATTTTTTTGAACGTTTTTAGTTTTCTCGAAACTTTGAAATGGTAATAAATTTTAGTACATATATATTTATATATGTATATATATATATATATATATATATATATATATATATTTATATATATATATATATACTGCAATTTTTTAAGTAAATTTTTTTATAAAAATAACAAAATATTAACAATATTGTTTTCAAATAAATACAATAAATAATAAAAGTAAATTAAATTTGCGGGAGGTATTTGTTTTTTTATATTCAAAAAAATTTATTAAAAACAAATTGACAATTTGTATAAATCGAGGAAAATACTGTATCAGTAGCATGACTTGAAAAATAATACGAATGAGAACTATACGATTTATATTTTTACTGTCGTTGATGACAACTGTCGTGTATTTTTGTCGTGTGTCGTGTGTTTTTACTGTCGTTTTATATGTCGTGTGTTTTTACTGTCGTTTAATACAAATTTAATTCGCATAGTTAAAAATGTATTAATGTTATTTTTGGGGTGAATTAAAAAACTTGAAAATCCTTAAACAATTTAAGTTTGAAAATATGTTAAAAAAGGTGAAATGAACATTTACAACATAACTAATTCTGAGCCCCAAAACGTTGTTTAGAAATATTTATGTGTCATTAAACTCTTAACAATCAAGTAGTGATGACTCGTGGGGAATTTTCTCCATTAGTGGAGTAACAATTCTCCTGTTCAAATTATTCGGTGTTACATTTGCTTCAAATTATTAGAATATTTGCATCAGTAAACTTCTGACGGTCATCTTTTATCATTCATTGGGTCTGCTTCGATGAGGATACCTGTGTGTATCATTACTAGCTAAGTAAGAATGTAGAAAGCCAGAATTTTTTCTATTTTTAAGTTTACAGATTGTTTACAACTTTTTAGTTCGCTTTTTACTATACAATTGGATTTTGTGTTTATTCCTTTCTTATTTTTCTCTTTTTAGTAATTAAAACATTTGCCTCGTCTTTAACTTGCTCTTTATACCACAATTTTCACTTTTTTTTACTCGTCAATAAAGTGTGATAATTTTTTATGATGAAGTAAGCTGTGACCCATAAATAATCAATCCAAGACGCGGTTTTTAAAAAAAAGGGAATATAATATACAAAGCCTTGTAATTATAATGAGAGCGCGTAATTGAAAAATACAACGTCAGCTTTTGAAATAAATATGTTTTTTTATTAAAGTGTTTCGTTTTTTCTCGAAAATGGAACCACTTATTTTAAACTTTGTGACCACAACCTAATATGGGAAAAAATATTTGAATCCTCTGGAATAAGAATAAGGAATAATGAAAAAACAACGTTCAGACATTTTTAATGTCTATCTCATCCATCAAAAATGGTTCAAAATAGTATTTTCTGTCGCTTTAATCAAATCTACATAATGCACTAAATACAAACTCCTCAAACTAGGTTCACGATAATTTGAATGCCGCTTCACAAATCATTAGCTATTATGTCTATTTAATTTCAAGGTGCAGAAATATTAACCACTTTATTCGACATACTGTAGTCATATCATGACCATGGACTTTCAATATTATTACCAATACTTATATTATAAAAGTGACAAATCCATTAATGGGGATGATTTTGCAACTATGGAGATGTAAGCTGCTACGGTGAATAAAATAATGTCTGACGTGAGTTAAATAAAAATTAATTTAAATAAAATAAAATAAATTTAACTGTAATAGGAAACAGCTTCACGATAGTCATTCGATAGTGTGTTATCTTTCAATTTCCCCAATATCTGATAATGTACTGCATGGTCTGATTACAGACTTGTTTTTATTGTTTCAAATGGTATTTATTGCACTTTAGCAGAAATTTATAAGGGTCTGAATTTCAACTTCACATTGATAAAAGCAAAAAAGGGTAATTTATTTGGTTCATTAAAATATAAATAATTAAATATTCATGCTTTTGAAAATCTGTAAGTTACATTTTTCAAGATTATTTGTAAGAAAATTTCGAGCTGTATATTAGCTCGAAATTTAATACTCGTTTACTTTCCAAACTAGGTTCGTGGTAATTTCCTTCAGATCGTACCAGAAACATTCTGAAACAAAACTTTTGCACGCATAGATAACATATACAACATTCGAAAGTTTTGTCTATATGAAGTTATACCTCATGCGTGTATTAAGACATTCAAAGCTTCATTAACATTCTCTCGCTTCTCTAATTACAGTTTTCACCTGTGGTAATGGGTGTGCTTTAATTGAAACTATATTCTAAAATTTGTTTTTGCGATACTCAAGGTGACGTGTAATTAATTGAATATCCATATGAAACGACGCCTCTAGTTTGGAGCTATACCTTCCAGTTTTATTTGAAATTATTAAAAAGCTGAAGACATATTAAAAAGAAAATGTATACATGAAAAAATGGTGTCATAATCTGTCATAAATTATTTTTTTAAGTTTCATTAATTCAAAAAATATTGTTTTAAATCTATTGTTACCAAAATCTGTTGACTGTTCTCTGCATTTTCAATAATTTGAAAGGTACATTTGATTTATTGTTTTGCTAGTATTTTCTTATTTATATTATGTCTTTGTTACTTAATTCTCTGGCCTTATGAATTAATATATTTTAATAATATTTTTCGGTCAAAAATAGTTCCATGTTAGAAAATGAATTATACTTTAATTTCTAAAACATATGATGGATACACCTATTCATTGTCGATTGAAAAGCCTTTTCTATCTTAATTTCCTCAAAATATTGCTTCTTTATATCAATACTGGAATTATATTTAATTAATTTAACTGATTTTTTATTGGATTATTTCTTAAGATTTTATTTTACATTCGTATATTACAATACTGAATTTTAAATAAAATCTTCTGGATATGCACATTCTTCTCATCCATGGTGCTCAAGATAATAGAATTCCGAAAATATTTCGCGTTAATTTTGTATAAATTTCTTCTCACTTAATTTTTATTCACAAGTAAATGAAACATGTGATGATGTATTATATCTACTTAATTTAAATGATTAACCACGACCTAGGTTTCGTTGTATGACAACATTTCAGGTGGGCCATGTGAAAAAATCTCTTCAAATTTGCCACCTGGAAATGTTGTCACACAACGAAACTTAGGTCGTTGTGGTTAATAATTTAAATAAAGTAGATATAATACTAAATCACGTAGTTTCATTTAGTTATGAATGAAAATTAAGTTCGAAAAATTTGTATAATAATTGATGTAATAAATACAAAAATAAAAAAATATATATTTTTTTCCTGACATATATATGGAATTTATATTTTATCATATACATAAAATAAACGGCTATTTTTAATTAGTATTGTTTAGCTAAGGGATATTCTGTTCAAAATTTGTAAATTTTTAAATATTATTTTTTGTAACATCGTACGCTTTTCATACAAATAAAACAGATGTTTGTATAAAGTTTGTAACACATATCGATCTCTAATATTTTCCTTATAAAATTTAAAATAAGACTTTCTTTTCTAACAATAAAATGTTTCCTTCTAACAAGTTAATGACGAAGGAAGTAATGTAATCCTCAAAAAAAATGGAACTTGTTTTAAATACATGCACGCCTGCATTTGCGGGCATGTTTATGTCTATATATTTATGTGCTAATTTGTTTCTATTTATTCTTTTGTTTTTTGTCGGAAATTGGAGAAAAAACGTAATAAAATGTTTATTGTATTATTGTGAACTGATGCCATCAATTTAAATATACATATCTAACGCATCCACAATGCGGCAGTCAGTAGATGTTATCAATCGCAGATGGCTGCGCAAATCGAAGCACTAACAAACGACACATTCTAAATTGATTACAATAGGAAACCCCACAATACTGTGAAGTCTTACTAAATATTATTGTAATAGTAAAAACTAACATTTAATGCAATACTGAGATGGAAGTGGCTTAATTTGCTTAATTTTATTCCTTAATGGTCATCTACACATTGACATAATTTAAGGTATTATTTGCGAATGAAGAATGAAGTATCATTTCAAATAATCACGAAAATGCACTAAAAACTGTCAAGTACCAGTATAACATTCACTACATAGGTTTGGTACACATTTTGGAATTTATAAACATTTAAGCGTACATAATACTTCTACTGAACTATTTATATACATTCATTTTTTACAATGTAAACATATTTATACGTATTACATACTTTTTTCCCAGGCATAAAAACAAGGTGCGAATTACAAAAAATATAAGATCTAGGATAATCGCTACAGTTTTGCTATAATCTTCTAACTTGATTTTACTTACCCCGTTTTTTCATGATTTTTGGCTCAGAATTTTCGAAATTACTGATAGACTATATTTTTGCATGTTTTGTTATGTGTTTTAAATATGCCATTTAAATTTATTAAAAAAATATTTTTGTATTCCTACAAATTTTCTCAAATTATACCTCAGATGATATATAAAATGAGAAAAACAATTATGTATACAAACAGTTATGTGTTTAGTTGATGGTGTAAAATATGTACAAATATGTGGATCAACATACCATTTTTCAAATTTCTCCGTTGCATGATTTTTAAGGAAATCGGTTTCGAAAATAGAAAAGTGTAAATGAATGATACCTTTAGTAGGCATAAAAATATAGGGAACGTTTAAAAAATTATGGTATCTAGAATTATTGTCATTTTCCCACAATCTTTGTGTGAGTTTCTGAAAACCAATATTTCTTCATAATTTTAGATTGAGTGGATAGCATATAAGGAAAGAAGATATTTTTTGCAATTTTTCATTATATCTTGGAAGATATAATACCTAAAATTATGAAAAATATCTTTGAGCCCTTTCAAAAGACACAGCAGTAATACGCCGTCATACATAATATTTCTTACATGTGTTTACCACAAGAAATATAATTAAAAAAGTGCTAAACAATAGTTTAACACTTATTAATATATTTATCAATTCTGTTGAAAACAAAACAATATAGAACTTACACTTCCTTTGAAATTAATTTTTATCACTACTTTTTTAATACATCTCTTTAACCCTAAACACCTTCGCTATTTCGAATAACGTAATCGGTTTCATGAGGTACATTAGTACCCTATAATTTAAAACCGAAAAAAGTATAAAACTATAATTTTTAGTAGTAAAATAAAATTTTAAAATAATGGTTTAAATTTTATACGTTTATTTATCGAAAAAAATTATATTTAACGCAAAATTTAGCCGTTTTTTTATTACACTCCTTTATTCCACTCATCAAAAATGTTTTTTTTAAACGTAGGTACTTACAATACTAAACTATTTTTGAAGTCAAAAATATACTTCTTAACAAAACAAATCTTATTCTTTAAAATAATACTAACAAAAATTAATATCCTCTGAATACAAAAAAAACTGACAGGATTAATAAGTGGTATAGTTTTTAACTCTTAAAATGACCTATAATACTACTTCTAGAGAAATGTTTGGTTTAAATCACATTATTTCCACTTAAATTCTAATTTTCACAGCAATTGCATACTTTGTTTGTCTTTGTAGTGATTTTTACAGATTTAACGTCACGATTTCGAAGACATAAGTAACAACGTCCATTATTCGCTTTTTTTGGATTGGATTGGTTTAGTTTTTTCAAGATCCTTTATTTCTTTATCAGAACCAAGTACTTGGTCCACGTTAAGTCTAAATTCTCAAGAAAAAGTGCTTGCCTCTTTTTTCTATCAACTATCTGAGATTTTATAAGAAACATAGGTACCAATTTCTTTTTAAATTGTTTACGAATTTTACTTCCTGTTTATGTTTGACGCTTTCCATGTGACTTGGTCGTTTGCAGTGGAAATATTTAGGATTGCATCAAAAATTACACCATCCTTTTGTCCTCCTAGAGTAAAGAGCGCATTTTTGACCTCTCCCCTTATTGAGTTGTAGAACGTTATGATACTAGGCTTAGAAGCACTGGACTCGTGATCAATCGAGGAATCATAACACATTGATAATACTAAGATAACTGATTTATTTCATTTTGGTACATATGATGTTATAGTTTATCCGAGGTAAATCCAAATATAGAAGGTTCAACAGGTCTGTTTCTTTTAGGCAAAAACCTTGGAGGTATCTCTCATTTGATTTTACATAATGATCCAATATAAGATAGATCTTTTTGTTTCAACACGTCAGGCAGCTCAATAGAGGAAAACCAATTGTCAGGGGTAAATTTTCTCTCGGTGCTGAAAAAGGCTCAACCAGCTGAAGAACAATACTTGTAGGCACCAAGAACGATGTATTTAATCTCTGAAGTTCTTTTCCAGAGTATATGAACACTTTGTACCAATAATGGGTTTTTGCATCGCAAATACACATTATTTTGACTTATGTAAGTTGCTAACATTTCATATATTGTAAGATATCCAGAACAAATACTATATAGTTTGCTTTCCAGTTCAAAATTAATGATTGAAATAAAATGGAAACTAAATAAAGTCGATCTGCTTTTTTTGCTCTTCTCGGGTCGTGACATCGTCGAATCTCAAGGCGGATCATAGAAAAAGGAAACATTTGAGAGGCATTGTTGTCCGACGTACATTTCTTCCAAAGTACATTCGTTCCATATGTTGCCCATAGAGTTTCTGTACTCTCTTGATTAGATTGATGTATACCAGCTAAAAACAAAAGACCAATAAAATCTTTGAATTCATCTTCTGAAACGTGGTTGGTGAAAGAAAGAAACGACGATGTTCCACTTTGTTCCAGTATTCAGTTATCTTTTCATTTGTTTTATCACATATAATAACCAATAATAAACAATTCACAATAATAATCAATGACTGGGTTTGCAAAGGACGCTATGCTAAGGCCGGTCCTCTTCAAAATGGTGTACGCTGTCCTCCACAGAGTCTTCGTCTATCTCCTGTTCACTTTCGGAATCATGATCCGTAACAATAGACTGCGTGTCAGTCAAATAACCCTCATCAAAATTGAATTTCTCATCCTCTGCTCTCATCCTACCTTGAGATCCCAGTACTCACCTAAGTTACAAACTAACGATGACAGCGCTGCGCTCGTTCTCTCACTTGGAGTTCACACCGAACACTAAAAATACATGAACGAACTGAAAAGATGTGTGTATATGGTAGTAAAATATTGCCAGTGGGGTATTTTTGGACGCCGCGAAACCATTCGAGGGTTAAGAAGATGCTTCTTATAAATTTTCCAGCATATCTCATTTAAAAATAAAAGGAAGAAAGAAATATGTTTTTTTTCATTCCAAATAATAATTCAATATTAAATCAATGAATAGTCGACAAATTTACAGTTTAACTTGTCTGTATGGAAAATCAACTTATTTAGAATACTATAAGATCACAATCATTCTGTTTTGTTCTACTAAGTAGTAGAAAATATGAAAAACACAATCTGGATTAAGACATAGTCTCTGATAAACAAATCATGTATTTAAAAATTAAGGAACGGAATAACTTATTAGTTTCTTCCAATTACAGCAGTTTCACCATTTGCACTTGGTTGTAACCTCATTTTTCGCTATTCGATTTTTATTGAAATATTCTGTTGTTTGCAGATAGCTCTGCAACCCTACTGCAACTTATCGATAACTTTGAAGCAACTTACTCTAGAAAAGCTACGAACATCGGTGAATTGCGAAAAATCCTCTCCACTTATTGCACGTAACATCGAACTGCTGCCTTCTCTAATCGGATATTTGTCAAGAAGAAGTAAAAGGGCAAATATTATCCTCTCTTACGATAGAGCTTGTAATATTTATACATATTGAGTTTCCTAGTCAGACCTTACTGCTCGACAGCAATTTACAGCACAGTTTCGCGCCCTTTGTGTACCACCACACTTCAATATGCAAGGGCAAGTACACCTTACTGGATACTTGACATAGAATTATGAAAGGAAAGGAATTATCTGAATATGCAAATATTAATCTTCACACAAGTTATTTAAGCCAAGGGGATTGTTGTTGAATTCTTTAACTGATAAGGGTTGAAACATAAGGAAAATTTTCTAAGCTGAAGTAGCTCTAAATGGCAGTAAATATATTGTCTGTTCAATAGTTTAATTGTAGAAAACTGCACGTTACTGATGATTTTTATGAGAAAATTACAAAAAGGACCCATGCCCATCAGTTGACTTTTTCCTAATATATCTTTGAAATCCAGTGAACAATATTATAAAGGACACGAATCTTCTTTGTTTCTTTCAGTAAATTTACCAAGAATGCAGTTAGTGGGTTTCTTGCACTTATAGTTTTGACAGTTTTAGTCAATGGTATACAATCTGATAAAACTAAGAAAGACGACGTGGAGGATTAGATTGTTTTAACATTTTCTACATCACTGAAAATTGCGGGAGCTTGAGATTTGAAAATTAATTTTCCAATATTTTTGCATGAGGATATGAGTAAAAAAGCTAGATGACAAGTTCATCCCTTCATAACAATTACACAGTTTGATACTGAAAACGTGTCACTTTAGACGGTATTTGCTATTAATTTCTCATCTCAGATATTTTCATTGCAAAAATTCTGCAAATACAAAATTTACGAGGAGCAATAACTTTTTTTAATATTTGAAGATAATAACATTTATATCTTTATTTTAAAAATTAGATTAAAATTGAAAACTTTCATTGTATTCATAGTCAACTAAGGAGAAATATACATAAATTATGTGAATAAAGAGATCTCTCATAAAATACTCTATCATTTCAAAATACGACTAGCCGCTGCTTTGTGCCAATATGATGAATTTTGTTCTGAATAAAAACAGTATGTTGGTATAATGTGTTTTAGTAGAGTGTATTTCAGTGAGGTTAGTCGTTCTAATTAAAAGGTAAAACTTAAATTAATAAGTAAAACTCACAATAAATATACCATAATCGTATTATACGTTAATACAATAGTCACAAAATTTTGCAATTTTAAAAACATTTTCAAACAAAATTTTCTTCAAACGCTCCTCCCTAATTGACGAAAAAAATGTCTTCCATTTCGAGCAAAATAATTGCCCTGAAATTACTCACATATTCTTTGAGAAGTACATAACTTTAAAAACTCTTCACAATAGCTGTATTTAGAAGAAAATGAAAAAAGAAAAGCTTTCACAGCTTAGAAAGTTCTATTAGTTTATTAGTAATAACTTATTACATGTAATTTTGGGTGAATAAAATGTTCATGGAAGCTCCAAACAAGTGAATTAAATAAAATTCAAAAATGACTTGATTCTGAAATGTAAACAGATTACGTTCGTATAAGATAAACTGGGTAATATATTTATAATTTACGTGGTAAGAAATAATATGAATGTTTGCAAATAGTGTAATAGAAACACTACGTACGTTTAAATGTTTATATGCGTCTAAGTGTGTACGGAAAGTTCGTAGTGCGAGTTATACTTAGTTTATTTAACAAGTTTATTCTCTAATTTTATTTATACCAACTAGTTAAAAATGTATTCATTTTGTTGGCGTGTTTAAGAAAAAATGCTACTTTCAATAAAACATTTATGTCCGTACAGGTAGCTTTGCAACACATTTATTTCAACCTGTTAAATTTACTAAAGTATAGGAAGCAAATAGAATAAAAAAGTGCCACTTTTATCTTTTTTGCTCTTTCTATTAATACGTCTTCGTGATTATTAACTGAATGTTTATGGTAAACTTGCTAATAAATGTGAGTTATTATATCCATATGGATGTAACTAATCAAAAACCACAGTAGACTGGGTACGATTAAATTTAGTTATTAAAATATATGTTACCATAACATCATATTTGTTAATATTATGTAAACAATTTCTCATCAATGGAGCCATTCTAATATGATTGATGCATAAATATAAGATACGCAAAAATTGATAAACGGAAACCATACTCTAAAGAAAAGGATCGAAGTCTGCCAAAAAGGGACCAGTTAAATTTTTCCTCTTTGGTAAATTACCTAAAGGGAATAAAATGATACAAGGGAAAAAAAATAAACAACTCTTTTCCCGCGATTTCACATCACCTAGACGCATTCAATACTCAGTTTTCTTGCACGAGTTTAATTAGAGGCCTTTGTCCTTCGTCATCGCTTGGAGTCAATTTGAGGTACTCCAAGATCTTTAATACTGAAGTGGTATATATTATATGTACTTATATAACTTGAAATAGCAACGCATAACTCGGCTTGTATTTATCCACTTAAGAGAAATCCAAGCATTTCAGAAATCACATTAAGAGAAGATATGGTTGAATATAAAGTTGTTATCTATTTACTAATTTCAAGTAAAATCAGATTTTACATTGATGCTTATGTGTTAAATACTTTGTAGCAGGAAACGTTTTCTCAGAACATTATCTTTTCAAATTAGAAAATTTTTCTTAGAGCATCATCGCTTCAAAGCAATAAAATTGAAATTTAATTTCCCCAGGAGGAAATTAGTCAGTGAAGGCAACGCTTATTTAATCACGCATAAGCTCTCAAAGGACGTATAAAATTAAATGTAATTTTTAATTTTATTCTGTAATGATACATGTGGAAGAAAAGTAAAAAATTACTTTTAAGTGTACAATAGTAAATTTAAACGATCACTTCGTCAAATAAGTTTTTATTCACGTGTTGTTCTTTTATTTCAACATGCACCAGCTGGGATATTAAATTCAATTGGAATAATAACGTATACTGAGAGATGAGTTCGAAAAAATGTGTTTCTTTTATGGATTAATTTCCTCCTGGGGAAATTACGTCTCAACTTTATTTGAAAAGATCATATTCTGAAGAAATTTACTTTACGATTTTCAAGAGGAAAATTTCATATTCGTTATTACTGTTATAAAATTCATTTTTGTATCTAATTTAGGAGTTTTCAAATTCTGTAATAATTTTTCTAAAATATTCTTTAATATTTATGTATATTATATTCAAAAACTCATCTTTTACTTTTGTTCACATCATCTAGAAATTTATTTGTGGAAGAATTAAGACATAAATAAAATGTATTTTATTTCAAATTGTTGCCGTGCATGTAAACTACTAATTCAAATTACTTTAAATATAAAGTAATCATATTACTACTGTTTTAGTGTATAATGGATAATACTATTTAAAAAGCTTCTATACCCAGTAAATTAAGCTTACTAGATATCATTTCTTTACTATGTATTAAGTAATCATTTGAATAAAAAATACCCAGAATTCAAATGCACTACTATCCTATCCTAACCAAATTAAAAAAAAAATTGCTCCGTAATTTAAATGATTGTGAAACTAAATAATTAACTTTATATTTGTAAAGGAGATGTAAAATATATGTCTTGAAGAACCTATGAAACTAAGTTCCATTACTGATGTTTCATGATGTATAATTATTAAACATTTTTACTACACAGTTAATTAAAAATTCCAGCAGCAATATATAAACATGATCTGCTCCTTTTAGTAATTCTCCATTCCCATTTACTCTGAAGCCATTTGTACAAAGTAAATGGCTGCTTATTGCAAGTCCTACGGCGCTTTGACCACTTCTTGGCAATGGGAAGCATTTGATAATATCAAGTAAAAAAGCTTCGTCATCAGCAATACCATGAAGACAAAGGCAATGTATAATGACTCTGTGGGCAAAATGCAAATTCTGTAAATGTGATTTTATTTGTCAATGATTTAGTTAATTTTTATCTATTTTAAGTTTTGTGTGAAATTTACTTTCTTTTTTTTCAATATTCTTTCTTTTCTCAATAATTTTGTTGAAGGACTCTTGACTTCAACTTTTATAATAATTATCAACGTGTAAAATTTTAATAGTTATTGTTTATTAGACCGTTATTTATTCAAAAACGGCTAAAGGTATTTTTATGACATTTTTAAAAAAATGTTTCTTAAAATTTCAAAAATTTCACATAGTTAATACTACTTAAATAATAAATCGAAACAACAAAAATGCATTATTACAATTTGCGCACATAGCATAATATTGCGCAAAGTGACCTAGATAACGATAGCTACTATTCTATAATTATATTTTTATTTTATTTTTAAGATATTAAATCACATAAAAAACTTATTTTGAATTGTACGTAAAACTGCTTTTACGGTGATCTGTTGCATTTTACAGAAAACTTTTTATTATTATCTCATAAAATTATTATTTGGTACTTTCAATCAATCCCTTAGCTTCTGCATAACAGGAATAAAATTATATTAAATATTTTTCAACAATATTTCATTATAAAATTTTATAAATAGAAAAAAACAACAAAAATTATTCCAAATGGGCAACTTCTAGCTATTTAGACCCCAAAACTAACTTTTACCTATTTAAACATTTTAATGACCTAAAGAGGATTAAATAAAAAACAGCAGCGTTTATTTTAATAAGCTTCAAAATGCAATAAATCGACGAGGTTTAAGAAATATTTTGTATTTTCTGCCTATTTACATTTAGAAAAAATCTTACCCGAATTACCATTCGATAAATATTTTAGAAAAACTTTCCTTAATAAATGCCATTATTAATTGATATAAAAATTCCACATCGATAAAGATAAAAAAACATACATTATGAACAATCAGCAATATTTAAAACGAAAACATGGGTCTTTAATAAATATTCTGTATTAAACTTATATATTTATTAAAGACCCATGTTTTCGTTTTACTACCATATACCATATAAAGAAATATCGTAAAAATAGTGCAAGTAACCCAGTTAATGAACTAGAAATATTCTTGAGGGATTTAATTTTTGCTGGAATTTTCAAATATACTTAATGCATAGTAAAAGTGAGATTGCACAAGCTGACTTACCAATTATAGATATAAAATAAGAGATAACTCTTGAAACAAATGTATTTTAACAGTCCTTATTCACCATGCGTTTTAGTTTCAAATTTTCTTTTTAATTTGTAGTTGCAAATTGTACAAATGAATATTTATTTAATGTTAACTCACCTATTTTCTAAATATGATTGATGCATAAAATGATTGTAATGATTGAATTCTAAATATGATTGATGCCTTAAAGTACAATATTGAATATAAATTTATTTTCAAGTTCAGTAGTTTATTTTTAATGCAATGGAATTTGTATATTTCATTGTACTTTTTATAGTTTTATAAAATTCATAACATGTTTTTGTTTTTAAAATGGTAAACTATTTAAAAATGTCATTTTAACAAAAATGGGTTTGAGGAAATATATGGAAATCAAAACATTAATAAAAATAAGGGCAAAAATTTGGGGAAACATATCTACGTCTTTTGGATTTTATTTATGCTATTTTTTGAAATTGACAAAAGAGTTTAAAAAGTCAGCCAGAGTACATTAGCCAAAGTAGATGCAGAATTTATAAATGTACGGGCATTTTTCAGTAAACTCACCCTATTTCAATTTTTTACTTAAATAAGTTTGGAGTTTTATTAACTTATAATCAAAATCTACTTATGAAAAAAGTTTGAGACAATTTTTATAACAGTTACGTTTTTTTAAGGAGATTCTCTTATTTGATTTATATTTATAAGGTAAAATTTAATCAGAATTATTGTGGCATGAAATATTATTTTTCACTCAATGCATATTTGCCCGTATCTTTCAGTACCTCTAGTGCCAAATTATTTTAAATACATGTATGTAAAAGGATGTAAATTATCAAGAATCTAAATACGAAACCGGGAGACTTAATTGAGTGAAGCATATGAAACTTTTTTCTTTCATTATATTTGTACAAAGATAATTTTTTATGGAATCCTGTCCGTAAAACGTAGTATCCTAATTTAAGTGGCAAGGTAGCACTAAACTACCTAATACCCTATATCTAAGAACTCAGTCATTTTATTATTACTATGATTTTTATCTGTTTTTCCCCACAAGTGATAAATAAATAAATACTGGCTGAGGTTACAGGCCACAATAATAAAATATTAAATGACACATTTTTAAAACAGAATGGAACTTTTCTATAATTGCATCATAAAATACGGACGGAAATATGTATCCCCATCCTGTTTAACAAGTTCTGTTTATCAAATTACGAAGTCGTAAAATTGCTCCTAAATGAAATAAGGTTTAGTTCAAAGTTGTATTAGCAATTTATTAAACGAATAATATCATATAAACTAATAGTATCAAATAAGTCGAGTACTTAAAGTGACGGTCAGTATATAAGGAGATAAAATTTAAATTTAATTGGAAGATAACAAAATAGATAAAATAAGGAGGGGTTAGGATATTTATTTTCTATACGTTTTATTTTTACATATGAATTAGCTTTAATCATCATAAAAACCAAGTGAAACCTTGTTCTTCAATAAACTCTTATTAGTTAAATTTTTATTTTATTTTTAGGGCATAAAAAATAAACATTTTATGAACAATTTACAATATATATATACACACAAACACATACTTCAACAAACACAATATATATATATATATATATATATATATATATATATATATATATATATATAATTCAGGTAAATTACAAATGTGTTGAAGGTTCATCTTCCTTTATGTCTATCGGCATATTAACGTCAGTGTAAATTTAAATAAATTTTTATAAATATTTAAATCAAACAATAATCTTATCGATTAAAGTTTCAATAAATGTAACATATTTCTAAAAATGCGGTGATCTTTCTTAAAAACTGTGTGACGCGAAAATTTTATATATAGCATAGTGATGAAAATTATCAATCCGCATATAGATCAATAGTTCACCCTCTATAATATTTATATGGAAATTTTTAAGAGTGCAAGTGAAGTTGTTCATTCATTCATTTACTATGTTGCTTACTATGTTGCGTGGGATATTACTAAAAAATGAGATAAATGTAGTGAGGACATACGAAGCATCACTATCCAACTTTGAAATCTATTGTCATAGGTTACAACCTGCTCAAAACAAGGTTCTCGCTTTTGGTTATGGCCAGGTGTTGATGATGGTTTCCAACGTATATCAATATTTAAAGCACCGCTGACAGCCGGCTGCTGTGAATTCGTTTCCCATTTTCGTTGACTGCAAAATACAGGCACCGCCAGTCCGCGTTTCCATACAGGTTTATTAAATAAAACACCACTGAATATTGAGGTTCCCATTTCCTGTACACGGCTGATAGTGACCATTGTTCATTTGACGTAGTTATGATGATGCAATGATTTACACCTATTTGCAATTAAATGATTTATTTTCAAGATTCGCAATGTTGTAAGGATGTCAATAATTTACGTAAAATTCAGCTCTAGTATAAAAATATTAAAGCAATATTTCATTAGAGTTCACGTTTTACTTATTTAATTTCAAACTTATTAAATTTTCGACATTTTTTTCATTTAATTAGAAGTATTTTTCAATCTCGACATGAAGGTAAATTTGATCTCATATATAAAAATTAAAATAATGTTCAGATGATACTGTAGACTGTCAAAGCCCTTTCATGAAGTCATTATGGAGACAGCTCACTTATGTATAATGAGTTTAATTAAATCGAACCAATCATTAATTAATTAACTAACTTTTGGTGATTAACAGTGAATAGTTTTAAAAATCGTTTCTCATTCAGTAAATTCAAAAAGGTTACGAAAAAAATTGGTAAAAGTAGCTTTTTGTTTCTATTGAATCATTTCCGTGTCAGTGAAATAATTTTGATTTAACTAAGAGTTTATGGGAAAAGTGAGAAATATCTATTTATTTTATCACACGAACCGAGGAAAGTGTTTTAGCGAAATCTTTGTGTAAATATATTTTTTTCTGTAGTTCTAGTGTCTACATTTATCATTAGTGACCCTACCAAATATATTTTATTTATGAAACGTGTCATAAAAATGAGAAATCGTTCTTAATTTATAAACCAAACGTTTAGGTATATTTCAATTTAGTTTTCTTTTCCAAAATACGTTTCTTCTCTGCGACAGAACAAGATCAATGCCCCTTTGATGTTTGCACCTATATTTTTTTTCAAGTGTAAATTTTAATAACTTCTTATTTTTAATGCTGTAATTTCGAAGGACAGCCTTTGCGAACAAGAGTTTTAATAAAATTGAAAACACTTAATGTTGTATAATTTGAATATTTGTTATTGCTTCGCTAGACGAAAATAAGACCAACCTTGTTATATCAACTGAACAAAATCATAAATAATTAATTTATTCCAAATATCAGCATTTTATATCATACAAATATTATGTTTTCATCCAACAAAGAAACAATTTAGTTTTTTCCAAATTTAAAATTTATAAACACCAAACTTCTCAAGCCTGCATTATTTGATAAAAATTGATGATAAAAATATACACTAGATTTTAGAACATTTGTAATATAATAATTGATATTAAATTGTATTCATTTTCTTATACCTTATATTTGTATTCGTGTTCTTATATGTATTCGTGTTCTTGATACCTATCAAATTAATTTATCAAAAAAGAACACAAGCATAATCCATAATATATTTAAACCAAAATTACCATCAATCGTAATCCTTCTGCAAATTTTTACCGTTCTTAATTAATATAAAAAGTTTAATACAAGTCATCAAATACTTTTTATCTTCATCTTATCTCTACACACAACATTACACATTTACACAATGTAAAGCTTTGCGTAGTATAAGACAAAAATATAGGTATTCTTTTGTTTATAAGTAAAAAAGTGGACACTTTTTTACTTAAACTTAAATATTAATCAAATCAATTTGCAACCCCTAAACTAAGCATAAATTGCCACTAAAACACATTAGCCTTTACGTCACGAATAAAATATGTTCCGTACATACACGCATTAGCATTTACATTACGGCTGAAAATATGCTCCGTTTATCGTAAAATATTTCACGTGCAATTTAATCGTATTTCATTGGTTACTTTTACTTTTGCCATTTAATAGGACAGGGTATATGATGATAAATCTTAAGCCAATATTACTGTAAAAAACTTAACCCATCTTTTCATTGATATTACCATACAGTGTAACTTTCGGAGAAGCACATATTAGTTTAAATAGGTTAGGATAATGCAGAAATGTCACTAAAATCGTTAAAGTGACGTGAAACTAAGAAAACAAATAATATCATTTTATTTTTTTTTCTAGGTTTTTTGACACATGAAGATTATTTAAGCCATAATTTGTTTAAAAACAGAAATAATTTATTACTAAAATTCTATTTCTAAACTAATGGCAATGAGGCGGAGATTCCCAATGCTACGTGTTATGATTTCTTAGAGTAAACATTCATTAAAGAAAAGACAATAACAAATGTTCATGATTCATTAAATTGTGTCGCTAAGATTCATGTTGACACTTGTGTATTTAAGAAAAAGATTAGCTAAATTATATATGGTAATATGGATCCAATGTTTATATTAAAGGAGAATTTTTTCCGAACCTTATTTATGGACGGAAGTCGGGTATTAATTTGAAAACCCTTTACTTCCTATTAAAACAAATAAATTGCTGAAAAATTCCACTAATACATTGGTTTTATTTGTTGCATTTTTGTGTCATTAAATAAGATGTACAGTAGAGCTTAACAATATATCATTTATAGTGGTAACGAAGACTGTTGATATCTTAATTTATTTTGTTTAATTTATTGGGCTTCTTTTTAGTCGACTTCAAGAAAAGGACGAGGTTTTTATTTATGTTCAGTGATAATTCTTTACCGACTGGACCGATTTCGATGATTTTTTTTATTTGAAACAGGGTATTTTAGTGATGGTAGCACCGCCCATCAACTTAGAAAATGTAAAATGTTATATTACAATTACGCCCTTTATGAATTTCGTATTTAAATTTACATATAAATTTAATTCAGTTTAAAATTTGCTTAGATTAATCGACAGTGAGAGCACCAAGTTCAAAAATAAGTAGTTTAGTTATTTATTGCAAATAAGTGGGTACCTATTTTTAGTTAATTATTTATTACTACTTAAAAAGTAGGTACCAATATTTTTGAAGTCGGTTTTTTAACAGATATTTTATTAATTGAATTTATTTTCCAGTCAATAATAAAAAATATATTAAAATTACATGTGATTTTCCGCAAAAAACTCGGTCAAAAACAATTAGCGCCAAGCCTTAAAATAATAACGTAAAAGAAGATGAATTTAAATCACCTAAAGAACGGACTCCGAGATCTAAGCAATCATTGACAGAGTTAAAAATACGACAGTATGGTACACCTCCAACAAATTCTTGTCATATTTCATTTTTATTCTAAATCTACCGATTTTTACTTTAAAGTTATATCGTATCTATCTATCTATGTAAGGTATTTCTTTAGTACATTTTGAGTTAATTTATTTAAAGAAAAAGCCATGTGATTTTGTGTGGTATTAACTAAATTCAAATGAAAAAATAAATGACATCAAAAATATCATTTTTGATGTTGCTTATTTATATTTTAAACTTATATTTGATTCAAGAGTATGTATATTTATAATAATAACTTTTTCAAACAAGCATAAAACGACGATCCATGAAAAAATTATCATTTCAAATCGAAATTAGGGTATTTTACGATTGCATTTAAAATGTAATTCAATTAATATTGGTCATTAAAATAATTCAGTTGTATATATATATGTATTTATATATATATATATTTATATATATATATATATATATATATATATACATGATTTTTTTACACAATTTGAATGATTCCGTTAAGAAAGGTAGCACAATTTATAATAGTTTAGCTAAACAACGAAAAAATGTTATCTTATTGGAGATATGCTAGCAAATTATGATTTGAATTTTATCATTTAAATTTTCGAAAAATAATTTTGTTAAATAACACATTAAAAAATGTTTCATCGCTTTCTGCATCCGACTCTAATATTGTTCGCTGTGCAATACCTGCTTCCTTCTTACGATAAGTAAAGGTGACGTATCATATACTCGTCATATTGTTATTCAAAACAATTTCGATAAAGTATAAAAATTTATTTTCATGCACTAATTTGAAATTATTCTCGAAGCAGCTATTTACATGTTGCGGACAGTATTCTTCATACCAGATAATATTATTAGCTCGTTCTGTAATCAATAATACTGATCACTCTAGATAGTTCATCGAGTGTAGGCATAGAATAAGCCAGCACAGCCATCACAGAAATAGGCCATCGTAGGCCATCATAGAATGTAGGCCATCATAGGAATCATGAAAAGTAGGCAGTTATTTTATCATTAGTACATTAATTTTAAATGGTTTCTAAATAATTGCATTGCACTACTTAAAAAATTGATGAGAAGAAAATTAAATCTGGTGTTTTTTTTTTAAATTACAGTCAACGTTGCTTGAGTTAGCTACATTAAAACCAATGTTGTTTGAATAAGCCTTGACGCCATTCAGCTATTCAAAAAATATGCTTTTCTTCTTGGTTAGGAAGAGTTATTTCAAAAGTAACACCTGGTAACACCAGCTCGATTGTAAAGAATCATATATATATATATATATATATATATATATATATATATATATATATATATATATATATATATATTAATTATACTAATTATTATTATTTAATGAATTATAAATCCTGTACAAGATGCTCTTTTCCTGCTAATAACAAGAAACATAATAATAATAAAGACCTGTTGGTGAAATTATTACAACTGTTTTCTTTTATGAATAAGTTGTTTTGTTTAGGATTATTTTTAGCTCAGTCTAAAAAATATTTATTTAATTACTCATTTGTGTTTATTTTCTTGTTAAAATGTATTGTTTTTCTGTCTTAATAACATATATTTAATTAATAGTTAGTTCACATTTTCACTTTCTTTCTGTGAGGAAGCAGGGACTTGCGTGAAAAAAATATCGATGATTGCAAATCAAATGCGAAAGGGGACTTCGACTTAATAAAAGCGAGATAATATTTTAATATTAAATATACACGACTAGATTCTGCTTCAGAAAGATCTAATAACAATTGTATCTAATTCTACAGAACAAGAAGTTGAAAATCATAGAAGTCATAAACTTTTACTATAGTTTATTACATAGCTGGCAGTGGACAATTATTCCCGTTAATTTATTTCGCACCGTATATTAAGCGGTGTTGCTTTCCAGGACGGATTCTTTTCAGAAACCAATATTTATCCTCTTTACAGAATTTATAACAAGATGAATGAATAATGCCTATCTATTAGCTTTGTTTATATTTTAATGAACTCAACAAAAGTAAAACTGGGTCTAATTTAAAAAGTTTACTCTTCTCGACTGAGAAGATCTTCTCACTACCTCATCATTAAAGTTCAAATTCGATGTAGAATTTCTTGAAAAAGTTTCATGCTCTCATCTATTGTGGAATTAATCAAGATATATCCGGAATTCATCATCAAGTACCGGTCATATTTACACGAATCCAAAGAGATATCCAAAAGAATTTCCTTTTAAACAAGAAATAATCAGAAAAATTGGTTAACGCCTTGAAAACTTTTTGAAGTGGACAAAAAACAGAATTGCATTTCTACGTTAATGCAGTTAATTTTTGGTATACGGTCCATATTTTAAATTTACTGTAACGTCAATTCAGCACGTAAAAGTAATTTTTTTATGGATCACAAAAATAATAAGATATAGTAGCAATAGAATAATCCTTATCGATTTTCTTAATATAATGAAGGATGATGACAAACGTGTACTAATATTGAATCAAACAGAATTACAAAGAAATACCGAGATATCTTATTCTGAAAAAAGTTATTTATGTATTACTTTGTGGTTATAATGTATCGAAAAAAGCTTCTCTGTGCATAGTTTGAAATATTCAAATCAACGAATTACTACCACTGATTTGCAGTTTCTCTACAAAAACTGCCCTGCGCCCTGTGTTATAATTCATTGTTAAGGTGTAAATTTTATGTTTTTTAAACCGTCACAATTTATTTAGACAGTCATCATCAACTACATTTGGTCAATACAGATAAGACTAATTTACACATAAAACTAAAAAGGAATTTCCAATAGGGGTTTGATGACATAATTTTTCAATAAGCAGGAGGTTCTCAATTCCACTGTGTTTTTTTTGTACAGGTTTCGTCAAATTTCCGGCAATTATCGACCAATTTTATTTATTTTTCTTGTATTTTGAAGGGCATAGTTTTACTCTGGTCCTACGAAAATTTGGTTAAAATTTGACTAAGGCAATAAAAGATGCAGTATAGAACCCCTCAACAATTAACAGCACAGGAACCGTGATTGAATTTGAATGATGTAAGGCTAATAATCTTTATTATTTGATAATATTTTTTTCAAAATAAAGAACTTTATAACAAAGAAAATAAAGTTACAAAGAAATAACTTATTGTTGATCTACACGAGGAGCCATCTAGTATTAAGAGTTGGACAGACTGCGCGGCCTTGTCGCTTCTGTCAATGGCTCTTCGCCAATTTGTATTTTATTCAGACAAAATAGAATCTTTTAAATGTTTGATAAGCCTAAGAATAATGTTTATCTGACCTTTAACAAAATCAGAGTCTGAGGAGCCAGTATATGAATTAACAGGAAATCTTCGGTGGCTAAGAGTAAACTTATCAAATGTATACTCGTTTAACTTGTCTTGATTTAAGCCAGAAAGTAACAAAGTAAATACAGATACATAGAAATATATGGAGTAAATAAGGTATTAATCTGTAAGGAGATCAATAAATATATCTAGGTTTAAATAAAGTCATGAGGTAACTATATCATTAAAAGGTTTGTACAGTATGCACAGGTATTCGTAAGCATGAAACACTGATTGATGACAGGGAAGAGGAATTATGATTGATGTATCCCCATTTATACCATGGATATAGGTATATATATATTATATATGTATGAATGTAGGCATATGTATATATGTATGAATGTAGCATGTGTACAGATATATATTAATGTATTTATTATCACTAAATGCTACAAACGTCGATTACGATTTCAATGAATTAGATATTTTTATAGTTTGTGATATTTTAAATAATCTAAGCTCTAATAATATAAAAATAAAATTGTTAAATAAACTAATTTAATAAATTTCAAATTTAAACAATTTCAGAAAACCACTAAATAAAAAGCACATTAAAAAGTACAAAATACCTTTATTTATTGGATCTTTGCGATACGATATCATTTTTCAACATTAATAAATTTGAAAAATATTGGTACTATTACAAATTTTTGTAGTCAGCGCAAAGTCGAAAATAGCACTCATTTGTTTTAGGTGGGTGTATATGTGAGCGACAGAGAAAGAAAAATGAAGAGAGGTGGTTAAAAAATACTCAAATATTCTGCATTAAAATTACTATATTTAAATTTGCATTTATTTCAGAAATACTTTTAAATTACTTTGAAAGTTAGGGCCCATAAATACGACGTTAAATAATAGTTCTTGTTTGTTTACATAAATATGATATAATTAATTTGATTTAACACTCTACCTCTTTTAGTTTTTTTAAAAAATTAGTTATTATCGTTGATGTATGGACATGAAAATTGTAACAAAATTTCGCAATAACTGAATAGAGAACTTATTAAAGACGTTATCGCGCCTTGATGTAAAATGTGGTATCTTTGAGATTCTATTATTGTCTGTTATTAATAATACACCAATAATTCCGAAGGTAATAAACAAAATAAATGCTTATTTAATTTACGCCATCTATTGATTATCTGAATTAATAAACGTTAATTTCCTTTAGATAACGTAAGCAAAACCGTTTTTAGGTAGCAGAAGCAAAACCGAATATCTACATTGCAAATTTTCTGACCAAGCACTGTCTAACGTTTCCATAAACATCGACGGAGAACCATTGCCGAAGGTAAATAGATTTTAATATCTGGGGTTAATGCTGAGTGCGGATTTTGCCAGGCATTTACCCTATGGGTAAATGCTGGCATGGCGATAATAGAGAATGCTCTCCGGTATACTCTGCGGCCTAAAGATGCCAATACAACTAAAAGGTAAAATGTACAAAAGAGCAGTAAAACCAGTTATGATGTATAATAAATAATATAGAATGTTGGGTCGTCAAAAAACAGCATGAACAAAAATGCTCACAAACGAAATGAAAATGCTACGATGGGCAGCGGGAGTCACAAGACTTGATAAAGTACGGAACGGAGTAAATTAGAGGACCTTTCAAGATCTCACCCATAGTATATAAGATGGTGAAAGCCGTTTGCGATGGTACGGGCATGTGATGAGACGGGACGCATGTAACGCCGTAAAAACTGCCCTGGCTATCCCGGACACAAAAAAAGGTAAAAGAAGACAACAGGCCACGTGGTGTACAACCGTGTCAAAGATCTGGCGCGGGCAAACTTAGATGTAGGGACAACCCAAGATCGTCTGACTTCGTTCTATAATACCAGGAGGGCCGACCCAAAATAAAGGAAAGAGGCACGGAAAAAGAAGAATTTTCTTGAGATAACATGTCGATGGATAATGATATGTATTTTCTTGTTGTTTTGACGAATTTTTTGTCATTACTTCAAAATCGAGCAATATTTTTATTACGTGCATATTGCAAAAGCCCTTGACATGGTTATAACTAAAAGGTTTCATATCTTATTATATACTATGTCAATATAATAAAGCTTTTCCCTTATCCTGTAGTTATAATAAAAAATAAAACTAAAACGTTCTTCCTCAGTATTACATACTTCATTTACCGCTGTACTTAACGGATTTCCAAGTAACTACAAAGCAAGTGAATATTTTTACTTCCTCTTTCGTCAGAACGCCAATTGCTACGGTTCTGTGCTCGAGGCGTCCAAACACAACCCTATTGTTTTCACAACGTCGTCCTTGTTTCGTTGCATCCGTCCGCCCGTCGGTCCATCTGTCTCTTTGTTACAGGATTCTAATTTCTAAATGAATACTCCTTAGAAATTTCTAAATGAATATTAATTTAATCAATCAATAAATGAATATTAATTCAACCAAATATTAAATGAATCATCTTCTAAATTAGAAATTTCAAAAAAAAAGTTCTCAAAAAAGTTAAAATTATATTTTTCAAATTAAGCTTCCAAACATACAAAAAAGGTCAAATGATTTTTTTTCCGCAGACATGTGGAGTACTGTTAAAAAGAGCTCTTTGAATAGAACAAAATCCCATTTTTTCAAATACACATTTTTTTCGCAGGAAAATAATACATTTAACCTTGTATGTTTAAACAGATCTAAGTGGATGGGGAATCCATATAGCGTAACTTTATTCTGTACTTAAAAAGTTTGTCATTATAACATAAAATGTAGTCATCTTTTGTGTTCCTTGTTCATCAGAAATATAAACTGTTTTTCATGTGGTATGACATCTGATTTCTTGTGAATTTTTCACGAGTAAATGGGAACACATGAATTTTTAAAATTTCCTTCTCAATTGGATAATTCAAGTGAAGCTGGGAGTTCGACAAAAGAGTATTTTTCGCATTCATATAATTTGCACAACAACTGTATTCAATGTAATAAATCGTCGTCGGCGTGGTGTGTTGGAATAATCAAAAAGTATACAACCTCTGACGGTGCGGCGCATCGCACCGTCAGAGGTTGTATACTTATGCCCTTTATTAACTTATATTTTAGCTAACTAGGAGTAAAAGTTCTATCTAAATCAATCTATCAGTTTTTATATAATACTCTATCAAAATGCCAAGAAAACTGGGTTTGGGTGCTATTTCCTTTTAGATACGTTTTTATGTCATTTCCGATTTTATTTAGTAATGTTATTCTAATTGACCAAAATGTTTTTCCTGACTTTTGGCAATTTTTTTATAAACAGCGTACTACGTTTTATTCCATAAGTATTAATTTTGAATATTTGAAAGATTTATAAAATATCAAATATTTGTCAAATATTTGTATTTGTATCAAATATTTTTAATTTTAGGATTGAAACACAATATCTTTTTAAATTAATACTTCAATCATATATTGATTATGGTAACTTTGTTATTATTATTTATTTCACACCGAACCATCTTGACCTCGTCGCGGGCATTGACACTTATTTGACCGGTTTTTTATGTGTTTTTCATTTCGACGATTAGTGTGTTATTAACTTGGCAACATATTATTTATTATTTTATGTAGAGGTAAAATCAGACATTACATTTTTTTACCTAATGTATAGAAAAAATTAGATTAATATATAAAGTAATAAGTATATATTTATTTTAAATAGTTTAAGCACGGAAATACTATTATTTCTGATTCCTTATTGAAATATGAAATCAGAAGTAATATGTTTGAATTTCTAAATATTTTTCTAGGCTCAAAGAAAACAATAAACCCTTTTATTCCGTGTTTTAAAGATAAGTATATTTAAGAAAAAAAACTCTTTTCGTTTTTAAAACTGTTGATGTACATTTTTATTTCAGCACCACTTATAACGTTGCAAACGTCGTAGATGGCGCTGAAATAAAATTATATTATTTTCTGAGTAGCGCCACTTTTACTTGAAAATTTTAAAATAAAAATGTCTTTTTCGATTTTCAAAATTCAATTTTTTAAGGAAATAATAACTTTATTTAAATATTTTGTTACTTAACTGTGTGCTACAATCATTTTGTAGACTAATGTAACTTAAACGTAATATCCAACACTTATTTATGTACCTTAATAAATGGCAAACATAATAATACGACCTGGGCACCTGAACTATTATTATTTATGACCTTTGTTTCAAGCAGAGTTCAAACACAGCAAAACTTTTGTTCCATTTCTTTCAAGACATCCTTTCAATTATCGTAAATATTTTGGATGGATTTATACCGTTACTCTATTTTCAATGTATTTGTAGCGATTCTTATCATATTTTCATTTTATGTAAATGATGATTGAATGAAAATTTAAACGTGACGTCATTTTTATCACTTATATTTTTTATTATTCTGTGAACTCCATTTTTATTTTCGTTTTACTCCAGTTTTACATATATTATTACATTAACATAAAAATCATCATATTTCTTTGGGTATTTCAGTTATTATGTGTAAAATATACTATAAATGTACTGTATTCCATGCTTTATGTTTGTAACGACAAATTCCATAAAGGTATCTAGCTAGTGTTCAAGTATTATCGGAGGCGTCAAGGCTCTAATTAGAAATTTAAGAAAACATCAAGAAAACTTTTTAGACCTTGATATATATATTGATAGATATATATATTTAGTAGTATTGAATATCCTAACTCAATGATTATCTTATAACTCAGTGAAACTCATTGAATCTATGAAACATGTTTACAAAATGTTAAATAAGTAATCTGGCTAGGCGACTTATGCAAAGAAAATATATAATAAAGTAAGGTTATTCTAAAGTCGTTAGAATACAAATAATTTAGAGGTGGCATATATAAATGTACACAATGACATAATGTAAATCCCTTATTTCATTTATCACTATGTTCCTGTGTGATATCTAAGATCTGACGATGGAGTCAAAAGTGAATGGAACTCCATAATTATATAATATGACCCTCCCGAATTTGGGCACCCTATGCAATAAGGAATTGGTCGCATTATTAAAACCATAATATCCCACAATAGGCGTAATCAGCTATATGACAGCGTTCATTACAATTTCATCAAACCAAAACGACACTTTTCTAGAAGTAATCGGTTTTTGTTACTAAGGTCATTAGACATAGCGCGACTTGATATTAGCTTTTGAGATTGTTTACAGATAGATTAGATTAGTTAGGCTAGTTAGTCTCCTAAATAATGTATATATATCTAATAATATAAATATGTCCATAGATATTTCAATGAAAAATTTAAACTTAGGACATTTTAATTTTCATTAGAGTATTTTTAATGAAATAAAATTTCGTTTTCTTCCAGTGGAACACATTGGAGGTTTTCATGTTCTTTTAAATTGTCAATATTTGCCGTTATATCTTTATAATATTTCAGAGTATCAACCGTTCTCCAATCTTCACCAAAATGTTTTTTTTAAGATTCGTCACATCACTTATTTTTTATAATTTACTTTATTACCTCTTGGCAAAATGACAGGTGATATTTCAGGGCACTTTTTTTGTGACTTGCTCCGGTTATCCTATATGATTTTTGTAGTGTTATTCTCCTTGAACAGTAATGTTTTGTTTCCCAAAAACAATTTAAATGTTTCAGGCGGATTAAACTTAAAATGCCAACCTCCTGTAGATTTTACAGTTTTGTAACTTCTTCTTTACAATCACGAACCTAGATATCATTTTCACCCAAATGGTAAATATCTCCATGTTTTCTGAATAAATCAACGTAGATTTCTGGATCACATATAACTGACATTTTTCGGTCCTTTTTTCAGGCGGCAAGAACAAGTGTTCCATCTTAGAAAATATAATTTCAAGTTTATTCACATAGGATAGCGCATCTGAAATCAACCACTTTGAACACATGCCTACAAGAGTAGTATTATAATTTTGCCCACCGCAACCGTCAGCAAAAATTCTTATTCTCTTTATATGTTCGAGAATATCCAGGTTATATAATATATGAAAAACAGTACTAGATATTTCATTCGATGATTTCGGCTGTTCATTTCAAGCCAATAGTAAGTACGTACATTGTTTAAAGCTGACTTATAAGAGCAGATGACAATTGTAAAATTATATAAATTGAATTGCCTGTTAAAGTAAACGCCTTGACCCAGTAATTTAGGGAGCGAATCGTTCTTTTGGCAATCAAATGACATCGTGATAATATCTTCTGGTGGATTTTTTAATAGCTTATAAAAGGCTTTGGATTTCAAGAAATGGATTATATAGCGCTTTTTTATGATTGCCACCGCGAGTTTCCTTTGCCACACTAAGACCACTTTTGTAACATCGTTGTAAAACTCCCGTGACTCCAACGTTACCAACATTCATTATTTTAAGAAAAGTAAGTTTGGAGACTCTTTGTTCTTGTGGTATATTTTTAGTCACATAATACTCTGCACTTAAGTTTTTTTCACCTCGTGACTCATTCTTGACTCTTACTCTAGAACATTTTGCAATATGACAGTGCGGTAATATGAAATTATCTTGATCAATTTTTTTTTCTCAAATTGTAAAAATTACGATACATACGATTGATACTATTCATTGTTAATTTAGAGCATTTATACGTGTTAGTGATTTGGTGTCTGCCATTCGAACTAGGGAAGCCTTTAGAGGCATATTTGAACTAATAGTAATAATATTAATTAATATTGATAAAATCAGAAGTCGATAAACGCGCAATCCCTAATATTTATTTATTTTACCAAAAAAATGATGAACCTTGGATATAACCAAGATAAAGTAAGCCATTATTGTCAATAGACACATCATACCAACGCATTAAGTGCATTATTCTTTAGGTAGACATTATAATCCTTATTCTACTAAAATATTATTAAAAAATATGTGGCATACAGAAACTAAAGGCAAAAAAAAGATTACTAAGACAACAAATTTGGATGATGGAAGTTTTCCATTTTAATTTTTTTTTATTATCATCTCTAAGGAAAATTCGAATAATTTTTTCGTGTGAAAACATAACAAATATGTAATTCTTTTTACCTACCATAGTGATAACGGTTTCTGTTTTTATGATTCTTTTATATTTGTTTTGTATTTCTTTACCAACTTATGGAAAAATATTCCAAAGATATTTCTAAAATTGTTGTAACCGTATTGCGGTTTTCAAAACTTTTTGAACTCCAAAATATTTATTTTAAACATTCCCTTATTATATACACCTTATTATTCATATTAATTGGGTTTTTTAACTAAATTTTAGTTTCAATACAGGTATCGACTATGAAATTTGTTTCATATTTAACGCCTTTCAAATATGACAATTTATTTTTATCTTTTAAATTTTCATAAACCATAAATCCTTCAATTTTGATAATTTTCTAAACGTAATAAACATTACTTACCTACATATTTATACCCCAATTAAAGATACAATTATTTAGAGTATATATAAGACATCCTCAATTCAGCAGCCTACCGATATTATTAAATATCACATATAGTTTAACAAGTAGAAATAGTACCTTTCGAAAAGGTGTCAATTGATTGTAATGGGAGAACTCGTAATTGTGTGAAATTTTCCAGAAAGTTAACGAAATTAGATTTTCGGGACACGCGGACGACTTTATATTCACTGACGTTTAAATATGACTCGCAGTTTTTTACATGAGGCTAAGGCGCGCTTCCGTTTACTTTTTATTTACAATATTTAAATTATTTGTCGCTTCGATGAATCGATATACTGTAATACAAAAGAAAACATGTTATTAGAATGTGATAACTTACCAAAAATGGAATAATTGGCAATAGGACAGACTATATTAATTTATATATTATTTCCCTGAGTAATCATTTTGCAAAAAATCTTTATTCTATACTTCTGGGTTACCATGCTATCATGTTAATGTTATCTATTTGAATGCTAAACATAACTATTAAATTAGGCAGATTATAAAGATGGAAATAAATTGTTGTAATGTGATTTCAATCAATAATCTCATTATCTGTATTCTTCAATCTCTCATTTCTATAACAAATATTTAAAACTGGTCCGACGCCCGACTGGTGTTTACTCCTTAAATACGATTGTCTTGGAATATATAAAACAGGTAACTCTGTATATAAATATAAAAAAAACAAATTACATCTTTCTAAGGGATCAATATCTCTAACAATAGCCTTTTGCCTATTTCCGTGTAGTTTCACTTTCTTGAATTCATTTTACTACTTTGCTATTAAACGTAATACTTTCAGTCAAAAAAAACGACGCTTACAACTTTAATATGTGATCTGTGTTTACAACTGTCAATAAATAATTCTATATCTCAAGATGTGCCTGAAATTAGTTAACGATTGATGCGCAGTACGTACTGCGCAGACAAAAATATTGAATAAAAATATAAATCGCCGATCGGCTAATCTTTGATTTTGTAAACTGGATTAGTTAATGTTAATTTAATATGTGTCTATTGAACCGTCGGGGACATAATACTATAATTCATATTAATCTAGACTTACGTAATCGCGATTTAGTTTCGTTTTATGTTTTGTCTATGAATACGAGGCTATGTGTGTCAAACTCCCTTATTGCGATTACGCCATAAGAAAATGCCAAATAAACATATTGATCTCTCACCTCTCATCTCACTCTAAAGTTGCGCAGAAATGTTACGCGGAGAGGTCGCGTAACGTTTATACTTTTTAGCGCTCTGAATTTTGTACGCTCCGAACTTCGGATTTGACTCCTCATTAAACTTCATACCGAGCGCTATATATGAAAATCGATTCTTAAGGAGTAAACTTCAAAATAATGAACGTTGTGTAGATTTTTTTTTTTAAATAACATGTTATTTTCTTTTAAGGGTTCTATGCCTTCAAAGGAAAAAAGAAATCCTTATACATTCACTTCGTTGTCCGTCTGTCTGTCTGTGTGTCAACACCCTTTTTCTCCAGAACGTGTGGAAGTATCAAGTGTATAAATATGAAATAGTTAGATCTACGGTCCCTAATCATCAAGATATTAATATGAAATTGTTAGGTCTACAGTCCCTTGGAGCTATAAAAAAGTTAAGCTTCTAAGTTAACGTAATAAAAAACCTAAAAATATGGCCATTCATGCCATATTTTTCATCACTCACATCGAAAGTGAAGAAAAAAAATAATCCTAAAATCGTTAATATGTAGTTATATCACATTTCAAAAGCCATTCTAGAATCATATTTTTTCATAAACCTCTACCAATCATAGTCGCTATCATGAATCATCTATGATGACGAGCCGCATTGCATCTTCAAGTAATATTTCTAGAATGGCTTTGAATAATATGTCGTTATATCACATTCAGTAGACATATATTGTCATTATAAATAATTAATTTTTTTAAATATTTTAATAGGAATATTACGTAACATTAAATGTTTGTAAATACCTTAATGTATACGGGACCCTCGTAATGCGAGCTCCACTCGTGGTTAACAGGTTTTTTTTTATTTTCATAAATATAATTTTATCTTGTCATGATCATATCTGGATGCAGTAGCCATTGAAAATTTATCGCTGGATTTTTGTTCTTTACCAAAGTTTTACGTCATCATATTGTCTGTATTCCTCTATACTGTCGCGTTCTAGCCATGATTTTGATTTTATGGTCGTTGAAATAAATAAAAAAAATAATAAAGGTTGGAAAATTTCACTAGAGCAAAGGTCATTGTATATGAGAGTTAATGTGCAAAATTATGTCTACGAAGGGACGGCACGGTTTTCAATCCTTTGCATTTCAAGATTCGTACACATTTGCGACTTGCCCAACAAATGCACTTTTGCTCTGCACTTACGCTACGTGTACGCGCTATTTGCGATGCACCAGCTCTGCTCGCGTGCTGTTCCTGTTCCTCACTCAATTTTCTGTTGTCAGTAGTGGAGGGAGAACGCATTTTTCGTCATAATGGAATAGAACGAAGAAACGAGTTTAATTTTTAATTAATAAAATATCTCCAATTTTCTGGGATCCTACAGATATTAAGAATTGATAGACATAAATTAATTATTTCCACACGAACAGAGCGCGAATTGCACGCGTACAGTACGTGAGACCGAGCGTAAACTGCGCGCGTGGAGTTTGCAAGCCTGGTCAATATGTAGGCCAAAAAAAGGAGCGCATTGTGCCCGTTCATTGCAAAATTCGTAAATGTGTACCAATATTTATCAAGAGGTATTTTATGCTTCAGTCAATATTGAAAATTATGTTATACTTTTGTATTATAAAATTATTTCATTTGGAAGCTAAACTTTGCTAACATAGCGTATGCATCAAATTTTGTTACTAAAAAGTTTTTATGTTACTAGAGTTCAAGACCGATTATTGTAACTATAAATTGCAAAATGTATGAACATCTCTTTATATGTATATGAGCGTTTATTTATACTGAATTTATTTTAAAATATATTTTAATTTAAGTTAAGTAATACTTAACTGAATTTGTTTACTACTGAATTGTTTATACCAATATTATAAACAGAGTTAAAGCTTTAGGGAAACAATTTTTGCAAATAAAATCGTTCTACCTAAATTTCTATCGTTCTACCTAATTTATAATTTATATAAAAATATAGCCATTACTTAAATTATTTGTATAGGTGTTTACATCATTTTCATAATATAAATAGTAATAAAGTTTCTAAAAACATCGAGTATAGATCACAAGTTTGAATCAATATTTCATTACACAATATTTGTATCGTAAATATTATTATACAATATTTATGACTTTGTTAAAGACATAATGTGTAGAGCTTTGTCTTTATTTATTGGTAAGTACACTTTACATTCATATACTTTGTAGCAGAAATATTACAAAATTCATTGTAATCTAAATTTTATTACTATATGACGAGCTCTTACATGTGTCTTACATTTGAAAAATTAAAGTTTCCTTGGTACCGGAAAGAAATTTATTTACACATATTCAAATTTGCTAATTACGGGCAAGCTTATTTTAATGAAACATAATGCTTATCCTATGCTATATAATTTTGTAAGTAATGGAGAGGATAAAATGGGTATCTGGGAGTAAACAAATTAAAAATTAGCAGTTGATTATATTTTGAAACAGAAAATGTCAATAGTAAATGACACTTTGTTTGGTCAAATAACGTTGTTGAAAGAGGATAAAGACGTTGAGTTTAAACATGTCATGGATTTTGATTATGATCATGTCATGGATTAGATTTTGATCATGTCATCGATTAGATTTTGAAGAGTTTGAGAAATTATTGGAAAATCACGTTAAAGATTTAGCTAATCTTTGCATACCTTTATTTACAAAAGAGTTTTGAAGTTAGTTCCTGAGCTCGACGCCGGTCTCGGTCACCTATTCCAGGGCAGCCGCCATGTCATGGTAGTGCTCTGCCTGCTCAACCAATTTAACGCGAAGCACTTTTTATTCCTTGTCGGTCGACATCGTATGCAAAGGAAGCTAATACTGCCACTATAGCCCTTGTTTGAAGGCCAAATTTCTTTAAAACAGCAAATCGCTCCACAATGTATGGTAACCTTTTCCTCTGAACGATATAGCACTTAAATTACTGCTTCAACAATGAAAAACCAGTTGCATATATCCGGATTTAGGTTTATAAACTGTAGAATCTCAAAGTTCTTTAGAAAATATATTTGGATTTTAGTTTAAAAACTGTAGAACCTCAAAATTAAATCTGGATATATTTTCTTAAATTCAACATAACATAAATTAGAACCTCTATGACTGTACGATAACGAAAACTTGAAGGTTTTGAAATATCATCAATTGGACAATAAACTTTCACCCGTGAAAATTTATTGTCCAATTCATGATATTTCATTATATATAGACATTCTGAAATACAATTATTATAGATATTCTATGCTGTTGGTTTGAATAAAAACAAAGAAGAAACTAAAAAGAGCTATGGGATAATTTATTCCCTCATTTTTCATATTTCATCTTCAGACATCAAATTACCGTTTAAAGAGTAATACAATACACTTCCAGAAAGTGACGCTGTAGTTTGACCTAAATGATGGATGAATAACGAAATATTTTTAAGATGGCTGTCCCATTTTGTAAAATTCCATAGACCGACAAAAAAATTTAATTTTCCTTGACTGGTCAATTTAATGCTTAATTATATTGGCATACCGCCGCGAAACGTTACACGTTATCAAGTTCTGAGACAAAAACATGTATTTGATCAGCATGCCACAGCATACTACTTATAAACTACAACCATTAGACCGATCCTCCATCAAACCATTCGTAAATACTTACAATGAACCCTATGGTATGTGCGTAAAAGCTAATGCTGGCACCGGAATTACTCAACATTACATTGTGAATCTTGTAGCAAAAGCATTTGAAAAACTACATGCTATGAAAAAGTAGAGGCAAGATTTAGATTTTCAGAAATTCATCTATTTGACAAAAATATTTTTGCAGATCCGGATGGTTTACCCAGTGATATTACCGATATTCCTATGGACAGCAATATACTAACAAATAAATCGGAAGGAACTAATATCATAGCTAAGGATGATATAGTTTCGATGTCTATTCAACGGCCTGTGATTGCACAAAATCAACTTCCAGCAACTAAGAGAGCTACTTGTTACGTTCCAGCAACTGACACTGCTAATTCTTACGTTATTCAGTAAACACCTATTTTCAGTCAGGCATTACGCAAGATTTACCTCTGGATGATACAGCTTCAAAATCACCACAACCTACAGTGAGGTTTCCAGCTCTACAAGCTGAAAATCTCAATAAAAACTCGAGCTCTCGGTTGAAATCAAAAGTATAAGGAAAATTATTCTTGGTATTTCACCATTGCCAAAAATTATGAATTGTGCTAAAAAGGAGCACAAACAAGAAAACGTTTTTAAATTATCTTTATTTTCTTATTATTCCTATGCTTCATTAATGTTTACATTAATTTAGTTGGAACTTTGTAATGTCTGTGTATCTTAAAATATTAAGTGTTCAAATTTTGAATACTAAACTAATGGTTAATATCTCGTGGTACAAAAATATTTTAGTTTGTTTATTTATTTGCGTGTATAATAATTACATATTACAGAATATTTGCCAAATTGATGAAAGATTATTGTGCAATTCATTATATTTCAAAACCTTCAAGTTTTTTCGAATTTATATCTGTACGATACTAGGTGACAAATTTCAATGATACCAAAAACTAAGTCAGTGAATAGTTTTTTAATAGGTAAATATTATTTAATATTTATCTATATTGATTTATTTGAATGTCTATACATGTTATAATTAATTTTGTATCTCAAAATGTTTGCAAGGAACTAATATCATAGCTAAGTATGATGAGATCCACTAGAGATGTTGTTTGAAAGACGTCTAATAAAAGAAAAAATGTAGGTCATCCTTATTCCTAAATGATATATGTAAGATAGTTCACTTGATGCTTTTCATTAAATCTCATCTATCCGCATTTAACATTTTCTCTCCTGCCCGTTCGTGATCATTTAAGTTTCTGTTAAATATATTATGAGAAGTCTGAAATAAATAAAAATAGCTTAAATAACTTACCGTTTTGTGCCTACCTAAACAATTTTCCTTTACTCTTTAACCCTATTTAACACTGTCGAAATAATAGTTATATATTATTATCCAAATTCACTTATCTGATACTAATTTTTACTTTGTATCTTTTAGTGAAACTTGGTAACACATTATTTATATTTTTGACAAATGTGGATATATTGTAAAAAGTTGATTTTAAACAAAGGAATAATGAAAACCGATCTCCATATAGCAATATACTAGATCTGTTAGACTATCGATATTACAATGATTGTAGACATCGCAGATATTTTGTACTAATATTTACGATAATTGTAATACTTACACATTACGGTAAATATAAAGAACCATATTCTTAAATCTTATTTTATGTGGGAAATTAAGTATCAAGGTTAGTTCAATTTAAAAACCAAGGGAGCGTAAAAGTGATGAAGCTTTTCTTTCAGTTGTTAAGAAAATTCCAGGAATAATCAAATTTGTAACACATTTATTTTCTCATTTATTTTCCTATTAAGACTTTGTTAAAGCTACAAAATTTCTCGAGCCTAAATTGGAA
Source organism: Druceiella hillmani (assembly GCA_039881145.1). NCBI lineage: Eukaryota > Metazoa > Arthropoda > Insecta > Lepidoptera > Hepialidae > Druceiella > Druceiella hillmani. Next base: position 1,157,794 of record JAYKKI010000018.1, on the reverse strand, counting down.
AAAGTTATCAAAGAGAAAAATATTCCTTTAACGACGTTCCTTCACCATTTTCTTAAACTTACCAAATTAATGAAACCGACTAAAATATATTTTATGATAGAATAAATTCATAGCTATTATATACTATATTAGTCTTACTTATTAACGTGTATATACATTTTATTATGCACATAACTTATTGAAATATAACTTAATATTTAGAACTATAATAAAAACAGACAATCTGTTAAAATGAGATTTGTCACAAAATATGCTAATTACTTTTATTGAGAAAGCTAGTAATTATTTAATATTAAAGTTATTAAAAAAGATTTTACAGTGGAGCGCATAAAAATATTTGCGTAACATATTTTTAAACAGGCATATGGTTTGCATAAGTAGATATATTTTGTATTATTTCACTTCTACAGCATGAAACGCAGTCAATTACGTTCCACATTAACTAAAACTATCGACTCTCGGTCTAGAACAGATAATTAAAAACCACAATACTATGCATATCGATGCAGATAAGCCAAAGCAATTGAATGCATACAAATGTCGCAGCATCCTGATTGCAACATTTAGACATACACTAATTCAGAGTGTAGCTATTGGATGTTAATATTAAAAGAAACGATGAAGTGAGTTTAAGTTTCGTACTAAAAAAATATATCTAAATGATTTAAATAGCGTAAATTATACTACGTTAGATTCTTTCTTAGTTATCTATTAGGTGTAAATCCGAATGCAAATGCAATTTTTATAATCAATCGTTGGAAAACCTAATCCTTTTTTATTAGATACCGTTACCAAAGATTAAAAAATATTTGGTGATACCAAAAAAATATTTTACAAAAGTTAAAATTAAATAAAAAAACAGACGAACTTCTCAATATTTTTTGAACTGTAGTGTGGTCTTTTTGCAGCTGTGGTAATTTTCTCCATAAGAATAAAAAATTACATCACCTCCCTTCATAATATTTACGGGTCGATCAACTTCAAAATTTTCAGATTATGAGTCAAATAAGAAAAAAATCAAAAAATAATGTAAGTATTGAATATATTTGGCGTTAATTTTGTAGTAATTAATTATTCACAATTGAATGAAACCATGTGATGTAGTATTATTTCTACTTTCTTTAATTTCTTTACCACGACCTAGGTTTCGTTGTATTACAACATCTTTAGGTCGAAAACCTAGGTACGAAACCTAGGTCGTGGTAAAGAAATTAAAAAAAGTAGAAATAATACTACATCACGTAGTTTCATTTAATTTTAAATAATGTAAGTACAAAATTTGGTGTAATTATGCGATTTATAAAAAGCGATCGAAAATTTTATTGAATTCAATGTTGAATTATATTATGAGTATTATCCAACGACATAAAACAGAAGAAAATAATAAAAATAAAATTAAAAAAAATTAATGAAGGTTCAGTAACAAACTTACTTAAGCACATGAAATGAATTAGTGTCGAGAGGAAAGTGGGATAATACAGGGAGCAGATTTTTATACCCTCCACCGTAAAACCTTTTTTAATAACTTTAACATTAAATAATTACTAGCATTATAACCCACTGTAATTAGGAATTCATCGACTTTTTTACAATAAAAGTAAGTAGCATATTTTGTGACAAATCTCATTTTATCAGTGTCTGTTTTTATTATAGTTCTAAGTATTATGTTATATTTCTATAAGTTATATGCTGGGTAAAATTTATATACACGGTAATAGGTAAGAATAATGTAATAGCTATGAATTTATGATGTCACAAAATATATTTCAGGCGGTTTCATAAATTTGGTAAGTTTAAGAAAATGGTGAAGGAACGTCGTTAAAGGAATATTTTTCTCTTTGATAACTTTTTCAATTTAGGCTCGAGAAATTTTATAGCTTTAACAAAGTCTTAATAGGAAAATAAATGTGTTATGAATTTTATTATTCATGGAATGTTCTTAGCAGCTAAAAGAAGCGGCGCGAAGCGTTTTTATCACGTTGATGCTTTCTTGGTTTTTAAATTGAACATATTAGACATAATTTTGAAGATTAATATATTGAAAACAAAAATTGAATTAAAAACTGGTGCATAAAATCCCAACTTTGTTTTGAAAGGTCTTTTTAGAAACGCTCTACTCTAGAAGGTAGGCAAAAGAACATAATTTCATCCACTTTAAGCGTAAAGGGAGACGCAAATTTTTTTTTTAATAGTTTAATGCATATCATTTATGTTTTCTATCTGAAGTATTTACTTGTAACATTTTATGTACTTACTTCTAAAACTGCAGAAAATGTAAGACGGTGATAGACGAACGAACGGACATAATTTATATGGATTCCTTTTGTCACTATGAAGCAAAAAATTAAGACAATATAAAAAGAGAAATATTTACGTAAAATAATAATACTTTTGAAATATTGAGGAAAACTGAAACTTGAAAAAATATTCTGAGATTAAACTGCTTTAATTTCAATACCGTTTTACATCATATGCATTTACATATATTTTTCAGTTAACAGATTTGATAAAATTATGTATTAAAATTTTCTTTTCATGTGTCTATAAAAGATCAAAGTTAAAAGTCACATGTTCCATGCCGCCTTAAAAACTAAGAACAAAACTAATTGCTTTGAAGACAAAAATTTTGTTTTCATAAAATTTATTAAATTTGTTACGTCCTGTATGCAATATTGCGACGTGCGCGTAAATTATTACGTTCACGGAAATCTCTCATCATCTTTTGTATAAAACATTTTTTCGTTTAAAATGTCAATTAAGACGCAATAAAAAAAAATATGTGTCATATCACAAAGTCTCATATGATATTTCATTAAATAATAGTACAAAAGCTGCAAATCTGTCTTTTGCTGCTATACACTTCTGTTTTACTGGCAATATTTACTAATTCCACTAACGGCTAACACTTTGATCAACATCAAGTACTTTGCATTGAAATTGTATTAAAAATCCCATTACACCGGAATTGACTCCTAACTTAATTTTCGAAGTTATTTTCAATAAATTTTTTTAATTTACATGTTTAATATGCTTTTATTCATATAATTTAATGGTAAAAATGGAAAGTTTATTTGAAAAATCTAAAAGATTATATGTGAAATGAAGACTGGGATAGTAATTTAAAAAATTATTTTCGTAAATTTCAATTTTTCCATCCCATCAATTCTGACTTTATGGGGTATTGTAATTGCCGTATCTTAATACGATCCCTGTCAACAAAAGAGAAATATTTGTTGTAAACTCATCTACAGCATCATTATAATAATAGAGATCATAGATATAGGAGCTTATATGATTAATTTCTGTTCCCTTATACAAAACAACATAGTTCTATATTTTAAAGTAATGACAAACTTAAATTCAAAATATATAAGTTAATTTATTCAAGGGTAACTTGTTTATATTTTTTAAGTTTACCGATTTGTATTAATTTATATTTATTTAATCAGACGTTTACATTTAACAAAGATACATTTTAAATTATCCAATATGTTTGCCAGGTTATCTTATGTTTTTTGTGATATACATTCAAGATTTATTGGAATATTAAAAAAAAATAGTGAAGTTAAATTTTAATTTAGTTTCCGGCTATGGACGTGATACACCATATTTAAAGTCCGTTTTGATTATTTTGACCAAAATTTCATATTTAAATAATCCTCAAGGCTTTTTATGATTCCATCGGTACTTAAAATCAAGGTTCTCATCATTTTTCATTGATATGTGTTTTACACATGAAAAAAGTATGATAATTATTTTGAATATAAGCTTCAATGACGATATCATATTTATCACGTATATTGTAAAATTCAACACAGATTAAGAGACATACTTTCAATAATAATATTTATAAAATCATTGCATTCAATGATATGTAACAAAATGAACGTAGATTATTTTAAACTTTAGCGCCTGCTGAATGAATGATACCGCCATTCTTTGCTGTCTAGTTTTGGTTATTTTATCTTCGTATTGAAACTTAGATAAGATGCATGAAATTTGTTATAGACGTAGGTTATAAAATAAACCTGAACCATACTTTCAACTGTATCGAAATAATTGACTCCATTTCCAAAGTGATAAACCTTTCATTTAAGATATTTTATAATGTATTTAAGCTAATGTCTCAATAGTCACAATTATTTAACGTATTTACATGCTTCACTTTATCAAACTACTTTGCTCTCCCTTTATCAAATTACTTTGCGGTTACACCTCGTAATTGTGTAACATTTGTAGAACGTGGTAACTTTAACATCCATTTCTATGGACAGAGTTTACCAATTTTAAACAAATTTATGGATTTTACTGCAATGAATCATTCAAAACATGTACCCTCATCTTCTTCTGAATCCACAATGATTGAATTTTGATACAAAACTCTTATTTTTTTTTATATAAAACGCTTTTGAAATTTCAACTTAAGCAGTGTCAATGGAAAAATGTTGCAGCCGTAAAATGTATCTGCATTTACAAAATTATTTGATACATGTGTTAAATAATTTGAACTAAATACAATTTACAATTCTTCACATTGTAAAGCTAACTTTGTAATTGGATTTAAAAAGAAAGGTGAGACATTTTCATTTGAAAATAAGGATGAATTAAATTATTTCATATACTTGTCATCAAAGTGCTACATGGTTGATACGAGTGATTTCTAATCTGTAAAACGATGTCGCTTCGATTGGAATCAACGTCTAAAACCAATAAACCAATTGTACATGATTCACTGGGAGGCATGGGATTCTATTTACTATTTGATAGATTATTTGCAGTATCAAAACAATAAGTTCTATGTTGAATGGGGTTATATTGCAAACAAAGGCAATTGTCGAAATGTTCTAACAATTAGTATGAATGGCGATTCAATATCCCTCGATTGGTGGTGAAAATTTTCATGTGGATTTTAAAAATAAACACATTAAAATTAATAGCTATTTTTCTTAATAGCTATTGCTATTAGTAAAAATGTCTATTATTTTTCACGTCTCTATTTAAAAAGAGCGTTCAAAAATACTGTCATATTTGCGTATGGTATTAGCATGAAGTTTGTGTATAAACCCATCATTTACCTATTTCAATTATTGAGTAGAAATTAAGCATTTTTATTTGTCGCCGATCAGGAGAAAACCATAAAATTTATAAACATTTAAAAAAAAAGTACTTATATTAATTTACAGTAACTTTACTTTAAAATATTTTATAAACAGCGGACGAAGTTATTGGCACAGCTAGTAAATAATAAGAAAAAAATACCTAATATAATATAAAAGTTATCCTAAACATAAGCTTGAGGAACTTTAGCAAATAATACTTGGAAATTTATTTTCATTTGTTTTTTCGTTAAAACACACTAAATGTTATAACTGTTTTACAACATATAAATTGAGATTCAATGTTTAAGATATTCATTTTGATATGATTTTATTAAAAGCTTTATCAGGAATTCAATGTACATAATTCCTACATTATCCTAAGTTCATAAAAAACTGGTTTAGAAGATATATTCCATTTCGGATAGATTTGGGTTGGATTCATAGTAAATTATATCTGGCAACAAACTATTTTGAAATTGTGAGGGCGGGTATAGAGATAAAATTTTCTGTCAACACAGCCTTTCCGAAACTGCCTCCTGTTCACGCAATAGCCTTTAAGCCATAAAGGTATTTTTTGAAAAGAAATCTTGCCCAATTATAAAAATGCGGCAAAATATTCGACAATACAAGTTTGAGTATAATACAGTCATAGCGGATATATTTAATATTGCTATAGGGATAACAACAAGTAGGTAAGTTATTTAAGAGTCGGTTACGAAATACTACAGAGATTGAAATAAATTAATGTCACTGTACTGAACCGGTGAAGATGAAAGAGTTTTTGTTGTTACGCGTTATATCAAATGTGAATGCTTTATGTATAATAATTACTCTATTGAAGAAATATTTATTCTTCCACATTACTTTTACGATCGATGAATTTTTAAAATATTTGAGAAAATTTTTTCATACAAATTATTTCGAAAACTTTGGTTAATTTTCTTCCATATAATATTATATGAAGAAAATAATGGTGGCGAATGAGTTCTAAGTGCGATAAATTACAAGTTGTAATGACGACAAAATCCGACGATACGATAATAATATTTTGCACCATTAATGAAGATTCTAGATAATTTTAATTATCTCAATGTGTTTTGTGTAAACTAAAAAGAAATATCATGTAAACAGATGATAAAATACAACATCTTGAACTCGAATCGATTCAGTTAGATTTCGCATTCCTGCAATCAATACAACGTCATTTGTGTTGTTATTCATTAAACGCAATAGAAGTATTTAGATTAGCATTTAGTGAATCTTTTTTTAGTATTCGTAATGGATTTCAATATTTTTAATTATGTTTTTTCGGAAGTTACCATTCAAAGCACTTGTGAAATATTATGAAATAGTTATTTATGTTAGTTTCGGATTTCGCTACATGGGATGCCGCTTCTTTTTACGTACTGAATCCAATTTCTGTATATATTCTAAATGGCTTAATTGTCATCTTAGTTTTTTCCTAAAAATAGTAGACTTGTAAAAATAATTTAAAACATTTATATTCTTCAGAAAAATACCAGGATAACTTTTTTCATTATTCATAATGAAAAATAGTAATCTTCGTGAAATATCATTTTCAACATTCGTATTGGAAATATTGTAATTTTAAATATAATTAGAAGGAAAATCAAAGAAAACTTTTTGATTATTAACACAGTATATTTACGACTTAAATTTTACTTTTTAATGATAAAACTTTAATAATTGTTATATAGTTCATTAGAGAGTAATGTATAAATTATTCGTGCGTAATATGAATTCAATAATATAATATGCATTACCTAGCCCATCAAGAGTCCTCTAACCAAAGCTCAACGTTTTGGATTAATCTCAAAGCAGAAAATCCTAAATAAAAAGTTGTTTTTATAGGCTATTTTTAGTTAATTCCGTATAAAAAAATGTGCAAAAAGCTAACATAGCATAAAAAGTATTTGAGTATACTTTATGTTCATTATTATAATAACTATTTTACACTGTTTATAATCATATGTTTATGTACCAATAAAATCAGTTTTATCTTTCATTTCATAACTGTTGAGTGGTAGCTTTAAAGTGGTTCTTGAGGATTTTCTGAGTAGTAGAGTTGCAATATAAAAGGCAATTGATAGACAATAATAATGATTCTGGTTTTGACACTTTTTAACTACGTATTATTTTATTATATTATATATACTTTAGACCTATAACAGTTTTAATAAGTAATATTATAATTAAAAAAGCTTTCAGTAGCCCAGCTGACTACTAAGACATCCCTTGCGCATATACATTTCGAAGAATATAAAATTAAGATGAAATTATCGGATCTCTCATTGAGTTATTTGAGTTCGTTACATTTTATCTTTTTTCTCTTGTTACAAAATGTATGTTAATTAAATATTTTCTGTCGATTAGTATTTTTCTTCATTTCTCAATTTTTATCAATATGTTTCATTTTACTAGGATACTTAAAATTTATGTGCATAAAAGCAAATAGTCCAAGCTAAAAATGTCAAAAGTGGACGATACCTTTTCAGTAGTTTGTTTGTAATTTTGAAAATTAACGTGGTCATAAGATTTAGAAGCTTTTAAAAACATACTTTATGTCTATTATAAAGGTGCTTTAGAAAAATGGTGTTTTGATTGATTTTGACTTTTCCTACTTGTGGCTGATTATTTACACAGAAGAATAATTTCACCTGGCAGGTTCATTTCATTAAGTAAAGTAAAATATGTTACTTGGACAAAATGTTTTTCTTTTTGTTCAACCCACGGTGGGAGGCGGGGGATTTTCATTACCGTGCTTATTTAAGAAGTCCGCTAAAGCCACACTGAACACAACACTGGATGCAGGGGAATCCAGCGTTCTTAAAGCCTCCTTTTCTACACAGACAAGAAGACCGCCTTTTTTTAACGGACAAGAAGTCTAAACTTACCTTTCTGACATATAAACGTCCGTGTCTATACACGGACGCTCATATATCTAGCCTACTATGAAGTAGTGGTACATTAACGCAACTACTACCGTTTCAGCTCTACGCTACAAACAATACTGTAATTCCGACTAAAGGTGAAAAAACACTGGAGCTCGACTTAAATCTACGACGTCCATATAAATGGCGATTTATCCTCCCTGTGATCAGTAACCCCATTCTAGGGCCCAATTTTACAAAACAACACCATCTTATTATCGACCTAAAAATCCGATATCTAAATGACATCTCACGAGCACGATCGACTATCTGCACGAGCCTTGCCATCAACGCATTGCTATGTACAAATTACATGTAAGAAATTAGGAGCATCAATATGCAACAATCGTATCATGATATCCTCCTGATAAAGTACGCGGCCACTCGTCTCAAATCAATGGCAATAACACCCAAACATCGCGTTGAAACGACCATTTTGCTCTTGCACTATCGACCGAGACCTCTACCTCCACATCGCTACGAGCTGGTCCAAAACAAGTTCGAGAACATGGCTCTATTCAAAACCCCTGGTCATCACCACCACACATTGTATCTATAAAAACGGCATATAAACTTGCGGCGACTACCAAATACTCAACGTAATTTACAAGCTTGACCGTTACCCGATACCATGAGTCAAAGATTTCACGTACTAACTTATAAATAAAACCATGTTCAGTAAGATTGACCCAAACCGGGCATACCTGTAGATCGAGTCTCGGAGACCGACATCAAAAAGACGGCCATCATAACACCGTTCACTCTTTTTGAATTCTAGAGAATATGCCCATGTCATAAAAATACCGGCCAAAAGTTCCAACGACGATAAATTGCAAACGCCCGGCTATTTCTCTAAAAAGTTTTCGTCTGCTCAATAAAAATACAGTAAATACCTACGATCGCAAACTGTTGGCGATATATATGGCTATTAGGCACTTTAAGAAGTTGGCGATATATATAACTATTAAGAACGTTAGGAAGTTGTTTGAAGGACGTAAATTTATGCAAAAATAATTAATAAGCGCAAAAATAATTAAAATTATATAGTGTCACTATAATCGCAATAACCATAAGTTTGCTTTCAAAATCATGTTTAATAATTTTTTTAATAATTACTTATTGGCGTTCACAGACCACTCATACAAAATTATTATTTCAAATTTATTCTGTACTCTCTTTTTAATTTCTTCAATATACAAATAAGCAATATCGAAAAGGATACATAATGATATTTTCAATTAACTTCAATTTAATTTTGTATGAAAATTATATCACGTATTTCTCGTGACTTCCATGATCCTATCTCACTTATATTTTACTAATCTATCATAAAAATGCCAACCTAACTTATAAGAGGACGTGCTAAGAATATGCAGCCAAACAAAATTAATACCATTCATTTCGTAGCTAGAAAATATTTAATTGCTTCCTTTCTCCCGACTTCAACGTTATCCACAGCACACTATCTAGTTCCTCATCATTTACATAACATTATTATTGAAAACAAGTATTTTGAAATATAAGTCCGTTTTAATATCAGTATACTGTAGAAACATGTGACTATTGATATACCGCCTCATTTGCTGTGATTATCGTCACAAAAACAAAAAATCCTGACGTGGGACGTGGAAATAGCTTTATGCTATTAATATTTACTTATTGCTGGCATCCTAAATAGGCATTTCCAGGTCGCACAATGCCGAGCTGCCTACACACTTTTGCGTTGTCGGATTTCGAAATTAAATAATAATGAATGTGGGCCGCGCAACGCCCGTGGTCGGGCACACTTGAGGTAAATGAAATTACATACGTGTGTGAATGTTAACTGTCCGACAAGCAGTTCAAGTAAGTATCGACCGGGCGATTATTTCAGACATTATCTACTGCAGACTGCAATTAGTCGTCCAAAATATATTCTAACCACAATTAAAAAAACCTATCAAATACAAGGAGAAGAGACAGTTCAAACACATTTAGGACTTATAAATATTTAGTGGTACGTATTGTTTCTATTAAACTGTTTAAAAATATTAATTTTTCATAAGTTAGTATGTTTTTTATTATATATTTCACAGATGTAAAACTGACACATTCTAAAACCATGATTTTAGTTTTCATGCAACCTTTGCGTAAATACCTGAAAACTTTGTGTCATTCATAACTTTAAATTCATTAATCTCTGAAAGAGGGGAGGAGGAAGGAATATATTTATTTATATGTTTTTAGTATATCTTTGAAGATAAAATACTAAAATTTATGGAAGAAATATTTATGAGAGTAAATTTTGGACTATATCCTTCACTATAAGTGAAATTTAACAGTTTCTTTTCCAGCACTAAATTTCAAGTTTCTAGCTCAAGCGATTTCTGAGATGAACGCCTGTGATAAACGAAAATACGGACACGTTTGTGATCTTACAAGGGTTCCGCGAAGCTAAAAACAATTTATACTTCACAATAGAGGAGGTGAGTTCAATCTATTCAAATGAATGTTTTGTTAATCATAGAATAATATCGATTAAATCAGAAATTCGAGTAAAATTTTAATAAAATCGAATGTCATACATGAACAAACTGTATAGTTATCAATGACGAAAAGTTTTCTGAACTATCATATTTACCATCCACTGGTGGTAAATTTTTATTCGTATACATCGAAAAGCTCGGCTAATCTCTTCTCAATTCACTGCATGCCAACATGATGTCACTCAGGCTCGAATGGTAAATTCTTCCATATGCATATTCATCTATTCCTCCACCTAGCTACGGAGCCCCAAGCATGGCCAACTCAATATGGCCAACCCTGTCCATGGCTACAAAAATCAGGGGCACACAAATTTTGACTATGCATGTGTAAAAACGTGGATAAGTTAAATTCGAAATTAATCCTAATTTAAATATAGATTATTGTCTTTGGCTAAAATTGCTATGGATTTTACTCCTCCGTTCTTATTTGCTATGTTAAGGGTGCAATAAAGGGTGCAAAATATTTAAAAACCTTAATACCGCAGAAAATATTTGTGAAGAAGTAGCACGTTTAATTAAATAACTAAAAAGGCTAAATGGCGCACTGCATAAAACAGCACGTACGCCTTTGTTTGACGGAAATAGGAAGGAATATCATATATTTACTTGTTTATTACCTCTAATTATAAAAGGGTGGTTTGGTTACACAACAGCTTTATTCTCGCAAATACGTCGGTGGATATAACAAGTCCAAGTTTATATCAGGTAAGAGTAGTTCAGTGTGATTTGGTTATTCTCAAAGGTACTTACATCTATAAATATATCAGATTGATTAAATTGTGAATTTTTTTTTAAAACTATTATGTTATTTTTCAATTTAACGATAAATTATTTTTTTCTCGAAAATCTCTATACTTTTCTAGCAATAAAAAAAAACAATTTTTTAACAACGGTTTAAGACACGGTTACACGTTGAATATTTGATGCAATTTTAAGGTTTAGAAAATGATTTTTTTGGTTGGTAAAAATAAATAAACCTGTTAAACACAAGTAGAACTCGCACTACGATGCTACCGTACACACTTGGATATTTATGCACACTTAATGCTCCATAATATTTCTGTTGAAATATTTAAAAAGACTAATTTTATGGAACATAAATATATGCGTACTATAGCTTTCACAGGCGTGAAAACTTGGTTCCTACCTAGAAAGACTAACATCGTCATTTTGACGTACATTGACGTTGATATGAAATTACGCCTACTATTTATTAACTTTTATTTATTTTAATCAGAGATACATTTAGTACAAATTATGATTTTTTTTATTCATTTTCCACAAACTAATTTTTTCAAAGTATTACAAAGTAAGACGTTTTATTTCTTTTATATTTATTTGACAAGCTCGTCATTTGTTTGACACCTTGTCTTCTGCCATTTCTTTTACATTTTCGGGATGGCAAAATAGACGAGCCGGGCCTGGATGATTTTTTTAATGTTCTGCTCGTAACTCATAAAGGAGTTTGTTTATGAAATTTTGTCAAGAAACATAGATTTGAGTAATTTTTCTTTAAATAACCTATGAATTTATGATAGTTATGTCTAATACATTATAAAATACATGCATAGGCCATCTACGAGTACCAGCTTTCATGGAGTATTCCGTGCAATTTGATCCAAAATATCAACAGCAAATTTTATTGAATTACAAAATTCAACAGTTTCTGGAATTTCCTCCTAGCCTGTGCAAATTTGAACACTTGGGTGTAGGGTACTGAGAATCATAACGTTTTTCTTGGGTTTTCCTTGATAAAAAGTTAAGGTAATATCAGCGTCTGTCTTCAAAATAAAGGAATCATAAGGTGGAGTAAGGACTGTTTTACAAACCGTTGGTATTTCTCTTCTTGCAGGTCTCATTATACTTACTATTCTTGTTTGCTCGGCTCTCAGTTTACCTGCCAGTTTTATAAAGGTAATAAAATTATTTGTAGTTATATTGCGTCCTTTTTCATACAGAGTTGCAACAGTTTCAATATCACATGTCCTCGTAATGATTCGCTTGTATATCCTTTATCTCGGCCTAAATATGGAAATCCATTATATAGATATTTTGTTTCAACATCAATCAAAAGCCAAAATTTTATTCCGAATTTGTCAGGTTTCTTAGTTATGCATTGCGTAAATGATCGATTTTATATGGAAACAACCGTTCATTCCAGAATCGATTTGTGTAGGGGTTGGGCCTGGAATTTCTCGAAGCAAGTTTTGAATACTGCATCGATCAATCTGGATTGTAATCGGGGTATATACTACTCACTTTTATTCGGTGCCATCACTTGCTATCAAGGTATCATTGTCGTGAAGAAGAACATCCACCACGCCTACCTTGTTCTCCCCAACGGCTGCCTCTCGATCCGATACAGCGACGATAAGTGGTTCCTTATCGTCGGAACTAGTCGTAGACCGTATTTCTATTTGAATTTCTTCACTAAAATCTGAACTGTCTGACAACAATCTGTTTCTGGTCACCGGTATAGAATCCGTATCTGTGGTATAAATAAATAAAAAAAAAAAGTACTTAAAGAAAGTAGAAATAATACTACATCACGTAGTTTCATTTAATTGGGAATAATGAATTTCTACAAAATTAACGCCAAACATATTCAATATCAAATTAAACTGCTGTCAAACTATCTTCTCTACCCTATTCAGACTCTGAATAAGGAAAATTTTGAAGACTTTGCACTCTATTTCAAAGTCAGGTAAACTTTTACGAGCACTCATATAGATTCTACTCAAAATAACTATAGAAGGTGATGAATACAAAATTATCTAGTTTACACATAACTGAGAATTTCAACATATATCTTAAATTATGAAAAAGTTATTTATACCCGCATAAATAGCCCTGTCAGATGATAGCCCATATTATATGTGGTATTAAAAAAATCAAGTATGTGATTTGGCCCACCATAAAATTTACAAATAAATATTTATGAAAGTTGTGATTGAAATTTAAAATTGTCATAACAAGATCAAGTTGAGTATAACATTAAAGGGCACATTTAAAAATAATTTTTGGGCCGCATTAATATTTGACTCATTACCAAAAATGTGCAACCGCAACCTAGTAACATGCAATGTGCAACCTAGTCATGTAGATTTTAAAATCGAAGACCTAAAGAAAAATATAAAACAATTTTATTTCAATTGAGCAAGCGCTAAATACACTCGATAATAGATTTTTAATAACTTATTCATTATAGTAACTATTTTGAAATCTTATTTAATATAGGATACAAGATTTGTTTAACAAATGGTTTTTAAAATAGAAAATAAACCCAACACTTATTTACGTAAATTGTTCGGAAAAATAAAGTTTCATGTTCCAAAAAATAGGTTGTGATTTGTTATAAAGTATAAAATATTATATATAAATTTGCAATCGTAATTAAGTCAAAATTTTCCTTAAACGCGGGTATATTAAAATGGTTTCAGCGATTTTTTCAATAAGAATAACTACTCATAAAAATGTATGTAATATTAATTATGTAGAAAACGGCCCGAATAAAATTGTAAAACCATGACGGCATCTTAATGAATTCTCAAAAAGCATCGGGCATAAAATTGGACACCTCCTCCTTATTGAGATTGGTTCCGAAATAAAAAAGCACACACATCCACAATCCATTGTCATATCCTGCAAGCTTTTAGAAATCTGGGGATTAAATAAAATACACAATCTTCTATGGAAACTCCCGTTTACTTCCTTAGTATTTGAGTTCGATACAAAATACCGTGATAACTAAAATAGCGTAAAATTGTGTTTTTTTTGGTTCGTCTTAATATAAATATTGTCTGTCATCTACAAGTACATAAAGAAAATAATTTTCTTATTTTTAACTTTACATGAGTCTACTTGTTTTTAGTTTAAGATAATTATAGTTTAAGATAAATATCCAGGCTTTACGAGTTGTAATATTGACTCAACTTTATCATAATATCAGACGTTTAAATAGATAGTTTTATCTGGAAATTTAAGCACATTCCGTATCTTAAACGAATAATTTAATGCAAATACTAATCTGAAATTTAAATTTTGATATAAAAGCTTTTATTATGTTATTACCAAAATAGCAACAGAAATATAGCTTTCCCACAGTTGTTATTCTAATTCCCCATTCTCCTTCTGCAAAGATTTAACAAAATCTCGGTCTAATTACTGATCGACCAAAACATTTTCATCAAGTGCAAATAAGCCAATATATGTGTGGGTGCGTGTGTGCGTGTGTATGCGCGTGTGTGTGCGTGTATGCCCGTGTGTGCGCGCGTGTGTGCTAGTGTGCGCGTGCGTGCGTGTATGTGCACGTGATTGCTCGTGTGTGTGTGTGCGCGTGTGTGGGTGCGTGCGTGTGTGTGTGTGTGTGTGTGCGTGTGCGTGTATTCCAGGCTTAGGTGGTCTGCCTGGATATGTCGGGCTCGGGTATACCCATACCGACTAAAAACCTCCTCGATCTCTGACCTCTGTTTCCCTCGCGGAATCGCCGTTAGGCATTACTTCACGGGAGGAGGACCTAGCTGTTGTGCTCTTCCTTCATTTTGTCAAAGCCATCGCTTCTCTTCTTCTAATCTTTATTTTTGTAGTTCCTGTAGAACTTCCGTCGCAAATGTACTCGTTGCATCCCACGCCATCTGCCAGGAACGCATAGCTTTCACCAAGGTTTTTGGTTGGATTCTCTGCTTAATAACATTTCCCCGCGTAAAAAATTGAATATGGAGCACTCAAAAAACATATGCTTGGCATCCTCACTAACTCCTTGGCAGGACGGGCATTTTGGGGAATCCTCATGCTTGAAGCGATGAAAATATGCCCGAAAACAGCCATGTCCTGAGAGCATCTGCGTTAGATAATAATTGACCTTACCATGTTTTCGGTTTAACCAGACTTCCACATCTGGGTTGAGATGATTGGTCCACCGACCCGCTGTACCAGACTCCCACCGCATCTGCCATCGGCGGATGCTGTGTTGCCGTTCTTCTGCTCTTAGTTCATCCGAACTCAATGTTGTCCATCCTCTTCGTCGATAAAGGGCCTGCCTCTCTTCTGCTAGTACTCCAATAGGCAGCATTCCAGCAATAACGTATACTGCGTCTTCTGATACCGTGCAAAATGCACTGACAACTCTCAAGGTACTCTGACGATATACTGAGGTGAGTTTTCTCCGTGTTTTTCTGGTACCAAGAACATCAGCCCATACAGATATCCCGTAATTTAATACTGACGTAACCACTGACGACAGCAATATCCTCCTACGTTGTTTCGATCGTCCCACGTTAGGCATCAGCGTTGACATTGATGCCCTCACTATCAACGCCTTAGCAGTAACGTGCTCCACCTATTGTTTGAAGCTGAGTTGCGCATCAATCATAACTCCCAGATACCGTATAGACGGCTGCGATATGATCTCATTCTCTCCAGTATTCAGCGTAATGGCTTCCTCCTGCTTCTTGCTAGTAATGAGCACTGCTTCAGTCTTGTGTTTTGCCAAGTACAGCTTGGCTGAACTCATCCAGTTACTGATTTTTTCCATAGTGATATCGAATGCGAGTTTTATCTCCTCGATATGCTTTGCCACAGTCACCACGGCTACGTCGTCTGCATACGCCACGAGCTTAACATTCCCCGGTAGTGTTACTTTTACAAGCCCATCGTACATGATATTCCACAGGGGAGGTCCCAGGACTGAGCCCTGTGGCACCCCCCCCCCAGTGATATTATATACCATTGAAGTAGCTAGCTACCATTTTTTGTAAGTACGTTGCTACGTTCATCCTATCAAGAGATCACATAATGCGGTCCCAGTTAGCAGAGTTGAAGGCATTTTTGATATCCAGGGTGGCTACCAGGCAGTACTTTTTCGTGCCCCCCTTCCACCTAGTCCCTGCAACCACATTCTTAGCCGTGTTAACAACAAGGTTAATGGCGTCCAGAGTTGAGCGTCCTTTTCCAAAACCATACTGATTGCTGGCCAGTAGCGGATCGACTGCTGCTTCGATTCTTTGATGAAATATTCGCTCCAGTATTTTGCCAGCTGTATCCAGAATACAGAGTGGATGGTAGGATGATGGTTAGTCCGGTGGCTTCTTCCCTTTGGGAAGAAGTACTAGTCTCTGTTGTTTTAATTTGCGGGGAAAAGTGCCCTTTCTCAAACACGTGTTGTATACGTCTAGGAACAATTCTGGCGCTGCCTTGATGGCTGCCTTCAAGGCAATGTTTGAGATTCCATCTAGCCCCGGCGCTTTAATGTTACCCACTCGATTGCACGGTTCAATTAGTTGGTCCACTGTGATTGGCGGGATTTCATCTATCTCGTACTGTTCTGTGACACAATTAAGCTCCCGTTGTCGAGGGAACAGCCTAGTAACGACCTTCTCTAAAAGCCTAGGGCACGTAGGTGTTAGCATTGGTTGGTTTTTTAGAAGGGTCATGACAACCTTGTATGACCTGCCCCATAGCTCTTTTTCCACTTCATTAAGAAGATCGGTCCAGCATTGTCTTTTACTGTCACGGATTGCTGCGTTAAATCTTTGATGCGCCTTCTTGTATTCTGCCTTCAGTTCCACGGCGTTCGACTTCCTCCATCCACGCTGTGATGCTCTTCTTGCCCTAAAGCAATTATTCCGGAGAGCACTGATATTTTCATTCCACCAGTGCACTGACGAACGCTTATTCCTCGTTTTTGGGGCATAGTCGCGTCACAAGCATCCACAACTCTCCTCATCAAGTCCTCCTTCACCTCCTTGGCATTTCCCACCGTGAATTGTTCTCCATCCAGAACCTCCGTAAAGACAGCGTGATCAAAGGATTTTGGCCTCCAGCCGATTGCATTTCTCCGCAAGCGTGTTCTTCCGTGGCTATGGCCAGTGCACACCTCCCACAGTAACGCATTATGGTCACTGGCTGTTTAGATTTTGCGCCAGCTTGTTTAGATTTGCTCTCCGAGAAAACCCGGCATGTACGTGCGGATTTGAGACGCAGGACATGAATCATATTTTGTTCCACTGTAGTGAGCATGACGATGAGCGTAGAGTTTTGATTGAGAACATACGCCTAAATTGTAGAGTAGAATCACGCGTAGACATAGAACCTGGTATCTTTAGTCACCGAGACTTGGTTGGGAATGGACCGATCTTTGAGTCATTTAGAGCGCTCGCTAAAAGCGTCCTAGAAAAAATGGAGGAACTAAATGATTCATTGAGAAGGGACAGACTCTAACCCTGTTGGGTGGAAGCGCTGTGATCGTAGATACGGGACACTATTAGGGGACTTTCGAAGGTCCCCTTTTTGTATGAGGTGGGTCGTTACGGGTCCCAGGAGGGGCCCTGAGACTACCCGGGTGGAATGGCGGGAATAGTGGCTGTGTAGGTGTCCATCACCTTCCAGAAGCAGTTCTCCTTAACGAGGCAGCTACTAACAAAGGTGAGATCTACGATGGAACTAGCTTCTCCTCTGCTGAACGTAGGTTTATCCCCATTGTTGAGTAGGACCACGTTTAGTGTGGACATTGCTTCTAATAGTAAATTTCCTCTCGTGTTGGTCATCTTGCTTCCCCAATCAACGACCCAAGAATTAAAGTCCCCGGCGATTCCTACGGGAGAGTGTTGCCTTGCATCTTCGGTCAGTCGATACAGAAAGTCTATGAACCCACCAAGAGGAAGACTAGGTGGAGCGTAACATCTGTAAAAGTGGATGCTCTGCCACAATGAAACCATCCTCATTGCTGTTGACTATACTTTGAAAAGGGGTGTTGATGCAAGACCATATTGCGGCCTTAGCGGTTCTATCCGTTTCCCAGGGCTTCGTAGTTAGATGTTTATATGGCTTCGATATTAATGCAAGGTCTATCTTCATGTCGCGCACAGTCTGCATTAGCAGATCATGTGCGGCCTCACAGTGGTTAAGGTTAAGTTGTATTACCTTCGTTTTTGTTTACTCGTCATCTTCAGGAGTGCCTCTTTGTATACTGGGCATCTACTGGCACCGGCAACATGAGCACAATTCCCCGTGCTCCCCCTTTCCACACACAGGACACATCGTGTTTCCTTTTCATACTCCGCAACTTTGTGTCCTTCTTGACCACACCTAATGTAGAGTTTGGAGCGGTCCACTGCATTTTGCATTGGGTTGAAATATGACCATAGTGCCAGCACTTAAAGCACCTAGTAGGTCTCTCTGCTGCTCTAATTCGGCAGTTAACCCAACCGATATTAATCTTGTCGTGTTCACCAAGTATCTTCTCAGCCATTGGAGCTGCCAGAGTCACTAGTGCTGTCTGGATACCCCTATAATATTTGCGCAACGACTTGATTGCTTCCATGGAGATTTGACTGCTCACGCCAGCTGCTATTTGCAAGGCTGCAAGGATATCCTCCTTTGTCGTGACATCGTCGAGATCTCGTATCTCGATATCTTCTTGCGGGCTCTTACTAATGACCTTAGCATCATCCCTGAGGAGGTCAGCAATAGTTTTTTGCAAGCCCTCTCCTTTGTCGGTGTTCCCCTTGGGGAGTATGATCAGCAGGTCACCTGTAGTTATTCTACGGATCGTGTCTACCGTAGATCGGACCTGCTAATCCAGGATGCCTTTCTTTACCCGCGTAAGTATCTCTGCGTATTTCTCCTTCTCTTGAAATCTGATAATCAGTGCATTGGGCCTGACCACTGATCTCCTCTTCTTTTGTGTAGAATGCTTCGAAGACTACGCTCTAGGCGGCTCTTCTTCTCTTTTTTTAGCTACTTTTCTTCTTATTTTGGACTAGCTGCCAGTCCATCGTCCTCTTACTTTCGGGATGTTGTGATTTTATTTTATTGGGTGGAGTAGGCCCCGCTTCCATCCTCCTCTTCGCCTTGTTGATTGTCGTCATTTCAGGCGATTTCCGCAACTTTTTTTGTTGCTGATTCGCTGTCCGCGTACCGCTTTTGTCCTCCATTCTAGCCTCGGCAACAGCCCGGGCGTACGATATTGGGGATGTACCGATATCCTTTTGCATCCGGTTTTAGGGGACGCTGCCTGGTTTCATACTCAGGTGATTTCAGCCGTCTAAAGGCTGTAGCTATGCTGGTCACCTTAGCTTTAATCTCTTTGTGGACGTTGGCTCTTGGCTCGATGCATTCCTCCAGCTCCTCAATGAACTGTTCGAGTCGATCCCAGACTTTCATCCTCTGCATTTCAGCACTCGCTTCCACTGCTGCTTGTTGGGCATGTTGCCCGTTGTTATTATCTTCTATCTTAGTTTTATTTGTTTTCTCCATGAGGTTCCCACGAGTACATAGGGAAATGTCGGTCCACTCCAGCAGAGCCCCGGTTGCTGGAACAAGGCCACTAGTATACACCTGGAGTTGGACCAGGTGCCCCAGTGGAACCGTTTGCGACGCTGTGTCCCAGCGCCATTCAGTCATCGGCACGGTATCTTGACACCTTGACTTGGGGCATTTTGTCCGCGGGAGCTATTTTATTTCACTCCTACTCCCTGCTCCTTAGAACAGGGGAGCATCCTCCTATCTGCTCGAGGAGACGCGCCTGGTAGCAGTATCACCTCAGCCCCAAGTATGTGAGTGTGTGTGTGTTTATGTGTGTGTATATGTGTGTGTGTGTGTGTGTGTGTGTTTATGTGTGTGTATGTGTGTGTGTGCGTGTGTATGTAGTTATTTATATTTCATATGTTAGTATTGTTTCCTGGGTTAGGTGGCAGAAAAATGTTTTCAATAGTAATATAAAGTTTTGTTTACAATTTTTTCACCATTTTATTAATTGGGCGGATCAATTATAGCGGTTAAACTAAAGATCAAAGTATATATCTGATAATGATTAAGTTAAATTCAGAATATTGACAGATAGAAAAAGTAAAGGACGAAAATAAATAAAGTTAATTGTAAAAATATTAAGTAAAATTACATCTCGAGCCTCACTCGAAGCTGTGAATACAGTGTATAGTACAAAATGACTAGGCGTATATCAGACTTAACCTTTATAGATATAGCGGTAATAATATAAGGCCTGAACTTGATTATATTTTGTTCTACAAATTATTACAATTTTAAACTACTTCGTACAAAGTACTACTCACTAGTGACCCGATAGAAATTTTATATAACCTATTTGATACATGTAAAAGTTTCTCTTCCTAGTCTCTGACATAAAAATAATACAATAATTTATTCAAGTGAACGAAAAAATATTTTGAAGGCAGCAAAATTACTTTACTCCCAAGTATTCAGAACCTTTCAAAGGGAAACCAGTCAATACTTTTAATAACTAGTATTTGTATTTTCTGTTTCACCAGGAGACGCTGCTGTAAATAATGGTCTGTTAAAATATTATCCTTTGAAATTCAAGCAATTAACCTTAAATATTTTTATGAACTAATAAAATAAGGGATGCAGTGTTGCGATATTGAAATAGTACACAAGAAGTACAAAAAAAGCGGTTGTGATTGAAGGTGAATTGAAAAATAAAATAACCGAAAATAATATATTAATGAACTAGGGATATTATAAAAAGTCCTTTGATAATAAACTGCGTTAACAAAACATTCGTTAGTTTTTAAATGTACCGATTGACCCAGCACAGCTTTTCTCCATAAAACTGTCACAACTGAAACTTAACGCATGTCTAAAATGAATTAATTGGACGGGAAGTTAATATTCATAGAATTACTATAAATATTTTATTGTTTACTATCATAGTTAGCATTACCATTGGTTTTTTCTTTCCTGGATGACTTCCCAAGTCTCCTCTGACATTCTGTTATCTTATTTCCATCCTTCCTTGGATATTCGGTTATCTTTATTAATTGGAATGTCGTGAAGAATCTTATTGTGTCTGCTTGTAAGGAATATAAGCAGACACATCAACCACTTCCGAATCAATATCCATATCTCTGTTCATACGAAAATTTCCAGCTTTAACTATTACAATGTAATCAGTCGGGTTTCTAGCACGTTCTCCTAGCGAAACCCAAGTACAAGTTTTCATGAGTAATTTTCAAAGTAGATGTTTCTAATGGTCAGCAATTTCTCTACCCAGAACTGCACCCATCTTTCATCCCTCTCCTTCCTTTCTGCTAATTTATACATCGCGACCACATCCCTGAAAAGGTCATTGGATTTTATGGATCCATTTTTGGCTTTTGTGGGAACGCCCTATCTGATAATTATTATCATCCAAATTGTTATATAAATTTCCGTTTATTATCTAGTTAAATATTTTTTAAATATTAGCAACATTAGAAAATAGTTGACTGTATATCAAATAAGAGAATAACAAGTACCTTTTACGTTATGTAGACAAATATGTTATGACGTTATGTTAAATTAACATA
This sequence comes from Druceiella hillmani, assembly GCA_039881145.1. Taxonomy (NCBI): domain Eukaryota; kingdom Metazoa; phylum Arthropoda; class Insecta; order Lepidoptera; family Hepialidae; genus Druceiella; species Druceiella hillmani. The sequence continues at coordinate 1,135,895 of JAYKKI010000018.1, read as the reverse complement.
TCTTTAGCGTTCAAAAACCATCGTCAAAAGACTTAGTAAGTTTTTAGCGTTTTCATTACAACTTCCTCTTTTATAAACGTGACTTCTTTCACTTTTTATCCCCTTCGCCCATATTTTTTGGTCATTTTATATGGTACGTATTTTGTATCAATTGAATATAATGTTATGTATAATAATTTTCTACTTACGAACTAGATTGACAATCACCTCAGAGCTGTTCAAGAATAAGAGACAAATGTTTTAACTGTAGAATTGTTATATTTCATATGTTTTTATAGTAAGTATTTAAAACTAATTCACTACTAATTACTAAATACTTCAGACTATCAAGGGAATTTACAATCAGATATGTAGCGCTCACTACAAGCGACCGGTTTCTGTATAATAGCGGGCTATCACTTTAACTCGGCACACTAGTCTATGGCATTTCTGCGGTAGCAAAATGAGTCTCAATTTAGCATGTTAATGTTTTACAAGGAATTCATTTTCTTTGTTCACTTTAATTGTAAATCTGTGTGTTATATTATGATCGACGCCTTTTACTATAACATAAATTACCCAATTTAAACCTGGCTACTCGTTGATTTCGCCATGAAATCTTAGCACGTGGAAAATGAAATATTCACTAACAATTGGTCGCGAATATTTTGGAGCTTTTAACTTGTAAAGATAATATATATACATATATATATATATATATATATATATATATATATATATATATATATATATATATATATATATAAACAAATATTTTCTTCCAAAGAAGAAGAAATTATTACTGGTAGGATGGATGAAATTATTAAATCTGTGTTAAAGGTATTTTAACTATTATGAGTCATTTATCAATGATAGACTTAATTGAAAAAAGACTATAAATGTCTTATTATTTACATCCGCGTAACCATAGATTGTTTACATGATAATTTAGGTACATAAATTATATGGGCAATTTTAATTTTAAAAACGCAGCCAAATTATTAAATTAACCAGTTTTTTCAAATACGAACAGTATTTGAGATATAAGAGAATAAAAATCTAGTACAAGAATGGGAAGGCAAGTAATTGAACGAGTTGAAGAGTACCGAGTGGATATCGCATTTATTATCGTCTTGTAGGAGACATAGTATTTTGACCTGTATTTTTATAATAAAAGAAGAGAAAACCGCTTGTTGATTAAAGGCCCTGTATCTGTCTTATCTCTTAGATTATTGTGACAGTATTGCTGTTTCTTTATTTCACAGAAAAGTTTATCTGAATAAACATATCTATTTAAAATAAAAAATAAAACCTATAATAAGCTCGCAAATAAATGAATAGCCATTACAAGGCTAAACTAAGCATAATTTTTGTCCAATTTTTTAATAGCCATCATTAAACAAAACTGATACCCATTTCAAAGTGGATTTGTTATAAATTTAAGTAGTAAATCAGGTTAAAAACTGGCAAATCGATTTGATTTAAAATGAAATGACTTTCGCGACTCATTGGCCCCGGTAAACTTATATTGCGAACTCTTTATCTCCGTAACCATTTATAGAGAAATTCGTTCATTAGTTAGCAACACATAATTTTTTTAATTCAATACTAAATTTATTGAAGAAATATGCTCATGTTTTTACATCGATAATGTTTGATCAAATTAAGACACGAAATAACCTAAAAATGTAAATAATTCTTAAAATATTCTACCTTCTATCGTAAAGTATTTAAATTTTTTGAAATAAATGAGTATGGAAATATTCGTGAAGGAAATAAATTTCCATCAGTTTCATTGTATTCTAACAACTCTTTTAATAGTTATAAAAGTATGAAAAAATAAATTCACAAACATACACGTTTTACAATCGAGCCAGTGTTCAAGTCGACAGAGTGTCAAACTTTATTATTACACAAAAATATTCCTAAAATTTGTTACAAGGTAATAATAATTAAAGTGTAAAAATTGTAAGTTATATCTTCTAGCTACCTTCGTTTTAATTAAAACAAAGCAAAGTTTTCAGTTCAGGACTTAAAATTTCACATTAATTTCTTCAAAGGACTTACATAACTATCGGTTTGAACTTAAAGTATTCGATTAAATTTTCGGCGCTGAATAAAAAGGTTTGTTCCAAATTCACGATTGTCACACTCACAGATAATATACGCAGCAATAATCAACAACTTTCATTTTAACAAATCTGTGAATGGATCAAAGTTAGAGTTGATAGTGCCTTCTTTCCAGTCAATGGAAGCACTGAGCGTACTTGCGACCCTCAGCACCACCGGTGACGTTTGAAATTATATTGCACATCGAAGATCATCACCAATATATGTAAACGAAAAATGTGAAGCTAGGGTAACCTGGTTTTTATTCTGAGTAACTTTGGACCTGTGAAAACCCACACCTAAGCAATTCGCGTTTTAAATAACCCCATCAATAGTGTATGGTGCATTATTTTGTAATATTACAAAATTTTAATTGTTTTAACTCGTGAATAAGATACAATCAATATGAGTACGTAGATTTTTGATGATATTTACCTATTTTTTGAGTCTTAAATAACTAAAAAGTCTAATGAAAGTGAATCGAAACCAGCAACATAAGGTATCAATGATCAACGTGTTTGGACTCGAAATATAATCGAGAGAATCATATTCGACGAGAAGGTCAAATAAATTAAATCACCGAGTTTGTGTCAAAATTTGCATAAAGTAGGATTCTGTCAAAAAAATTATTGATGTATGAAAATAATTTTTATTCGATTTTCGGATTAAGTGAAATATTTTTTATGATTTGAATCTTAATATTTTATGAACAGAGTTAAAGATAAAAAATGGTTAATGGGTTAGAGATGAAATCTAATTTGTGTGTGGAAAAAAACCTGAATTAAAAACTTTTCTTTAATATTTTATTACATGTTGATTAAGATTTATTTATGAAACATGCATGATGATAGCATTTACATAAATTCATGTGAGTATGTATAAAATGTAGACACCGTTTATAAATAGGAGGACGAACAGACAGACGAAGTCATAAGGTTTCATCGTTTCACTACAAAACTCTAAAAGTAGAATACAAAAGAAATTATTTTTTATGTTAAAAGTATGTTAAGTGAGGGCTAAAATAATAACGTAATCGCCAAAATTTCATTGATGAGAGGGAAAGAAACTTAAAGGATATCCGAATATTAGACTTAAGATTATTTGAAAAATTATATATCTTAATGTGTATATATATCCTAATATCTTATATATTTTAATGTAAATGAGGCAGGAATTACAATAAAAAAAGTTTAAAGATCTGGAAAATATGCCTGGATGTAATGTTCCCACGTTTAAGTGCAAATAAGGAATAGGTAAACTTTGCTTTTTAGATAGAAACAAAAGATAAATCTCACGTGTTAAATGCCAGCTCAAAAATATAAAATATTACGATATTTTAAAGGAATCTACCGATAAAACTTATAGGAAAACATATATTTGTAATTTATTAAAATTATTAAGTCTACAGCTTTTCTGTATCAAAAACACCAATAATATCCCCGAGTATACTTCAAATTCGGTTTAATATTAATAAAAGTAGCAATAGAAATTTTTAATTTTGAGTAAAATTAATATTAATATAAATTTAAGTCTTAATTTTGACAACTAGTATTTCAGCACTTAATGACTTCCATCTCATAGCTGATATTCCTGTCACGTAGAGCTCAATATGTACATGATCAATATGCACGTGTTATCCACAAATTCATATATTAACTATATTCAGTTATCTTTTACATATCAGGGTAATTTTTAAAAACATTAATATTGAATCCTGAAATAATTCCAAAAAAGGTAACGAAAAAAGTGTGTTTAATAATCAACCTCTTATTTTTATCGTATTTATATATAAACGAAAAAGTTTGTTTACAAAGCTTAAAATGTCACATCCCAAACGAGGATTTGGACACTAATTGAATAATTTACTTTTTTAAATTTAATTTTCTCGTCATCCATCTTGTCTTTATTGTATACTTGGCTATCAGTAATGTAAGATAAGTACGTTCGAATCCCTATGTAAGAGAGTAAACTCGTTCACATCAGTACATTTTTAATTTAGGTAAAGTAATATTATACTTTTCAATATACAGTATACTGTACTAATAAGAAGACAGTACTAGTGTACAGTCTTCTTTCTATGTATATTGATATGAACACTTGGAATTAGATTGATTGTCACGTACAATATTTATAAGAAGAGATATCGCTTTTTAGCACATAGAAGTGTACGCACTACACCATATTCCCATAGTCTTTTGATATATTTAGTCAATAATCTTAATTTATGTACAAACCTTGTGGTATAATTTTGTCTATATTTACCACAAAACTTGCAGTAATTTTACTGACCACAAAATACAGCTGAGAAAATATTCTAGCTAATTTGATTATATTTCAATATAAAAACATGTGGGTTAATCACGTAACTCATAACAAATAGGAAAAATTAATAAATATTGTGGCCTTCATTGCTTTAGCATTAACTCATGGAATGAACTCTTATCATCTCCATGGTAAAATATTTATGTTCTAAAACGAAGTGGATTATTTATTGAAATTTTATGAAAAAAATTGTTTTAGGAGACAAAACCTTTAACAAAACTGGCCAATTATCAAGGCAAATTTCTTAATTATATACATTTTTAAAAATTGTTAAGGAATCACAAAGACACGAGGGCCTAAAAATCGATGTTTCAAAAAAATTATTCCAACGTACATAACGCTTTCTTTATTCCTTAAAATATAGGATAAAAGCTTATTATTTATTTTACGTTAGCTCATTAATATTAAATAAAAGTTTTCACAATGCCACAAATAGACGTTGTCTTACTTTCTACATCATGTTTTAAAAAAATATAAAAAATTTAAGAATATTTTTGTGAGATGTATGATTTTTAGATGTATGAAAACTTACCAATTATGGAAATACCTCATAAAAATTAATATTGTTTCAATAATAAAAGCCCTCACTGCTTCAGTATTTAAAACGATCTGTTATATACTCAACGGTAACATATTTATATACAAAGACAAAGCGGAGGAATTATTATTTTTAATAATTATTAATTATCAAAATTTTTGAAGATAATTTCTTTAGGCAGACCAAAACTTTAAATAAACTAGCCATTTATCGAGATAGGTTTTGTATTTATATAAGTCTCTTGAAAATATTAAGGGGTTACATACGTACAACGCCCACAAAAATCGATGTTTGGAAAATATGAATGCAAATATACATAACAATTTCTACATTAACAGTTAAACATAGAAAAAACCTATTATTTCTTTCATATTAGTTAATCAATATTAAATAAAAGTTATCACAATGCCGGAAATAAACCGTGCATCATTCTCCACATGCTTTTCTTTCTAGATGAATAAATCTAGAAGATTCAAGAATATTTTTGTAAGATAATATTGTAACTGTCGTAGTAATCTTTCATTTGCAAAAGGAAAGGATTTATGGCGCATTTAAACATATATTTTAACAAAAATCGGACCAATGTAAGGAAATTTGAAAGATTCCTCGTTTCATTACGGAATCCATAAAAAAATTATTTTCGTTTAAATTAACAATATTTTGGTTAACAAAATTAATAGTTACTTGATGCGTTGTTTAGGGATATTCCATCAATTATTGAAACTCAGTCTACTGTAAGTTCGCCAATGCCTCACTTCACTTTCACTTTCACTAACTGCTGAAATAATTAACTAATAGATAGTGAAAATTATTACACTAAATATTTTATAACTAAAATCAGATCTAAATGATTATTCCATTATTATCCAGCAACGTTTTATTACTTTTTATCAAATTTTTTTAAAAATTGGTGCTGAAACTTAATGACGTGTCAATTGCTAATTAACCTAATTAGCACTAATTGATACATGATTTACACTTCTCGTAGTTATTTTGGAATATCGTGATTAAAACTAAAAAAACAGTATGTCAATAATTTTGAAATAATGATTATGTGATGAGTCATTTAAATAAATACCAGCAAAAATATATATTTGACTTGACCTGTTATTTCGGAAACAAAAATGAAAAAATAGCCCCTTAAAATTTTTACTTACATTAACAATCTGATTGTTAAAAAGCAAATGAGCATTCGTATTTTTAAGGAAAAGTAAGATCATTTTTCATAACAGTTTTTAAATATTATTTCCACGAAACTCTTCGAATCCGTAAGAAGTAAAACAGTGGGGATTGTATCTCATTATGTCCCCCATACACAAAAGTAACACAATAATCCATAAAACTCATAGGCTCGATAGAATTATCGACAAAGTCCCAAAAAACACTTATCACACGCGATATCGAGTTGTTGCCTATTCATTTTGATATTTGTTGAGAAAAAGTAAACGTGCCACTCTGAGAGAAACAGCGTTAAGTTCGTAACACTTATTTATCATGATTTCCCCAGAGAGCTTTAGCACACGGCCACAGTATAGGAGCAGTTTTGTGTCATTTGTGCACCACCCGACTTTAATATTAACCAATAATAAAGTGCAAGTGCACCCTGTCGGGCGCTAAATATGGAGTTACGAGATAAAAGGAATTATGTGTAAGTGCAGATATTAATCTTCAGTCTGGAAGTACTCGCGTCAGGAAGTTGTTGAAATATAAGATTATAAATGAGTAGCTAATATAGTTTTATAAGCAAAAAATAAGGTGTATTTTTTTACCATATCTATAAAGAAAATACATAACATTGTTGATACTTTCCTAATACAAAAGGAAAAGGTGTGTATCAGAAATCCAAGTTTATCTTTTGACATTCTTGACTTATTTGTGTGTCTAATAATCATAACCAAAAGTCATATTAATTACACTGAGATTAAATAGTACATTTAATCTCAGTGTAGTTAATATTATTTTTGGTTATGATTATTAGACACACAAATAAGTCAAGAAGTTGCTAATGCTACAATTAAAATATTCAGTATTTCGCGTGTCTATAAAAGACGATTAAGACATAACTTTCTTCAGCCGATCACAAAAAAGGACGAGGTTCCCAATTCGACTTGATTTTTTTGTTTCTACTAACTTATGCCTTCGACATTTATCAATCAATTTGGATGATACTTTTTTTTACTTGAAAGAGTATATATCGGTATGCTTCCATTAAAATTTGGTCAGGATTTGATTAAAGAATATGAAAATTAAAGTTATATCACAGAATTCTTGAAAAAGTAATTATGTAAACATTTTCAATTTGAAGCAAATTTTTAATGTGGTTACAGAAATTAAAAAAAAAATTCTTTACAAGCTGGACGTCGGCGTTGCATTTTTGTTTGAATTTATTAAAGACTCTTTTGTTTACAGTTGTCAAACAACCCCATGATTAATGGGTGCGCTATGGACAAGTTTATCAATGTGACAGTATTTCGACTCGTGAGGGTGCATGCATAACAAATTGACGGAAACAGCAACAAAGGGATGGGTCTATTTATTTAACAATTTTTTATCAATGTCAGTGAAGTTAATGTCTATTGTAAGTATTATATACCCAGTATTCGGTTTTTATGTTACTTTTATACCAAATATAGTTAAATTTTTGATTTGCTTATAATTTAGAAACCGTTACGGTTAGGATTCAGAAACCTAATATACCTAATATATACAAAAATATATCAACAACATTACGTGGTAGTATTGTTTATATTTTTTATATAATAAGTATTACTGAAATGTAATCAAATGAAATAAGTAAAACATTATATTATACTCTAAGTAAATAGTCCCAAATCTAAATAAAATATTTTAACCAATAAAATCTCTTACATATGCTGGTAATTAGTCGAAATAGTTGTATTTTTTAAACCTAAATATGTACTTTTACAGCATTTAAAATCCCACAAACCAAATTATTTTGTTTTTTAAGTAAACATTTTAAATTATATTACCATCACTGAACAACAATACCGGTCGTCGTGCCGAATCGATGCAAAACGAAATAAAATATTAAGTCGTGTCTTGTTGATATTGATTAATCTCGAACATATTCATTGTTTAAATAAATCATATAATTTTGTAGAGTACTAGATTCCCATTTTAATAATAACTGACTATGCCTTTTTACAAATTATCGTTACCGATCTGTTGATATTACGGTTTAATAAATTGGTCTAAAATTTTCCTAAGCAGTTAATATAAATTATAAACATTACCGAAATTGCGTGTTTTTATACATTCACAAATCTACGTGTGTACGCAAAGTCTGTATCAAACACCTGTAATACTTACGTCCATAACGACTCTGTTACGTTGTTATAGTTTGATAAATAATGAAAATATAAAAAAGGATTACAAAATTTTTAAATATTTTAATATGATGAAAATATATCAATTATCGTTAGATATTTAATAAAGATTTAATAAATTAAAGGGTTTTCAAAAAAAATATTTTACACAACAATATTTCAAAATGTTTTCATATTTTTGGATTGAGTTTTTAAAATCTTGAGGCTAACAACGATTTTTCGAAAATATTTGGAAACTTTTTGGAAAAAATTCCAGTAAATTATGAGGAGTATTATATTTCTGAAATTTTGAATATATTTGGCGTTAATTTTGTAGAAATTTATTATTCACAATTAAATGAAACTACGTGATGTAGTATTATTCCTACTTTCTTTAATTTCTTTACCACGACCTAGGTTTCGTTGTATGACAACATCTTCAGGTGGGCTATTAGCAAAGATCTTTGCTAATATCATACTTCAATCTGTATAATATAATAGTAGTATAATAGTTCAACCTGTATTTCACATAAAGAGTATAATAGTTCAACCTGTATTTCACAAATTGTTGACCATTGTTTCCTTATGTATCTTAAAATCACTATTTTGTTTATAAGCATATAGGAAACTTATTTAAATACAAAATTAACGAGTAAGCATTGAATTGTAAATTATTATCATTTATGTGGGAGATATTGACGTGAGAATTTTTATCAGTTATTTTATTAATTATCAGGTTGGTCGATGGTGACGGAAAAGGTTGCTTTAAAGTAACTATTAATATTTTTTTATTTTCGTTGGGTTATAAAATAATTGTTCCATTTTTTTCATTAGGAACCATTCGTAGCATTTGAAAAGTTGCTTCAACCTTCTTAAATGAAAGGGTTAAAAAAAATTATCACAAATATTACCACAGAAAAAACTGGCGATACAAAAATCACCATCAAACTTTTCCATCATGTTTTCCTATCGATGGAGTTAAATGAGTTCGCTTCTCGTTGTCCACGTCTTCACATTTTTATTTGATTTATGAAATTTTATTTAAATTTTTAGATACACCAAATATGTTAAAGAATGATGCAAGTAAGGCAGCGTGCTAATACCCTGTATAAACAGAAAATAAATTAAAGATTGTCTCAATATACGTGCGATTAGTTGCTTTGAGTCTATTTCCAAATTAAAGCATGAATCAAAGCTTTTGTACTGGATAAAAATAAACTTATATGAAATGTGTTGAACATATTTTATTTTACTAGGAAATAAAGAAATCCGGAGCATTGTCTATCATCTTTTGTTACAAGCTAAAACGTATGGCTAAGAAAATAATTTAAAGTTTTGCCCTAATAAACTAAGATTCCTTTTTATATACATCAGTTTATACAATGCCTCTGACTTGCTTCAAACTTTTAATTAAAAGCTTTATTAAATACAACAGAAGTACTTATACGGAAATATTAGGTACATTAAATATAAACTAAACATAACTAGATCTTTAAAACTTATACTAGACCTTTAAAACTTATAGGTTTTTTGTTAAAATCTGCTTCGTTGAGACGTGCCAGTTCTTTGACGCAAGTAGCATAATTAATTTTCTTGAAAATTTTGAATGTTTCGATAAATGCATTGTTTTAAGAAATAAACATGAGAAAGAAACTTACTAGAATATTGTTACAAGTATAATTTGTTTCAACTAGATTTTATCCACGGCTTTGAGGGCGTGGTAAAGAGGAAAATGGGAAAAATTGTGGATGTATGTGTGTGTATATATATAAATATATATATATATGTGCATACCTATATATATATATATATATATATATACATACATAAATGTTTAACATGAACTGCCATATTTTAAGATTTAAACGTCAAAGGGATCGGTTCCCCTTTTCGAATAAGAAAAAAAATGTGTTCTCTTAACAGAAGATATAGATCACAAAAATATCTACACCAAATTAAATTAAAAAGGAAATAATGAAATTTATAAAGAAATGGTAATAAAAATATTGGGATGAGACGCAAAAAGAAAATGACAAGAGTAACGCAAGAATAGGATACTAAGATATGCACAAATTTTCCACACGAAACATTGAAATATTTGTGGAATGAAATTAAATAACAAAAAATAAATAAGATTTCAGAGTGCCATTCATAACTATCTGTAAGTAGGTATTAAAAGCAATATATAAAAAACTAAACCTTTGTTGTTCATTAATGACTATTATAAATAAACAAGCATAATTTTTTTTTAATATGACATACTCTCACAGATGTTCTATATTTACTGAACGTTAATAAAATTGTACAATACGAAACATATCAAATTACATTCCATATGATGTGAAACTCTGTACACTACAGCTCTGACACAAATAAGACTTATCATCTGTACTTTGACGCAAATAAATCTTATCACCTGGATGACTACTAATATCACCGTATCTACATATGCAAAGTTATAACTTTTAGTAGTTACGGTTGCAGTCTGTTTATTTGACTAATGAAATAAAAGAAGAAATGATAAATCATTTTTTACTTATTATATGATATACGTATCATATCGTAATATCATTTAAAACATATGGTTTTAAATATCAGTCCGTTTTACCTTCAGTCTACTATAGAAAGATGTGATTATCGAACCTCCTCTGACTTTGATTATCGTCATGGAAACTCAAATGATTGATGTGGACGAAAGAGCTTTGCGCTACTATTATTTACTTATTGCGGGCGTCTCAAATGGGCATTTCGAGGTCATAAAATGCCGCGCTGCCTACGCACTTGTGTTGTCGGATTTCATAATTAAATAATAATGTATGTAGGCCGTGCTTCGTCTTGTGTGAAATATACTTGAAATAAATGAAATTACGCACGCGTGTGGATGTTATCTGTTTGACAAGTAAATGAAATAAGTGTCTGACGGGCAGTTAATTGGCCCCTATCTGCTGAAGACAGTAATTCGTGGAATTATATGGCAAGCAAAATCAGCTCTAATCGCAAAAGAAAAAAAAATCAATTTACATTAAGATTTATTATTGTCCATAAAATAGATCAATATGTTAGCGAACAAAAATGAAGTACTATTGAAATACTAACAGAGTTTTTGAGCGTGATCTACTTAGTTGGATACCTAGGTCTGAATTGCGTCAACGAGTCTACTAAAATTTTGTTAGAATTTAATGTTATCATAACTGAAAACAAAATTAAATGGCACAAGCTTTATTTAGTAATTACTTGCATGACCTCGTTGCTCATTTAGCATTCTTGTGGGCTCTAATTCAGTTCCTGTGTGTTTCATCACCATATAGGTTCTATTCGAGAAACTCTTAAGTTCACATTGCTAAATTACTTAAATAATTTAAGTCATATATAAATAAACTAGTAACATAAATATATAATTAAACTAGTGCCATAACACCTACATATATTCATTTAATTATACTTTTCAAATCTCGATTTTCCTTACATCGCGGTACATTATGATATGAAATAGCTTGTATTTTTTAACGATTACATTTATGTAAATTATTGTTAGTTGTAACAGTTTTATAACTTACACACTCATTTATGGCTTCACCCTATTTATTTTGTGTTTTTTTTTTATTTTTTTTAAAATAACTTTTAAATAAAAAAAGAGTGCATATATTTATAAGAGGATAAAATAGAGTATAAAGTAATGTAATACATTTATATGAGTTACAATTATATACTTTTATTTCTTTCATGCACCGTCAATAATTTATATAGTATGCATCGATTAGATGACATTAAGGAGGTGAAATTTGCTTTTAATTGTATGATATGAAAATTAAATTATTCCATTCAAAGCAACACAGTGGGAAATTTTACTAATCATTATCTGACTGCATTCATTTATTTCAATATCTGTTTTGCCGTCTTCATATAAGAGAACTCACTTGGAGGCGAAGATACGTAAGTGGCGAAGATATGTAAGTATATCCATCATTTCTCCGAAACTATGATAGTAGGAAAAAATTGTAATTTTCTTGAAAAGTAAAGCATATAAATTTTTGCATATATTGTAAATTAACAACATAATAAATTACTTTTGTGTTATTTTCTTAAACTTCTGTTAATATCGCATAATCATCCGAATTTTTAAAAAAAAATTACCAATATCTTGTTCCTGGCACTTGGTTGCACTTTATTTATATTGACGACATTCCAAATATAAAACAAAATAGAAAGAATATGGCAATTTACAGCAAAAAAGTTATAATAGTTTTCCTAAATCGCTATACGTAATTTATAAATAGTTCATGCAGCATTATTTACGATTAACAGATTGAAAATATTACTTTATGATATTTTCAAACATTAAACCACAGAACAAACGCCATATTCGTGCTAAATACGAACACAACAATAAAATAGTGATGGAAATATTGATATTTTGTCATATTGCTCCCATAACATAAATTACAAATAGAAGTAATGTACGAAACGATTAAATGTGACTTGGTTCAATTTACGACATTTAAGTAATTGAGAAAAACCCATAGAATCATCTACTTGGAGGCTCCAGGACTTAATTTCTTCGTTTGTATTCAATTTTTGTTTAGGTAAACATATAGTGTCTGAAATTTCTAAACACGGAACTATTACAACCGAAAATAAGACAAGGGAATGTGGCTCGATGTAAACTGTTCATTGGTTTATGAAGAAATTTTTTTAAGTTCTATGTGAAAATTTTTAAATATTAGCAATACTACGAAAGAAAATAACTTGTGGAATAATCGAATAATAAGTATTTTTTTCAGCATGAACTGAATAAAAATTAAAAGAAAGAAAATTTCCATCACATAAAATTAAATTCTATTTACATATCGCTCGTAGCTTGTCTACTATTCGGAATTTTCCTTCCATTAGTATTTATAAGTAAAAATATTCATAAATAGTGTAAACGTTAAATCTATTTTAATAAATAGATAGTATCGACGAAAAATGTTCCAGCTGTAGAATGGAGTTCAACAATTTCGTACAATTTTGTATGAAAAAATTCACTTAATGGATAAATATCAAATATATTAGTTTATTCAACAAAACCATAGTCAAAACTCTGCTGACTTCTCTGTCAATGCACTGTCTCATCGCCCAGTCTCAGCATTATTACATAAGCTTCTAGTTCTCCGTCTATCTTGTTTATTAAGTCGTTCAATATTTAAAAAGTAGTTTTAATTTGGCCCACGACTTTATGACTATCAACATATCGAGTTTTACAAGGTTTGTTACCTGTGAAAATATATTCCGAAAATTTTTTTTTATTTTGTAGCATATTATTTGTTTCACAATCCAATACTTGTAATCAATACGTTGGTTTTTCGATGGTTCATATCTTATATAATTTTAAACATAATTGTAAGCTGTTGTGTTACAGATTGTTATTCTTATTGGTCACTCATATTGACTATCGCCAATAAGAATAACAATCTGTAACACAACAGCTTACCACATTGCCTATTCGCCATCTGTTGATGAAATGTCAATTTATTATTGGATAGCAATCATAGCGAAACAAAAAATTATAATTGGATGTTGGTGTTGTACATTGTTGAAAACAGAATGTGTTTATGTATAAAAATGTAATATATGTATTTGTTTAATGCTGAATTATACATACATACATATGTGTGTATATATATATATATATATATATATATATATATATATTACAAGATTTAATATTTGACGAAAACACTTCGAGTTTTTGACATCATAAATTCCGGTAAGGGTGAAAAGCGAGCCAAGTAACAGGAAATATACTTAGAATTATATGTAGAGTACAGTTGTGAGAATCAAATTTTAGTCCCCAAGATTCAAAGTAGGAAATTTTTATCTGTTATAATTCTCACTTGGTTGATCTATACTAAATTTAGAAAAATTATAAACCTTATTTGAATAGTTCACACCAATCTGGTAAAGCTATTCTCAGGCTATCGTACGCCGATAGAAATGTATTAGTTTCCAACTGAATATATAGCAGGAATTGTTACAAGATTTTAAGTAGCCCTAATGATACTCCTACATATATTAATAATTAACAACGTTTTGCCATGAATATTGATCGATGTAGTTTCTTCAAATATTATACCAGTGCGTGATGTATCGCAGTTTATTTTTGTTACATAGAACTGGAAGCACCGCTATAAGTAAATTATCGTTGTTTGTAATATTCACCAATACATGCTGCAAACGTTTCGTGCGGGTATTTGGCGCTTCATAGTTATATACGGCGTAGTCTTGCGTCACCTGTGTGCTTATACAATTCATTATTATATAATAATGAAAACAAACCGCTCCACGTCGTCGTTGCATCGGGCGCTGGACAACGGAGCTTCGAGGTATACAAAATTACTCGCGTCTGTGAGCGTTAAGCCTTCCACATACTATGCGACAAGGTAGCAACTGAAACTGTGTTATGAATTGCACTACCATTTATGTGTTTCCAATTGACACTTTGATTTGTTTTTAACATTAATAGTACTTTTTTTAAATACTAAACTTACTACTTTAAGTACATAGGATCACAAAATACTTTACTTTTACCGGTGTTCTGAATCATATCGCCAGTATATCAAGTACCGAATCTGACGAAAAATACATGTTATTTTATTATTATTATCAACTCTCTTTCGCAGAGTGTAATTAAATTAAAAATAATGTAATAATTAAGGTACAACCCTACGTAGACAATAACATAAGTTGCATGGTTTTGCAGTAGATAACAATTCCAGGACAAAAAATTTAGCACCTAGTATTCTGTGTAACAAGTGTTATGCATAGACTTTACTTTTCAATAATTTCGCATTATTTTGAATTATGTGGTGATTTTTTATTTAAAAAAATATCTCTGCCACAAAATATCATAAAACAGAAAATTTTTTTGTGTTTTAATTCATAACTTTGCAACTAATTGCGGCCAAATACGACATGAGTATAATTCACTTTAAGATGCGTCTGAGTGCTTAACCCGAGAAATACCATAATTCCTGCAGAGTGTAAGTTCATACTTTTTACTTACTTTTAACTAGTGTTTGCATATGTCCATTGTTTTGAGAAAACTTGTAGGTTGGACATAAAACTTGTAAGTTGGTTTTTGATAACTAAATCAATAAATATAAAATTATGTTAGAAAAAGGCATGACTTCTCGTATAACTTGCATTAAAAGGTGTACGACTGTGAATAGACAAGTCTTCCTTTGTAAAATTTGCCATTGTAGAGTCAACCAGAATAGTTAAAGTATAATGAAGAGTTAAAGTATAATTTTTGTTAATTGAAAATTATAAGCAAGCAAAATAGAATAAGTTAGAGAATTATCTTTATATAAAAAGGCATGACTGCTCGTATAATTTGCATTAAAAGGTGTACGACTATGAATGGACAAGTCTTCCTTTGTAAAATTTGCCATTGTAGAGTCAACCAGAATAGTTAAAGTATAATGAAGAGTTATAATTGTATGTATAATTTTTGTTAGTTGAAAATTATAAGCAAGCAAAATAGAATAAGTTAGACAATTATCTTTATATAATAATGTATCCTTTTAATATCATGAACAATATAGGTAATTTAATATATGTGATCAACAAGGATTCCTTTCCTGGGGTATAATTATAGGTGTTCTGCGAAAACATGAAATAGCAAGAATAGAATAGTAAATTCAAGGAATGTTTCACTGGTGGGTATTGTATTTATTTAATGATCATCAAAAAAAAACTGGTATAATTTGAAATGCCTATAACTTGTGTTTACCTGGATTTGAGTATCGATAAATTTTAGTTACGTCGAAAATATTATAACTAATTTTAATAAAATCGAAGAGCAGTCTTTAGTTAAATAAATTTCTTTACTACGATGAAAAGTTATATTGAAAACTTTACATGCCAGTCAATAATATTTTAGTTATTATTTGTTATAGAGGCCAATTTAGTATATGTGTGTGTAAGCACTTCCTAATTTAATATTTTTTCTTCTTAAAAGTTTTCAAACAATGGAAAATTTTGATGGTAATGTGTTGATATAATTTTAAAAATTTTCAAATTTACTTTTACATTAAACTAGAACATACGGAAGGAAATATTTTATATGCTTGAAGCATAACCTACAATTTTTTATACAATTTATATGGTAATTAAATTATCAGAAACTAATTGGATACCAGAATACATGTTGGATATGTAACATATTTTCGGGGAGTAAAATATAAATATTATTAGCTTAGTATTTAATTTCTGATTACGACCTAAAATTTTTTTAAGCAAATCTAAACTATTGTAATATATATCGAATGCATATAAATTAATTGTATGAATGAAATGTTGTTTTATTTATTATGCAATGACTTAATTTATGCAATCTATAAACAATATTTCAAAGGTCGATTGACATTTGGAATAAAATAAGCAGTTGGTACTAACGGCCACCTTGGGATCACATGTCCCATGTGACCATTGTACCCTTACCCTAACCTGCCGCATTTCTTCCGGCCAATCTGAAAGTGGTTGCATTTGGCCATAATATACATACTGTGCTTCCATTGTTATTGAAAATAATAATAAAAAACGCTCCTATGTTTTTATTGTCCTGTAACGATACAAAATAGGTTAATACGTCTTGTTAATTAGTTGGAGTTTCACTAATGAAAAATATGATATACTTCTTTTTCAGTTTTAATTGGATATGTCAAAAATTTAGATTACAAGATGATATACATTATTAAGTAAACAGTAGTAAGTAATTAAGATTGGTACTTATTGGCACCTGGGTAGAAATACCCAAACAAAATGTCGTTTTTTAACACAAATCGTAAAAGTAAGTTTACTTATTAATTCATTTGACTTTTTTATGTCAACATTTTAATATCATTTTACCTTTATCTATACTACATATGACCTTCATTTTAACTGCCAGATTTAAAACCATCCAATTATTAAAACGCTGATAAAACGGTAAACGAAACTATTTTATTACAGTTGGAAGCAAGTTTACGACATCGTAATGCGATAGACGGAAGCGTTTAGTTCTTGGAATTTGTCGTCTTTTAAATCGCTTCAAGAATGATTTAGTTTGAAGTTATTTACTGTATTGTAGTTTAAGGTATGCATGAGCTTACTTTTTTCTGTTAACCCTTTCTGCATGGATTTTTAAAAATTAATCTAAATAATTTATGTTACTAAGAGTCGTACCAGGAGCCTCGAAAAAATAGTTAAAAAATATATTAATATTTTCATCAGAGTTAATAACAAAAAATCATCTATGCAATTGAAGCATTTTATGCAGTTGAAGTCAACAGCATACTATGCAATTGAACGTATTTTAAGTACTGTACTATATATGGAACAAAACTCAGTTCAGACTTTCTTAGGTCATATTTAAATTTCTATTTATTTGTGTTTTTAAAATATGAACGGATATGTATAAATACGTACTAGCTGTCACTTAATGGAATATGTCATTCGGATTTAAAGTTAATAAAAGATTTATTCACTCTACAGTTTACGTATGAGTGGAAATAGTTACGGTCTTCATTGAGACAAAGATAACAATTACATTTGCTGCAGTATATATTAGCTTTGTGGCTACAAATTTTGCAACGCTGGCGGTCATTTGCCCAAATGGGCCACTGATCTATGCTATATTATGTTACCTCACGAATTGGTAACCCAATACGTCTTTGCTTTGTATTTTCTTTTGCAGCTAAAGTAGGTTGTCCCCTTTCACAAGTCGTAGGAGTGAATACTTCTGTCGTTTCGCGCATTAAGACATTTGCTATGTATAGCTTAAAATCTAACAGCATGTACAAATCTTCACCTTTTTGCTTATAATAGCGACGTCATAGTAAACAACTATTTACACATATCGGATCAAACATGTGAAAGAGGATTCGATTGTACCATTTTTAGTTCTGATTTGAATTCTCTAAAATCATAACATAGAGTCCAATAAATCTACGCCACCAATGTATTTATTTCATATCTCTACAGCTTTTGGGCGAAGTATATATATTTTCATTGTCTTTCCTTTCATATATCTCTTTACATTTCCCATAAGATCTTTGCCGACATAAGAAGAACATAAATTCACCAGCTTATTATCCTCCCATACAGTAACACTAAGTTCAATTTCTTTTACTGCAGTGCATTTTTCCATGATATAACCTCTACCACGTTTTAACAATTCTTTGGTGCTTGGCAAATCAATTCTTTGTCTTTTATTCTTTTTATTTAGATAGTACCTAAAGATAGAATCCATCCAGAAGCTAACGAAAAACGCCATGAGTTGCGAACTTGTGTACCATTTATCAATAAAGAGTTTATGATTTAAAATTCGGCACTATATTTACCAGTCTTGTTACCACATTTCCTGTAGAACCCAAATTCGGGTAATTTTCAGCTAAGTCTGTTCTGTGTTTTCCTGTAAATAAATGGAAGTGATAGCTGAATCCACTAGCTCCCCTCAAAACCTAATTTAGATATGCCTTCTTATGTGGCTCTTTTACGTTATACTGTTGCATACGTGACGTTCTTGACTTTGTGGGTATCATATGTTCATTAGCGGCCAAGATACAACAGAGTTCGTTAGTCTTCCAAATATAGAACGACATGCGGTAAAGAAAATGAAATATTTAACTTTTAACGTATAAAAGTGTAATTGAACTATCTTTTCTGGATGAATATTCAAAAATTGCTTAGTCAATTGGTATTATATAAGATATTTTCATAAAATATTACTTCGCTTTCATAGTATTATTCTCAGAAGATTGATTTGACGATTTATTTAAAATAATAAAAAAAATATACTTTGAATTTAGTGCTTGACAAGAAATGAAGCATATTATTCAAATTCAGTCTTCATATTATTGAAACATATTTCTGACATTAGGAAAACCCTGCAGTATTATTTTACAAATTAAATTGGGTACTTATCACGAATCATCGGCATCGATAATATACCAACGAAACATAATTCTTGTAACTTCGACTGTGAACAGATATAAAGATGTGCAGTATAAACAATTATTTGCATTATAAGGATAGACACACATTAAATGAGTTAGTTTCAATTCAAGAAATGCAAAATTAATACATTAGTACATGCTTATTATTCGACTCATTACTCATGCTAAATTCTCCAATTTTTTAAAGTGAACAAATTGTTTAATTTCATTATTTTTTTTTAGTTACATACTGACATATTTGTTATATTAATTTATTTATATTCTTCATAATATACTGCAAATTTTACCTAACATATTTTCAACCAATATTTAATACGTAGCTTTTTATAAGAAAACTATCGACATCGATCAAATGCAACAAAACATCTTTAATTATAATTGCACACAACTGCCGAACAAATAACCCTTCGTTTAAATAGTAATCAAGACGAGCGAAATAACGTTACGCTCGTAATATTTACGTGAGTCCTCGAAGATGCCTTTACCTTTCGACATCAATATAGGACTTCAATTCACATCATTTGTTTACCGCCGCACTTCACTAGTAGACGATAATAAAAGACAAAAGTGCCGTAACGCATAATGACTGCGGAGTTGTGACGTAAACAGAATTACCTGTATCTGCATATTTTTGTTACTACTACGTCACGGTACCTGTTCATACAGATACGACCACGGTACTTGTATGAACAGATACCGTGTGTGTCAGATAAAGTTTATGGTGAATGTTTAAATTGCTAAATATTCATATTTCTTTCATCAGAATTAATTGTTATGTCTTCATTTGAATAGTTATCACTGCAAGTAAAAGAAAACTGAATGAGGAAAAATGTCGAGAACGGAAAGCGTACTCCGTTCATTAGGCTTTTGGAAAGCATTTAGAGAATGGTTTCTGAAAAGTATTACTTTTTAATATAGAATATACTTTAACGATTTTGGTGCCAAATTTTACTGGATTCTGTGTTTTCTTAATTTATTTAATATAACTACAGTTCAAATGGCTCATGAGTGTTATTTACAAAAAGAAAGTAGTCAATGACATTTGGAAGATATATTTAACGTACTCTGATATTATTAAAATGACGTAATTTGGAGCTGAGATTTAAAATTGATAAAAATATTGGGTTGGCTAATATAGAACGAGCAATCATCAATGTTATAACTTTTTATCATATTTTCATTTCAAAGTTAATTAATCGTCGAAATAAAAAACACCATCATTTTGTAATATATGTGTCTAATGCACTGGCAGAGAGTAGATAGCACCTGCGTAAAACTCAGGGGCTTTGAATGTAAACTATCGTGAACTGTCGTAAGTGGTGTTAATCATTATAGGTTTTTTTTTCGTAAGGCGTTGCCGAGCGATCTAAATAAACAATAATCAGTGGGTTCAAGGTCTGGGAAATATGGCGGGTGGACGATCTGTGACCAATCAAAATCTAAAACTTTGAAGCGGGTCTGTTTGGGTATATGAGGACCGAGCTAGGCTACGGCTAGTCCGGACTAAGTCCATGTGGTAGCGCCGTATTTTATGTTTTTTCCCAAGCATTGTAAATTATTCTCCATAGTTCCATCAGAACTGCTGAGCTCAGTTGCTAGCCAACGTTTCGCTAATCGGTTATCTTCTTCATTAAATATTTTTAATCTCTCGTTATCCAATTCCACCGGTCGACCCGAGCGTGGTTGATTACTCAGATAATAATCGCCGCTGCGAAACCGCTGGAACTATCGTTTTCAAGTAGCTTTATCTATTGCTTCAGAAGCTACGCGTTGGCATATGTTTCGCGTAGTTTCGGCAGCAACGTGACCAAATTTTTACTCTTAGAATAGACAGTGTCTCACGTGCGTCTTAATTTCGTCCATATTTTATGCGTGTTAACAGTGCAACGTTTGAGTTACTACTGAATAAGTGAGAGTGTGCCGCGCCTTTATATATTTTCGATCCTGAAAGCTTTTAAAAGGTTCCTATATTTTCTGGGTAATTTTCGAAAAAACACACATTACTATTTAGCCAACCCAATATTTACCATCATTTGCACAAGAAATCATTTGTAAAAAACTAAGCCACCGGTCAACGAAATTGTTACATAAATTCTGATGTTGCACGAAAACGATAACAAATGTTTATGTAAGTTCTGCAGTGAAGGAGTTTTCCATATATTTGAAGAACGCTCAAAACAGAACATTATTTGTAATTATTTTTTTCCTTTACAGCTTCCATTAAATAACATAAAGTTCTCAAATATATCAATAAGGCATTTTGAATTATAAGCGCGTACGAATTAAATAGTTAAATACATCCGTCTTCAAAGCGCTGTGGAATACTCGGATTCAAATAAGCTTAAACAAAGGTGTTTTATTTTCAACTATCATGGTAAGACATGTCATTTAACTTGGTTTCAAAATTCTTATATAGAGATATTAATTTAACTCTGTTTATAAGTAGATATTTTTGAGATCGTTGTCAAATCGATATTTCTATTTTATGTAAATTCTGTTTTTAGGTGCCTACGATATTTTACGTAACCCAGAACATCACGTAGTTACGATGATTTCAATGACAAAAACAACTTATTATATATATAAATATATATATATATATATATATATATATATACATATATATATACATATATATACATATATATATATATATGTATATATATATATATATATATATATATACATATTTATATACGTTCATGCATGATAGTGTGCAAATCGCATTCTCTCTTTTGGTTTCATCGTAGTCATTATGTCAAGCCTGTATATACCGGTACATAATTAGATACCTGCCTACGTACATATGTTTAGTCAATTCGTGCGTTATTTATGCCTGTACTTACTTATTTACCTGCTTATTAATATCTTGGTTCCTCTACGAATTTTTATATATCATACATGCATATATTTACCTAGCTATTTATTTTGTTACATTACAGCTTACGTTAAGACAAGTAAGACGAGTTCAAACTCGGAAGAGTTCACTTCTCACTAGTGAAGAGTCCCTGTAAGTACCTTTTAACTCTATCATTGTACCTTGATTTTGTTAAGGAGAATTCTGTGCCATGGTTGGTCGAAAAAAGTTTTAGAGACTTTATTAATAGATTGTCTTGAGATTTTTAATATACATATTCATAAATTATATTAGTTTATCAGTTTATACAGTAATATTCTAAGCTTTCTTTATAACACTAGACTAGCGTCATAAAAAAAATTTATTCGAATTAGTTAGATAATGCCGAAGATATGAGTCAACATACACAAAGCAGGCCATCTACTGCAGTGTCTGGCTGAAGAATAGTAATTCCGATTTCAATGACAGAGCCTTTAATTAAGACTAGTGATACAAATTTGGGAAGGGATATCATCATATCTCACGATTTAAGCAGGAAATACCAGAATAACGTCAATACTAAGACATTCGAACCCGAAATTTAATTACGGGGTTTCTGGCGGAAACCCCAAATAATAATTTAATAACAGCAGATCCTCAAGTCTCACGGATCAGTCGGGCAGTAAAGTTATACCTGATGTTCATTGGCAGAATCTCTGTTTGAAACCCAGAACACCAATTTATTAAAAAAAAATAGATCTCCAAATCTCACGGTTAGATAATACCATGGCAGCATCAGGACTGAAGAGTTACAACCAGGACTTCCGTGACAGAATTTATACTTTAGAACCATAATACTAATTGAAAAACAGCAGGTTCTCCCGTCGCACGACTTAAGCAGGTAGTATTCCTAGAACGTTAAGAATGAGGAGTTGCAACTCGGAGTTCAATGGGAGATTCTCTGCTTGTGGCCCATAATATTAATTTAAAAACAGCGAATTCTCAAGTTTAATTGTTTATGTTGGCGATACTACTACAGCATTAGTACTGAAAACGTAATACCCAGATATAAACAACAAAGTCTCTACTTGGGACCCACAATACTTACAATACTACCCAAAACACTATTTAAGAGTCGTAGATCCTTAAGTCTCACGGTTTTGGCAGATAGTACCCCTGCAATATCAGGACTATGAAGAACCGCAATAAAATTTTTAAAACAGCAGTATCAGCATTGAGAAATTGAAATCGAAAGTGTACAAACAGAGTCTCTGCTTGAGACCCAGAATTTAAGTCTAAAAATAGCAAATCTTCAAGTCTCACTGTTTAGACAGGCAGCACACTTGTGGGACCAGGACCTGGAAATCGAAGGTTACAATTATTATTATGTACCTAAAAATCAAGAAGAATCATAATAAATATTAAGTGACAATCGGTTAAGTAGAAATGATTGAAAATTTGATTAAAATATATGATTCAGAAATATCATGCGGAACGAGAAGCTAAATGAAAACGTTCAAAAACTTGATATTATGCCTTCGTTCGTTCTTTTATAATGTTTGTCTAGCTATTCACTGTATTATTTTCTAGCGACATCAAATCAAATGAGAATGAAATAGATGAATTTGCTTCCCATTAGTGAAGGATTTTTGTCGTCATCTTTCCACCCCATCTTAACACCCTGATTTTACTAAGAGTAACTTTATGTTGATTTTAGTCTTATCTTATTAGATTATGATTAGACTTATACCACCCAAATTCGATTGCAGACCACATTCAGTATTGAGGAATTCTATGAATGTTGGACTATACTGAGAGGTATACCCTACCAAACAACAATAAAATAATTATCTAAATTGGTTTATTAATGTTAGAAACATGAGATCAGACGCACAAAAAAAATTAAAAAAATACAATCAAATTGAGGCAATTTTAAGTAGTTTAAAAAAACATTTAAGTGCTAGTAGAACTCGAAATGCCCTTAATCTTCTTGATTATTTAGTTGTTTTCATATGTCTTTTTAAAAGAGTTTGTTACTATACGTATTAAACTAAATAAACAACTTTTTAAAATTTTCGGTACATTAAACAAATAAACGGAAAAATAGATGACCAAAAATTGTGTTTTCGGAAAAAAACTGATGTTTCTTGGACTTTTCCTAGTTGAGAAAAAAATAAAAAATTAAAACAAATTACTTTTGAATAGATTTCATTGCCAGGTACATTTCTATAAGCAATTTCCTTTAGGTGACTTTACAGATTGAAATGACTGGACAACGATTTTGAAAGCATTTACTTCAGCAATATTTATAATAGAAAAGGCTTTGCGAGGAAATTTGTGACTGTCTTTTTATCCGGCATTTTAGTTTGAATGACGAAGCTTTCTTACTTGAACTTTTCAAACGATTTCTGACATAAACATTTTCTATAATAAAAGCACAGCGGTGTTTTCAACAAGTAGCCATTTACTGTATACAAATTGCTTCGAAGTAAATGAGCGTGAAAAATGAATTACTAAAATAATTTCTCCTGTATAAATTACAAAAATAACTACGACCTAATTTTTTTCGCCCATAATTTAATAAAAAACATTAATACTTACACAACAAGTTCTAATAATGTGGACTTAGTTTAAATTAATATTATGAACATTCTTAATTTATTTTATTACATAATTTATTTTTTCCACTTGCATGAGATTGCTTTATTTTAAAATGTTGCAAATCGTAATCGTAAAGGAAATGTTTTAAGATAGACAGCACATCTCGATCTCCTTCAAATAGGCGATGTCGCGAACAATTTTTAGTTTTGCCAAGGGCTAACTGAGTTTTACATCTCTTTAAAATACCACTGCTCTGAGACACCACAGCGTTGGGTAAAGTTATCTGTTTAACATAGTTAAAAAAACGGAGTTTTTGTGTATTGATAATTTTATCGACGAGATTTTTCTAGTTGATATCCATTCTTTGATTATTTTCTAGATATACTGCAAGGTAAAATAAGATAGGAAAGCGCTAACAAATTGAAAATCAAAGAATCTATAATTCTTCAGAACTACTTACTTTACCTTCTTTTCGTGCTTTACTTTATTATTTTCTTATATCTTATTTCATTTTCTGCCATAAAAGTACCCCGATCAAAATCCTTAAAATAAATTTGCAAATATTAAGCAAATACATTTTAGCGATTTAATAAATCCCAATATTCAACATTGATTTGAGCGTTAAAAATAAATAAAAGGACAGAATCCTATGCACAACTGGGCGGTTTTCCAGATCTACTCTATTTATTTATACTGTAAAGCGGCCTTTGTTTGGATAACGTCTTCCATACTGTGGGTATCTTTTGTACCCGGTCAGTATTTTGCTGAGTTGAGGACTGGAATACCTGTTACTTTTTATGCATGGTGAATCGTAATTATACCGTCTACAAAGCTTAAGTATTAAATTAGATTTCATTATTTTGAAAAGCTGTTTTACTGTTCGGAAAAAAATAAATTTGTCAATAGTATTGTGATTTATACTACTTAATAGACATAGTAGGACACGAATATCCAAAATACCACGTTTTCGCTGTATAAGAAAAAAATTACCTCCCCAAAATTGTTTCTTTTATCAGTAGGTCTTCCATTTTTTTAACTTTTACCTAGGCATCATTTGAATCATTGAATGATTTCTGACTTGCAATTTTTTTTCTAATGTCTCAAAATCGAGGATTGTGTGAAAATGTGACAAAAAGCCAGCGCGACTAATGTAGTCGCTACCAACGTATATCATGACGTTTTGAGTCCGCTCGTGCATGTATCTCGATCTGCCCATGAATAAGAATAGCAGTAATATCATTTGATCCAACAGAACAGTCGATGGTGTTCTTAATTTGGAAAAACTTATCTGTACTTAACTTCGCCTCACTACTTCTAATAAAATTGAATATTTCTCTCTCTACTTTTGCATATTTATTCACTAAATATTGACTTAAGCCGTAAAAGAAAACTGCTATACCAAATATTAGATAGAGAAGACCGAATATTAAAATAAATATATTTGAAGAAAATAGCATGCAAAACCTATTAAGTTCAAGTAAAAAATTAAGTGAGTGTAACCTTTACGCGCGGTTGAAATTAAATTCCTTTGACCTTAACCTGATAGATGGCAAATTTATTTTACAGAGTAACACCTACTAGTAACAAATATCTTGAATTGCGATTGATTTACTACCATCCGTTAACACTCTTGAGATCAGATCATTTTCATATTTATATGGAACCACATCGCTAGTATAATCTTTCAAATGAAATAAAGATAAAACGATAAAGATAAAAAGATTAAACAATATGCAAATAAAATAGAAATAAATTCAAGTATATATGTCTGTATAACACAGCACAGGTACTCACGAAATTCTATGGTCAGCCGATGCTTTTAAGTAACGAAAATTACGTAAGAAAACTATGGATTTTGCTGAAAGTTACTTCAAGTCGCGCCTAAAGAAGTTTTGCTTCAATAAAACTACATTTGATAGCTATTAAAGAATGAAAATAAATTAAAATCATAAAAATAAATAAATTGAACTATGAAGCATTTTTGCACCTTTGACTTTCTGAGGAAATGGATGTTGTGTCTAATGTTGTATTCCATTTTAATTCAATATATAATTTTCAAATTGTATTAAATGCATAGGTTACAGTTGCTTAATTCAATTGCCGCTGTAATATGAAGTTTAGCTTCGTTATTGTCCGTTAGTGACTATCGTTCGTTATATGATTTAATTAGTAGATATATGATAAAAAATATCAAATCTCTTAAACAGTATATAGGAAGCTCTTCCAACATGAACGTTAAAATTATTTCTTATTTCAATATCATCACATTTAATTCATATACAATAGCAAAAAATTCCATGCCTTGGTGTGTTGGATTGATCACAATACGGCACACCGCGGGGACCTGGGTTCGATTCTCGGCCGCTTGTCGAGCAGGGCTGGACTTGTGTTCTGGTTGGCTGTAAGAGATTCCTCTCGAAATAATAAGTCCGTCATATGTATTAACTGTATACGTTAAAGTATACAGTTAGAAAATTAAAATTAAATGTGAAATAAAAAATATAAAATGAAATGTCGTCATAAATTACCTACCAATATTAAGAGCTGTATCCTAACAATTCTGGCTTATTTTTTTTTACCCTTAAATAGGCTGCTGTTTATTTATTCTGGAGAACTGAAATTGCTTAAAATCGGTTGAGCCTTAATTTCATAATTTATAACTATTAGTTCTCAGTACTCTTTGGTAATTCGTAAATTACAAGTTAGATCGTTAAAGAATATGGCAACACTATTTAAAACGATTAATTTCATTAATAGCTTGAAGTCTTTAAAATAGTTCGAAGGTGTTCCTAAAATCACATCATTACCTAAAAAGTCTCATCCTGTTCCGATTGTTTCCAATCCTTGTCTATATATTATTGACATTGAAATGCAAGACGCCACTAAGAAAATGCTTAGAACATTTACAAACCCTCTGTGTAATAACCAAATTAATCTCTACTCACCTTGCATAATTTAGTTTGAATATACGTGAAATGTATTTTCTAAATGTAAACTGCAACCTTGCCTTGAATAAAATATCAAGCTGCTTTGAAATGCTTCAAGTCGAGAATTGAATGTCTTGAACTTAAAGTGAACCGATAACGAAAGCACAAAGGCTTCTAATTAGAAGTATACGAGAATGGTGAAGGGGCTTTGATATATTGAGGCATGCAAAGGTAATGGATTTGCGGAGCAACGTTTTTGACGTTTTATTTTATTTATGCGTATTAAAACTTATGTACATTAAAAGCTGAAGAAATCGTTGGAAATAATTGCAAGAAATTTTATCGATAAAAACTCGGTCAAGTGTCAATAAAAATCACCCTAATAAGGTTTGGTAAATACTTAGGTACATGTTAACATTAAAAGGTATATACATTACAAGGTAATATTTCCAATAAAATATTTACAAACATTAATATTATTTTTCACTGTTTATAAATAGGTAATTGGTCAGGACGTAGTAAAATAGATTGAAAATATAGTAATTTTTTAAAACTGTCTAACATAGAATCGTTGTTCTAATTTTCTGTGAACACTTTTCCGGAGAAAAAATTTTTAATAACGTTGTTCTTCTTTTATGATTTTCATTTTATCTGTGTCAGAATGTGTCGTTACATTTTTAGAAAACAAATTTTTTGCTTTCCATATAAATTGGTTTTTATGGAATAATTTGAATTGTATGTTATGTGCTTATATATTTATTTAAAAAAAATTATTGAAGTCTTCTGAAAAATGTTATAAAATATTTAATACAAAATTTTAGTTATTTTAGTTACGTCAAGTCTAGATGTCGTTTTTGAGAAAAATGTATGTTATAAGTAGATAGAGAAACATATGAACAGGTCGGTGATTTTACAAGTGCTCCCTTTTTTTTAGATATATTAAAGAAAAAAAATAAAAGAAAGTAATCTCCTCTTTTTGAACGTCATATAAATGAAATATGAAGATATGAGGCGATTTAACTTTATTGTTAAATGTAATAAGTTGAATAAATATTTGCAATTTATCTTGACATTTTAAACTACGAGTAACTATGGAAGCGTGCTCATGGTGGTCCTGCTAGGGGAAAATTTAAGAAAGTTCGTTTAAGTCAATGTATATTTATTAAAAATTGTACGCTATGAAAGTTGAAAAAAACAGTACGAATTGATGTCGATATTTGGCCATTATCTTTCCACCTTTTAAATTTTACTTGAGTTTAGAATGCTAAGTGCACAGGGAGCGGAATTAGTGCAAGATGATATATCTATTACAGCAAACCACAATGAGAAACCATAAATGATTAATGCTTGAAGTTTAATTAATTCAGAATTAATAGAGAGATTTTAATTAATTAAAAAAGAACTGAAAATAAGGAAATTATATACCAGAGGTATAAATTTATACTATTATAAAATCGCAACGGGATTAAGTTTGGTGGAATACGTAATTAAGATCTTAAAATAAATCGAAATTTTATATAATTCTTCCAAATTCTCTATTCTTTCCAGTTTTACATACAAATTTAGGCTATTATATTCTTTCCAAATATTTTGTATGTTTATCGATTTTTGTTCATTTGTTTTTCCATTAGTTTGTGCATCATGAAAAAAATACTAAACATACTGAAAAGTGCAGTTTCACTAATTTAATGATATATTAAAATCTAAAATATTTTGTAATTTAGATTTTGTTCGTAGTTTAGATATAGCGATAGGGACACCCACAATTTTGTATGCGACTCTACAAGTTTCGAGACCTATCTATCTAGTAATCTTCCGTTATGGGAGAATCGCCTTTTATTTCTTGGACGCAACATATCATTTTCTCTTCTAATTCTTTCCCATAATCATGCACATGTTATATCCCTTTTCCTTCATGCTGCCCCAAAGAAAGCATTTCAAGTTGGGTCCGGTTTGCATATGGGCACAGCGACTGTACTATTATGCTCCAATCAACAATCACAATTGCTTATTTAAATGCTCTTATGCTTCTTTGTGAAAAGACTTGGAAATTCATAAATTCGCATCCCAAGTGTGCTGCTGCGTTAAAATTAAGAGAGCTTTATCTTTGCTTACTTCTTCATTGCTTTCTAGAAATTGTAAAAACATCTCGCTATTTATATTAGTAAGCAGCATGACGGTCTAATCATTACTTATCCTATTGAGTCAAGTCCACGAGATAATAAGATTGCTCCGGGAAATCTGTTGATCTCACGATATGCAAATGGTAATCATTGGGTAGATGTGTATTTCTTAAATTAGTAATTTCTAATGCGGGTAAACTTCAACTGATCGGTCCATATGATTTCTTGTCTAATGCAAAATTATATATTATAAACTATATATATATATATATTTATATATATATATATATATATATAACGCTACTACCATCACTATTAGTTAAAATTTCGATGCTATTTTTTTAATAAGGAATAACGAAGTAAAAAAATGTTTAATTTGAAAAAAGCAAAATTGCTAGTAAAACTCGCACGCCCACATACCTCAAACCATTATACCTACTATTAGATAAAAAATACAGCGAATTAAGAAAGATATGTTTGAGGAAAACAGAGTATGCAATCGGTTTAATTAAAAAAAAACAATACCTGCTCGCTGTTTAAAATTGAAAATTGATACAACCTCATCTATGAATTTAATTACGGAACATTTACGCATTCAACAAAACGGAAAGAACACCATATTTAACTTACGATTGTCAAAGAAGCCTGCTCTCACGTGATTGTTCATACGCTAACCTTACCGCACTCCCTGCGCCTACTTGCTCACGATGTGCAGCGAGCGGCGGCGGCGGCGTGGCAGATGTTAGGACGCGAGCGTGACAATCCGTCGTTAACTCAATTATAATTACTATCTTATTATATTATATATCTAATTGTATTATATTTATAAAGTAAATTTTAACAAAGTAAGATTTACGTATATAATTGTGTAGTTAAACAATCATATAAAAATAATACCGCCATCCTATCCTATTTCGAAAACCGTATTCGAGTATTTTGTAAAAAAATCCAGAATTATACAACTTACGGTTATTAAGTTAAAGCAAATTGTTGACAGGTCTTCAAAGCAAAACAAAAATGACAGTGATTTCCTAATAAGAAAACTTTAATGCATGTTTCGCTTTGACCAACTCTGAAGAGTTGGGAGATTACAATTATATACGTTTATAATTTTCATGTGCACACATATATAATTTCAAAGTAGCTAAATCAAAGTGGATTAATATAAATTCGTGCTTTGTATTTAACTTGACGTTATACTCAAGAAGTTTCATCTTGTGTTTTTAGAAAAAAAAACTTTGTTTTTAGAAAACAGAAAAATAATACTTAAGAAGAACATTAAAAATTTTAATAATGTTTGTTTTATGCCTAGAAGGACGTAAGATTTTTAATGATATATAAAATTTCACTTCTGCTTTTAAATTGATACAAAATTAGTCCATATTTCCTTTTCTGTAGAACCAATCACATATTAATATTAAAAAAATTTCATCGCTCTATTTACTACCTAGTCAGAGTAACATCATAATTATTTGACTATTGATAAGGCTAAAAGAAATAAGTCTCATAGGGTTCAAATTCTACACTTTTCGTGTTTATATATTCACTTAGTAATCCAATAATAACAAATGTGACTAAATTTTATATCATTTGAACCAATTATTTTTAACTTTGTCACATTAAAATATAACCAGAAACAGCAAGACACTGAAAATGTCGCTTTTTCGGGAAATGACAAGCATTTTTAACTACTTGTCTTCACTGGACTGCTGTAAAAACTTTTTTATTTAAGTTAATCTGAGGAAAAGCTTTATTGCAAACATTTTACGAACAAACAGAATTTCGTTCATCCCAGGTCGGTGATGCGAAATTATTTATTGTGACTAATGCCAGGTTATGCTTATAAATCATTCGTGTAAAAATCGATCGATCGATCCATTTTTTTATTTCCGAATATTTTATTTTAAAGGGCGTATCTTTGTTTTTAAAGTAGCATTCGCTACAATGGTTTTACTGCATATCCAATTGTTTTCACTGGATAGTTTCTGTTTGTAACTGTTTTTTTTACACGTATATGACTAATTTTGGCCAAAGACATGGATATTTAGCGAATGGAGAAGATATGATCTAAAATTCACGTCCTTTATTGGAGTAGATACTAGTAATTTTTCTTACTCTATACAGGTACTTATTATTAATAGGAATATTTGAATTAAAATCGTGTACACTAAGTTTGTTTTTGTCAATATGGTATTAAGTCTCAATACAATTTTATATAACTTTGAATCACTTTTTTCCATCAATATCATCTTATTTGAGTATATTATCAACTGCATCCAGAATAACTAAATAATTATTGAATGACTGAATGAAATATTTTGCAACTTAAACGTTGATGTGTTGCCATAAATCGATATTTTTATACAATTTAAAAATTATTTAGTGGACCCAACATCTATTGCAATTATTTATTTTCAGATAAAAATATAGATAACGAAGCATTCTTGGTAGCTACTCTAACTTTCATATATGTATAAAGTTATAAGAAAAAATACTGCAATTCTGTTATCTAACTGAACACTATCATAAAATAATAATATTTTGAATGTTATTATTTATATTTTAATTGAATCGATAACTAAGCATGTATTAGATGACTTTCTGATAAAATGAATTTTGTATCTGATATTGGACATATCAGATATTGATCAATTTATTTTAAATTCACAGGCAATATTGTGGGAATTAAATAGCCGCTCTAACATCAAGTTTAACATCCTTATTTTCTTTTAAAAAACTATCTTGTTATATGATTTAGCTACTATATTTATGGTATCAAAATATGAGTGTCTAAAAGAGTACGTAGGAAGCTCTTCCAAAATGAACGTAAAAATGATTTCTTATTTCAATATCATCCCGTTTCATCATACATGTTAGTGTGAAGGTAATAAAATAGTTCATAGAAATGTTAAGAACTGTATCCTAGCAAACAATTTTGACTTATTTTAATGGTTAAATAACTTGCCGTTTATTTATTCTGGAGAAATAAAACTTCTTAAAAACGGTTGCGTTTTAATTTCACCATTAAAAATTAATCCGTTCTCAGCAATGATTGATAATTTGTAAAACATAAGTTAGTTCCATATATAACATGACGTCACTATTTAATACGATTAATTCTGCTAATAGCTTGATGACTTTAAAATAGTTCATACATTTACATTAAGACTCATCAATAACTATATCTCATCCCGTACCGGTCGTTTCCAATCTGTGTCTATATTATTGACATAAAAATGAAAGATGGCTCAAAGAAAATGCATAGACCATTCACAAACCTTATGTGTAATAACCAACTTAATCTGTATACTATTTACACGAGTCACTTTAAATATACGTATACTATATTTTCTAATTTTAAACTCCAACCTTAGCTTTAATAAAATGTCAAGTTGCCTTTAACCCTGGCTGCTTTTGACATACTTCAAGTCGAGAATTGAATGTATTGAATCTAAGTGGAAGCTTGACGAAAGCACAAAGGCTTATAATTAGAGGCATGCGAGAATTATGAAAGTGTTTTACATTTTTCTGAGTCGTGCAAAAGCCATGGATTTGCGGAGCAATAATTTTTGTGTTTCATT
Source organism: Druceiella hillmani (assembly GCA_039881145.1). Taxonomy (NCBI): domain Eukaryota; kingdom Metazoa; phylum Arthropoda; class Insecta; order Lepidoptera; family Hepialidae; genus Druceiella; species Druceiella hillmani. The sequence continues at coordinate 1,102,577 of JAYKKI010000018.1, read as the reverse complement.
TCTTTTTTTTGTATATTAAAGCTTATAAGGCTAAAGAAATCGTGGCAAATAAATACAAACAATTTTATTGATAGCAAGATTGAAGAACAATTGAAGAGTCTGTTGAGTTTCAGTAGCATTCACCATAATGGGGTTTAGTAAACGCTTAGGTACATATCAATATCTAAAGTTATATCATATTTCCTACAAAATATTTATAAATATTATAATTATTTTTTATTATTTAAAAATAGGTAGTTAGTAAGTAGTAAAATATATTGAAATTATACCATTACACTTTTCGTAAAAACTGTTTCCACGTTCTTTTTGTTTTTTTCATTCGAGAATGTAATTGATATGTTGCCAATTACAACCGTTGGTTTGTAGTAAAATAAATTAAAATGTTATATGATATTATTTTATAAAATTTTTTAGGGGACAAATATGAACAACTTTTTTACCTTAGTAAAAATTTTACTTAAATTGGTTTAGTATTGTTTACATGAATATCAAATAAACTGAAAAAAGGTGAAATTAGTAAAAAATTACCCTTAAAATTGAAAATCATTTGTATTTTAGTATTTTATATTTTTATTATTATTATATTTATGTATCGAGTAATTTTTTCTGATATGAACCACCTTTCATTTCTTCGACGTGCCACATTATTTTATCCTCCGATTCTGTCTCTATGATTACGGACATATTATATTTCTTTTGCTTCATGTTGCTCCAAAAAAATATTTAATTGTAGTTAGGCCCAGCTTGCATGCGGGCACTGCTACTATACCATCATGGTCTATGCATCAATGATATTGGTTGTTTATGTAATCTTATACTTACTTTGTGAAATGACTTGGAATTTGCAGCAAGAACTTTGAAATTGCAGCCATATATGCTGCTGCTTTAGAATCAATAGAGCCTCATTTTTATATACATTATAGTTTATATATTATTATGATATATATGATATTGAATATTGTAAAATATTAGTAATAACGTATCCTATATATTCAACTTTAACAATTAACAATTTACTCAAAATTAACCAGAAAAATTATCATCAGCCTACTTCAAAATTGCAATGAGCAGTTGGCGTAAAAAGTGTTGCTAATTACGAGTAGTTATATACTTTACTAAAAGAGAGATTTCTTGTTTCTATTGAGGTTCTGTTGATAGTAAGAAATTTATTTCCTTCAACTGAATTTATAATCGCCTACTTGGCGCTGAGACGTCATAATACAGTTGTCGAGAAAGCAACTTTCTCATGATTGATTACCTGGTTTCTTCCAATTTCATTTAATTGGCCCTTGAATTGTTTAAGATATACATAAAGGCATCAGTCAACAAAACTATAGTGGTCTATCACTAAGTATAATAACATTAAAAATATTGATAAAATTTTGAAAAGCAAGTATCATGATGAATTAAAATTTCTATATATAAGATACTTGGAATCAGCTATCTGTAAATATATAAAGATTATATAAGTTATATTATGTGCATTTAGTAACTGATGAAATTTGCAATTTGATGGTGTATATATATCATACAATTGTGTATTCATGAGTAATTTTATAAAGCAATAAACATTGGTCTGAAATAATATGTTTAGAATGGAGATTTTATTTTATGAATGAAGGAAAAATCGTCTTTTAGTAATTTAAGTATCGTTATACATACTAGTAGTAATTATTAACACGAGTTCCTCATTAAATATTTAGAATTTTCAAAATACGGGGTGATTAATACCGACAGCATGCTGCATTGTCATAGACAAAGCATTCAATATCGCCAGATTTCTGTAAAGCTTTTATTTCTAGTGACTTTAGTATCACGATTTATTGGATTAAATGTTTAATCCTGTTACAATCAAGTGTGTATTAGTTCCAATTCTATCTAAATAGGCGTAAAGAGGAATCTTTTTTATTTTTTAGATTGGAATATCTGTTTGTTAAGTATCATATTGTGAATAAATTTCTATGATTTCAATGTTTTCATTTAATGGATTTAATAGGTGGATCTAAGAAAATCATACATCGATTATTTCTGTTTCTGCCTTCCTGGATGTTTAATTTTTTGAAAAATTTTCTGATTTATATGGTATTACAACGAAAGTACTTTTGTATTGTTATGCATGATCAGATTTTCATTATGATCCCCGGTGTCGTCCTGTGTACCTCTTAGGTACTAAAAGTGGTGGCAGAATTGTGTTTAAATTTATAATTATTAACAAAAAAAATACTGGGTCCAGTCTGTGAAAAGAGTAACTCCAAATGAGTCCTTGATTTTAAAATATCTGGACTACCCTCTGCTAGTTAAGCTATTGTTTGTAGAAAATAAAAGTTTTAATAAGAGGGGAGCTGCGTTATGCCTATAATATTAACGCGTTTTGAATATATTGAGTGAGAATTTACTACTGGGCAGTAACATCTGTTGTAGTTGAGCAGAGCCTAATTGCTTGTGCGTTAGCGAACTTTAATTAAACATAGCAACGGAGGAAGACCGCAACGTCACGCGCAGGACGTGAAATAATAATGTATGTACTTGTGATTTCTTATCGTGAAATAACATTAATAGCTGCTATGTTGAAAGTTTTTTCATATTTTAACTATTACATGGGAAATTAAGAGAATGAACCCCAATTGAAAGCTGTAGATAAATTGATATTAAATTTACCGCCGATTTATCTTATTTGCTATTATATTTTATTAGAGATTTCATTTGTGCTTATAAACTGACTGGGATCTTTATGAACTAATATTAGTATTGTATAGTTAAGATGAACGACTGAAAATGTGATACGCTCAATGTCGAGAGAGCAAATAAGCATTATGAAATTATATTAATAGAATCAACGCTCTTATTTTTTCCTTGATAAAGCGGTTTCTTGGGTCCGATAGTGAACGTTGGAATATCTTAATTATTTGAACAGCTTAACTTATGATATGATAATATATGATTCTATTAAAATACTGGTAGTATATGAAAAATATTCAATACGAAAGCTAAGGTAATTGCACATTTAAAATAAAAAATATTATTTGTTAGAAATATATATCCATCACTTGCTCTTTCGCTTCCTACAATCTTTCTTCTCCGTCAAATTCTACATTCAGAATCGTACTCTTTCTCCATCATACTCCCTTCCTTTTCCCCGCATGAGGCCCACCCCCCCCCCTTGCCACGCTAATATAACTCGATAAGTGTAAAAAAAGTAAATCAAGCAAACTTACTTGATTGACGACCCTCTTATGTGTCACTTTTCATTGCAATATAATTTTTCGCCATATGAATTGATGACATAGTAGTAGAAGGAGTTATATATATAATCAAATTATATGACAACAACTTTTATAACCATTTTGGTGACAAAAGTTATTCAAAGCTTTGATAATTAAATAACTTACCTTATGTTCCTGTTCTACTAACTACAAAAAGAACTGTAACGTTTAAAATGAAACTTACAAAGTAAATTTATGTACATAAAAAACCAATAATATGGGTATGAAATGACTTAAAATGATATTGAAATAATATAACCCTGAAACTGGAACAACGTTTTCAAGATTCAATTTCTTTAGTATGGGATAATAATTTATGGTAGAATAATGGAGAAAATGGCATTCAAATATAATCATTCAAAAATATTTGGAAGAAAAGCGCATTACCTGCGTGCTTATATCCGTGTAATATGCGGCTGCCATTAGTTTTACTTAGAAGCCATTTATACTTGTCGTTAGTTTTACCTCGCGTCGCACGTACGAGTCATGTGCCCATCCATCCGTCTTTGCACTCTGCCACGCACACGCATTAATTTTTTCTATCGGTGAATTTGGGTGTTTCACCTTGAGAAACCTCCTTCAAAACTAATCGAGCACAGTGAGGTTCATCAGTAAAGTTTTTCATTTAGTTTAGTTGAAGACGGTTCTGCCAGACCTTTTCTTTTTCTGACTAAATTAGAAGTCATTATAAATTACCTATTAATGGTCCCCATTTATCTTATGTAACAAACCAAAAAATAATCGAATAAAAACAAATTTTGTAACTCACCATCTTTGGTTGTTTAAGGTCAAGGCGCAAATAAATTTTATTTTCATTTTTATTCCCTACCTACTTATTTTACATTCAGTTACTCTTCTCTTAGAGTGGTTTAAACTTCAAATTCTGAACAAAAATGGCTTCATACTATGTAAAATCGAAATATTTTTAAAAGTAAAATTATTTCTAATAACTTAATATCAGAAGAAACTATGCATAGGATAAATTTTAATTACGAACACGTTATATTTTTTTTATTTTTAGGGTTTCGTAGCAAAACAAGGAACACTTATAGTTTTGTCACTTCGATCTATCTGTCTATCCGTTTATATGTTACAGTCGTTTTATTCGCAGACTGTTTAGTTGAAATTTGATATGGTTGTACAAATTTGTAACCAATACAGATTTATGAAATAAAATCTTTAAAAGAAGTTTTTTGCTGCAGCTTGCCTAGAGGTAAACGGGGCATAGGGCATCATTGAATATGTTTTTCGAAAATATCACACAGTGATCCGTTTACAAATTATTAAGCTACAAAAGCAGTAATTTCTCTTAAAGTTCTTTTTTCCCTCTACTGAATAAACCACTATTTTCCAATACCTGGAAGCTATTCAAAATGATAGTATGTACACATACTATCATTTTGAATAGCTTAGCTTATAACTAATTTAATCATTTTGATTAGCTTAACTGATAACTAATTTAAAAGGAAAACTATCATATATATAACAGCTTAGTTGGACCTTCTAGCTACGAGTAGACACCAAATTTTGTTTCATAGAGTATCGGTAAAAAGTTCGGGGAAACTTCATACTAGTGACATAGATCAACTCCAAAAATGGTTTTATTATCTTAAAATATATATCGAATATGTCTAAAATATATATATATATATATATATATATATATATATATATATATATACATATATATATGTATATATATATATATATATATATATATATATATAAGGAAAACTACGTATCCTTTATTATTTATAAGTAGTTAAATGTGTACAAAATCGTTTTAATTCGAGTTCTACATTTAGGTTTTAAATTTTCATTGATGATAAGTTGTTCAATTCACACAATAACCAGCAATTCCCGCCCACAAATAATTTCATGTTTTCCACATCTATGGAGCAAAAAATCTAATCCAAAAACTGTTCTAGTATTTGTGAGTAAAATAAATTTACATGTGATTAAACATATTTTATCAAAATTATATTAATTATTAAATTAAATAAAAATTTCAGTTTTTTATCTTCATTATATTAAGGTATAATCTTCATAATATTATATGTTATTCACAAAGTGTTAGTTACCTATCCGATTAGTACGTGCAAAGCGTCTAAATGAATAAGATAAATGATCCCTGTTAAAGTTCCATATAGTTTAACTGCCAACGGCGTAAGGTATTTAAACAAACCTTATATTGACTATCATACCTACCGTACATGAAAAATGGACTCGCTAAACTCCGCGGCCATTCCCATAGTCACTTAGGTATAAAAGGTGTAAAAAAATTACCAATATCCAATTATAACCATGTAATAAGGCTGCCACTTGAATGTTTTAAAATGTTACGTTATTTTTATTGAAAAATAATAATGACAGCTATGGTAGTTTCAAGGTCATAGTAGACTCTGTTTAAAGTTAAAAAAAAACGTTTTAGGATAGTTCAACAAAATTAAAATGTCTATATGTTATAAATAATAAAAAAAGAAATGAGCCGTCACGGGACGCCTGGCAGATGTGAAACATCGTGTTCGTACTAGTAATATGCATAAAAGACAAGATTATTACAAGAACTAAATAGCTTAGCATAATGAAAAAATAAAGTATTACGAATTTCTTACAGAAAATGGTGACTTTATTTAATTTACATTTATTTACAAATAATAGAAAAATAATAAAGCACAGGTTATGTGTACCGTAGTAAACAGCAGCGTCGAACTGAGTGAGGAGGGGGTCGCGTAGTCGGTTGCGCATGGCGACACGTCGCCATACCGTACACTCTACTACATATAGACTATATATACCTTTGTATAGCGTGGCGACCCGTCGCCACGGCAAGCATCGCCACGCCAACGATCCGGTTTATACCTGCCCCTATAGATGTTTCACATCAATAATATTCTAAGCCAATATTTAAAACAGGAGTTATTCCCTGCGCTTCTAACATCCCTGCAGATGAAGGAAAATTATTTCTGGTACACCCGTACTTACATATGTGGAATATTGTCGCCCTCACTCTAACATCCGTTCGATCTGCATGTAATTAATATATTAGTATGTGTATAATAGCATACATAATTGTACGAACATACATATTTGCCGTCGTAAGATGGATGATGAGGAAAATTTATTGGTTATAATAAAATAATAATTATAGTAGTATAATAATAATGAGAATGAAATTTGAATTTTGATTTTGTCATTCGTTATTTTTCTTTTTTTGTTATTTTATATAATCCTTCGATATCATCATCCAAGTCATTCATATGTTAACTAGATTGGTTTTCACTCTCCAATGGAGATTATTGTTTCCGTAAAAATGGAATTTCAATATGTAAATTGAAACAAGCATAGATCATAATAATAATTAAGAGAAAATAGATTCAACTAAAATCAAAATAATTACAAGTTTTAACCTATATTTTCCTAAGTGAAGGGTATTTTTTTCAAATATTGAATATACATAATCTACACTACATACTACATTACGTAGTTTCAATTAATTGAATATTTTTTTCTTTATTAAAATGCAAGATTATAATTGCAACCGGTAAAAGTGTGAAAATCAATGAACCTTTTTCTAAGTAACTTATCCAAATCCTCACAACCGTTCACAATTTTCTGTTCGTGTGAGCATCCACATATGGGAGGAAGTATTTTTCAATTATTCCCAAACATCATTATCATAATATCCGTATTATGATAATGATGCTTGGGAATAATTGAAAAGGAGGCTCTGCCTCTGATGACAAAATTTGTTTCATGAGTACTATATGTACGGTAAATAATTTTGCTGCCTGCCTTTTCAATAATACTTGATTCTACTTTTTCAATATTTGTAACATACGAATAAACATTTTCACAACTGAGATGAATTAATTTATTGTCAAAAAATGCTACTAGTTCCTTGCCCAATGTAGAGCAATAAATCAATGAGAGCTTACTTAAATTTTGCATTATTGATTCCTCTCATAAAATGTACTGATATTATTCGATCAGGTGCAGAGATAATGCACTTCATTTGTGGTGCCTCATATCGTATCATTATCTTTAATTCGTTCGTTTCATTATCTTGAATTGAAAGGTGAATATATTGATTAAATATTGCATCGATTCTTCGAGCTTCGAAATTTAATTCTTTATTTCCCGCGGGAAGTTTAATTGTCGTAAATATTGTGGTTATTTTTTCAAACACGCCATCTTTTTTAGTCGTCAATCCTAAACTTAAATAAATATAAAGGGAAATTAATCGGAATTTAACAATACGAAAATTTTTACCACACTCTTATTTACGGATTAAATTGAACTAGCACTTTTTGAGCTACAAATCGATAAATGTATTATTTTATATAGTTAACAACAGTTATTAACAGTATTGTCCAACAATGTAGTATTTTTAACGAGTATGTTATTACATTATCATTTAATGATATAATTCATTATAACAGGTATGTGAAAATAATAGTTCTTCACATAATTTCTACCCATAATAAAAATATTAGACAAAACCCTTACTATGCCAGATGTATTATTGTTAAAAGTAATATGGCACTCATATATAAACCCGAATACTAAGTGAAGAGTGAAATAAAACTACTTTTAATGAGAGTGAACGCCATAATATTACATGTATATATATATATATATGTATATATATATATATATATATATATATATATATATATATATATATATATATATCTGTTATTATAAATAATCATTATTAAAATACTCTAAATTGTTTATTTTTTTTGGAACTTTCAATAGTAACTTCTATGACCCTGGAACCGCTATAGCTCTCTGCCATTGTTATTTTTCAATAATTATAATGTAAAATTTTAAAATATCCAAGTGGCAGCCTTGTTACTCTAACTGAACATTGATCAAATTTTTACACCTTTCACACCTGAGTGGCTATAGGGACCGCCGCCGAGTTGATGAGTCTCTGTCTCGTTTAGAGCAGGTATGGGAGAGGCGATAAAGAAAACATAGGGTTTGTTCAAATACCATAAGCATGTGTATGTGTACGCAATGCATAAACCTTCATAATTTCTTCATGTACGCCCATTTATCTCTCATAGCCTCAGAGTTTTTATAATTTTAAATCTGTGAATGTGTGGTAAATAAATGACAAAAGACATAAAGAAACAATTTGTAATGTGTTGGGAGATCCGCATAAATGTAAAATTTGTGTAAACATTTTTTTGATCTTTTAATCGAGTGGGAAAAATCTTTGCAAAGTTCTTTTGAAATGGAACTGAGGTTTGATTTACTTTTATCACTTAAATATTTCAGATTTTGTATATGTGTACAGGCAACAGATAAAAAACATACCATTGATGTAATAAAGTAAATGAAAATAACAAATAATAATAATTTTAAGATGAAGACGCTGAGGAAATAAACTAGCACTAATTTCAAAAATTTAATAGGTTTTTTAACTAACAGCTGAGAGCAAAATGGAGTTGTCAGCTATTAGAGTTAATGGCATCGTCAGTTATTTTAAAGCCTTATTTAAGTTTAATTAAAGTAGATAGTTGTAACTTTCTTCTTAATGGTAAGGTATGCACAATGCACATTCATGCACACTTTTAAGTGATACATGTATGTACGTAAAAAACCAAGCTTCAAAATTTTTAAGTCACTGAAAGAACACAAGTAAAAGCGTTATTAAGTTATACAATAGGCAACTGAAACGGTAAGTTTAACTAATGAGATTGTGCTTAGATTTTCTCTTTTTATTTCGGCGTACATCAGTAGAGACTAAAAGTAATGTGTGGTTAAAGAAGAGTAAAGAAAAACATTTCTATTAAGATAATTTTTTTCTGAGGAAATTACATTTTATCTGTTAATCATATTTGGTCATTCTCAAAAGACATGGCTGCGAAGAAATTTAATTCGCAACTGTGAAAATTTAAATTCAATGCAGGGCAAAATATTCTTCATCAATATATTCTTGTTTGTGTCCGTCGTACGAGATTCAAGCAAGGTAATATATTTTTGAATAATAGTTTAGAAAAAGATCACATCAAAATTCTCGTTTTCTCCATTAATTTAGATCATCTGAAAATAAATTTACTGATAAATAAATACTTCAATGAAAATTTTCTTGTCACTTTGAAAATGTATATATAAGTTCTTACGTTATATTACTTCAGATATCATGTAGCTCTATTCAAAATATAATTTTATAGAGTGAAAAATACGAATACAAATGAGTGATATCTAATAACTATAAAGTTACTAATAATTTGAAAGAAGAGAACCAAGAGTACAGACAAGAAACACTGCAATCAAATATAAAAATCCTTTTTGCCACTTAATATAAAGTTAAAATAATTAACATGAATTTAAAAAAATAAAGAAGACTTAAAAGAACGTTCGTTCCAATTAAACAAAGTTCCCATTCCCAGAACTTCTTTTTATATAACTACCATAAATTGTTATAGGCTATTTACGAAATATATTCGAGTATTAATAAAACGTGAGCAACTTTTTAAAAAAATTATTATATATGTTCGTATGCTTCAAACCCATTTGTATGAATGGCTTCGAGTATTACGGTACTTTGGTCATAAAATTAGGATAACGGAAAGCATTTGATTATTTGAAATAAGAACGCTTTGTCACCGGCGGTACAACAGAGATAAAGATTGTGAGTTATGACTATGTACTGTACGGTAGAAACTTGAGTCATGACTTTGTTATAGCTCATAAAATGAATGAAACATTTCAGAAATACAAAACAATTTAGTTACTTTTAAAAATTTTTGCGCTCTTCTATATTTTCAAGGAATTAAATATATATATAGTTTTACGATTTGTTTTGAAAATATTATTTTAAACAGCTATATAAATAGAAAAGATAATGAACATTAAGCAAATGGTTAATTTTTTCATCATTTCAGGCTACAAATAAAAAAAGTTTTTCTAATAGCAAAGCAATAAAGGAAACAAGTTGCAATCCAGTTAAGGCAAAATGTACGCATCAAAACCAGTCATAAGTCCTGTTTAGATTAATTAGCTCGTCGCTGTTGTCTTATAACCTAAAAGTATTCCAGAGGCTATTTAAAACACTAAACTGTAAATGTTTGCTCATAAAAGTTCTTCAAGCTTAAAACTACAGTAAATCTTAATTAAGTGAACCACGCAATTTTTGAAATATAAAATATTTATTCTTTAGTGCACAATGCACAATGATATTCCAATGAACAATTGACCGTGTCTTAATAAATATCTATTCCATGATACAAACTATAAATGTCTACAAAAAATGTGTTTACATATTTTATAACTTGCACAGTTGCACTATTTTATTATCTGTATACGTATATGAATATATAAATAGGTATAGGTATATAATATATAAAATTTATTTTACCATTAACATTTACATTAAATTTATTTTACCATTAACACACGAATATATAGTTTGCTCTAACAATACTGCGAATGCAAAAAAAAATGTGCGGACTATAGAGGTGTAAAGTATAAATAATATATGTATATATATATAATACCAAAAAATAAGAATAGGAAAATATTTTTCCTTTTTGTCGCTTCTTCATCACTTCATAAAGTGTCTGTCCAATGCGGCGCCTGGTTATCTTGCTAGAAGTTTATTTCCGTTATAGATGCGGGAAATATAATTATGGCAAAAAATACAGGCCAACGAAAGTTTTATTTCAGCAATAATTACAACTCGATCATAGATAGATTCATGGTTTTATATAGCATTATGTTGCAGTAAGGAAAGCATATACAATAATTTCTGACATTGTTGATATTTGAATCCACGGTTGCGTGAATGATAAAAATGCTACTTGCATATAAAATATTATAATGACCGCTACCAATTTACTAATCTCTCTGTTGTGTATAATAAATAAAAATGTTATAATATTTTAGTTGTATTCGTCATCTTATAAGAATAAAATATTACCCCCTATAATAATGCAAATACCATAAGCGAAACTTGTTATGAATATTGCTTAGTAAGTTTATGACATCGAAAACAATTCGATAATTTCAAACATGAACGCTGCGTCATCAAATATCTGTAAACACAAAGACACGAGTAATAATTGTATAGTAATGACTTTGCATTATGTCATATAGCAAAGGAATAACATTTGTTATTTAAAATAGATTTAGTTTATTCGTAATTTTTGCCTGCTTTCAAATCTCGAAACTTTACTTATTCACGAATCAATATTATTTCTTGTGAAAGATGATAAATAGAGTTTCAATTACACCTAGAGCTGCTTAAGTGTTAAAATAATCTAAGGTGTTTACTCTAAATTTTACAATTAAATCTCTTAAAGTATTAAGCGTATCAAAATTGTTTTCCGGGCCTCTGCCCTTAAAATATATTTTAAGGTTTCTTATACATCGCAACAGAAAGCAATAAAGAGAGATAAGATAACGAATTTCAACCATGTTTGTGCTCATATAAGATCACTGAATTGAAATGCAATAAATTTTCAAGTTTTAAAACTCATTTCAATTTACAGTAAATTTCGTCTTAATTGGTTTTCTGTTATAATTTTGAAATTTTAAAATGTAAGACTTTTAAATTTTTTCGGGTGTCATTAATCTTTCATATATATTTTCCTACCGCAAAGCTAGTCTCTAAGTTTATTACTATTCATCGTCATTTAGATTTATAGCTCTTTTATGAAAATGATAATAAATTGTTTTAATCCTTTTTTTTATTTCAGCCGTGGAATTCTATTATTTTCACTTATGTTGCAACGCATCAAAAGTATCAAACATCTATTATCAGTAGGTCCTCTTCTATATTTATGGCAATCATACCTCATTTGAAATGCCACTGTATAATTACATATAATGCGCGCGTCGCATACTTTGAAATAATATGCGATTATATGGAACCTTCATCCAATTGCAAATTAAATGCTCATAAATATCGTGTTTACTTTTCTTTACATAATAACGAATGGATATTAGGTTTTCTTTGATGTGTTATCAGAACTCTTAAATTGAAAATCTGAGAATATATAATTTTCACCAATAGGTACTCAAGTTAACACTTTGAAGATTAAATTTAAGGCACACACGTGTTTACTTCATAGCTTGGTATGTCCGGTAATGTACAATAATTTTACCTTTTATTTTGGTTTAATAATAAAGTGTGGCAGTAAATAAATGACTTAAAAAGTCGTATATTGTGCGGGAAAGGGTGGCAAAGGCACGCTTAAAAATTTATGTAAAAATTACGAGCGCAACGTTATTTATCTTTCGATGACATTTATGTTTCATAACAATAGTCTGAACGAGCAGGTAGTTATTTGACGGGAATGGGGGATAATGGGGATTCGATGTAGCACTCGATTTAGTTTATTTACAATTGGAATTATTGATCGATGTCAAGTTAAATGTCGATCGGAAATATTATAAAGTGTTATTAATAATGACATGAAAAATGTAATAGTACACAATTTATGTAGTTTCATAAATTATATACCGAAATAGTGTAGCGAAGGGAGTCAATGATACTTGGACTATAAATATAAATAATAATTTACAATTAATTTCCATAATTTATTTGTTGTATTCTCGTCACTAAATTACTTAAGTGTTATGACTTGGATCTGTGTTTAATTAAAATATAATCAGGGACTATATATTTTAGTTTATATATGACTACGTGTTACTATCAAGTGATGCTGTGAGAGTATTTACCGCGTATTGTTAAAACCTGATTATGCATTTGTCCACACGGCTTTCATTACAGTCCCGACATCGGTCGCTAACGGTGTCAGCTAAACCCTTTTTGTCGATTCGTCGATAAGTATCCGATTACATTGTTTGAGGAACACAAGAAGTAAAATAAAGCTTGATGATTAAGCGTGTGTAAAAAATGTTCCACTGATCTCTCCATATGAGATAATACGGTCACTTCACCTTTTTTATTTTCTACCGATTTCTTCTTGAGTATGTTTGGTTTTCATTCTTTACAATTCAGAAGTAACTTTGCGCTTGTGTAATTTACCTTCAGGTAAAAGAAAAAATGCTATGGCCCGTATACAAATTACAGGTTTAACCTATAATTTAAAATTAAGTAATCTGAGTACAAAATTGAGGTTTGACCTATAATTTATAATTTTTTAAAATTATTAATTCTTTATGGTTACGATTAAAATACAAGTAATATATCAATAAATGTGTTTGTAAAGAAATAGATTATATTATTCTAGGAATAATTAGGACTATTTCAGTTTAGCTATGATCATATATATATAATTTTAAATAAAAAAAGTGAGTGATATAACATAAATTGCAATTATCTTAGATATTATTTTTACTATTCCAATTTGTTTGATAACATTATTTAATAAGTAATGATTTTATTAATAATAGTTAAAAATAGATACCCTGTGACAATATAAAATCAAAAAGAGATGACCTCACAAATATTTTTTATACTTTATAATAATTAGTTCCGTAATATTTTCATTTTCATTGTTATTTTTATCAACCAACTCCTCTGTACCACATTATTAAATTCACAATTAATTTAAATTTCTCAAAATGTTATTTATGTATTACCGATTATAATATTTACCGGGTATAGTTCATATTTGAAATCGACTTTGTATTCGTCTGCGTGCGCAGTCCTGTCGCCTGTAATTGATATGATGATAATTTAATTATGATTATTAACTTTTACGTATTTTTCTTTGTATATAATTTACTATTACATTTTTCATTTAATTTTTAGTCAATATTTGGCAACATTATATATTGATATGCCAATCTCTGCTAGTGCGTCCCATTGCTTTTCCTTTGAACCTAATATAACAAATGATGCTGTTTCGATAATCTAGAATCGTAGTGCGACGCAAATAGGAAATTGTAAAAAAAATTGCAGTCCGCTTTTTAATTTTTTTAATTTTTGATCAATGCAGAAAACTGTGACTACAAAAAAAAATTCTAATGTGATTATTTATATATTTAAGCGATGTAAGTAAATTGTTGTAATAAATACCGTTCTAAACTTGGTCAAGGTGTATTTCTCTTGTTTATTTTTGAGGAATTCATCATGATGTGCTAGAAACTCGGGTACTTTATTTGTTTTAGCAAAAAAAAAGGTAAAACACCTTTAAATTTTTTACAATTAATAAAATTAACATGACTTAACTAAATATACAATAAGAATTAAGATATTATAAATCTAAAGCAAAAATATTAAATTTATTGACAATTTTCTTTACATTTTACGCATCATGCTAGCTTATTTAGGAACGTAAAAGTAAACTAGTTATAAGTACCAGTAGCAGCAATACTCTTCACAACTTATTTAGAAACTATCATCATACACGTTTACTTATTTGCCAACAACATGCTTTAATTATAGAATATTAAATTCCAAAACAAATAATTCTTAAAGGTTTATATTGTTTTTCGACTATTTCTGGCGGAGTTTCAAAGTGGTAAAATACCCTTTTGTATTTATTTACTTTTCAAGTTCTGGAGCCTTAATAAGTTCTTATGCAGCTCGTACGATACATCAGTCTAGCCTAATTAAAATGTTTTTCTAGTATTATCTATAGTTTAAAAAAAAAAAAAATTTTATCTCATGGTCATCTTTTACTTCACATAAAGTTTTATTAAGATAAAGGTATTCTTTTTTTGAATCCAAAGCATTGTAACTAACATGTACCTTTTTTTTAAATTTTACTTGCATGAATATTTTCTTTCCTATCAAAAGTATTTATGATCACTATTATCTTTTGACGTACCTGGCTCTTCAGACAAAACTTTATCTTTTAGTACTAATAAACGACCATTACCATCTTAGAACTCTCTTAAATTAGATCATTGTATAGTGATTTTCGTTTATGTTCAATGATTTTGCTAATATTCCCCAGAACACTAGAATCACTATCTTTCTCACTCCTGATCATCCGATTGTATTTTAGTGGACGATATTTTCGATGGACGATATTTATTTGGCATTCACACGAGCAAAAATCACGCATAATGAAACTACTCAACCCTCGATACTCCAGTACACACTTAATGTATTTTCATCGTACCAAAGGAACAATATTTTCTGGAATTTATCATCATTATTAATAAGTATACTTGACTTTACTACTATCCATCAAAGCCGGATAAAAATAGAGACACCAGAAATGTCTTTGCTAGCCACAATAATAAGAAATTGCATATTAGAACCAGACTAAAACCATCCATTACATCTGTGCAATAATTTGTTTTGAAAAAAACCATGGAGCTTTGGTGAAATTATGTTGCAAGTGTAACACTATACATATCAAGTGGAAGTTGAGCCATCTGAAAATATGCCTATTACCTTCAACTCTGGAAACCGGTCTTAAGTTGAGAAAAAACATGTTGAACTTGAGCCCATATTGTACCGCGGTTATAAGAATTACTTCCTATATATTACAAAGATACATGTAGTAAATAAATTTTCATCAAATACTCTTCTAATTTTGTATATAATCCTTAAATTTATTCCCGTTAATACCTTAATCCAGTATAAAAGGTGACTAGAATGCCTGAAACGCCAAAGTAATGTGACTGAATAACTTCTAAAATTTCAGTTCAAATTTTCACTGAAATCTAAGTGTAATACTATCTCTCCTTCAAATGATTTGTCCATACTATCTTTACAATTTTCAATTTAATGAGTTTTTATACTATAAATGTATCTTTTGAAAGTTTTAGGTGTGTGTCCAAACGTATGTATTAAATTTTTTACATTACTTCCTATTTCTTCTTTAATATTTTTATTTCTCTTTTGTGAACAGACAAATGTTAACATCATACGAGTTGTTGAATGTCAAGTGGCAAAGATTCAATTCTTCGTTCTTGTACTATGATGTAAATAATTATATTGATCCCTAAAATGAACCATGTTTTGGGCAATTATATTGAGGTACTGTAAATTAAGATCATCATTTTACTATTTTTAAGTTACAGCCAAAAACAGGATGAATTTTTTGCCACAAATTAATTAATTAACTACCAAAACGAAATCATTAAAAATTTGAAACAATTTATACACATATATTAATAAATTTTGATTACAAAGAACTAATATCCCTGGCGTTAAGATCTGATGTAAAATAGTCACAAATTTTCACAAATATGATCATTCAATTTAATTCTTAACAATCCAATAATTATAGCGTTTATCATAACAGAGATTCTGTGTAATTGTTTTTCCATATTTCAATTAGGTAAAAATTCAACTGTTCGCTATAAAAGGCAGATATATATTTCATTTGTCACAGAATCACATTTGCATAAATTTATTTGAAACGAATATTGTAACTGGTTTTATTATTAAAAAGAAAAAATTATGAAAGAAAAGATAAATATTGCTAAATTATACTCCTTTCGATAGGTTTATGATTTGTGCTTGGTGCTATCTTGCCTTCAGAGAGTTTTGTTTCTTTTAATAAATGGTTTACTAAGTGTTTTCTAGTAACAGATGACAACAAAATGATTAAGAATATTCCTCTCACCCACAATAATCTAATAAAAAAGTGAAGATTGAAATACGGAAACGTGTTACAGATATGAGTTTCTGTTAAAAAAGAATATGATAAATCATTTTGGTATGTTAATACCACAAAAAACAGTAGCAATACCAATATAATTTTGAATGGATATACGATTTTCTTTGATTTACTATTACTAAATAAATTATAAGAACCTACCAACTGAAATTTCTAATAACAACTTTTACCTAACAGCTACTTAAATTACCTGTCTGAAGACTAACGCTTAGGCACATACATATATGTTTACCTCACAATAATTTTGCCCTTTCTTATCATTCCATTATAGTTTGGTGGTAAACAAATGGCGCAAAACTGGGTCATATATGCTGCGAGGGCGATAAAAGCGCGCTTGAGAAGTCAGGTAAACATTACGAGCATAACGCCATTTATCTCACAGCGGCACTTCTGCTTCCTAAAGTTTATCTAAACGAGCGTATAGTGGTTTGACAATAATGAAGGATGACGGAGATGCAATGTTGGACTTAATTTAATTTTCTTTTTAGAATTCAAATTATTGTCCAATATTCGGTTGAATTCAATCTACATATATCATAAGGGACGATATATCAAACTGTGAGGATAATATTATTTACGTAATTCAATACATTGTATTTCAAAAAAGAAAGAGGAAGAATTCATTAAAATATACGTTCATTTGCAAAAAGTTTCACAATTTATTTGGAATTTTTTCATCACTAGGTTACTTATATATCAATAATTGAATCTGTATACAATTAATGAAAGATCTAAGATTGCATATTTTAGTTTATACGATTATTGTTTCTGGGAGTATCGAAGAGAATTAATTTTAATCATACATATGTATGATTTTACGTAAGCAAATCTACAATTTTATTACTAGAATTGTATTTACTGGATATTTTTTCCCTAATGTAATTTTTTTTATTTAATTATTGATTAAAAACTTTTTCTTGTTTACAGTTGATAACATAGACATTACGGCTGTGTCATTATAAATTTTTTTTCTAATTTACAAGACATTTTTCTGTAATAATTTCTCTTTAATTTTTATTTTTCATTTTATTAATAAAATTGTTTGTACCACAAAATTAAATTAACAATTAGTTTTAATTTCTTACTGTCAAGTTTAAATGTTGTTTTGTCATATTTACTGCAGTTGTTAATAATTAAAAATACTTGTCCTTTTCGTCCGCATTGATTTTCATCTGAATACATTCCTATGAGGAAATTCTAGATACATTCGAAATGTTATCGTTAACGATCAATTAGTTTCGAAATTCTTCAAGAAAAAAAAATTGCATGCAAATGAAAGCTTATTTTCGTATTTGAAATTAAATTTTTAATTAAAACTTACCTTCATAATCTCAATTTATCGATCGAAAAGCTGCTAATATTAAGAGCATTAACTCTTTATCTATGCTAATGGCTTCACATTATAGACTGTAGAGAGCTTCACCGTCCATCATTATAACAGAAAAAAAATGGAAAAAGAAAAGTAAAGACAAGATTACCCATATTATACTTTTAGTCGCCTAGTTTTATACAGATCTGTAAAACGACGTGATCAGAAAAAAGTATAGGGCAGGGCGCATTAATCACACTCAGCGACACTGTAATAAATTGATTATTTTAGCGCCATCTATTACATACAATACATTATTCTCATAAAATTTTAGATATTTTTTCACATGTACTATTTTTTTAAAATTTTTAATTTACACTTTACTATATTAAACATTTACATCGCAACGTCTTCTAATTCCTTCTATTCTCTTTTTGATGACCTTGAATGATACTAGGACGCAAATAAAGAAATTGCATACATGGGAAATGTTGCGGTCTGTTTTCTCATGCATTAATCCCCCCATACATTTTTGACACCTTCCTCTCTGAAGTATTCGTTCTCATTACTCATAATTATTCAATATTTTTTATAATCTTCCTTTATATGCCTGCTTAATAAGCAAATAGAGGCTTAAATTTTCCTCTCTTCTAATCTTTATCCACGCCTAGTTATCATCTTTTCACGAAAAGACAACACTTTGTGACTCAGTTGTTGGTTCGCAATCTATCTTCGAACTAATTAAACTTTCTTAATAATACCACAATCCCAAATCAGCTGTTTGTGTATCATGGAATAATTACTTTTGAATTGTGAGTACAAAAGTAATATTAGGAACTCTCTCTTTTCCACTTGGAGAACTTAATTTATTATATACCTTGAATTTTAATATTGATATATAGAAAAGAATTGTAAAACTAAATTTTTAAGGGGTATTGTCAATCTGGATAATCTAACCTTACTCTCCTGCCTAGCTACTTTCAGCACGAGAGTATAAATTTATTCACTTATCAAATAAATTGCAAAGTGTAAAAACTTCTTTATAGTTAAAGCGTCGCTTATTAATTATAAGCGTAATGATCAGTCATTATTGGTTGATGTATTGACTGGTACGGGATATGAGAATTAAATTCAGTCGGTTATATGATACGTAAATTTCACAAACTTATCACATAGGTTTTGATAAAAATTTACCTCTGCAATGCTTTAAAGATAAACGAAAGCCTACCCTTTGGCTTATTGGTTCCGTATGAAAATTCAACATTCGAAGAGACAGAGCTAAGGCACGGTTTAAAGATCAAACTGTTCCAGAGCCGTAGCATGTTTTCGGAGTGGTAAAGTATTATAATTATTATATACGTAAAACCGCAAAAACATTCTATATATCCTCAGCGATTGACAAAAGCCCTCCTGCCAATATCTGGAAGTTCCTTGACACTCCTAGCCGAAGTATATATCATGAGTATTCAATTATTTTGCTGAGAAAGTTCTCCGCGTAGTTATCTTCAATTGAGCCCAAAATTAGATTTGCTTAAAAATATTAAAGCTTCTGATTTTAATGACGCCGAAATTTGAATTCTAAATACATTTGAAATTGAATTAAAGAAAATAATATTAGTGTTCTGAAATCTATTACGATATTATTATGGTTTCAAATATCGCTGCTATCTTTTTTTTATTTTGCGAACAATAACTACATTTCCATCAGAATGGAACGAAAACCTATATCATACCTTTGCCTAAGTTGAATCTCCCAACACAATCTAAACATTTCAGGTTAATTTCCCTATTTCTGCTCTTATCAAAATTTTTGAGTGTATCGTATATGTCCAGAAAGTAATTTTTTTAGACGCTCACCACCTTCTTAACCTTTTTCAACAAGGTTTTAAACCGCTTATTTAATTTCTTATAATATTTTCTAATAATTTTAAGTTTCTAATAATTATAATAAATATGATTGATTTATTCCTCCTCTTTTGATATTTTTTACGTTTTGTACAAACCTCAATTCACAATTCTCGTGCTACCCGACTTTACTGATGCTGTTAATTAATAGGTTTTTAATCATCGTCAATAAAATGAATGTCAACTGATCTGTCTGATCGGTCAATGTGTTCACAATAAAGGCGAATTAATGAAACCCTGCAAGTCTCAGATTATTTTTATTTGTAATCAAATATCCCTTTCAAAAACTTTGAGAACAGATTAATCACAGTTGTTTTTGAAAGATACTATATTCTCCTTAACAACTACTCTTAAAGGTCTATCAAAACCTTGATGTACCTACTGATAAAAAAACCACCTTTTCGTCATCAATAAATGTACAATGTTTCTTAATATAAAAATAATAAAATTCACGTTTAATGTACGAAATAACTTCGACGAAAATAATTTCTTAAAGGATTTATCGACGTCATATTACTGGAACTAAATCAGATATATAGGAAAATATATGTAGCTATAGTCTACTACGATATCGCAAAATACTGTCTAACATAATAAACATATTTAGTTTAATGTCCTATCAGCATTTTATTAATTGGACGGATCAACTCTAGTAGTTAAAATGTACGTCAAAGTAAACGACAGATGGCGATTAAGTTAAATTCGAAATGTTGACAGATGGAAAAAGAGGTTTATAAATAAAATAAAACTCCAAGCATAGTTTGAATTTATGAACAACTAATGGGCCATGCGTATTATTTGTACACATGCTGTGTCTGGAACTTCTTTCTTGTGTAGACTAGTGGCAAATGTTTATTTTCATATGTGACATGATGCCAATTTACATCATGCCACATATGAAAATAATTATAAAAGTAAGCTATTTTATCAAATTACCATACCTTCTTTTTCGTTGATAGACCGCAATGTAAAAAAATTAATATAAATCCTTTTGTCTGTTCCTGCGTGATACACGAACAAGTTTGTCCGTTTGTATGTGAGCATACTGCTCACATACAAACGGACAAACATTATAAAATGCACTTTTTTTTGTCTTTAGTTATTTTTATTGTATTCCCGTAAACCATTTTTCTTATAGATCTTCGGTGTAAATATGTACAAATTCTATAGACTCAACATAATGAAAAAAATTAAATCTTGATGTTGTATATATCAGATAAAAATAAGCTTGTATTGAATACAAACATCGTCGAAAGATTTTATATGCGGAACGTGATCAACAATAATATTATATAATGTTTTCCCTCATGGTCTAACCGCATTAATATACTTATTTAAACACCTATAACACTTCATACTTAATATCTGGTAAATAGACCCCCTATACATTTGTGTCATTGCTACGCGTAGCCATAAAATGTATCCAACGTTTTTATTTTTATTAAATAATGATTTAAAAAATAAATGAAAATTTCTAAAAATATTAAATTTGTATATCTTCTGATTAAAGGAATGGATACCGGAAAAATATAGGCTAAATTTCATTTCAAGCCAATCCATATGTTTATCAAAAGAACTTCACCTGCATTAATAGTAGTTTTTTACGTTTAGTAATTATGATGAATATTTAAATGACACGCAAACACACAAATAGTTTAAGAGACAAGGATTTTACAAAAATATGTTGTGTTCTATTACTTTTATTATATACCCTTAAATAATTTTTTGTAAGTATATCCAATTTGTGGTTTTATTATATGTATAAATTTCAATTAAGCTTTATAAATATTAGGGTGATAATGTTAAAACCGTATCTTTGTTACAAATAATTCCATACTTTTAAATTACATAAACTGTCGACAGAGCTTTGAAAAAAATATTATTCATTTTACAGTTAATTCCCTAAACTGAGTCTCTCTAAAATAATTCGATACATGTTAGGGTGTATAAAATGTAGAAGAAATTGCACCATGAAATTCAAATTAAATTATTTGCATAAAAAATGCATAACACAATAGTGAAGTTTCCGTAAATGGTGATTTTTCAGTTCTTTAGAAAATTTTAATAATAAGAGAACCATAATAATTTTTACTTAAATATAATTAATGTTTAATAAGTGACTGACAGTATAGTTAATAAGTGGATGAATTTCGACATACCGCTATGTTATCCTGTTAAACGGTATTTCTATTGAACAATTTTGTAGGGAAATAAATATATATTTTATAAGAGAAGGCAGAAATGAATGATTAATATTGTTAAAAACAAAGAATGCATCCATGTTCAAATCTTATACAGTGACCCTAAGCCATAAGCATTGTGACACGCGCAATATATAAAATTGTATTAATTACTGTCATGTAGAAAATTACTTAGAGTTTGTATGTAACTTTATTTTTACTTGAATTTTGGATCCTATTGTTGTTTTTACAGAAATTGAGACTCTTCGACATTTTAAATACACGAATACTCCTGAAACCATGTGGTTGTCGTACGATGTGAGCATCACCAACACACTGGTAGAAGTTGGCGTGAATTTCCCCTCAAGAAGTAACATTTTACTTATATATTTGCTTTATTTGATACATGGGGAAATTTTTGAAAACAAGGAATACAAGTAAAATAAAAAAGCATAACGTAAATACAAAAGTAATATTTAAATGATAATAAGAAAATGTTAAACATTATCACCGCCAATAAGTTAGAAGAAAAATTTATGGCAATAATTAACAAGATCACAAAGCCTTTTTATATAAGTTTTGATCCCATACTTATGATGTTTATATAAAAAATATTTCTCATAAAATTGGTGTATTCAGTGAGAAGACTTTCAAGCAAATATCATAAACTAACCCAATGCCCGGAACTTGACACAAATAAACAATTTTATCCTGCTTAGATAATTTCCAATGTGTGGATTATTTACATTTAGGCTAACATAAAGAAGAATCAATATATGAATGTTATTTGAATTACGAAACCCTATTATTCTATTTTGTATTTTTATAATTCACAAATCATAACAACATAAGCTAAATATTCTTATGTACTCATTAGAGTTTTAATGTAGTAATCTTCTCATTTATTTTGTAATTTAGTGTTCTACTGCAAAACGTACAAAAAAAATTATTTAAATACTCTAATAATTTTAGTTGGTGATTTCTATTAATGTGAATAATTACAAATTTTAGACTAGTTAGCCATCAATCGATTTATTGCATAATATATTTTGTTCATTTACGAGATTTGCTGAATTAATCAGATACTTGTTGCAATTGCTGAATTAACCCTTAGGTTAGTTCTATAGTTGTTGATAATGAAAAATAACAACTCTAATCTGAATTTGATATACATTATATAGATCTTATAGTTCATGGATATATAAAGGTGACACTAAAGGTTAAATCAATAATAGATAATTCGGAAAATTTATAATATTTTTCTATCTAAACGAATTAAAACGAGCTAAGTTTTATGTCGGTGATGTGCATTTTGCAGATGACTTATTCATTTTAAGAATTAATCAAATATGACTATTGACAAAAAATTACAATTTGCCAAGGTATAATTTTTTCAATCGACTAAAGGATATTAAGTACCAAAATTAAACTATTCTCGCATGTAGTTTATTTCCTTAGAAATAATTTATTTATAAGCATAAATACGGATGTAAAAATAAAAAGTCAGTTGAGATTTAAGCATATTTTTACGAACACCTTTTCGTAGATTATACCGCAAAATATTCTGATGTAAGATTACAACTCACCTGGAAACAATTAGGACTTAATTCCGTACATGGAAAAGTGGCACATTAATAGCGTTCTATGTATTATTTTGTGGACACAACATAATTATAAGGATTATTTATTTATCTGTGTAATTTATAATTCACGAATATTTCATCATATTTAATACTAAAAATGTAAACTATCATTGAAATATTGTACGTTACGACAATAAGTAAAATTTTTCGCTTATCGCCTTTTGAAAATTTACTCAAAAATTTTCTCGTGTGCTGCTCGGCAAAGATTCGTTTAACTTATTGGAAAACTAATATGTATGGAGCATGCAAATAAATATAAATCCTGTAAAGCTTCATTGTCGGCATCCGGTACAGAATGGCTTACATTTAGAATTGTTTAATAGTGGAATAACCGCACGCAGACGACACAAAACTACACCCTATAGTGTTATTAAACGCCATATACCCGCAAGGTAAATCCATAAAACGTTAACATTACAAGCGCAACCCTAGTTTGCTCAGAGCAGCACTTCGGGTTCTATGTAGAAATAATAGCAATTTTAGCTACGAAATGGTGAATTTTACGTATTGAAGTAGAAGTTGGAAAAGCTGTATTGACTTACATTCACAATATGCACGTAATTCAAAGTCAATTAATCATTGATACGTATAGAATATCAGGCCTGTTTAAATACCTAAAATATTATTTGCTGTATAACATTATCCATTTATGTGGGCTTAAACTTATGTAAGTAATATAATAAAGACAGTATTTTTGTATCCCAAAAATAGATAATGATTTGGAAAAAGTTAGTTCTGTTAAATGCCGTGGTTATTGTACAAAATTCTGTCATATATTACCAGTTGTTCTTTATACATATGCCATATCGTCCTGTGTACCTGCTATGTCTTAAATGTACCTGTGTACCTGCTACCTTGTAATAAACTTGTGTTAATATTTTAAATTATTAATAAAATGCTGGGTCCATAATTGGTCAAAAAAGTAATTCAAAGCAATGTTTGATGTTACAAGGTCATTGACATTAAATTAATCTGTGCTGGTTATGATGTAGTTAGAGAAACTAAAAGTTCTAATAAAAGAGATGTTGCATTAGGTTCACAATGTTAACGAGTTATTAATGCGTTGAGTGAGGATTTACCACTGAACATTAATATTTTGTGTAATTGCTTGCACGTTCGTAGATTCTATTTAAACATAATAACCAATGGAGACCGCAATATCACATGCAGGACGTGGAATTAATTATTTATTCTTCGAGAGGTACTTAGAGAGGAATTAATTGATTTCTTTTCGAGAGGTAAGTTGACTAGCTGCATTGTTAAAATTATTTAAACTTTAACTGTGACATGCAAAATGAGGAGAATGAACTCTTTTTGGAAGTATTAAAATGTTGTTATTAAATTAAGTCGATCCATTTTAATCACAAGCATTATGAAATTATATATCTAACTGGTGCATATAAAGTGGTATATAGTGTTGTGTTAATAGATTATGGAAAGGTGATGCTCGCAATGTGATTCTATTGGTATGAGATTAAAATCAAATTTCAAATATATTTTCACATCGTTGTTTGCGTTTAGTGAGATAAGTATTAGGATCATGGCCGAGTTTTATGTGATATATAAAAATATTGGTAACTAAAAACAAATATGTTAATAGTATCAAAGCTTTTCATTTTATATTGCATGCAATTATGTTAATGTAACACCTTGATTCCGATCATCACCAGCTTAATCGCTCCCTACAACTCTTGCTGTCCACCGAATTCTCCATTCAATTCTTGCTTTCGGCATCTTTCTGTCTTTCCACGCTTACCATAGTAGTGTAAGTTGGTATGTTGAGGGATGTGAGTGCAAGAAAAAAAATTATGCAAATTTAATTTACTGGCATTTAGCTTTATATGTGTCATTATCGATTAAAATATAATTTGTCAAAATTTAAATTAACAAGAAAATGACAAAACTTTTCACTCAAAAAATATACTCACACTTGCAATACACTTATAATTACAAAATTTTCTTCATTTTATGTTTCTAGAAGTCAAGCAAAGTTATATTAAAGTGTATGACAGAAAAATAAAACGTTAACTTTAATAAACGAGAGTATGCTTACAAGTTCATCTTGTATTTCAGACGACATCGGCAGAAACCTTAGTTTTGATTCGAAAAATGAAGTGTGATGAAGGACGACCGCGGAAAAGCTTTTACTGAATAACTTAATTCTGGTGAAATTATATTTCGACTTTCTCATTTTCAAAAAAACATCGCTATGACAAAATTTATTTTGCGACTGTTAAAAGGAAAAGTCAATGTTCGGTATTATTGTTTAAAAGAATATATGTACCCAAATTAGGAGTTTGAAGCAACTGTAATATGTTCTCTACACCTTTATATAGCATAACATCATATTGAAATTCTCATCTCTTCCACTTATTTACACCATCTGAAAACAAATTCATGGACAAATAAATATTTTAATGAAACATTTTCACTGACCTTAGTGTTGTGTAATTGCAGAATTAAGTCATATACTTCAAATATAATGTCGTAATATTTTAAAAATATTATTATATATTAAAAATATGATTCCGTTGTTGAGTTTTGTCTATGAACTTAATAAAATACCAATATCTTTAATAACAAATTACAAGAAAACAGTCAAAGCCACTACAATCTAATAAAAAGCGGTTTTTGCTACTTACTGTAAAATTAAAATAATGAACATAAATTTACAAATGAGATGTAAATTTAACAGGTCTTTCATTTACAGTTAATCAGTCAACAAAAAGTTGTTCCACGTACTTTTGTAACTGATTAATGCATCATTTTTGAAAAATACCCTGATAGAAATAAAAAAGGCGAATTTTTCGGAGAATCACGCTCGTCTGTTACAAAGGAATTTATACAGAATGAATGGCTTCTTGATTAAAAAAACTGCTATACTTTTATCGTAAAACTATCATATTGGAAAGAATTTGATAATTTGGCTGTACAAAATAAATTTACTTCTTTTTTTTAATATTTTGGATGCTTTCATATTCTCAGTTTACTGATTCTTATCTCACATTTATTTATTTTAAGTAATGCAAACCATACTTTGAATTGTATTTAAAATTGTTTAGCTATATGAAAATCTAAGGTATTTTTAATTAAAATTATATACAAAACTATTATGCTAGGCTCTGTCCATAAAACAAGCTGTTTTTAAGGTTTGTTTTGAAAATATTATATTAAAGAGCTATAAAATAATATAATAGAAATAAGATAATCAACGTCGTCTAACTGGTCAATGCAATTCAATGGAAATAAGATAATCAGCGTCGTCAAACTGGTAAATTCAATTCTTGCCTTTGAGCCCACCAATTTAGAGCCAACTGAACAAAGACAAAAGTTTAGAAAAATTAAAAAAAAAAATTTTAAATTTCAATTTACGGCAAACCTAGTGATGAAAAAAAGTAAAATATGATGCAAGATTAATATATAATGTTAATTAAAGACTCGTACTTAAATTTTATTTAGATATTAAAATTCATGATAAGCATTTTTGTAAGTAACACTTTCAACGAAGTTTTCTCTCTCAATGCTTGCAAAAAATACGAAGAAAAGTGAGAAAAGTATCAATTGAAAATATTATATAAGAATTGCCTTTTGAATTCACTTTATGTTTTTTCGGCACTTAAATATATTGAAATTTTATTAAAGGCTTTATATTTTTAACTGAATTTATTATTTTTAACTGAATTATATTAAAAGTGGAAGTTCTCAATTCGAAACATATGTATTGTTTCATGTAATTCTGTTGTAATTCGGAGACGCTTTTACCAATTTTCATTGTTATTTTAGGTTTGAAAGAAAACGGTTTCCGAAAGGCTCCATATAAATAAATAAGGACCTGACAATGGACTCTGGGGATATCGTAAGGAACTCTTCAACGGATGAGAGTATAAAACCCTCTGAGAAAATCAATACCGAGTTTAAACTTATTTGGCGTACCTTTATAAGTAATTTAGTCGCTGTTGTTGATCAGGATTTAATGACGATGCTAGAAGGTGGTGACACAACATCCCAAGTAAAAACTAGATTCATCCATTTTGGGCAATTGTCTTTACGAATCTATTGATCACAAATAGTGGCAAGGATTTGACGATGGTGCCGAAAGGCGATGGGCTCGTTTGCATTTTCTTCAAGAGTCTCTTTTGTCATCGATATTATAAGCAGTAAATAATAATAACTCTTCAACGATAATTGGTAACTTCATGGAATTTGAGCTCACTTGTCTTGTGTGACAAGTCCTTTGACTAAAAGTGGTGACCAGGGTCTGATGACAGAACCGGCAGAGGATGACAATAACCGTGAAATGGTGAAGAAGAAGTTAATGGTGAAGAGATTATTCATCGACTTTGTTCTCATTTTACTTTTCTGACGAGTCCTTTGGTCACGCAAGTAATCATGAGACACACATTGAGATGAGAGTTGGTAAAGGGAACTCTCAATGTCGAAAAATAAATTCTTGGATTTAGAACTCATTGCGGAAAGCTACAAAATAAGTATGTAGGTATGCATATGCAAGTATATTGAGAGGCATGAAGCATTTAATATGTTGGTAGGTAAATAGTTAAGATTGCATGTACAAAAGTTACCGGAAAAAAAAACATAAAGATAAACTAAAGAAGATGATTCATTGACAAAATAAAAACGTAGTAAAATATTTTATAAACCATACTTTAAATGATAATGTAATACAAGAGACATGTCAAAAATATATTTCAAATCGCTTGTAGATTTCAATTTTCGTTCCCAAAATTTCAATTCATTACTTGAAAGTCAATTTGAAGAAATAGTAAGGCTCAATAAAAGATCTCGCTTTAGATCGTTATCTCGCTTTAGATCGCTGTTTACATATCACGCAATCATGGGTGCATACAGGAAATGATAAGCGCCTTTTGTTGCTCAGTAGAAATACCTAATATGATAATAGTATATTTTTACTCGACTGTGGCAAAGTCAGAAGCAGGTAATATTATTGATATATTTGTGTATATATACGCGCATGTAAGTACGTAGTAATTGAATCAGGTATTTGAAAAGTTTAAGGAATATGTTCATTAAACCCCACAAACGTCTGTTTCGATTTAAGTACATGAGGTATTATAAAATTCTTTCTTGAGTTTGTGACATTATAAGTTTCTTAAAACATAGTGACCATTAACAATGGAAACATGAACATTTTTAATAAAAAAATTATCAAAGTTCAAATAACTATTGAATCAGAAACGCAATGTAAATTATAAAATAATACAAATATGTATTAATCTTTGCAGTTAAAAGTCAACTCCGAACATTAATAAAATTGCAAAATATTGCTATTTTTGAAAATGTTTGAGGTCAGTGCCAAGTCAATTGTAACGCTTAGATACTTGACGAGTACTAACGCCTCTTTATCTTTCTAACACCTAAATGTGTGCCACACAAACACATGATCGTCACATTCAACTTCACGAAAAATCTCTATCTGTAGCAATATTTTACAGACTTATGCATGTTTTGGAACAATATCTCACCGCAAAAGTTTCAACCAAATACTCGTAAAGAATTTCCATCAGCAAAAATATTTAACAAAATTATTTATGTTTCGAATATACATTTTATCGCAATAGTTCAATTTCAAACTACTGTTTTCATTATTTTATAGTTTTAATTGCGTTTGATATTCAATAGATATTTAGAGTCATTTAAATTTTTTTTTGTTAAACATTTTCTTCTTTGTAGTAAAAAACTACGTTTGATTGTTTGATGCAAGCTGCTGTACAAACAGTAAATATTTTCCTTAAGATGATGAGATTTTATATTACAAAAATATAGTATTTTTCTCTTACGTACATATGCCAAAAAATACATAGAAGACGGTTCAAATAAAATAATTTTAAAAGCATTTTAATAATGTAGCCCTAAAACCACGAAAATTTTTGAAGTTATAGTTTTTTAGGCGCGTTATGAAAAAATGATGAGAGTGAAATTTTAAGATTCGTCACAGTAAAGTTACAGTATGAAGTTGCAGCTGTTGCCCATCGTCGCCTCTGTTCACTGTTTTCATATTCATAGTATATATTTTCCACGTGTTTCTAGGGTCTACATTCACACACGTGTTTTAGTTTCATATAAGTGCGATTTATATATGTGCTGATAAATTATATTCAGTAGTGATTTAAATTCAATATTTTGATTAATATATTTACTATTCGTAAATATTAGTGAAAAAATTGTGTTTATAGACTTTTTCAAGTGCTCCAATATAATTGAGGTTATCTATCCGTATGTATTATTTATTGATATAAATTAAAATATTATTATTTAACATAATTAATACTAAATATTATTAAATTATTAATGTTAAATATTTATTATTGGTTATTCAATATTTTAAAAGTAAATAAATAAATTTAATAATAAATTCAATTTGAATTCATTGAATTTAAGTTTATTCATTTTTTAAATATTGTTATCATTTTCTTACTTTAATATTCACTTTTCATTTTTATCAAAAAGTTTTCATTAAATTTGTTCATTTATTTTTATAAATATTTATTATTTTCATTCATTCAATTCAATAATAAATATTGAAAATTAATATTTTAATTTGATGTTTAATTTTAATTTTTATCACAAATTTTTTATTAAATTTTTTATAAAATTTATTTCTTTATTTTGAAAATATTAAATATATTTATATATAGAAAATGAATTAACTTAAATTCAATTTTTGGAATTATTACATTTATTCATTTACTTTTAAAATATTAAATAATCAATAATAAACATTTAAAAGTAAGAATCTTTTAATAATTTAGTACAAATTATGTCCTATTTATTATTCTCTAAATTTTATTTTTAATAATTGTATATATATGTATATATACATATATATATATATATATATATATATATATATATATATATATACATATATAATTAAATTATTAATTTACAATTTTTTAAATTTATTATGAATTATTAAATATTGAATTTAGAAAATTATAATTATTTCTATAATAAATAAATGAAACCTGGTTAGCCAATGATGAGTCGATTAGTATGCCAAATTTCAATTGTATAATACAATATAAACGATCAAACGTTCGAGCTGCAGAAGTTGCCATTTATCAGAATATGCACGACACTATCAATATCATTACTCCAAACATTGATATGACTGTAAGACAGGCGGAATTGGCAAGTTCAACAGTGACATCAGTTGGTAAGTTTTGTGCAGCTGAATGCAAAATGGAAGATGGCAACAAAATTGTTTTGATGGTAATTTACATTACTCCAAATCAAAAAATGGACATCATTCATTTCTTTAAAAGATTATTATGGTCATATACAACAGCTGGAGGAGAATATCTTGGTAGAGGAGAAGACAAGTTACCGATAATTTTAAGTGGGGACTTCAACGTCAATTTTTCCCGTGAAGATGCTCGTCTACTTATTGATTTCCTCCAAAATGACTTGAATCTAGCCATGAATAATAATCCTCTGGTTTCGACAACACGACATGGCACTACCATAGATGCTGTATTTATAAGATATCTCAACACTGTTAATACAAGACTTTTTGTATCATATTTTAGTTATCATAAGCCACTAATAACTGAAGTTCCGATTCAGTCATTACCGGAAGATGCTATGGCAGTGGACATAATTTAAGAATAACATTCGGGTAATAAGAGAATTTATGTTATCCTTAATGTACGAACATAAATATTTATTTATTTAATTTTTCAAATTTAAACTGAACTTTTTTGACTGTGTTGACTATCCTTTTCCAGTCCTTTTATTATTTTATTCTAATTTATTATTTGCATACAATTAAAAAAACAACTATTTTTTAATGATGTCAAAGAAGTATAACTTCTCACGCGCGTACATAAGTAAACGCACCCTTTTTTATTTTTATTTTTACGGTTCGTAGCGAAAAATAGAACACTTTTCAGTTCACGAAATGTCCATTGGTATGTTTTTATTTTCATTTTAGATTTTATATAATTTGGAAGGCAATATTTTTAAAAAATTTAATAATTAATAAGGCTAACAAAATTTTTTTTATTTTAAGATCTTCACCTGTTTTGTTTAGTTGGATTAACAGAAGAGAATAAAAAGTCCAAGTTATTCAGAATCTCAGTTTTGAATTTTCCTAAATTGTATGCAAATTTAAGTTGGATGCGATCGCGACTATAAATGTTAATTAAAAGTCTTTTTTATTAGGTTTTTTCATTACATACCGCTATGAATATTACTGAATTAGTTCCATCCAAAATTAGTTTTCATAGATTTCAAATTGAAAGTCACCTGGAAAAATTGCTAACAGTAAATATAATGAAACCGCAATTAAAATTGTGTAATAATATGTTTTATTGCAAAGATTTTTTAATTTTTTTAACTAACTTACAGGAAAGGAACTAAGTGATCGAATACATATTTATATAAAGAAAACATAAAAAAGTTCCTAAAAACTAACATAAAAAAGTTCCTGTTAATTATTCTGAATTGATCGTCCACTTAAAAATGACTGGCGTTGATGCCTAATTAAAAGCAATAAATGAAGACATTTTATTGCAATTTAATGAAGGAAACATATACACCTGACAGTCAGAAAGTTCCGTTTCAAATTTATCAACGGTGTGCCGTAGTTGTCTTGTAACCTGGAAGTTCTCCGGAAGCTATTAATTAGGCTTTGCTGTAAATTACCGCTCCCTTGTATTTACAATTACGCTAAATTTGAAATTGGGAGACTTAATTAAGGGAACCATCAGACCTGATAAATAGAACGAAATATGTATATATTTACATATTTTGTTCGTTTTAAGTGATAATTCTAGTGCAATTAATGACCTAGTGTGGAAGTCACTATATATTACGGTTTAATCATGGTGTATATGTAATTATACGAATATATAAACATATATATATATATATATATATATATATATATATATATATATATATATATATATATTTATATAGTTTCATTATATACGTTACACAGAGTACCCTGAAATTTGAAATAGTTATGCATGTTTATAGATATATTCAAGTTGTGAAATAAAACCTTATTATTATATATCCGACGTATAAAGTGGAAGTAATTTTATTTTTATTCATTCAAGTCAGTTATTAGGTTATTGTTGAATAGGTCTTTCAAAAATATTGGAGATATATCATAAACAATTTTCCCATATAGAATCCGTTCACAAAATATTATGCTTTACATGCTAAGTTTTTCAATATCTTATAAGTATTTCTAATAGTAAGTAATACATATAAGGAAATTAAAAAGAAGATTATCCTTCATAAGTAGGCTTTACTACTTTATCACTAATAATTATGTGGGTGAATCTCCAAAAAATTATGGAAAATCTTTAAAAATTATTTTAACTAACTGCCTATACAACCTTGTAATACAAAATGTACATTTACCTTTTAAACAGAAAAGGATAGAGTGACGTATACATACGCATGAAATATACAAAAAAAATAAGGGAAATAATTTATCTGAGTGTCTTAGCGGAAGAGCAATGAGATGTCTAGTTTAGGTGTAAACCTTGATCAACTGTCAGGCAACAGTCGACGGCACATCAAGTGTAAAACTTGATGTGCTATCGACTATGCGCCTTACTCGTACATCGATACTACTATAATTATTATTTTTATTAAGGAGTTCACCATAATATATATAAATATATATATATATATATACACATATGTCCTTCCTACTCAGTTTTATTAGGTATTATTATATCTGTATTGTGCTAGGAAGTCCATATTAGCGATGACTAATATTAAATAAAGCAATTTTAAGTCAAACGGACTTCCATTTACCAGTTTCTTAAATGTATACCAGAAAGTCGGTGGTTCCCTAGATGTCATAAGTCATATGTTGTTGAAAGGACAATAGCCAATAATTTTGGCACGCTATTTATGTGCCAGCATGGATTTTACATACCTCTTATTTATCTAGTAATAACTCACAACACTAAAACTATTCCAGGTTAACTAATGATAAAAAGTCACATAATATGTAAATGTAACATTCCATATTTTCTTCAGACTAACTTAATTAAATATTCACTATTTCGCCATATAACGAATAAAATCTTGACCTCTTCACCGCCTTTGTTCTCAAATTTTAGCAAATGAAGTCACATCAAATATAAAAAAGACACGGCTTTTTATATTTCACCTCGTTAAACGCAAACTTATTATGGAAAAAACTATTCAAAATGCACTTCTCAACTAACGGGCGATAGTAAAATTGAATTTAACGGTTTTGGCAGCTTTTATGAGATTGAACTAAAGCAGAATATTCCAACTTTCCACTTAATGATTTCTTCCAAATGAATGATAAAAGAAAGTTAAAATTTGAAAGAAAATATATTGTTTAAGTTTGAACTTAGAAAATATTGGAAGGTAATTGGTTTAAATGAATTTAAATTTAGCATAACTTATTGTATTGGATATTAACGAT
The DNA here is from genome assembly GCA_039881145.1 of Druceiella hillmani. Lineage (NCBI taxonomy): Eukaryota > Metazoa > Arthropoda > Insecta > Lepidoptera > Hepialidae > Druceiella > Druceiella hillmani. Next base: position 1,068,247 of record JAYKKI010000018.1, on the reverse strand, counting down.
AGCAACCCACGATATAATATTGGGTAATAACGGCTTATACTTAGTACAGACATTGTAAATAAATAAACCATTGTAACCAAATGGAAACACGATTTGAAATCTGTGTGTAATTAAGTATATGGTGCTTAATTGTATTACTACGATATAAAAAATGTAATAGGTTTTAGATTAAAATCAAACAGGCACCTGTAAGATACTTAAATGTTTTTAATATCGTATGTAAACCTATTTCTCTTGTAACTTGAGAACAAGTCAAGGAAATTTTGGGAATAATTGCGGTGTCAAATTCACGTATCAAAATGCACAGTAGTAATTAAAATTTATAAAACCCCTCTTATTTAATTACGTGAAAACTGAAATACATGTTAAATTTGCATTATGCTTATTTTGTCACAATGTTAATTGTTTCATTCAAAGTCATGCAGCCACCTAAATTTTCCTAAATATAAATAGAATAGGAAAACTTTCCATCTTAATGAGATGAATGCTGTTTTCAACTTTATTGCGCAGTGTATCAAAGTTAATGCAGTAGAAGGCATGCAAAAGCGATATTAAGGTGTACGAGATTATGCTAACATGTTCTCCGTGTATTTCGGCCTATATAAAATAGATAAATTTAATACAAAAAAATGAAACAGGGTTAAAGTTAAACAAGTGAAACTTTTTCCACTACTAATACTCCTACTTAATCATTGCTTCTGGTGATATTACAATTCATCTTTCTCATTCATCAAAGACATGGCCCCGGGATGCATATACATATACATATATATATATATATATATATATATATATATATATATATATATATATATATATATCTTAATTATTCCAATATCATTTGTTTTTGTTTATTATAAACAGAGACAAATGATATTGAGATAAAATTAGTGAGATTTTTAAATAATAAATTGACTTAAATCCAATATAGAATGACATTCCACCGATAAAAATCTTCAAATTATAAAACATATGATACATAAAAACAGAGAAATAATTCATTAAAATTTACCATTATCATCGTCAGTAAAAGAATAAATAATCATAATAATGTAACAATAATAATAATTATGAATACGCAACAGCAAACACAACGAAAATCAAGTAAAGCTGCAAAATTTGACCAATGAAGATGACAAACGAATCGAAAGTTACATAGACTTAAAAAAAAGAAAAATATTATGTCACGTGGTTCAAGGGACTAATGGTTATATAGTATCTGTATAATTGACTGCTTGTGATGAAATAACAAGCTCGTATATATGTCCTAAGGATGGAATGCTCGGTCGCAATCATCACAAATCTCTGCAGCGGTGAGCTGGCACCAGCAATTATGCGAGCGGTAGGTAGGTAGAAAAGTGTGTCGCTACGGTTCGCTCTTCCCAGTACACAAAACTGCAGCAGATTCACTTTATCGGTGCAATCGTAACAACTACGACCGATATTATAAAGCACAATTGCCCCGAGATCAGCAAGGAGAATACAGTATTTAAATGCATTACAATAGTCTTTTTTGGGTGTATTGAAGCGATATTGCAATGTGAGTATAAATTCTTTTTGCACTCGTTTTATCATATCAGAATATGTGACAGGGTATGCATTTCAAACAATAGCATATGTAAGTTAAGACCCCACAAGAGCGGTGTAGAGACATTGATACTTATTGTTCTCATTTGATTAAGGGGTCCCAGTAAAGCAGACGTGAGTATATCCGCTTAAGTTTCAAAATGTCTTCAAACATAATACCAAGATTGGGTATGTAATTGACAGATTACATAGTATGGCCATCTATGTTAATATTACGGTATTTCATAAAACTACATCTGAAAGCATTCGATAATTTCAAATTTGATCGGTACGTCATCAGTGATACTGTAGTGACAATGACAATGATTAATGAACTTTATAGTAAACGACTTTATTTTATATCACAAAGTAAATCAGTGATTCTAGATTTACAAAATAGATTATATCATTTTTAATTTTTTTTAGAGGCTTTCGTATAACAAATTACTGATTCTTGAATCAAGTTCATTAAAAAAAAACAAAGCAAACCCTGATGCTCCCTGCATGTAGGATTACTTTAATAATGAAGTAATCTAAGGTATAGCACTAGGTATACACTATCTTTGCAATTAAATCCTATAAAATATTATATAAACAGGAATATTTCTCTAGTCTCTCTATACGAAATATATAGTTTTTTTGTAACAAACAGCTACAAAAATTGATGATATAATGAACGTTAACCAAATAGTAAATTTTGTTCCCATTTCAGAATACTGATTTAAAGAAAAATAAAAAATTAATATAACACGTAAAATTTAAAAAATATTTCAAATCCTAAAAACCTACTATATACTTAAAGAAAATTCCTAAAAGCCTACATCATCTTTCCATTAACATTTTAAAATGATTTTATTACAAATACAATTAAATTGTATTTGTAATAAAATTATTTTAAAATGTTAAGAAACAAACCTCACAGCAAGATTAATTCAGCATATTAGCTCTATGATACTACCATCAATTTCATATATACTAATACTACTGTGGGGATCCGGATACTCCAGGATTATTGGTATGTCAAGTATTTTATGAACAAAAATTAAAAAACAACAAAATAATGATCAAAATGTATTATTTATTATAATTAACTATTAATGAATGTTACAAAAAAGAGGAAATGAAGTCAGTTATTTAACTTTTCATTACACATTTGATATTTTTATTTGATGCTCCGCACAAATATGACAAGAGGAGCGTTTTGGATTTTTGGTCTTTTATGCGGGGATTGAAGCAGCAGCAACCGGGTTTGATATCTTGACGAACTGGTTCAACATTGCCAACCTGAAGTTTTAGGATACCATTTATGGATTTCAGGATATCCCGGGGCAATTTTGGCCATTAATATCTCTTGAATATGGAGTGTTATAAAGCTCATTGCCAATTCTTTAAGAAATTGGCGTCTCTTTTGGATTGGTTCTCTCTAGTCTCTTCTCTGGTATCGTAGAAATAGTGTGGGGATAAATTGACACCCATCGTGTTTGAAAGTGTGTATAATTCACACAGAAGCCACCTTATTGTTTTTCTTGATATAGGATACTTCTTGATGAGTTGGTTGGACACGTCAACACCACATTTTGTTTTACTATGAAACCCTAATTTTTTTTTTTATAAACCTAAATTTGTGCAGTTCATTATCATTATTAGGACCATCATGCATTGTAGACAGCATTATCACAATTTTCTTTTTTATTGATTGATGATAACAATATGACAGTAAATTCATCGGTCCCTCAAAGGCAAATATAGATGTGTCTCTCTCGTGATTTTTAGTTTTCAACATTAGTCGTGGTCTTATTTTTTGTTAAAGTTCCGACCATAGTAATTCCCTTTTCCAGTAATGTTTTGGTAATTAGTATGGCCGTAAACCAGTTGTAACATGTTAAATTTTGGTTTATTCCACGTATAGGCTTTGTGAATTCCATAACGTAATAATCGTCTACTGGCATTCTCTACGTTGTATTTTCCTTTCCTAGATACCATTTATCTTATATCCTGTCTTGATGTCACAAAATACAATGTTTTTCAACCCATATTTATCAGGTAGTGGCCCCGAACAATGTAACTTCAGAGTATTGGTCAAACCTTTCTTCAGTAGACAGATAATTTACATTGAAAACTCCAAGCAGATAATACTTACCTGTCAGTGCTAAAAATTCAGATGCCGTAGCAGCGCGCACAAATGATGGTCGAAAAGTTTCAGGCAATCCATCATCATCTTCCATATCCTTACGTTCAGGCTGTTTATATTTTGCGTTTGTATTTCAGAATTAGTATATAATACTATTTTGTTTACAATCAGATTCAGTAAAGAGTTCAAAGACCTCTGTAGCACTAGTCACATTCCGAGCCGGACCTTTAGTTCTACGTGGGTGATATAATATGTTACCATGAGGAATTCTCGATCGTGGTATTCCTGACCAATTGTGTCTATTTTTCTTCCCTTTATCACACATAACCAAACCGTATCTATTACCTTTATTGAAATCCTACTACTTGATGCTGGTTCTTGTGCTAACTCGTTCTCGGCACCATTATCTTCGATAGCAAGATCATTTCATGAACTACAAGAGAGGAAACGTTGTTTAGAGAACTAAAATTGAGCTCTTCTGAAAGATAAAAATCTTAAATGATACCGTCATGTTTATCGGAAGCATCTCCAGTATGCATTTCCTCGTAGTCTGAATCTCGTTCCAGAATAACGGCTATTTTATCACCTCTAAGAAGTCGATTTGATCTCTGACTGGCCATGACTACCAGAAAAGTCGCATGCCTGCAATTGAAAAAATGAACTTGGAGAGATTTCTAACAGGAAAGAAATTAAAAATACATTTTATTAATAATAATTTGTACATACAAGTCTTATACATTAAATTAGGTAATATTTCATGTATAATACTAATAAAATTTACCAATAAACAATAAAGTTTCAATCGCATTCAAATGTACAAAACCTTTGAGTACTACTATCGTGGGGTTATACAATGCCCCGGAACAGTTGCACAAACGACTACACTTATGCAACGTCAGAGCAAGACTAACGGAATTACGCGAGAACTTTAAAAAAATTAAGGATTAGCATTAGCGGTATTAGTTTGGGGCAATATTTTTTGAAATATTGGAATTAAAAGATAGTTTGGCATGCTCCAGTACCCATGGTATTGTTTAAAAGTTAATTAGACATCCGCATTTTAATTTCATACAGATATAGATTTTTATATGCCTTAAGAAATATTATAAATATGCTTTTCAATGAATTATTAATATTTTTCAGGGAAAGTTACACTTACTGATAAAGCCTCATAACACCTTTTATAAATAATAAGGAAAATGCGATTGTACTAGGCAACTTAAAAGATCTAAAATAAGAAAGAGTCGCTGCCATAATATTTAAAATATTGGATTTATATTTGTAGTCGAAAGTAATGTAAAACTTCTTAAATTAATGTCGATGAAAGTGCAAATACATAAAGGCTAAATATTTTTTGTTACGGTAAATAAGAAATGAGGCGAACAACATTTTTGCTTGTGTTTAAGACTACACCTATATTATTATTTGCGATTGGCAGCAGTGATTAAGAAGTCAAAACCGATACAATGATATTTACTATAACATTTAAAATTGGGGCAGATAATGAAACTTATTCTTAACCAATAAGCAAACACTGGTAGCGTAGTAAAATAAGGTCTAAATTTAGAAATGATAATCAGTATCCTAATTACATTTATCATGGTTTAGAGTCGTTTGGAGAGTTACCAAATGTTAACATCGCAGTGAAAATTGCTACAAAGTTTTTTAAAAAATCTTCAACGGTTTAACTGAGAAAACAATAATTTTCGTAATATACGTAGATTATCTTACGGAAATAAAATTTTCACAATTAAAGTTTCCAGAATTTCATTTAAGGGTATAAAATATCGCCTCTATTAACTCAGAAGAAGTCATACTTTGAATTTTCCTAAATTGTATCCAAAAGTAGGCCGGATGCAAACGCAACTAAAATTATAAATCAGAAGTTTTCTCGTTAAGTCTTTTCCACCCATACCTCTGTGAATATTAATGAACTAGCTCCATTTCTTTTGTTTTACCCATTTAAATCCGTAAAGGTAACATGGAAAAAATAGTTACCATTAAATGCTGTTAATAAAGCCTCTTTAAGGATTAATATCCAGTTATCAACATATTCTTAGTTGTCATATTCTTATTTTCCTGTACCTATTTTTAGCGTTCTAAAATTTTGTGGAAACTTAGTATATTATTCAAATGAGTAGGATTAAATCGTTCCCGAAAACTTATTTGAACATATATATATTTATAGAAAAATCTGAAATTAAAAAGGAATAATAAGGTTATCGTGGATTAATTCTTAACCGATCATCTGTTTAGTTTCGACTGGTATCTTCGGCTAAATGCAGGCAATAGAGGAAAAAAATATATTACATTCTATCAAGGCTAAATGTATGCGTCAAAAGTAGTGAGAGGTTCCGATTTAAATTTATCGACAGTGTGTCCATATTTTACGTCTCCAAAAGTATGTAATATATTTTTTCACTAGTAATTATGAATTTGGGTTAGCTTGATTTTTTATGTTTTGTACTTCCGCGTGACTAATACTCTGCCTTTTGCATACACAATACAACAAGCATCACTACCGAGATACCAATAAATAGTATCCTTGCAATAACTCAACTGTATTTATGTAAATGTAAATATATAATTTTATTTTACATAAGTAGTAAAACGGTAGCGTTAAATAAAATTGTTATTAACTAAAATTAACAATTGCATAACGATGCATTTACAATAAACGAATACTGGAATATGATTGCTCGGAAGCTTATTGTTGATTATTATTTATCTGTTATTTTGTTATCTTAGTATCGTTTCTCTCATCTTACCTTTTACCTTAAATATACATCGATGCTGAACTCGACCCTCGATATCGATGGATGTGCAGTATATATATATATATATATATATATATATATATATATATATATATATATATATATATATATATATGTATATTCATATATACATATATATATATATATATATATATATATATATATATATATATATATATATATATATATATATATATATATATGTACAAATAAGTTTACAAGTGTCAAAATTCTACGTTTGGCGAATGTTCTATATTTAAAAATAAAACACTATTTAGCCAATGGCACCAAAGGATATGTATTAGCACAAGTTTATATGACAAAACTGCTGTAACTCATTTTACCACAATATTGGCAAAAGGCCGCTTGATGATAACAACAACTATGCAAAAAAAATTCCGGAAATCCATTTTTTGTGCTTATCTGTTCTGAATCCAATTAGCAGAGAGGACGGTCACTTATCGCGTGCAATGTGGCATTTGACGTTGAAAAGCTTTGATAATATTAAATGAGGAAAATCTGCGTATTTCTGTTAACATATAATTATCTGAATATTATTATTATGTTTTATATTTGATTTATAATGACATTAAAAATGACTTCTTTTATTTGAAAATGGTTACTCATATATTAAACTGGCTATGCAGTGAACAAGACCTTACTGGTATAAGTATTCTGATTGCGTATTTTTATTATATCCCAATACATTTATATTATTACACTGTGAATCGCAAGTACCAGTGGTATTATTTCCTGTCAGATAAACGCACTCCTGCCAGATATATCAAGGGCAAAATTAGATAGTTCAGTAGCGTTCTCAGATGGTTTACCCTCACTCGAATCTGTGTCAACTCGAATTAGTTGAGATCTGTTTTACATATGACGAAAAAATGGTATAGAAATTATATGAACGACCGACATTCAGTGCCAAGACAAAGGGATATTGGCACTGAATGTCGGCCGTTCATATACTTTCTATACCATTTTTTTGTCATATGTTAAACTGATCTCAACTAATCTATTTCTAACAATATATATCATATTTATTTGTGTATTTATTTATTTGTTTCCTTTAATGTATAAAATCGATACATATGGCGGACATTGCTACAAAAGCAATCTCCTACAGCAACCATAACACCGATTTGGCCCCGCTCAACGAGCGGCCGGAAATTGAATCCCCGCGGTGCGTCATGACCTCAAAGGCAGTATGCCTTGTGATCAGTCCAACACACCACGGCGATGATAACGAGACAAAACCTTCCCCTAATTACACTCTAAATGCTTTATCCATCGTGATCACTTTTCTTCATCGATATTATTATGAATGGACATCAAGTTTCTCTGGTTTGCTATTAGAACTACTAAACTGATAACATGAGAAGTAACAATTGAATCTGCTAGTCAACATTTTTACCTAATAACTAGTTACTCAAGTTACCTCACTGAAGACCAACATTAAAGCACACACATGTTTACTTCATAGCTCGGTATTTAGAATCCTATAGGGTAAAGTAATTTTGCCCTTTATTATACCGTTTAATAGTGCAGTGTACCTGTAAACAAAAGGCACGAAACTGTGTCCTATATTGCTGTGAGGAAGTAAAGGCTCGCTTGAGAACTCACGTAAGTATTACGAGCGCAATACTATTTATCATGATATAAATGTTAACAGCGCTCTGCTTCTTAACGATAATCTAAACAAGTATCTAGCGATTTGATAGTAATGTAGGATAAAAAAGATGTGATGTGGCAGTTGATATATATTTTTAAAATGTGGATCAGTGTTATGTCATGCAGTTTACACGTATTCAAAACGACATAAGTAGTAATGGTGAAAATTATAGTATCATATTTATATAGTTTAATAAATTATATACTGAACTAGTCAAGTTAAGGAACTCATACGCTTTACATATGGTTTAAGGAACTCAGTTTCATACACTTTACATTGTAATTATTTGAGATTAAGTTTCACAATGTCCATGTTATATGAGAATGCAAATTTATGTATTTCATACTCGTCACTAGATTACATACGTGCTATGATTTGAGTCGGTAGGCAACTCCAATAAAACCGCGGAGTATATTTACATATATAAGATTTGAAATAGGCAAATCTAGTGTTATAAAAAATTATATTTCTTAGACATTTTCTTAATGATATAATTTTTTGTAACATTTTTTATTCATTATAAAGTTTCTCTGATATTATAATTGATGAATTATGACCCAGTCCACAAAATAAACAGAACCTTGTAAGTATTTTTTAAGTTTTAATAATATTTTTGACCAAAATTTAATTATTGCTTGATAATGCTGGCTCTTTCGACTGGCAGACGATATCAGAATTATTTCGGTCGATGACATATTCGCAAATTCAACAACCGCATCCTTTTCCAAATGTAAATTTTTGATAACTTTCCAAATCTACAATGCATCAAATTTAAATGGAAGCTCGCTCGTTAGCTTGATCAGTAAGTTCATGGTTAAAAGAGACAGAGCTAAGGTATAGTATAAAGCTCAATCGGTCCTTAAGCATCGAAAAGATTTCAGAGTATTAAGGAATAATAGGTTATTAGGCGTGTGAAAAACAAAAGTCTATATATACTCAATAATTAATGTATGTTTTTTAACAATATCTGGACATTTCTTGTTACTCTTGGACTAGGTAAATCTCGTGAGAATTCGTCTTGCTAACTGGTTCGATATCATTTCTTAGCCATCACCAGTTGTTTTCGACCGAGCAAAAAAATTAAATTTGTTTAACCATTATTTATTCCAGTAGACCCCACGCGACTTTGTTTATGTCTTATTTCGGCACATATTATACATACGCGATTGTCCGTTTCAGTAGGTGGCTAACTCACGCGCCCCTCCCTTTTCAGATTTCCGCTATCCTTGGCGTTGACTACACGTGCTGCACGAAGGTACTTGGCGTCCAACGGACCCCGCGCGACTAATAGTGTAGTTCAAATTTTGGTGAGTACTATGATTTATTTTTTTTACAATTTTAATTAAACTTGCATTTCATTTATCCTTTATCACACTTTATAGGTAAGACAGCACGATGAGACCACTTGTATATAAAAGAAATAACACCGATGATAACTGAAGAGGAAGAGAAGCCATTTGATGAAAGTAACGACGATTGGGAATGAAGAACACGCTATTAAACTATAAAATCGTGATTATGACCCTGAACAGAGTAAAAACAAATCAGAAGATATAGTAGATTAATATTCATCTGAGTATTATTCAGGCAAGGACAAGCTAAACAAATAGTCTAAGCATTCTTCATGCCAAGAAATAAGACAAAGAGCTCATGAAACCGTTTTCATTTACTTGGACCAAAAAGAGAAGCTAAAAATGCTAACAATAAGACTGATTGTTTGAAACCATTTATTGATAAGTATATTGTAGATTTAATTATAAAATATAGAAATGAAAATATTCAGAAATACGTGCCATTTTTTGAAGAAAAATTACATGCATTTTTTGGTTTGTTGATGACATGTTGTCTTCTGATTTTTACATTTGAATTTTCTTGGGACGGAACAGGAATAGATTTTTTCTGATGTTTTTGTACATACTGCCTTATCTGTGATTTGAGTATGCATCATCCGGAAAACCCAAATTACAGCTTGATAAAATGACACCGATCAGAGATTTTTGTGAGTTGATAAGTAGTAAATTTAAAAAATACTTATGTGGCAATAATGTGTATGTGGCAATAAATGAACAGTTACCAGCGTTTGGAGGCAGATTCTCTGTTAAGTCTACATGTTAAGTAAACCAAATGAATGTGGTATAAATTATCACGTTATGATTAACGCCAAAGTAGCTCGTCTTCTAAAATTTCAAATGTTTTGCAGCCAAATGCACAGTTAACATCGTGAATAGATTTGCCGAATCAATCAAACATATGCCTTTGTCATAAACTAGTCGCAACGTAAGCTTACTTTGGTTGGTCCTCTCCAAAAAAAGAAAAAGGGTAAATTCTATCACAATTTTTACCTCAAAAGAAAAATGAAATGCATTTATCTAAATTTGGGTTTCGTAAGAACGTACTCTTTTTTGTATGTATAGAAAAAATCTAAGCTTGATTTTATTTTCTACCATGCAATATGATGAAACTGTGTGAGAGAATGATCGGTAAAAGAAAAAAATTTATAATCAATCCAAGGGTAGTGTTGACAATATGACTCCTAATTAATCCAAAACCTGCAAATTCAGAAACCAGTCCAGGTGTTTCCAAAGACTTTGCCACCGATATTCATTTTCACAAGTAAACCCAAGGGTCTATACGGACCACACGTGACTAAAAGTATAAGTATTCTGGAGCGACTAGTTAAAGCTTAATATTGTATAATAAATATATTTCTGATTGTATTAATACTCTGTATTTAATTTTAAACTGAAATCAGTAATTGAAGTTAAAGCAATTTTTTTACAATTAAATAAAGTAGTGAAGAAATGACAGCATTAGTATCGATGCCGTTAAATCTATTATAGACATTGTAGCTCAAATTACCGTTAATATTTTGAAACTTCATTAACAACAGCTGTGTTCTCATTAAAATTAACACAAACATGTCAATCTTGTATCTAATATGTAATAATATTCCTTAGGTTTTGGATTCTATTGTTGTTTCCCCGAAATATTTACAAAACGTAATTACTGTACGCTCTAAATAAATTACGATCAGCCACACATTGGTAAAAGCTGGCTTGAATTTTAAATGTAGACGTCAGTTTTACTTTCGATCTTGTTATATTTCTTATTAATATTAACAAAGTGTTTAATAAAATTCAGTTAACAAGTTAATTATAATTACAAAAATGATATTTAAAGAAAAGGAAATCAAAATCTTAAATATTGTAACCCATAACGGGTTCGAAGAAAAATAGGCGAAAAATTGGTAAAGATTTTATTTTTAAGAGCGTTTCAATTGGGTATTTGACTAAATTTTTTTTATTTCATTAATCATAATTTTAAGGTACAAACTGATGCAGAGTGAAACATTTTTTTAATAATCTTAAAAATTGACCGAGTTATAAAAGTTTAAATTTAACCTATAGACAAGGACGGCAATACATAATATAAATATTGTGAGGTAATTTTTAATATTTCATATTATATTCTACAAGAGGAAAAGAGACAGGGATATACCCAACTCTATCCGTATCTTTAAATTTAGAAGCCTATAACTGGCTTATTTTTCAATTAATTTTTGATTTTTTTTCAAGACTGGTTTTTAATTAACTTATATTTCACAATATTGTACGAAAAATACCAAAATTTAGAATGAGTCAACTACCGGATTCCATAAGTTTGTTGTTTAAATAGAATATATTTTTGTAAATTTAGTAACAAGTCATGTGAATAAGTTCTTTGGTCTTAATTCAATGCCTAAAACTTGACCCAATGAAATAATTCTTTTGCTGCTTAAATAATTTTGATTTGATAGATTATTCATAACAAAAAGAAGCATGGATGTAATTTTAATTTACTATGAATCTCCAATCTATTCTATTTTTTATGTTTGCAATCCTTAAATCATAAAAACGTAAGTTAACTCTCATATTCCTTTGAGTTAATTGCAGTTTTAAAATCAAAATTCCATTGTATTTTAATAGTTCTACTTCTAAAATATTTAAACTGCGTACATACGTACAGTACTATTAATTGTACTGTAAGTATGTACGCAGTTTAAATATTTTATATTCTAACAAATAGCTTTAAAAGGTGGTGATTTCTCTTAAAATGGTTAATTACAATTGTACTATGGTTAAACATTAGTGGACATTATTTCATAATGAATTTTGTCCATCTTTGAAATCGGCAGCCTTAATCAGATACTTGAATTCCCAAATTGAACCTTTGATTACAAATCTATGATTACGAACAATAAAAAAGCCAAATCCAATCTGTATTTAATTTATATTATAGAATTGTCATAGCTCATAGTGTAGAGGTGATACTAAAGTTTAAAGGAACAGTAGATAACTCGAACAACACTTCATAATTTTTATTGCATGGAGTTTTCACCCAGAATTTAATAGAGGAAAGTGCAAACAGCGTGCATTTTTTGTAATATGATGATATTAAAAGATTGTTTTCATCCGAAAAATACATCAAAATATTTTGATATCATGGATCTTTGTAATATTCTTAAAAAAACTTATTTAATATAACTTATTTTAAGTGTAAAAAGTTTACTAGAGAAACTATTTTATAGCTAACAAAGTAAAACTGTTAAACATTTAAACTTCTAAATTTAAAAAATATTTGTAGAATATATATAGATATTTTTGGTCAAATTGTGATATTACTCAATATATATTAACATTTCCCACTTTGTTTTAACGAGTTTTACTATTACTCAGTATCTGGGCTTCTGACTGCTAAAAGCAGCAGTCAGAAGCCCATTATTTTGCAGTAACTTTAATAACCTTATATTAAAAAGAAATCCAGAAAGTGATGGAAGTCCATAAACAAAATATTCTTATTCTCACTGCCTGTATGGATACAATAAACGAGCTTAGGTTTGTTTAACTAATGTGCCTAAAACGCAGGGTACAATGAATTAATGCTTATTAATGATTGTCACCCCTAAAACTCAAGTGACATTAAATTAATTAAATATGAAGGTTGAAGAAAAGTAAAAACAAAATTTGACGTTGACTTCCTCGTTTTGAGCATTAAAATTAAATAATTTTCAGATGTGATTTTAGATCACTATAAACAAATTTATTTATAAGTATAAATATGAACAATAAGATTTAACTTGAGAATTCGGCTAATTTTTTTAAATAGCTGTTCGTGGATTAAATTGCAAAATATCTTGTATTCTGTTTACACATACAAGTAATTATATTCTTAATAAACTTGCACATTAGTAGTGTCCTATGATTTTACTTAAAGTTTATGTCTCAAATATAAACGACTAATTCGACTGTAGAATTTACATTTTACAAAGGCTCCGTTGCGCTTATTGTTTCAAATGCAAACCGTAACTAAATATTACTCATGAAGATCTCAGTAAAATATCTCATATATCGTGTCCTTTAAATAAATTCTGCCCAAATTTGTCTCGTCTTTCACTCAAAAGACTTTGTTGCATTTTGTATATGTAGGGACACAGAAGTAATATTACATATTTCAAAGCTTCATTTTCGTCACCCGGCCTAGAATGGCCTGCATTCATTATTGTTTAATGGTGGAGGGTAGCAGCATACAGACGACACAAGACGTGCCCACGCTACGTGAATATTATAAGCACATTACAGTTAGCTCAGTAGAGCAGTGATAATTCTATATACGAGATTTAACAATCTCAGCAGTGAGGTGGTGATTGTCACGTGCTTAGGCAATAATTAGTGTAGCTGTAGCGATTCACATTTATAGTAACTAATGAATTAAAATTTTGTTATTTATTGATACGTCTAATAATATTAGGACTATTTTAGTCTCTATAACATTATCGACTATATTATATTTATTGTTTTCATAACGAATGGTGGCAGATAAAAATGTACAATACTCGTCAATTACATAAAATATACGAAGGAAAAAGAAAATACTTGAATTTTATAAGATTGATAAACTTTTCTATAATTAAAAAAATATACCTCCGTTAAGTGTTTAACCTTTCATTAAAAATGGAAAATGCACCTAGCATTTCCCATATTATTATTTGACATTTTTCCCGAAATATTGTCTCATTTGAACAAATTTCTTCTTCCCGAAGAAATAATATAAGAAAGGAGCAGAATCAATAGATTGTTGGTTTATATACGGACTGAGGTAAATTAAATCGCTTTTGATTAAAGAAGAAGGGATTTTAGAGGAATTAGGCTTCGCTGTTCACTTCGACAGTTAGTTAATAAATATGTTCTCAAGTAATAAAGAATAGAATATCAAAACAACTTCAAATATATCTCACAAACTTAAATATATTCCAATATTTGATTAATCTAATTATAAGGTCTTTTAATTAAATAGAATGTAAACCAATGCTATGAACTTAAATCTTTACACATTTTCATAATACAATTTGGAGACATATTTTGAATCTTAAATATTTTTGTCCACTTAATTCTTTCGAACGTAAAATATATTTCCAATTATTCGTTTGACGTAGGTGTTTTGGTTCATTATATTTAAATCGAAATTACTAATGTTTTAAATTTGATACGACTTGACGGGGAAAAAATTTAAGAGAAATGTTTGCTTTTTTGAAGACGAAAGATACGTCATTATTTACTTATCAGTATTTTACTTTTTTTAATGCATAAATGTATCAACGTACATACACACACACAAACACACATATCCCTTAAAGAACAGTCCAACACGGTCGTGCACGTTCGTTTCAAAAATGTTTGAGTCTAGCCATCATCGCCCGATTACACATCATAGCATCACGCGATTATGAATGAATAAAATTGTACGCGTAATAATTATTATTGCACTGTTGACCGGTGAATTTTTCTTCATCAGGTAACAAATTTGTTAACTTTTTTTGGACCGTCTATATCGTATACGTAATTATTAATATTTTCAGTCAGGAGAGTCAAGCAATGTTTTTAGTTATTAAGTGTAATTCGATCCAACTTTATTTTAGGTAATTTTAAGTATTTATTGACCCTTAAGTATAATTGGCCCTAAGTATTTATTGACCCTTTGAATATTGTAACGACTACGTCGATAACGACTTTATAAACAATCTACAACCTATTTTAATGACTACTGCATATTTCTAACTAACTACAAATCTGTTGAATTAAAGAATCTTGTAAACATTCATTTTAATCTGAGACGCATTCCTTACTCGCTATTCATATATTGACAAGTTACGTTCCGATTTGGTATAATAGCACATTTAATGGCTAGGAAAAGATTCAAGACTCTGCCTTCAGCATTGCGTGCTATTAATAAACAGTACATCTCTACGAAGGAATACCAATACGATCTGAAAAGTAAAACCAATTTTATATCGGGTCAAAAAGCACGAGATAAGCTCGAAAATCAGCCAAAATTTTATTGAACCGAGGAGCTAATATCTCTTTTTACTGGAGTATATCCGCGTAAACTATAAACGGTTACTAAAACCAAGAGGTCTAAAACCTTTTATAATGTTTTCATAACGTTCTTGCTAATCTACCTGCTAATTTATCAATATTATTACTTTTTGCGCGTGATGTGTACATTGATCACTGATAGAAAATGTCCACATCCACAAAAAATGTAGAAGTTTTTAGTACTGAAAAGTAATTGTCGTTTAATTACTGTGAAATCACTACGATTAACACTAATCTTTATAAACGCCCTGTGATAATTTAATATTCACCAAAGAAAAAATAGTCTTCACTCCGGTCTGAAAATTAATTGCAATAAATACCATCATAATTTCATGTCCATCATTGAAAAATTAGATATAATTTCGATCTTATTCTACAATTTAATTAGGGACATCGTAAATATCTTTGTTGCGATATAAAAGCTATATGTCAATATGTATTTGATTTTACAATTAACATAATTCTTTTTTTGTCACAAATGCACTTTCTGATGCTCTATTTGCAAATGATCCACCTGTGATCAGAATGTTTTACCACGCACGACAAATAGCAGGTTTCATTGTGCCAACGTCATGCCACTTCGACCCGCCTTAACAATGTTATCACCTATACGGCAAGCTCCTAGTTTTAGGTGAATTTTGTTTAATAGACAATTTCACGCACACTTAGTAGTAATGTTGATCTATTGGTTTGCAAACCCTTGATAACTTTGTAACTTTCTGAAGTCATTTTATTTTCTACAAATATTTATGGACACGCTATCTTGGAATGTTGAAAATTTATCATTCTAAACATGACTGTATTTTTAAATTTAGCAATAATTACGAAAAGTACATGTGTCGAAAGTATATTATGCAACTAACTTAATGATTTAAGTTTCTTTTTTATTTACTCTGCAAATTCGAAGAAAAATCAACCTACTGCTTTTCCCACAATATAAATAAATAGACTGCAAAAGGGGGTTTAAGAGTAATAAAGTAGAAAATTTATTCGCCGTTTCTTTTAACACATTTAAATCTATGATTTAGTTTAAAAATTTAGGGACAATTATATTATCTAGAAAAATGTAATTACTTTCATATTGGCGTATGCAATATATTCAGTATTTACATATTCAGTATTTTTTATATTCAGAATTTTTTGGCAAATAATGGAAATGTGAAAAATCAAAAATATATTCGCTTTATAATTTTTTTCATATGTTATTATTATTTTTATGATTTGCCAACTATAATTAGTACACATTGTCCCACACGACGACTTAACATATTATTTAATCAATGTCAATTGTGGATATAACCATTCACTCCTAGACGAAAATGTGCCATATTATCTAGTCAGTGTCAGTTATAGAGGCCGCCATTCACTCCCACAAGACAAGTTGACATATTGTTGTGAAGGCAACCATTTACTCCCATACGACAACTTGTCATATTATCTAATCAGTATGAGTTGTGGAGACAACCATTCACTCCCACATGAAAACTTGTATTATGTAATGAGTGTCAGTTGTGGAAGTAACCATTTACTGACGACAATTTACCATATTATCTAATCATTCGGACAGTCTAGAGGCAATTCTTCAAACCATTTGGTCAGCTGTGAGGGCAATCATTTAGTAATGAAATGTGGTGTATCACATATTTATGGAAAATATAGCTTTACTTTTTAGAAAAAAATTACGTCCGCGAAATAAATATTTCGAATATCTAAAATCATCCAAAACCGCGCCCAAATAAAAGTATTTACTTGTTTAAGTATCCAATCGTTCCATATTGCCTAAAATTTAAGTTATAAAGTAATATCGATCCATGTTTGTGCATTCCATAGATATGTTCATAACGCGGAGCTCTACAGTAAGCTCTAAAGTTAATGAAACTGTAAGAGGAATTCATGGCTGTAGGCTGGCAGTATTACTTGAAATTGTAATGTTCAATTGGGACCACTATTAGCACCTAGCCATAGTCAAGAACGGGCAACTTTGTCTTGGCAAGTTATTAGTTGCGAAAAGAGAAAACAATTTATTTAATTTTTTCTTTGCATATTTCTCAGATGGTAACCCTTCGTAATATCGTTGTGATCCTTTGTAAACGTTGTTACTATAACTGACAAATTATAGTGCGACTGCAAGGTATATTTTCTACCGATACTAGATTGTTTGTTAAGGAATAAAAATTTATGTAAAATCTAAAGAATAATTGAAAAAAATATTAGGATCGACATGTATTTATTAAAGTGAGTGTAAATAATTTATAAGAATATTTGGTTTTTTTCCCAACTGTGAAATAGTGCATGTATGTATGGTGTACACAGTTCGATGAAAATATTACATACATTTTTGGGAGTAATTTTCATCAAATTAGATTAAAAGCATTAAGAAAGAAATACTAGAGTCGATTTTTATCCAGGAAACACGAGTAATTAATAAATGTGAAAATATTTTACATTTGAAAACTTCAGTGGACAAAAAGGTAAAAAACTCATGAATGTATCGAAATTATATTGCGGTAATGAATTAAGATTTACTTTCATGGCACTTGCCTGAATTATATTTAATTAAAATATCTAATAATTAGGTTATTCAAATATTAGAATATATTTAAGTTTATGAGACTTTATTAAGTATATTATGACTATGAGACTTGAGACTATGAGACTTTATTAAGTATACATTGATAAGTAATGGCATAAGTGATCGACGAAGTCGAATCTATCTTAAAAATTTATTTTAAATAATAAGAAGTAATTTCTTTGATGTCAATCCTCATGAATATAAATAATTTATGGATTCTGCTCCTTTGCCACACTATTTTGTCAAAAAGAACAATTTTATGCAAAAGAGAGAATATTATAAAAACAGCATTAAAAATAATTGGGAATTCATCTAATGTTTAATTAAAGTTAACTGCTTGTCGATAACATTTTCTTTTTAATTTTTGAAAATTATTCACCACATTTTATATTATTCATTTTTATTAAAATTAATAAGTATTTTATTAAATATATTTGCAAAATCTTTGCTAATAGCCCACCTGAATATGTTGTAACACAACGAAATCTAGGTCGTGGTAAAGAACTTTAATAAAAGTAGAAATAATTTATTAAATAAAATATTTTATTATTCTATCGTACATTTTATTAATATTACGAGTATATAGACACTTCTATTAGCGACTATTTTTTTTGGGAAAAGAAAATATTACATAATATTTTAGGCATGGAAATAATCATAATACTTATCAATAATAAAAGAAATTAATTCCTTGCATATTATGAACATGAGTCGATACGGTTTCTATAATTACAGTTTCAACCAGTGACATTTACCATCTCATAACTTAGATTATTATAACTCGTAAATTAAATTATTGCTGCTCTACTGAGCTAACCATGGTGTGCTTGTAATATTTATGTATCGTGAATGTGCCGCGCGGACATCTGTCTTGTGTTATCTTTGTGCTGCTACGCTCCATCATTAAACAATAATGAATGCAAACCGTTCTACGCCGGGTGCCGACAATGAAGCTTCGACGTATGTAGATTTACTTGAGTGTCCCTCTCTATATGTTACTCTTCCATTCCTACATATTCACAACAATGTCTCTTCAGTAGGCGACGAGAAAATACTTGGATAGACTTTGTTTATAGCAGGCAATAAGTGAGTGATATATTCTACCGAGATCTTTATGAATAATATTTAGTTATAGTTTATATTCGAAATATTAAGTACATTGAATTACTTGCAAAATGTGAGTTCTGCGATTAAATTGGTCATTTTTATTTGAAATATTAAATTTAAATCAAATCACAAAAACTATACCAATTATAGAATTATGTAAATATAATACAATATATTTGGCAATTTCATCCACGAACAGCTACTTGAAAAAATAAGCTTAAAAATTTTTTAAATCTTTCTTTCAAGTCCATAATTATGCTTACACATAAATCATATGTAATGAACTTAAACCACAGGTGAAAATAATTTGTAAATAATGGTCAAAACCATCAAATTGTAATTTATCGACACTCGTCATATTTTATTAATTCATGATCACCTGCAAAACGCACATCAGCGAAAAAAACTAAGTTCATTTACTGCATGCATTCAGGTAGCGAGGATATGGGTATTGGGCTTGTGGGCCTCTGTCATATTCTGGATTTATTTTAATAGAAGGTTGTCACAGTTGATATGGAAATAAGGTACTACTAATTACATCCTGAGAGGTTATAAAAATTCATGAAACCCATGCGGGTAAATGTCAGTGTACATTGGAAATTTGGCTAATATCACAAATTGACAACTAATCTCTATATATGTATATCTCACAAATATTTTTACAAAATAATGACAAAAATTTGAAACCTATTTTAAGAAATATTTATTTGAACTGGTTAACATTTATACTATTTCAATTATCAGAGTTTTTCTTATTAGCGTCCAACTTCTTACGCATGTAATAAGTCATGTTAAACATGCATTGTTAAGAGTATTATTATGATACATGTTATTATAACATTTTTATAAATTTCTCTGCGACAAAATTCTTTCAAGATTTTTCACGCTACAAAAGTTGTGCAATGTTTTGCACTTTCCTCATTTAATTTCCGAGTTATCTGCTTTCCGTTTAAACTTTAATGTCACATAACAATTATATATCAATAACAATTATATAACATAAATAAAATAAAATTAGAGTTGGTCTTTTTTGGCTGCAATTATAGAACTATAACCAAAGGTTCAACTCAGTATTTAACTATATTAAGAGAAATCACAACCACATGAAGCTGTTCATGGGAATATTAAAATATTTAAATTGCCTTCAAACTTATTATACGTTTTGTAATAGATCTCTAAATATTAAAGGAAATGTGAATATTGTTTCACAAAAACCTTAATTAACTCCCAACAATAAGGAAATTTACTTAGGTTTTATGAATTTAGGATTCTAAACATAAAAAATAGAATAGTTTGAAAATTTATGATCAAAGTTGCCTCCAGGTCTTGACGTTTTCCTTGTTTTCCTAATTAATCCGCATAAAAGAATTATTTTATTGGATAAAACGCTAGAAATTAAGATAAGATCAAAAAACTATACTAGTATTTTTACTAAAAACAACTTACGGAAAATGTATTCTATTTAAACAAACGAAATTATGGAACTGAAATTCCATACTTTTGTTTGTTTAGATTGAACATATTTTTCGCATAGTTGGTATTTTTAGTAAACTTTACTCCTCACAAGTTTTGTCGTTTTTCTTGGAATCCATGTGGGGTTAAAATATTTAAAATTTTAATTTATCTCTGTTGAAATTTAATTTTTGTAATTAACTATTTAATTGAATTGTAGTCCTCATTGGGTTCCGACCATTAAATAAATTTATTCATTATATATATATATATATATATATATATATATATATATATATATATATATATATATATATATATTTAAGATAATAATAAGCTTGCCATTCCAAACTGACGTCTACACTTAAAATTCAAAGTAGCTTCTACCAATGTGCTGTTGAAGTTTGTAGCGTACATTACTTAGAACGTTTTGCAAATATTGATATGTGGTTAACATGAAAACAATCTCATTTTTTGTGAATACTTGTAAAAACAACGATATAATTGTAAAGCTAAGGATTATAGTTGAATATAATTGGTAAGTATTTTTTCTGCATAACAATCATTAATCGAAAACTTACGCGTGTCAAAATGCTTAAAGTCCTTATATCGTTTACTAAGACATCAATTTGTGTAGTGATTATTTTCATGGTTTTGATAATAATATAAATTTAAATTAAATCACAGGCCTGCTTCCTATTGAAAATGTATTTACTACATTTCAAACTATATGATGGACTTTGCGCTGTGCATTTTCGTTTCCAATTGATTTAATTTGTTATTTTTTTCATTAATTATTTATAACTTTTTCAAATAGCTGATTTTGTAATGCCGAATAAGTTAGTTCGTAAATACGGTAATTCTATGAATAATAACTTTTCCCAGCCCAACTTATTCGAATTTAGACACAAATTAAGTTTCAATTGTAGCATTTTTGTAAAGAAAAGCTATGC
Source organism: Druceiella hillmani (assembly GCA_039881145.1). Lineage (NCBI taxonomy): Eukaryota > Metazoa > Arthropoda > Insecta > Lepidoptera > Hepialidae > Druceiella > Druceiella hillmani. The sequence continues at coordinate 1,046,602 of JAYKKI010000018.1, read as the reverse complement.
TCAATCAGCATATAGCATATAGTTCCTAGTTTAACTGATACATTACCTATATATGGAATTGATTTATAATAGATTTTGTTATCATTTGGTACGACGACGACGAGTGTATATTTCTTGATTAAGTATCAGAATAAATGATGGAAAATACTAATCCAAGTAATTTATCAAATAATTTATCAATGTATCAGTTAAACTAGAAAAAACTCCTAACTAATAATAAAAATATAAATAATACCACATGTACATATAATACCTTAAATAACTTGGGTAAAATACTTATTAATAACAAAGAAAAAATATACAAATATGAAAAGAGTGGTATTTATAAACTTAAATGCAACGATTGTAATAGCGTATATATAAGTCAAAAAGGAACAGATTTTGCTATCAGATACAAAGAACACATTGCTAGTTGGAGAAATAACAGACCAGATACATTTCAATTTGCAAAAGATCCTATTGAAAATAACCATCACCAATAATGCTTCCTATATATTACAAATAAATAAAAAATTCAATAAACTCAACATCCTGGAAACATTAGAAATAAACAGACATATAAGAAACACCAACATTAATATATTAAATGAATAACTTAATAAAAAATCATCACCCGTACTCAATATCTTCTAGGCATAATATGGTTAGACAAAATTGGTACTGCAGTTCACTTTAAATGGTTTCAACCCAGTCACACACCTAACGAGTTAGACACAAAAGAAAACAAAAAATGGGAGATATGTATAATTAGTTATATAACCTTGTTCCAACCATTAGATCCTCATACCATTGTGCATAGTATAACCTCAAAGAATAGTATTAATTTCATTTATTACCCTCGATGAAATACTTGTACATTATATAACTTTCTAAAATATAATATAAATTATACTGTAACCTTACACATAAACTCACAAAAGTAAAAATTAGGAAAACCTGCTCAAACAAACTTCCGTTATTGTATAATATTTAAAAGCTGTTGAAAGTTTCTACGAGTTAATCTCTTAAAACTTAAAAAACTTGTGATTTTGCTGAGAAGTTATTCTGCAAATCAATACCGAACTAGCTGGCAAAATGAATCCTCATGACATTTGCCTGAGCCCAGAATAAAATTTCCAGATGTTAGTAGAAGTACATTTATTAATAATTGAGGATGTGTAGATTTTCTTTTCCATTTTCAATGTCTAAGGAAAGTTATTTCTTAGCATTCTGGAACCATTCCGATACTCTGGAACAAGTTGACATTTATATTATACTTTGGCTCTCTCTCTTTAAACGATAAACTTACTGATTGAGTCATTTAGCTATTGAACAAGCTTTCATTTCGCTTTAATGCACTGTAAAGATGAAAATTTAACAAAAAAATTACGATTCAAAAAGGATACGTTTATTGAATTTGCATGACATGATCTACTGGGTTATATTCCGATATCTTTTGACAGTCAACAGAGCCAATATCCTCATCCAATGTTGAAATTATTATGGAACAGATAATTATAAATTAAATAGATACTTACAGGGTTAAATTTATTTCTTTTTATTGGGTCATAAATCATCAATTATAAAATCGAGAGAAACTTATTATTAAATAAAAATTTAATAAAAAAGAATGTACTATTAAAAAATATGTTGTAAATATTCAATATGTGTAATATCACCCTCGATTTTCTTATCTAATTAATATAAAATTTTATATATGTAAATATAATCTATGATTTTATTATTATTAATACTGATTAAAATCATAGCATCCATGTAATATGATGTAACACATAAATTTGCATTCTCATGTAGCACACAGATTGTCGGACTTAATCTTAAGTATTTAGACACAGATTGTCGGACTTAAACTTAAGTATATATTTAAAGGATACACCGACTTCTCTCACTTGACTAATTCGGTATATAATTTATGAAACTACATGAACTACATACTACAGTATTTTTTCCACTTAAGTTTTTATTATATGTGTAAACTGCGCAATATAATACTGATCCACATTCTACAACAACTAAATCAAATGCAACATTGCATATTCATTATTCCATATTACCATCAAACCGCTATATGCTCGTTCTAATAGTCGTTAAAAAGTAAAATGCCGCCAAGAGGTAACTAACATTGTGCTCTTAACATTTACGTGAGTTCCCATGCGAGCCTTTACCGCCCCACAACATTACAGGATACAGTTTTGCACCTTTTGTTTACACTTACACTACACTATTACACGATAATAAAGTAAAAATTACTGTACCGGGTTCTGACAAGTAACTTGAGTAGGTATTAGGTATTTACTATGGATATATGCTATATATAAGGCATACGTTTATTAAATAAAATAAAATACTAATTTTTAAAAAATAGCTTTTGTTCATGGGAAAAAATATTATGTGTTTCTTTCTAAACATTGAAATAATTGTTAGAAATTCATTACATCCTGTTAAAGGAGAGAGGCCATTTGGGTATTTACAAAACAAATATTTATTAAATTGATACAATTTTATATTTAACTTTAATTAATTAATTTCAATCATTAAATATTAATTAAATGATAGGATGTGTGGTTACTACTGACGCTCCTGGTGAACTGTTGTTCGTTACCTCTTGGCTGGCGTTACCTCTTAACAGGATGCTGACAGTACAAATAGGTTAGGTGGTCGTTAGCATTAACCTTTACAGAAGAGGGGTATAACAGCCCCCCCCTCCCACTCCCGAAAAGGGGAGATTCCCGAAAGGGAATTTTGGGGTAGCTTTGAAGTTTATATAAGATTTATAGAATTCACGCAACGTTTCTAAGACGAGGTATCGGTATTTTCTACGGGTTCCACATCATTATTTACCACTGGGTTAATTCTTGTTACTTGTACAAAATACTTTCGAACACTGCTGCCAGGTTTCGAAACACAATTTAACTTAAAACTAATAGTACTTATGACTAAACATATTGTGCTTATTAATAGTATTGAATACCTCCCGTGCCTCTCATATTTCATTATATGCGGTTATTCGATAATTTAATCGATTTTACTTAAAAAAACTTTTGTAGATTTTGAAATTGTGCTCAAGTGATCAAGGTCAATATTTTGCAATGAAATAACGGATGTATCATGTACATTTTTCTTCGTCACTTAAGCTATAGCAAGAGTAATTTATTATACTAAAATCAAACATTCTGATTGGTGAACTTATGTTAAAGGTGATCTGTTTGGGTACAAGTTTTGTTGTTTGACAATACGCTGCGCAATGATTTGGAAGATTAAGTATACCTGTACCTATATATTTATTTCACGAACTTCTTTGTTAATAGAGTCTGTTGACAGTATTTTTGGTCGTGACTGTATCTAAATACATCTATTATTTATGAGTGGTTTCCAAATTACTCAATTTTGGTATATTGTCTTATTCACTTACGTTTGCGTATTTTAGTTAATTCTTTTGTTAGTTCATTTTCGCAATTGGAGTTAGCACTCGATGGAAACACTGTCCCAATACCACATATATAAAATTGATGGTTTATGCTTTTACACAATTTCAGGTCGTCGAGTTCATAGTAATATTGCTTATCTTTGGTTATTGCGATATTTTTGCTATATGTATTACAGTACTGAAGGATTTTGGTAAATTAGGGTCATGCGGTGTTAGTAGTGGGATGCTATGGAATAAATTAAATTCCTTAGGGAATACTAGTGGAATTTGTAATACCAAAATTAATCTATTGTTGGAAAAATATGATATAAGTTTAGAAATACTTGTTATAGTGTAAATTAGGTGTACGTCTATGTATACAGATAATTCGACATTGATAGTTATATGTCTATAATTTTCATCAAGCCGTCAAGCGGTGTTATTACCGAAGGGTGGAGTACATTTTGGGTACTAAACACCATTACATTTACAGTCTTCCAATTGAAATGTCAAAGATAGCAAAGTTGTTTCTAAATTGTTCAAAATAGAATCTATTACTTGATTCGATATGAGGGAATTACTTTTTATACTTTTCGAGAGTTCATCGATTACAAAATTTATCTGATCTTCATTATCTTTCAATGATTGTTTGATTTTTTTGTACCTTGACGATTTTGATGTCGTTACCAAAATATTTTCTTTCGTTAGAAAGGCTACCCTTTTCATACCATTTTTTATAGCTTCGACAGTGTCATTGAATTTAATAGCATCGTCCTCATTTAATGTTTCGAAGATATTTTAGTACGTTATCTACATTATTTATGTATTAAAAATAATATGTATACATGATATATTGTTTTTAACATATTTAAAATTGAGTTGTTGGTATCAATATGTCGACTTATGTGTGAGATATCTAACTGGATTATTATATTAAGGATTCCGTAATTTATTCTTAAATTAGAAATAAAATAAAATATATGCCAGGGCTTGGAGTATTGCTTTGGACCTAGTTCGGGTTAGCGTGAGTTGTAATGCTGGCATAAAATTATAATTATTTAGAATAATAAATTTAATAGTAAATTTTGAAAATATGCTAATCAATTATTCGTATATATTTTACTTTACTGCTGTCCTTATTTATAAAGAAGTTTAAAGGAAAGTATTACGTTTTAGTGTTATACTTAGTTATGAGTATGCAACATTATATTTTTAAACTAAAATGTATTTTATAAAATTGAATTTCTGCCAATTTTAATTCATCTTTATGATGGATGTCATGTCGTCTAATAATTATTAGTGTTACCGTATTGTTATCATTCATTTTTATTATTCTGTAAAGCCCTTCCCAAACGGGCGACAAGGTTTTTCTCAGCCGTAAGTGATTTTTCATTTATACATAGTCGCCTATTTTATAATAAAATGGGCAACTTCGCGTGTCATGATAAGTCTCAGAGTTTTCTTTAGATTTGTTAATGTTTCCAACGGCCTTATCTCGAGTATTATAATCTATACTATAGCATTTTCGTGTATTCAGGATATGATCTATAAGAAAGTGACATTAGTGACACGAAGATGGGTTGAATCAAGAATTTTGACCAAACAGAAGTTAACATACGAGCTCGTACTTGTGTTCGCATAGCAGGGCCAGTTATCTTGGTCCTGGTTAACGAATGATTTAAGATATTCTTTGAGCGTCGAGCGGCTGCGCTCAAGTACGTCCTGGATTTGAGGTTGATACGGTGAAGACCATTGTGGTTTGATTTTAAGAAATTCATGTCTTTTTGAACAGATCCATGGTGAAATAGGTTCCTTGGTCGGTGAGAATAGTTTGGAGTATGCCGAATAAAGAAAAGAAAACGAGTGAGTTTCACCGTGCATTGATGTGAGTTGATGTTTTTGATATCACCCATCCAACAAATGAATGATTGATTTTTTTGCGTGCATCATGCACGACACTTGGACGAGGGAATAAACAGTTTAAATTATCATTACCATCCGTCTAGTCAAATGATTCCAATATTTGGGGGTCTATTGACGAAGTTTACTCGATTATTGAGGTTGGGTTGGTAAACGGATATGGAAGTTCGGATGTTTTCTATATTTTGGTACGTATCATTATCATAATTACGTTTTCCGCAATAAATGAATTTGATTCAAGAAACAGTAATTTGTTTTACAAAAGCGTGTACGAAATTTAAAAAAATTACAAATTCTCTTTTGTATAGCTAAAATCATTGATGTACTTTGTAACACTAATCCTGTCATTTACATTACAATAGCACTGATGACGAACAGTTCGTATTTGAAATTATCGAATGCTTTCGGATGTTATAGTTTTATGAAATACCGTAATAATAACATAGTTAGGCATACTATGTAGTCTTTCAATTTCATACGCGATCTTGGCGTTATGTTTGATAATAACTAATATTCTAATTCTCGCTTTAAACTTATTAACTTGCGGCCTTCTGTTTTCCTGGCAAGGCTGGGCGGCTTTTTTTTTAAATATTAACCCTTTGAGCAAAGAAGAACGTATCGATGTCTGTACACAATTCTCGTGTGGTTCGAAATATACTCTTGCGGTTTGAAATCCATACTCTGTCATATATTCTGATATGACCAAACGGGTGCAAAAGTAATTTATACGCACATTGCAACATGACTTTAATGCACCCAAAAAAAATATTGTAATGTTGTGTACTCTCCGTGAAAGGCTCTGTCTTAAACTCGGGGCAATTGTGCTTTAACAAATGTCATAGTCGTTACGTTGATATGGTGAATCAGCTGCAGTTTCGTGTGCCAAGAAGAGCGAACCGTATCTCCGCATTTTCTAACTTTATGCTCCGTAGCTCCGTACTTTTCTGCGCTCGCACAATTGCTGGTGCCAGTGCATCGCTGCAGAGGTTTGTGATGATTGTGACAGAGCATTCTATTCTTTGAATATATTCGTTAGCTCATTATTTCAAAACAATGAGTCAAAAGTAAAATTATACAGATACAATACAACCATCCGTACCTTGAAACCGTGTGGTATATTTGTCTTTTTTTAAGTCTATACGAAATCTTTATTTCGTTTATCATCTTCGGGAGTCACACTTTGCGACGTTACTTGATTTTCGTTCTCCATTCTCTTATATATTTGTAATTATTATTACTATTATTTATTCTACTACTGACGATGATAATCGTGAATTTGGAATGAATGATTGATTTCTATAATTGTTTATCTATAGCACATAATTTATAATTTAATTTAATTTATTACATTTTTGGTAATTAATTTTGTTACGTAAGTTTAAGGATCTATGCACGTGGAATGGTCTTTTATGTGGGATTTAAGTAAACTTAATAAATAAAAATCTCGCCTTTTGTATCTCACTATGATTTGTATCTGTTTTTGTCCATATGTATATTTAACTCGTGTGATGAGTACTTACACGAATATAACATCAATACCGAATATGGAATTTTCTTTTTGACAGCGACACAAGAAATTTTGCCAGAATCATATCTTTTAAGAATGGCAAAGGTAAATGTAATTTCACCGGAAGCAAATTATTTAATAATGGAAAAGTGTTTTCTTATTAAGCTTTAAGTCCATTTCATTTTTTTGTATCAAATTTATCTACTGATGAACCTCTTATCGTCATTTTTGCGTGCTTTCAACTTCAATAACTTTAATATACTACACATAATATAAGAAAAAGAGCGTAACTTATCTCTTTAAGATGAAAAGCTTTTAAATTTTATATGTATGAATTTTTAAGTGGCTGAAATTAATGATTTGAATGAAAACATTAACGTAATAACTTTGAATGAAAATATTAACGTTATGATCCAAAAGACGATAATGCAAAGTTCTCATATGCTTTAGCTCCCACGTAATTAAATAAGAGTGGTCTTATGTATTTTAGTCACTATTATTCATTTTGATTGGATGCAGAAATGTGGGTACAATAAATTATAATTTATAAAGAAAATACATTTTGTATTTTTTTAAATATGTCAATTTCTTTCTGCTTTCGACAATGATACATAATTATTTTAACTTTAATAAATTTTCTAAAATTAATTACATTTGTTATATCGTAATAATACAATAAAGCAACCATGTTACATTCTTTCCGCTTACATATTACATTTATTTATTTTCGACGCCTGTTATAAGTATAATCCGCTAATACTCAATTGAATAATGTGGATTACTATTGTTAATATCAAATAAAATAACCAGTCTTACTAAATTTTAACTCAATAAAACCATCAAGTATTACATATGATGTGCCGTCGACTGTTGACTGACACTTAATCAAGGTTTACGTTTAAACCAGAAGTTTCATTGCTATTCTACTAAGACACTCAGATTAATTATTACACATACTTTCTTGTATATTGAGTTGGCATAATGTATGTTACGCTATCCTTTCCAAGATAAAAATAAATGTACTTTTAAGAAAAAAGGTCATATAGGCAACTGTTTAAAGAAATTTTTATAATTTCCATAAATTTTTAGAGACCTGACCCCAAAATTATTATTCATAAAGTAATAAAGCCTACAAAAGAATGAAAATTTTCCTTTTAATTTCATTGTATTTATTAGTGTTGTCAATGTTTTTCATATTAAAAAAATTGACATCTAAAACATAACATGTCGTATAGGGATCTTGTTTGGAGAAAATGTTTATGATATACTCTCAATATTTTTATAAAAACCTATTAAACAATAACCTAATAACCTACATACAGGGTGAGCAAATGAAAAAAATTACTTGCACTTTACATGTCCCTATAGTACCCTAGGTACCGTATTTTTTAATAAGGATTTATTTCATAATTTTATGGGCGTTATAAATATGCATAACAATTAAAATTTCAGTGCACTCTGAAATTTGAAATAGTAAATATATAATAACGTGAAACGATATTTTTTAAATATCGTTTCACGTTATTATATATATATATATATATATATATATATATATATATATATATATATATATATATATATATATATATATTCACGCACACACACACACACACAAAACTTGAATATAAACCTGTTCTATTTTCTTTTGCAATACGTATGTTAGATATACCGCAATCGAAATGAGGATTATGTGTACTAATAATTAAAACTGTTCTAATAAATAGTTTAATTAATATCTACTATTATTTTGCCTTTTCAATTGAAAATTATCTCATTATGTTCTTATCATAAATTGAACACATGACGTATATACATACGACAAATAAAATAGGAGTAAGAATTAATTAGATCTAAGAAAAGTGACTTTTCTAATATTTTCTATGGCTGCTGAGGCGCTTGTTTCTTCCGCGACTACTCCTAATGCAAGTACTCTGGAAATAAACAATTTAAAAAATATTTAATCGTAATATTTGAATTGAATATCAATTATAAATATAAAAATTAAGGCTCCAATTATTTAAGATCCAGACTATATCTAATAATATCATCTAATAAACCGTGAAAATATATATTTGCCTTTGGATATCTGCTATTCCTTGTCCATATATACGGATGCAAGAACTGAGCCTTTTTAAACTTAAGGATCTGCAAGCAAAACAAAGTGCTACAAATATAAATTAAAACGAACAAAACATCGATCCCATAAGTTTTAAAAAGAAATCAATACTTTTTACATTTATATGTATAATAAATAATAATAAGAGAATAATTATACATAACCGTGCACTAAAGAATAAATATATCGTTCTATTTAACAGGTCCGATGGTTCCCTTAATTAAGTCTCCCAATTTCGAATTTAGCGTAATTGTAAATACAAAGTACATTCGGAGCGGTAATTTACAGCAAAGCCTAATTAATAGCTTCCGTAGAACTTCCAGGTTACAAGACAACTACGGCACACCGTTGAGAAATTTGAAACGGAAGTTTACACTGCCTTTCAGGCATATATTTTGTCTTCATTTATTGTTCTTAATTAGCCATCAACACTAGTCATGTTTAAGTGGATTATCGACTCAGAATAATTAACAGGAACTTTTGTTTTTCTTTGACATCAGTTTTATTGTAAACAAATATGTATTCAATCACTTATTTTCTTTCCTTTAAATTCCGTGGAATGCTATAGTTATTGAATGTACGAAGTTTTCATAAATATTTAGCTAGTTAAAAATAGGTTTAGGCAAATATATAATAATTCAGAAAATATTAAAAACTTCTGTTCTCACTATTTAAGAACTTTGTAACAAAACATACTGTTAAGCAATTTTGCCATAACTTTTACAATTTGAAACCGATGAAAACAAACTTTGAATCAGGCTATTTCGGTCATATTAACAGTGGTAACCACTAAGAAAACCTAATATAAAGACTTTTAATTTACTTTTAAAGGGGCGTTTACACTCAAATTACTTTTGCATGTAATTTAGGAAAATTCAAAACTGAGATTCTAAATAACTTTGGCCTTTAAATTATTACTCAAATGAGGTAATTTTCATATATGACGACAAACATCTGTTTTCTAAATAAAGCTTCTAAGATTTCTTAGAAAACTCTGCAGTAATTTTCATTTAAAAACTCATAAAAGACGCCAAATTATACTATTATTTAACTAATAACTTTAAACCTTGTGATAACACAGTCCTAACGCTTATTTGCTGATCAACAAAATTTAGTAATCTCCAACAATAAACATTAGCAAGTAATAGGAAATATCAGATTATCTGCATTTACTTCTTATTCGCTGCTGTCCGCCTCAATAAACAAAACAGATGAAGTCCTTACAATATCGACAAATTTTGCTAACTTTATTAATCATCACCAGGATATTTGTATTTCCAATTTGTATAATATTAACTTTTTCGAAAGAGTTAAAATCTAAAATAAAAATAAAAACATATTAATGGACATATAGACATGGCGAACATAAAAGTTTTTTGCCATTTAGCTGGGATCCGTAAAACTAAGGGGGTTTCAGGAATAGGTTGTTAAAATGTTATTACTGATTTTATAATTGTCTTATTTGAAGCACCTTTTATGTATTTTTAGGCCATATACCTACGTACTTAATAGAAAAATAATACAATATTTAACTATATTTTTGTAATATTAAATCATATCATCATAAAAAAAATATTTACTATTTGTAAAAGAGCTTTCATTTAACAATTATTTGTATACTACGAACAAGAGAATTTTTAACAAAAAAATTTAATCAACTTCAAATAGCTATTGAAAAACAAACGCAATGTAATGTATAAAATTATGAAAACACGAGTTTGAATTGGAACTATTGCAGTAAAATATCGTTTTGAGACATGAACAATTTTGGAAAATATTTCTAGTGTTAGAAATTCTTGATTAATAAAAATACGTGTATGTGGTTCGAACTTATGCGGCTAAATATCGTTCCAGAACAGGAATCAATCTGTGAAGTATTGCTACTATTAGAGATTTTTAGTTGGTGTCAGGTTAAATATGACGTTCATGTGTTTCTGTGGGGTGCATTTACGTGTGAGTTAGATAGAGAGGCGTCGGTACTCAACAAATATCTAAGCTTCACTTTTACCTTGGCACTGATTCCACAAGTCTCCAACAGCAGCAATATTTTGCAATATTATTTATATTCGGATAAGACTTTTAACCGCTCACACTCTAATTAATACTCGTATTTTTATTATTTTATATTTAACTGTGCGTTTTTATACAATAGTTGTTAAAAGGATTTATGTTTTCCATTATCAATGTTCATGATATTTTATATTACTTAGAACGTCACGAACTCATGAAGAATTAAATCGAAACGGGCGTTTGTGGCGTTTAATGAACATGTTCATTAAAGGGAATACCTCTTACATACATAAATATATACATACTTACATATAAATAATATCACTGACTTCTCACCATAGTTTGAAGCCAGTAAAATTAAGCCACTAATGCTAACTAAACTCATCATAAAAATATATTATTATCATATTATGTATTTCTACTAAACAACAGAAAGCGCTTATCGTTTTCTGGGTGGAACTATGGTTGCGTTTATTTGCAATTTTAACAGTGATCTATAGTAACAATATTTTATTGAGATTTACTACTTTTCCAAATTAATTTCCAAGTAATGAATTGATTGATATCTGGGGAAGGGAAATTTGAAAGCTACAAGAGATAGGAAATATTTTATTTTACATATTTCTTGTATTATTTAATTATTTATAGTGTGGTATATAAAACAATTAAAATGTTTACCTTTTATAAATAAATCGTCTTGTATGGTTTTTCTTTGTGTTTATTTTTTGCATAACTTTTGTACGTATATTCTTATCTGTCTACCTACCAACATATTAAATGTTCCTTGCCTTTTTATATACCTGCACAGAAAAACCTACATACTTACTTTAAGGCCTGCAAAGAATTGAAACTACAAGAATTTATTTTTCAACATTTAGGGTCTCTTCACAGATTTTCGTCTGACTCATCAGATCCTGGCTACCATATGTGATCAAAGGACTTATCACACAAGACAAACAAGCTCAAAGTCAGTGAATCTGCCCTTTATCGTCAACGAGTTTTTGTTATTTACTGCTGGTGGTATCAAGAAATCTTGGAGTCTACTTACGATCAAGAGACCCTTCAAGAAATTTCAAACGACCCGGAACATAATGAATATATTCCTTGTTATTCAGCAGTTCCGTTCACCGCCTTCCGTCGCCATCGTCAGGTCCTTGTCGCTATTTTCGACCAATGGACTCGTCAAAACAAGTGCCCAGAATGGATGAATCTACTTTTTACTTGGAGTGTTGTGTCACCACCTTCCAGAATCATCATCAGACTTTTACCACCATATGTGACTACGTTACTCATAAATATATGTCAAATGAGTTTAAGCTTAATATCCATTTCCTCAGAGGGGCTTATGCTCTGATCCGTTGAAGAGCCCTTAAAATACCTCCTGAGGCTATTATCAGGTACCGATCAATTTACATGGATCCTCTAAGAAGCAAATTCCTCTAAAACTGAAAAATACCGATGAAAATTGATCAAAACGTCTCCGAATTACAACGGTAAATATATGAAAAAAATACATACGCGTCGAATTAAGAACCTATTTATTTTTTTTCTATTAAATTTTTATTTGATACTTTCTCAATTTTCTTAATATTCATTGAATGTGTTAAGAGAAAATATATCATCGAAAATGTCACAGAATTAATTATGATAAATTTTATTATGCGAAAAAAAAACACATAATATGAGTTTTTCTTTTACCATTTACCTCTCTTCAAACTCTGTCTTTTCTTTTATAACTGAGTGTGACGTAAATTGTATTTGCCATAAAATCAATTCAAAATTTTAATCAAGACATTACATAAGATTGAAAGTTTTGAAAATGTTCTACAACTCATTCTTTGCTTGTTTAGTTGGCTTTAAATTGGTGGCCTTAAAAGGGCATCAAAATTGATCAGTTAGATGACGTGCATTATCTTAATTGATAGCTCTTTAATATAACATTTCCAAAAAAAACCTTAAAAACAGTTTATGTTTTATAGAGAGAGCCTTCTGTTATAGTTTTTATATACACAATATTTGCAAAATATAATAGCTAATTTTAGAGACAAATACCTTGGGTTCTCACATCGCTACAATTTTAGATATAATTAAAATATTGTTTGTATTTTTGGTAATAAATAAATTTAATCTTAGAATTAGTAAATTCTTGACAATATGAAAACACGCAAAGAATAAAAAAAACAATACTTAAACAATATTTAAATCGGATATCAATTTTTTCTTTTTACAATATTCAAATAATTTTTCTAACAGCGATATTTTTTGGAAGTAACAAAGACGAAATGTGATTTCCCCAGAAGTAAATTATTCAGTAAAATTTTTTTGTGATTTATATTTAACCCGAATTTATTTTTCGGGTCAAATTTAATATTTCTCCTCAGATATTCTGAAATAGAAGAGGAAATTTTAAACACAATCTCGTTTATTAAAGTTAACTTGTCATATTTCTATCGTACACATTAATATAATTTTGTTTGTCTTCTATTCCAAAAGAAATATAAAATGAAAAAAAATTCTCAATATAAACATATTGCAAGTATAAGTATATTCTTTTAGGTGAAACGTCTTTTGCTATTGTGTTTTTTATTTAAATGTCGAGAAATTACATTGTAATCAAAAGTGATACACACGAAGCTAAACGACAGTAAATTAAATTTGCTTGATTTACTTTCGCTGAAGTTTCATCCCTCAACATACTAACTTATACTATCATGGCAGCTGGAAGCATGGAGAGGCAGGGAATAGGAAGTGCAAGTGTAATGAAAATAACAGAAGGGGGCAGAAAGAGAGAAAAGAGTTGAATAGAGAATTTAATGAATAATGTTTTCATATGTTTATTACACGATTATCTTCGTTTTTGTACTTACTCTTTTGTCATAATTTAACCGAATGCAACAATCATACCATGACCTAGCGATGAAATAGTTAAAAAGTTCTAAAGTTATTTATCGGATCTAACGATTGGCATCAACATAATAACTTTGTCAATAGAAAATTAAATACTTGTATACTATTAAAATATTTATTTTTGTATACTGATATTACATAAGACTCAAGCAATTCACGGTATCTGCTACTTTGTTATAAAATGTAAACAACGATGTGCAAATATTTAAATGTGATTTTAATACCCTAACAACAGAACCATATTGTGCACATCAAATTCTATGTTGTTTATTTCAATATACCAATTCTACTCTTAATCTATAAAAACACCACTTTATATGCACAAATAATACATATAATTTAATAGTGCTTGTAATTAAAATGGATCGATCAACTATTGTGCTGTAAATAAGAGTTCATTCTCCTCATTTTTCATATCAGGGTTAAAGTTTAAATCAACTTCCAATAAAGCAGTTATTCACGTTACCTCTCGAAACGAAATCACAAGCACATATGCTTCATTCCATGTCCTGCGCGCAATGTTGCGGTCTCCATTTGTTACTAGGTTTAATTAGAGTCTGCTAACGCACAAGCAATTAGGCGCTGCATAACTACACCAGATGTTACTGTTCAGTGGTAAATTCTCATTCAATATTTTCATAACGTTAATATTAGGGACGTAATGCAATTTCTCTCTTCTAAGGACTTTTAGTTTCCATAACTGCGTCATAAGCAGCAGGTATTAATTTAATAGCCATGATCTTGTAAAATCAAAAATTTCTTTGAATTACTGTTTTGACCAAATATGGACCCAGTACTTTAATAATAATTTATAACATAAACACAAGTCTATTTTAACTTTTATTACGCAGCGGGTACACAATGCAATATATGAAACGTATAAAGAAGAAGTAGTCACATATAACATAATTTTATATAATAGCTACGACATTTTAAAGAACTAATTTTTTCTAAATCTTTATCTACTTTTGGCATACAAAAATACTATCATTATTATATTACTAACATAAATTTAAGCTCGCATAAACAAATAATACTACACGACAAATAATACTTTAGGTTTTTAAGCAGTCCTAAGATTTTGCACGTATTAATGATATATAAACTTTTAATTACGTGTATACCGTGATTATGAATCAATACAGCTTCTCCAACTATGACTTCAGCACATAAAAGTCATCACTTTGTGGCTAAAATTTTTATTATTCCTACATATAACTTGAAGCGCTGCTCTGAGCAAACTATAGTTGCGCTTGTGATATTTATATTCACGGATGTATCGTGCGGGTATGTGGCGTTTTATAACACTACAGGGTGTAGTTTTTGTCGCATGCATGCCCCTACATTCCACTACTATACAATACTGAATGTAGGCAATTTTATATCAGATTCCGACAATTAAATTTTACAATATATATAATTAATCGCATAATCCATACTTATTGCTCTTCTTATAAGTTAAACGAAGGTTTGTCGAGCATGACACGAGAAAATTTTCGAGTTAATTTACAAAAAGCGATAAGTGAGAAATTTTATTTCATCAAATCTTTGTGGATAATATTTAGGTTACAATTTACATTTTAACTATTAAATACAATTAATTTTTGTAAAATATAAATTATAACGTTTATAATTATCTTGTGTCCACAAAATAATAGAAAGCTATTATTGTGTAATTTTGCCACGCAGGGAATTAAGTCCTCATTGTTTCCAGATAAAGTGTAATCATATTTCAAAATGTTATGCAGTAAAAAAGTTGCTTTTAAAAATAAGCATAATTCTCAATTAACATTTTATTTTTATATCCATATTTATACTCACATATAAATTATTTGTAAAGAAATAAACTGCATGCGGGGAAAGTTTAATTATTATACTTGATAAAACTAAACCGCTCTAAATATATTTTAAAAATTTAACTTGGCAAATTGTAATTTTTCATCAATCTTCATATTTTATTAATTCTTATATTTAATAAGACACCTGAAATCGAAGCAAAATTAAGCTCGTTTATTAAATCTGTATAGGTGGAGAGAATATAGATATTGAGTTCATGAACTTCCTTCGTGTTCGGGATTTAATTGTATTAAAGTTTATCGCACATGTGTCTGTGTGTGTGTGTGTGTATGTGTGTGTGTATGTGTGTGTGTTTGTGCACTTGCATCCTTGCGCGCGTGCGTACGTGCGTGCCTGCGCGCGTGTGTGCTTGCGTGCGTGCGTGTGTGTGTATGTGCGTGTGTGTGTGGATATAATTTATAAAATATCGGTCCTAAAATAATTAAACAAACTTTAAATGATTATTTAAGATGATTAAGAGTTGTACTATGTTAGCTATAGAAGTATTTCTATTAAAAACTTCTTACACATAAAATAAGACACGTTAACGATGTATTTTAAGAATATTGTCATGACAATTCATATCTGAAAATGTATAATGATTTCTCGAATACAATATTCTTTCAATAATTTCATAATAGAA
This sequence comes from Druceiella hillmani, assembly GCA_039881145.1. Taxonomy (NCBI): domain Eukaryota; kingdom Metazoa; phylum Arthropoda; class Insecta; order Lepidoptera; family Hepialidae; genus Druceiella; species Druceiella hillmani. The sequence continues at coordinate 1,030,254 of JAYKKI010000018.1, read as the reverse complement.
AAGAAAAGTTGCGCAATCTTTGCATTTACCTATATTGAATTCAACAACAAAATTCTGTGAAAAAAAATTACAAATTATACTGTAAGAACTATATAATGTAAATGAAATTAATTCGATTCGAGTTGATCTCTTTTTGTTTTCCATGACTACACTTAAGGCTTAAATCAGCAATTACGGAAAGAGTCTGATTAATGCAGCAAATCCCAAACAAGACATATGATGAACAAAACATACTTGTACTACGCAATGATATCGACTGATATCTAACTAGTGTACAATTTGTAAATATTCATGTTCGAAAAAGCATAAATATATATATATATATATATATATATATATATATATATGTATATTTATATACATACATATATATATATGTATATATATATATATATATGTTTATATATATACATATATATATATATATATATATATATATATATATATATATATATATATGTATGTATATATATGTGTGTGTGTGTGTGTGTGTGTGTGTGTGCGTGTGTGTATTATACCTACACATACGTATCACAGTAGAATTCTAAATTACAATGGAAAGTTAAAGATTACTATATTAAAACCCTAATTATTACATTACAATAGTTAAGTTAACTTTTGTTTTCATAACTTGAGGATTATAAAATACAGAATAGAATAAGTTCGGAGCTTCGTAATTAAAATTATCTTCTTATATTATTTCTTCTTTTTGTTATCGTAAATGTAAATAATTCATTTGTTTTCAATTATTTAAGTAGTAAAGAATCGTATATTATATAAAGATATTTGTTTTCTAGTCTTTTTAATTAATGCACTAACTCTAAGGAATTTTTGGCATCAAAACTAACTTAAAAAGCCTTGATATTGTTATTAAACTTTGTCATCTATTTTTCTCCGAACCCATTGCCGGTTACAATATCCGGTTACAAAAAACAGATTAAAAGGCAAAAGGTTCAAAATTATGTTTTGGTGTTAATCATGTAAACATAAAATTATGTTTTTATGCATCAAAAACATGCAAGTTTAATATTTTAGTAGTTCACTTGTATTGTGAAATGAAAATAAAGATTTATCTAGCTACGCGTTGCAATGACAGAAATATATCGCGCGTCTATATATATAAATATATGGCCCTATGTGTTTTAAATTGCTCAATTAAATTTTCCACCTGGATATACATTGACCAAATGGGCATAACCAGATGTTAATTGTGAAGTGGTGTAGGAGGGGTATGTGCTTAAGTAAGAAATATGAATGCTGGCACACGCATGAGGGCAGATGGCATAGATGATCAAGCTCCGCACATAAAACATTCCGAAGATATACTCGTATGTATTTAATATAAGGTTACTTTTATCGAATACATTCAACATCAAGATTTCACTTTATTGTATGTTCATGATTTTATTTTATTGTTACACTAAAAAGAAGATATGATAATTTCATGTTGAATACATAGTGTACTTATTCATAAAAACCTTATTTTGATCTTACCATCAAAAATATTTGCAAGAGGTCCACAAGGGAACGTAGTCCCAGAGCTAGTTTTTTTATAAAATGCATAGCCCTTTTATCACTATATAATTTAACATAATTTCTAATTTTGCTTGGTATATTATTTTATTTATAAACCTTTTTTCTACCTGTCAACATTTCCAATTTATTCTAATTCTTATCAGTCGTATACTTTGAATTTCACTTTAACTGCTAGAATTGATTCTGTTAATATAATGTTGATAGAACGTTATAATTAATCTATGTATTACGTTTGAAAGCATTATACGGCATCGTAGAAGACGATAAGTACTTAATTTGTTTTGTACATTTGTGATTTAATTTTAGAAATATGACGTCGCTAAAATCTTTCAAAAATGATTTTCTGCCAAGTTATAGGTTACATTAAAGATAAACTCAAGGTTTTTGTTGAACAAATATTTTATATTTATTAATGGTGGAACGAAGATTTTCATTGATCAGGTACATTGTGGTTTTGATAGATCTTCGACAGTAGTGAGGAAGGAACCACAATGGTATTCAGTAACAACTGTGATAAATCTGATATCAAATTTTACGAAAAAAAAATTGAACTACAAACAACAATAGTCTGACACTTGCAGGGGTCGATTAATATACCTATTTAGTAAACTCATTGGCCGATCAGAAAGAAATTTGCTTTCATTTCATTAATGGAGGTTAAAAACTTATTGAATGGATGTAAATTTGCAAATAATTCACACAAAAGTGATATTTGGAGTAAATATTTCTAACAACAATATCTATAAAAATGCCATTTTAATAGGACTTTTTTAATGATAATTAGAAAATTAAGTATTCCATAACACATAAACGGTTGAATTAAGATTCTGTTTTCATAAAGGAGAAAAAGTAAATCTTATCAGTTCGAAGACAAATTGTGAATCAACCGCTTAGTCCTAAAATCTGATCTTTTTGTAAAACTGGACTTGTATAAAGATAAGAAGGTAGGGATATTTAAGAAACTATTTGTTTGTTAAGCTAATATATAACGAAATATTATCTACAATACTGAATAATTCTGAGTAGTTAAAAGGAATACTTTAGTCAGAAAGGTGTCAAAAATTTATGGAGACATGAGGAACCAGACTGCAATATTTCACGGTTAGGCAATTCTTTCATTTGAGTCGCAATACGATTCCAGGTCATCGGAAAGAGGAGCGTAAATTGAATCAGGTTCTAAGAAAAGGACATAAAAGAATTAGATATGGTTCCCAAACAACTATGTAAAACAATAGAACATAAATTAAAAATGAAAATGGAAAATACCATAGTATATGCAAAAACATCTAACCTAAATAATCCTAATAAAACCATCATGGCAATTTCAATCAATGATTCAGTAATGCTAAAAAAATTAAATAAATTGGCTAAAAAAACGATTTATACATACGCACATACATATCCTTTTTACTATTTCGAAAATAAAATAAACTGAGCCCATCACTAAAATGTTCATTTTATTAGATGCGTTTAGCGACAGCCACTAGGGATGTTATTTTATGTTTATTTCGATATAAGTATCATTAAAAATATTCCCGGAAGCTCCTAGGTACTCTAAGAAACAATATTTATGCACAAACTGAAACGTGCACTCCTAGAACTTATATCAATTGAATACAGGCTCAGTTCTTGATACGTAAATAATCAAATGATAAAAATACCACAGATAAATTATAAAACTTATCGCAAATAAGTGTATGTATTTAAGTAATAAGAAATAGGTTATTTTATTGACATCTTTCTTTTGATTAGTTTGATATACAATTAATGAAACTATGTGAGGTATATAATATTAACATTTATCATACAAACTATTACTCCAACTTATCCTCAGCTTAATCTAGCGTGTCCATCTGTAAATTGCATTTAACTTAATACCGATCGATAATCTGAATTTTAAAAACAAAATTAAATCAAGTGCAATATTGCCTCTCCTTTTTCCTACGTTACCGTCAAACCACTATCTGCCCATTCAAACAGGCTTTAAGAGGCAGAAGTGCCGCTATAAGATAAATGGCGTCACGCTCGTAATGTTTACGTGACTTCTCAAGCGCGCTTTTATCTCCCTCGCAGCAATATATGACACAGTTTTGCGTCATTTGTTTACCTCCACACTACAATAGATCCATAAGATAGGGCAAAATTACTGTGTGAGATAAACAAGTATGTGTCTTAATGTTGGCTTTCAGACAGGTAACGTAAGTACCTCTTAGGTTAAATTGTTATTAGAAATTTCAATTTATATGTTCTTGTGGTGCAAGTGTATAATAGCAAATCAGAGAAAATCGCATATCCATTCAATATTATACTGATTAAGAATAGCTGACATGACAGACCCTCAATTGGAGGAAGGTACCATTTTAAAAAAAAAAACATAACATCTGAACTCTTTGTTAACAATTATTGTATGTAGTTGATCGTAAATTGATTCAAAGTAAACAATGCACCAGTAATATATGTACTTTTGGCAGATGCATTTGACATATGATAGCCAGAACTGTGGAAAAGGACCTACTAATGAGAAAAGTTAGATTATTTTAATACATCTTCACATCAGTAGAATTAACGAAAGATTTAAAATGTATTAAATCATTTACCGCCATTTTAACACAAAAGCATTTTAACAGAAAAATATACATGGACTATTAATGAAACGGAAAACAATTTATAGGTGTTACATTTTGAAGCTTGTATTGCATTCGTAACTGACTGATGAAAAATTTTCAATCATAAATAAGAATATGTTAGTTATAATTTGATTAATATCTGTCATGAAAATCCTATAGCAATTCAACAAAAATTATTTTTGGTTTGAGGAATATTCTTAATCTCATTTTTTTGTCCGTTTTCACCACAAAATATTAATTAATATTAAAAGAAACAAAACTTTCTGATAGTCTGGTGATCTGAGGTATGAATCTTAATGCTGTCGAATAAAATTGTATAAAAGATAATAATGCAATGTTTACATTTCCTTTCATAAAGCGTGCCACATGTCTTTTTCATTAGCGATGGCATATTCATGTTCATTATTTAACTTACGTCGGGACATTAATTAACCTAAACGTATTTTAAATTTATTCAAGTTGAAAAAATTAAGTGTACTTAAAAATTTAGGTACGAGTGAAAAAGAAAAAGTTAAAATTTTTTTAATGTTTTTATAAAGTCACTACAAAGTATATTCTACATTCTACGTCCAGTATTATTGGCAAAACTTTATAAATCTTTGAAATGAAAAGCAAGATTTTGAGTTCGTTTACCGTCTCAATATAAAAGCAGAATAGGAAATTACAATGTTGAACATAACTAACTAGCTACAGTGCAACAATACGAGAGTTACCTAGAGCCATGGCCTCAAACTCGTTCCAACTCTTTTAAACTGAAAATTAGGCCAATATGTATATTAAATTCATTCGATTCAATAGCGTAAGGGATTTTGTTGCTATCCATAAACTATTTCGTTAAGTAGATTGCTTTTTGAAATGGACACGTCTTTATTCAATTAAAACGGTAAGGTATATTTAAACACCTTTTAGGCCTAACCAAAAATTTTAAACAAAGGATCTTTTAAATAACTTTACATTATGCAGAGGAGAGCAACCAAATTTTAAGTTAACATTTTATTTTCTTTTAAAAAAAAAAGAATTTTTATTTATTTAGAAAGAAAAACGTGAAAAAATTGGAATAATTTGCAGAAATTGTTCACATAGTAACATTTGAAAGGCAATGATAACATCATGATACTGGTGATTCGCCATGTAATAATAGAAACATGTAGTAAAAAAATTAAAATATTCACTCTGAATGTTTATAATAGTAAGAATATATAGCTTGCAGAGTTATCTTAATGTTTAATAACACTTTCCCCTCAATTAACGCTTTATTTGGTTTACATATGAAGTTATAACTCATTTGTCATTAAAACTGAAATGTGAAACTTATGTCCAGATTACCTGAGAACTATATTATTAAAGAAGTCGGGAGATTACCATTATTTATTTATAATCATTAATATTTACCGTGGAACACATATGATTATTTTAGAAAGAATTTTGAAAGCTGCGGATACTATTAAGTTGTTTGCAACCAAAATTTATTAACATGTATAGTGTTTCCAATTTGTCACTTTCTCGTCTCAACAGGTAATTAATTAATTTATTGAACAAAATATGTCCAATTCTTGGCTGTGGTTTCAAAATAGTTTAGTTATATTCCTGATTCATATTTTCCCAAAATGTTGTTAATTTTAGGGATCAATATAATAATTACACCACATTTTGCACAAAAATCAGAATTTCATCTTTGTTACTTGACATTTCGTATTCTCATAACAATTTTTTACAGTTCAAATCCATTTTAAGAAGACCATATTATTTTTAACCTCCATCTGCTGATAAGAGAGAAATAAGAATATTAAAGAAGAAATACAAAGTATTTCAAAAATTAGTATATATATTTAAACAGACCTCTAAAGATTTAAAAATACACGTTTATTATATAAAAATTCGAAACAACAATTACAAAGAATGCATGGATAAATTTTCTGAACGGAGGAAGGAAGATTTCAAAGAAAGTTTCAATTGCAAATTTTATGTAAAATTTCAGCCACATCACTTTGGTCTCTCAGGCAATCACTAATATAGTCGGGTAATATATGAACTGAGGTTAGAAGATTATACAGGGAATTAGATTATTTGGAAGGTGATGTATATCACCTTCGGCACACAATGTATATCACTACTCACAATCCTATTCCCCGTAGATGAACCCATATTGCAGCATGGTCAAAATGTTGTTTATACCCACACTGCAATATGGACCCATCTACCTCATATCTTTCCTCAATTTGAGACTGGTGTTCTGAGATAAAAGTAATACACCTATTTTCAGACACATAACTTCTACTTGACGTGTTAAATATTACTCTCGCAATATAACAACACCAAAGCTTCATGGAATTTTTTTAAGGTAAATTATGGCAAGAATGCAGTGGATGGTGTTAGCACATTTCTAAAACACCTCAGCTCAACTTATTGTAGCTAGTAAATACATTTCTGATGTCTCTACTTTTTTCTGGTTTTGGCAAAAAGTAATAAAGTGAAGTATAATATATTACTGATGACGATATTAAAAAAATTGTAAAATAACTTTCAGAAAATATTGTTCCTTTGGAACAATAAAAATACAACAACTGAGAAAAGGGAATCCTAAAGTATAAAAAGTTTAGTTGTTTCTGTATGCGTAGTTTTTGCTTATGCATAAATTTAAAAGAATATCTTCTACCAAAATACGATCGAAATATGAGAAGATGAGAAGGATAGTAATTCTAATATTTTTGGCGAATATTAGCAACATCATTCAACAGAAACGAAAATCACCATAAAATGTGAAATACACTTCAAGAGAGTCCTGTAATCCTGACGGTTCTTTATTCGTATCAAAATATAAAGTTTTGTCTGAAGCACGCTAAAAGACGATAATGATCATAATGACTTATTAGGAAAGAAAATATTCATACGGGTAAAATTCAATAAGAAATATTGAATACATTTGACTTTAATTTTGTAGAAATTCATTATCACTTTATTTTAATTCACAACTAAATAAAACTACGTGATGCATTATTATTTCTACTTTATTTAAATTCTTAACAACAACATAGGTTTCGTTTTACGAAGACCTCTTCAGGTGGGCAATTTGTAAAGATTGCATTACCTTTAATGGATTATCTACAATACCTGAAGATGTTGCCATACAACGAAACCTAGGTTATGTTTAGGAATTTAAATAAATTATAAAAACATTACGTAATTTCATTTAGTTGACAATAAAAATTAAGTAAATAAAAAATTTTAGTAATGGTTAATATTTTTTGTTTTTAAAAAAATGCGTTTATTTTGATAAAGCGTTGAGCGAAGTAAAAAATGACGGTGAGGTAAAAATTAAGTTTTTGCAAACTATTCTGAATAAATATTTAAATTAATACTGGATAAATATTTAAATTAGGCAAGATTGATGTATCGTAACAGCTGCATAAGAATTTATTAATGATCTTTCCAGAATTTAAAATAATATTATAAATCCGCAAGGGTGATGTACCACTTTGAAACTCCACTAAAAATAGTCAAAACATCAGGCTGCTGCTTTAAGAATAGTTTATTTTAAGATTTTATATTCCATAATTAATGTATCTTGTTGCCAAATAAGTACTAGAAAAAAATTCATGGAATTAAATGACCATAATTAAAGCGTCATCGCCATTTACACCAAGTAAAAATTAATATAAAAGAAAATAAATAGAAAACATAATATACCCCTACGTATATATATATATATATATATATATATATATATATATATATATATATATGTATATCCTTTATTATTTCAAAAATAAAATAAACTGATTTCATCACTAACATGGACCTATCGGACGCGAGCAGCGACATACGTTAGGACCACTGGTATAAAACTATGCACAGCCGGTTATAAAAATAAAAAAAAACATCCAGTAAATATTACACAAAAAACATAAATTAATCTTTGAAAAATTTAGGGTAATAGTGAATTTAATTATGTGGTATAGAAAAGTTGATTGGTAAAACTAACAGTGGAAATATTGTGGAATAGATTATTACAAATAAAAAAAATATTTGCAATGTTATGTCTGCTTGTTTTAATATTATCGCAAGTCACCTATCTTTAATTATCATCAAAAAAGAATTTTTACTATGTCACTTGCAATTCGTTGACTTAAAATTGTATGTATGTATGATAATAATGATTTTGAAATATTCTTAGGTATATCTAAAATAATATTATTTATTTATTTATTTGTCAATAAATTTATTAATGTATTACTGGTAATCTATGGGTAACGATAAAGAATAAAAAAAATTTAAATTATACGTTAAACCTGAATACGCAAGAAATACAAAAGTGACCAACGACACGTTTGGACAAATTAACTTAAATTAATCATAAGCAAACCACACTGGTGCGACCGCTATCAGGTGGTCGATCAATTGAATACCGCAAGAAACTGGAGAATTCCGATATAATTGGGTTCCAGATAATGGTATAGAAAATGGGGATGACTGACAAGAAATCACCAGGTAAGAAGAATGAAAGTTTGTTCATTAATACGGAGTATTGGATTTTTCGTTTTACCCGAAGGTAAATTACATAAGCGCAAAATCTCTTTTGAGCTACAAAGAATTAAGAATTTGACATACTCAAGAGGAAATCAGTAGTAAATAAAAAGGGAAAAGTGATCATATTTTCTCGTATAGAGATATTAGTGAAACGTTTTTGCACACTCTCAATCATCAAGCTTTACTTGGTTTCGTGTGTCTTCCAAATAATGGAGCCGGATTCTTATCGACAAATCGACAAAATGGATTTATCGAATTAATAAAATATTACCTAACTTTAACCAAAAATATATTTTCCATTAATTATTTTCTATATCACCGTATTAAAAATTACACATTTCCGGTTTAATACCTTGCATTATTGATATACGCAAGGTATTAAACCAACTTTAAAACAATTATTCCTTCGAAAAATCTTACACTTTTCTCAAATAACACCAATGGACGATAATCGTGAATTGTGTACGACAAATAAAAGTTTTTGTTGTCAAATTATTTTCTTTTTGTTTACGGTAGGTCCTAAATTAATAGGTTTATATTTTGCCGTTACCCGTAGTTCCATCTTTAGTTTTTATTCGTTTATTGTGGATTTAGAGAATATTTATATGATCACTTAATTTTCCAGTTATCACCGCAAAATACCCAACAAGCAATTTAACGTTTTACCGTTAACAATTTAACGTTGTAGCTAAAGGATACAAACTATATTTAATATATAATGACCTGAGGTATAAATCTCAAACTAACCGAAAAAAGGTATTATTTAAATTGTTTTCATAAAGCGTAATTGCCTTCATAAATTCGTGTTCATTATTTAATTTACACTAGAAGATTATTTCATCCAAACTTATTTTAAATTTATTCAACTCCGAATAAAATGGGTATATATAGAAATTCAGCTACGAATGTAAAACAAAAACTAAAAATTCGCTGTAATCAACATACATTTTTACAAATCTAGATTTTAAGTTCAATTACCTGCGAAAGCAATTCCTTCTTCGAATGTGACTAGCCAGGTACAGGGGTTTTATATATTACCGATAGCCGACAGCCCAAACCTCATTCCAACTCTTATAAACTGTGAAGTGAAGGGAGACTAGTTTCACGTTTTTATTAGATTTATTGGATTTGATAGCGCTACGGGTTTTGCCGCCTTTCGTAAACTATTTCGATATTTATTAATTTAGTTCAAGGTATTGATTGTTTTTGACGTGGAAAGGTATTTATTTTGTTAAACCAGTGAAATAAAAATATTTAACTCTGTTTTACTCTCTAACCACTAACGTAAAATGAAATATATTTTTCAAGTCACATCATATTTAAAAGCTTAGAGAAAACAAAGGTTAGCCTGATATTTTATTACCTTCTTTACATATAATCATTAAAAGATATAAAAACTATTCACTTTGGTGTTAAGAGCAGAATGTTTTTTGCCCTAATTTTAATACAAAAAAACGAAAAACCTTTTTCAATAATCAGGTTATTCGAAATATTAAGATTATTTACATTCTGAAAATATAAGATTCTTTACCAGGAATTATGACGGCACCAACTATTGCTTACTTTTTTGCGACCAAATCTGATTAATTTATTATATATATTGTTGCCAATTTGTAATGATATCGTTTAGGTAGGTAGTAAATTAATTGAACGAAATACGTTTTTTAACGTTCATTTCAAAATTATTCAGTAACTATCTTGACTGACAATTCCACGTAACCTGCCTCAGTAAATTTGCGGAAAACTATATTAATTTCAGGGATCAATAAAAAATTAAATAAAAAAATTATATTCTCAAAAATAAGAAACTAATATTTGTTACTTAATTTTTAATATTCTCTGTACCACTTTTTGACTTTGAAATTACGTTCGAATAAGAGTCACATATACTTGAAAAGATAGTAGTTAAATGATTCTTTATAACGCGGTATTAATAAATCATTTGTTTTTTTATAATTAGATACTAATATAATAATATTTAATGGCTTCTCTGTAAGAATAATATATCCATGAAATATTTGGCATAATTATTTATATAATTTATTACTGTCGTGTATTCTTTAAAATATGTTTATATATGTAATGTGTTTTAAATATATTTTATATCTATCTATTTGCCTATTTACCTACGTATTACGTGCTTCAATATACTTAAAGAATTATTGAAATTTAAATAAGGTTTTTATATAATGTATTTTTATACATACACAATGAATAAGTAAACTCTAATAGTTACACGTAAATCTCTCAAGTTCGAAGCACATTTTTGAGTCACATTGTACAGTTAAGTCTACTAAATAGTTTAAGAGAATTTTTAGGTTACAAGGTAATAGCGACATACCATCGATTTTAAACCGTTTTTTTTATGTTAAGCACACGTTTTGCCTTGGTTGAATTGCAACAAATATGTCAAGCATGATCGGTAAGGGTCAAATGAAACGTAAAGTTTATTATTTTTACTTTCTGTTTAAATTTTTTCTACACATAAATTAATCTAGCTTCAATTTTTGGAGCGGTGTAAAATCACTGGGTATAGAATAATACTGGAGATTTCTACAAACATTTGGTGTACTGATATGATTTAGTGACTGGACGTATCCAGGAAAACATGTAGTAATGAGGAATGTGCTAATGACTTCTTTTTGATATTGACGGTCACTAAAATAAGAAAACGAAAAAAATTCTTAATCCTTGAACTGTCACCAATATATAACTTAAACTGATTTTGCTACATAATTTATACATATTTAAACGGATGATAATTTTTTCCATGGTTCTAATTCACTTACGTTCACTGCAGTACGATTGGAAAAGACTTAACGAGAAACCTTTTAATCTACATTTATGTTAGCATTTGCAACCAATATATTTTAATATAAAATTTACGAAAATTTTTATTTTGGCCTGTCTTCTAAATTTACAGAGATAATATTTAAAGTCATTAAGATTCTCACCATTGAGATTCTGAATAACTAACAAAATTCCTATGTAAAGTGCCATTAGGTCACTAATAATCGTCTCTAAATTGAGTTCTTGTTATAATATGCATTGATAGTGCAATGCATAGTTATTAACCAAAATAAGTTTAGTTATCTCTTATTTTTAAAATGTATCTTTTCATTTTAATGAATATGTTATAGCAAACATCAGAATATCCGTTTTGACTCCTTATTTTCTGCCATCAATAAAAAAAAATAATACAAAAAACACCTTAAAATGTGAATGAATTTTGCTCGCTGTATATCTTTATTATAAGGATGATATTCAGTTTTTTTAGTTTTTCAAATAATTACTTATTCAAGTCGTTTAAAATCTGAAATGAAAATAAAAACATGTTATGCACTTCGTAAAATCACTAAAGGTACATAATGTGTAGGAATAGTAATATATTAAATTAAAAAGTAATATAACCTTTCACTAAATTTTCCTAATATTTACTTATAGAAATGTTCGCTGTAATAAAAAAACATATATTTGCTCTTTGTGAAAAACCTTGCATCGATAGTTATTTTAAAATAATTTTTGTAATTTGTTACTGCAAACAAAAGTAGATTATTTTATTTTAAAAGCAATCCTAATAAATGCTGCTATGATATATAACATTCAGTTCAATGGCTATTTCTTATTTTATATTTTCTATTAATAAACCGACTGAAACCATCTCATTTTTGTTGTTACTCAAAAAATTATTGAAGGGCTCTATTATGTATAATTTTTAGCCAAAAACATTTAGATTTCATTGAAAGAGTTATTTATAATATTTTGTAAAATAGATTTTTAATCCGAATAAAATTAAAACATGAATCTTTAATTAATACACTACATTAATCTTGCCGTCAGCTTTGCCCGTTCGTTCGTTACCGTCAATTGTTTTAGTAATAAAATAATTTTAAAATATTAATCGAAAGATTAATAAATAGAAAACGAAAGACGCAAAAATATCTGTAAGCAAAAATATAAATAACATTTTTTTATATTGTAATTTAAATTGGTAGCTTGAAATTTGTGCCTGAAATTATGACAAAATTAACGATTTAGTAAAAGTTCATTATCTTTTCTATTTTTATAACTGTTTAACAAAATATTTTCAAACCAAACCTGTACGTATTTACAGACAAAGATTTAATCGCAATGTTTAGTGAAAAATATCTTAGATTACCCTATCGCTAAAGCAGTTTTAAATGCAATTCTAAGTACCTTTTGTATTTTTATAACAATTAAATTTTATTTAAGAATCAGTAAATTCATGAGAATTGAGAAGCAAAAAAGTTTAAAATAACTAAGTCACTCTTGTGAATCTCAAATTATTCGTTTATTTTATGACCTATCATAAAACCCTTAATGCAGAGTCATGACTCTCAATCATCATCTCTATAGTACCACTGATGACGAAGCATTCTTATTTGAAATAACGAAAGGCTTTTCGGTGTCACAGTTTTATGACCAAAGTACCGCTACTCGAAGCCATTCATTCTGCACAAATTGCTTTGGAACAGACGAGTAGGGTAGATAATATTTTTCAAAAAAAGTTGCAACTCTTTTATTGCTACTCAAATATATTTCGTAAATGGCTTTTAAAAATTATGGTACTCACTTAAAAAGAAGTTCTAGAAATAAGAAAGCAATTTAATTGCAACGAATATTCCGTTAAATTTACATAACTTTTATAAATTCACGTTAGTTACTTTAGCTTTACATTAAGTGGCATAAAAGGATTTTTATATTCGATTGTAGTGTTTTTGCGTCTGTATTCTTAGTTCTCTTCTCTCAGTGTCTTGCTAACTTTTTGATTATGTAGTGATAAATCGTAGTTTTCACCATATAATATTATATTTTGAATAAAGCATGTATGATATTTGAAATAACATGACGTTATTACTAATATAAGCAATACCAAAGTGACAAGAAAATTTTCATTGAAGTGTTTATTTAACAATGGATTTATTTTCAGATGATGTAAACAATGAAATATGAAATATGATTTCCCTTAAAGAAAATGTTTCTATGCTGGAAAGCTTTTTTCGAATTCTTTTTTAATCTCTCTTTATTACTTGTATCAAATTTAATATTTCTGCTAATGTATGCTGAAATATAAGAAGAACATGTAAGCATAATCTTATTAATTAAATTTGTTGTTTTGTTCGCCTATCGTATATCTTAATATCGTTTTTGCCTATCTTTGCCTACTTAGGTATGAAATTTGATGACACTACACAACAACAATGAAAGAAGCATTCAATTCTTCCAGGAGGAGAAGTTTCAAATTTTATATACATAATTTTACATGCGTTTCTTACTTTACAATGGCTATATAATTTCGAATTATACTGTTACCATTCTGCCCAAAAAATTGTAAACAACATTTCCACTTTACATTTCAGCTTCCAGGTAATGAATTAAGACGGGTCTTGATATCATCAATGTTTTCTCATTTTAGATGTCATCAGTTTCTACCACGCATTTCAATTCACTGCATCAATTTGAGTACAATAATTTTTATTTCCGATGATACCGAATAATTACAATTTTGCCTCTTGTCCAAAATCAATAACATTTTCATTAAAAATATTCGCCACTCTAGTCAGAACATTGTAACAATAATAAACTAAAACGACAATATACTTCGAGTATACCAATTCATATGTGTTCTTAGAATTACACTGACGTATTACATTTATTTGTTTTTGACTTAAATTACTAAGCATTAACATATTTAAACTACTCTATACATTGTAAAAATAACAGTTGCAGGAGTGAACAACTTTTTTTTGTCACCAACTCCCATCACTACCTTATCGTTAAGAAGAAAGCTACAACCATTTACTTTAAACCTAAATAAGGTTTCAAAATAGCTGATACAAATTCACGTTTAAAGAAGCCAGAATATATATAGTCGTGTTTAATATTTTCCTATTTTGTATGACTTTTTTTGTCAAGATGTGAAACTATAGCCACGATTAAGATTTTATTCATTTCACAACGAAATTGTGAAAATGTTGTTAAATTACTTTAAGTAAAAGTCTTATCGCCAAAATGCCCGTTATTTTTTTATGATCCATAAATATTTCTAAAAACCGATGCTAGGTTATAGTCTCAAAATGTTCATCTTATAAGTGTTACTATTTTTTATTTTCGTTTAATTTGTCAGATCAATAGTATGTTTTATTTTATCGGCCGTCTTTACACATATAAAAAAGACCGAAATATTAAAGAGATAAAAATGATAAGTTAGACCTCAGTTTCATTTCAAAAGAAATTTGAAAGGATTTTTCCCACTCGATGAAAAATATTCATATCAATTTTATATTTATGCGGATTTCCCAAAACATTAAGAATTGTTCTTTTCATAATTCTCTTCTCGTTATTGAGCCCTTTAACTGAAACATCTGGTTGCGTTTCGTTCATATATACTTAAAGTTATAGAAACTGGGAGGCTGTGACCGATAGCTGGACATACATGACGGAATCATAAATGTTCCTTGATTCATTGTGGAGTATTAAAAATGATCATTTATTTTATTCATTTGGGCACTTTACACTTTCTAATCGTATTGTTGAATAATAAAGTATCAATCAAACGGAGATATAATGATCAACAAGAACTTACATATTTATTTTAATTCAAAACTAAAATTATTTTAAGGAAATACATATATATAAATATTATTTGAATTTGTACCGCTAATATTAGCTAATAATAGTTTTTGGGTAAGAGAGTTGTTGATCCATAGATATATCTGGCTTTTTACATCGAATTACATTAATTAAAATAATGATATAAATAAAGTAATGAATAACAATAAATTTTATCAAATGTACGTTTCAATTTATGCAAATAATAATGAAAATATTTATGCAACAATTTTAAGGTTTTCAAGCACTATTTATTTACATTATCAGATTTTTTGTGTAGAAAAAGTAAATCTTGATTTGTATTTAAAGAAAAAAAATTACGCTGTTTTTTCTTATATGCTATGTTTTTAACCCAACAATTTTTATAATGACTTATCGCACTGTGCACGTGGGTGATATAGTGCAGAGATGGAGTCGACTGAGCGCATGCGACGCAAAGTAAAACAAACTATACGTACAAATATGTTCAAGATAAAACTAATGGTCACAAGCATATCAGCACGTGGGTACTGCGTTCGTGTTTAAGATATGATTATATATGAATGTCATTTTCTCCTTTATTTCACGATAAATTACTTCAAACTAAAGAAACTGTTTCTTGGAAACTTTATTCTAGTTTCTTAGTTATATTATTTAAATATTATTTTATACATTTTGAGACTCACTTTGTTTTCATATTAATTATATTTATGTAAACATTAATTTATCTGATCGATTTTAATTAGACGTCAGATTCCTTTTTGTACAAGTAGGTAGTAGAACAGGAACACGAGAAAACTTATTTAATTATCTAAGCTTTGAATAAGGTTTGTAACCGAATTTTTTTGTAAAAATGGTGGTTATATAATTTGATTATATATAGGCAGCGTTTAAATTAAGATGGGGAAATTTACGTTATGTAAGTATTTTGTAAGGGTGAGTCTATTTTCTTAAAGCCAAACTCTTTCTACTACTGTATTTTGAATTTCGAAAAATTATATTGGAATAAAAAGTGATACACGTAAAGAAGATTACAAGTCAAATAGGGTTGCTTGATTTACTTTTTTTGCAGTCAGATTTCTCAACTTACCGACTTATACTACTGTGCAAATTGAGGGCGCGAAGAAAAATGCAGATATGGGAAGAAGAAAACGAGTGTGATGGAGATAAGGGAAAGAAGGGAAAAAAAGAGGAATCTGAATGGAGAATTCGATGGAGAGCAAGGATTGTCGGGAGTAAAGGAGCAAGCGCCGGATGGATATTTCCAATAAATAATAATTTTTATGTTGAATGCATGATTACCTCCGCTTTTTCATTTACTTTTTGTCATTAATTACAATATTTTAATATGATCATAGTAAGTTCTGCTGTTGAAATAATAAACAGATTTCCAACGTCAATTATTAGACTCAAGAAGCCATGTTAATAAAACTGTATTATAAACAAAAAGTTAAAAGTTTTGATAATGTTAATACAATTTCACGATACATACTAATTGTTTCATAACAAGTAGACCACGATCTGTAAATACTTAAATTTTATTTTTATCAGCTAACAACAGCTAAACGATATTGCGCGTACTACATTCTCTGTCGTTCACCTCAATTAATATTAGTTTATAAAGACGCCACTCAGTTAATGAGCACGGATGAAACCTGGACATATATGATTACAAATAAAGTAGATCAGCATTATTTAGTAATAATTTATCTACAGCTTTCTATTGGAGTTCATTCTCTTTATTTCGTCTGAACTTTCAACAGAGCAGCTACTCACGTTATCTCACGAAAAGAAGTCACAAGTAAATACGCTTAATTCCACGTCCTGCGCCCGACGTTGCGGTCTCCATTCGTTACTATGTTTAATTAGGGTCTCCTAACGCATGAGCACGTAGATGCCGCTTAACTACAGATGTTGCTATCTAGTGATAAACACTCTCAATAGTTTCATAACTGGTTCATATTTCAGGCTTAATGGTACTTTCCTTGTATCAGAATTTTTAATTTCTATTACTTTATAATATTAATCCGTCCCTTGATTCCATGGAAATCATTTTACATAGGTAAAACAGATGCGTAAAACATATCTTTCATTTCCAAATTTTAACTCCATCATGGGTTTGAATGAAATGTCAACCTGCTCTTTAAGGTGGCCCCTTTTGGCCAGCTTTAAGACAAGAACTAAATGTGTTAAACATAAAGTGAAGTGATAACGAAATCACAAACCGAATTATACAGGCGAGCGTGAATTCCAAAATACCTTTGCATATATCGAGACACCTTAAAGGCATAAACTCGCGATACAAAACTTTCATTTTCTTGATAAAATTACTCATGATAAAACTTGGATAAAAAATTAATGAAATCAGTACAAATAAGTACTAAGTAATCGTGCTGATATAGATATTCAATCAAAAGTATTATTTTTTCGATGATGGTGCAAAATGAAGATGAAACTATATTTATTCTGACTCGTCGTTACAATAGAAGTGGAATAATAATTTTAAGATAAAGTTTATTAGACATGGGGAAAATTCATGGTAGTCTCTTCGGTAGAATATTGACAAGATATATGCTCAAAAAATTAAGCGCTATCAAAAATAAAAGAAAACCCGTATAATGGCTTACTAATTAAATATAATTTTATATAACTCCGTAACCTTTTCTAATTGGAAATATTTTAAAATACAGCCACGTAAACTTATTAAATCTTTGAGCCTATATTTTTAGGGTTCTAGTTTTTGCAATGAATTACTAGCTGTAATTTAGAAAGTTGAGTATGTAAATGACGGACTATTAATGCTAAAACAAAACTCTGATCACCAAGGCAAATATTAAATATTTTTACAATTGTAAAACGTAAGTGATATTCTCTAAGTAAAAAATTATAAAAATATTTACAAATACCTACTTAACAAGGTACTAGTCCAGTGTAAAAGTAATAAAGGTCAAGTTTCAAAAAAAGAACGCTAATCTTATTCACAATATTCACGCCAATTTCTCTTACAATAAATGCTATAAGATGTAAAGTTTAGGTTATTATGGTGGAATATTTGGTTGTTAGCGTAAAGAGGTAAAATATGAAAGCCTTATACAGGATATATGTTCGGGACCTCGAAAATAGTATTAAGTCAGACTCAAAAGCATTTTGATTTTATGTGAAATGTGAGCCCACAGACAGGCATCTGCTGGAAACTACGACCCACAACGGAATCTTGTACTCAGATGAGATCACTGGAAGCGCCCTTGCTGAGTATTTTAATTCTGTTTTTTTTATGATGAGGGAAGGCTCGACTTTGCGATTGCCGTACGATTCGTTGTAAAGGATAGCTTGTCTTAGGTTTACATCGGTAGTATAGATTGTGCTGAAGTTGAACTCGTATAAGAATAGCTCTAGTAAAAGAAACTCAAGGTTCCGATGGCTTATCTCTATACCTAATTGAGGCATGTTGCGATATGTTTATCCACAACCACTTACATTCATAGCAAATTTGATTTTTATTTCTGAAACTTATCCATCTGCTTGGAACATTTCTCAGGTGATCCCAGTTTTCATATTTGAAATTAGGTCTCATGTAAAATATTATTGGCTTACAACAGGGTAACTTAAATATTTTAAACTGTGCTATATCGCCGTATCTATGTGAAAAATTAATCTCAGCTGATGGGCTGCTAGCACAGTTTAAATCTAAAGCATCCTACTGTAATAATCTCACTAATTATGCGGGTTATGTGACTATAGAATTAGATTAGGGTTGTCAAATTGATGTAGCCTATTTTGATTTTAAAAAGGTGTTTTACCGAGTCGATAATTATATGATCCTAGTCGATAATTATATGATTTGACCAGTAGGTCAAATTGTTGGAGGCAGAAACGTCTTCTGCACTTCTAATTTTTTTTCCAATTCCTTACGAGCTCACTTAAAATTTAACAATTTTAAACCTCAGTCTTTTGTCACTCAATCTGATGTCAAGCAAGATAGTGATTTAGGTTCAATTCTTTTTTCGTTACCTTCTGTTTGTTGATGATTTAAAACTCTTCTTAATTATAAATAGCGGATCGGAGAGTGAGGTATTCTAATGTGATATCGACTCAATATTATAATAGAGTTTATGCGAAAATGTGACATTTTAGTGTCGGCTTATATACAATAAAGACGTACTCGCGCTTATTGGTCACCCTTGTGTATGGTTATGAGCTAAGCGGAACTACCCTCGGAAGAGTTTCAAATATGTGGGATCTCGGTTTAATTATAAATAGTATTTCAAATGTCTTTGCCATATCACCAAAACCTCTTAGAAAGCATATAAAATATTAGTATTTGACATATTGCATTCTCAGGATTTTTCGTTATACCGAATGTGTCGTTTTTTTATTTAACTCTTTGACCCGTAGCATTCTTGAAACATATAATTTGTTTGGTGAATTCTCGTAATTTTTAATGAATTTTTAAAAACTCGACGTCCAACTCGCAGATTTATGGAAAGCGTTGGGTATGTGGAGGAAAATAATAACAAATGGTTTAATACAAGCACATAAGAATGACAACTAATAGGATACAAAAGAAGCAACAATTAAAAAAGACAAGATTATAGGTAATTAGTGATTGGTCGTGAACCATCAAGTAATTCCATAACATCATTCTTGGAGTAGTCATTTGGTCTATCTATGGACCTACTCTTATCTTCATGCGTTTTTATTAGAGGATGTATGGATATTATTCCTATTTATTCAGATCCAAATTTATGATGGACATAGTCGAATGTAATTCCCTACCACTACATATTACATGTATTTTTTAAAAATTATTAAATCATAATTAAATCATAAAATAATTCTTGAGTTTAGTAGCTATCAATGCTCCTAACTGCTACATGAAAGGACCCTATTTATTTATTTCATCTCCATAGAACCCCCACGAATATCATACATCGTTCATAAATTTTTTGCACTTACATTATTTAGTGTTGTAAGATGCGTCCAATCTAAAAATTTTTTGTTCCATTGACTACTCCAAAAATGGTATTAGGGAGTATCTTGGTGGTTCAAAACCAATCACTAGTTAGAATTACTTGTTTTCTTTTCTTTTTTATTATTGTTACAAATTTTGTATCCTTTTAGTTGAATATATTTGGCGTTAATTTTGTAGAAATTCATTATTCACAATTAAATGAAACTACGTAATGTAGTATTTTTTCTACTTTTTTAAATTTCTTTACCACGACCTAGGTTTCGTTGTACTACAACATTTTCAGGTGGGATATTAGCAAAGATTGTATATTAATCAAACAAATCAATCTAATATCCCACCTGAAGATTTTGTAATATAACGAAACCTAGGTCGTGGTAAACAAATTAAAAAAGTACTACATCACGTAGTTTTATTTAATTGTGAATCCTTTTAGTTGTTATTTTTGTGTGCTTGTATTAAATCATTTGTTATTGTGTTCCTCCACATACCCAACGCTTTGTAAGTTGGACATTGAGTTTTGAAGGAATGAAGAGACAAGTAAATTATTAATAAGGAAATTATATAAAAAATAAAGAAGCTGTAGATTTTGGCAACAGCAAACTTCTAACCATTTGAGTTCTGACTGATACCTATATATACGACACTATAAAACCCAGGTTATCGGCTTATGAGAAATAAATTATCATTCAAAATATCAGTATATTAAAAAGATCTATTAGGACTAAAACGGAAACATATTTGTCGATCATTAAAAGACAGGTTATAAATGGAAAAGTGATAATTTATTACAGGTTCACCAAATATTTTATGAAATAATTAGGACGGGACATGACACTCTAACACCGAGTAAGATTATTTTGTCCCAAACGCTTTTCAAAAATATATGTTGCCTTTCTGTATTCAGAAAGTTACAAATTAAACCAATATGTGAACGATTACCAAAGTCATAGACAGATAATCCAATGAATTTAAGTAACGAAATCATTCGAACTAAAACTCAATGCAACAGTCGAGTAATATGACTAGCATATTCTTAAAATTTTCAGAATTGTTATTGCCTTTTTACATCTATGAAGATAAAAATTAAGCCAAATTATCTATGATTGTCACAGATTCATTTAATTAAGATATTGAATCAAAAAATAAAAATTGATAGAATTGAAATAAAATATGATATTCCGGCAATTGGCTTTGCCAGTCAATTGTGAAAATTAAAAAAAAAATAGGTGCCTGTTTACAACTACGAATATAGAAACTGAGCCAATCTGTAATGATTACCATATTTATTCAAAACCACTGAATCAAAATATTAAAATAATTAGAAACAAATAACAATGCAACACTACCGCAATATGGCTAATGTAGTTCGCTCTGTAAATTTTTCAATAGATTGCCTACTTATAGCCGTGAAGGTAAAACTTGGACGAATGTACATATGATTCTTATGTATTTACTTGTTTAAGCCATTGAATCAAAATATTAAAATCCCTAGAAGTAGTAGTTAGCTTCCTAGTCCACTCTGAAAAAAAGTTGATTGCCTGTTTACGCCCACCAATACAAAGACTGAACCAATTCACGATGCTGGTAATAGATTTATTGATTTAAGATATTGAATCAAAATATTAAAATGACTAGAATTAAAACACACTGTACCACTCCAAGCTAGGTTAGTACTCTCTACAAATTTTTCAATTGATTGCCTATGTTTGTCTTAGATATACGTATTTAATCCAATGCATAAAATATCGAAATCATTAAAATTGGAACGCGATATGATACTTCAACTAATTGACTATTTCACTCTGAAAAATAAAAAAAATGATTACCTGTTTACACCTATGTATATAGAATTAGAATCAATCTACGCATGATCGTGAACGATTTAAATATTTAATGAACTGAATCGTAAAAGTAAAGGCATAGAAAATAAAAGCTTTACTTAATATGGCAATATTCTAATGGATTTTTGCTTTTTATGGCAATGGTTTTAAGATGAAATGAAAAAAAATTTGGACATAGCATATCATTTACATCGTCGAATAAAAGAGCAATTCTTAATTAAAACAAAAATTTTATATTTTTTCTTTAGCCTTCGATCTCTGTAAGTTTTAATTTACATAAATAAAATAAAACGTCAAAAGCATTGCTCCGCAAACCTATGGCCTTTGCAAACGTCAATATATACAAAGCTTTTTCATCGTTCTCGCATGCCTCTAATTAGAAGCCTTTCTGCTTTGCCATTGCTTCACTTTAGATTCAATACATTCAATTCTCGACTTGAAGCATGTCAAAAGCAAGCACGGTTAAAAACAGCTTCACGTTTTATTCAAGGTAAGGTTGGAGTTTAAAATTATAAAATATATTTTACGTTTATTCAAAGCGACTCACTCGTATAGGGAGAATGCAGACTAAGTTGGTTATTACACAGAAGGTTTGTGAATTATCTGAGAATATCCTTTGAGGTGTCTTCCATTTTAATGTCAATAACATAAGATTGGAAATGACCGGTACGGGATGAGACTTCTTATTTATTGATGATTATTTATGCATATCTCTAAACTATTTTAAAGTTTTCAAGTTGTTAGTAGAATGATCCTTTTTAAATAATATTGCCAATATGTGATCAAGGACCTAAGTTACATTTTATTAATTACCAATAATTGCTAAAAACTGATAGTTTTTAATTAAAAAATGAAGACTCAACCCTTTTGAAGCAATTTTAATTCCCCATAACATACAAAGGGCAGGCTATTTAACTATTAAAATAATACCAAGTTCAGAATTGTTTACTGGAATCTTGCACTTAACATTTATACGTACTTATTAACCAGTTTTACGTGACAGAAATATGACGAAATAAAAAAATAATTTGTTAAAATAAGAAATGATTTTAGAGTTCCTGCTGAAAGAGCTCCTTATGTCCTGTTTAAGAGACTAATATTTTTTTACGAAAACTATAGTAACTAATACAAGTAACATAGTATTTTAGCAAAAAATAACGAAGCTAAACTTAATGTCACAACGCCTATTTAATTTAAAAAATATAACTTGTGCATTGAACAGGAATTGAGTAACATCTAATATATATGTCTTGCAATAAAATCCGACATCAGAGGAAAAACCCATTTTCTTAGAAAGTCATCTAATACATACTTTGTTATATTATTGATATTGAATCAATCGTATGTTCATGTTGTTCTAACTCGTAAGTATGGAAAAATAAAACTTTTTTACGAAAAATTTGAACTGACTTCAAATAACCAACGAACAAGCGGCATACTGAAAAAGACAAAATTATGAATAGATACGTAACAAAATTTTCCCAATACTACTACTGCTAGATATTTTTGAATCAGTGATAACCATAAATGAACTTTTACCTTTCTCGATCTCTGTGAACGTGTAGGTGTGCCTACATAATAATGAATTGTCGACTTGATACCGATCCCAAAAATCTTTAGCTGTATGAATATTATACAAATTTATTTTGCGAATCAATATTGTATCGCAAGTCTAAAGCAAGCACTTATATTTAAATTTTTTTTACTTTTCATTGTGCTTCTTATTCGCTTGTTATTTAAAGTCGAATAAATTTAATTGTAAAAATATTTTGAATTATTTTGTGTTGATATGATTTTATTAATACGAATCCTAAATAAAATAAAACTCTTTTAAATATCGTACATTATACGAGTATCTTTGTTGCCACACCTTATTTACATATGTTTTATGCTTTTCTAATTGAAACAAATGCTTTTATTGTTTAAACCTAATATTAAGTAATTTTCAAGGAAAATTATAAATTTTTGCTGAAGCGTACAAATTTCTACATCTGAACTTAACGTTTTTGTGTTAAAAAATAATCTAATTAAATATTTTAGTACTTTCAAAACAATCATACATACTCACCAATGATGCAATGCTAAGTGAAGAAATAATAACTTTTAAGTACGTGAAATATATTTTTAATTGTAGGTAATATTTTTATGATTAGGAAATCTTATAAATACACTAAAGCTAAGGTTTACTTTATCAATACTAATATCAGATTATTGAAATTAAACTTATTCGAATATAAGCATCATTGCAAAGTGTTTTGAAAACAGATAGAGTTAATTATTTTATTCATACATACTTGTGATTCAAAATGCCTAGCGGATGAAATATATGGAAATTTATGGAATTTAAAGGGAATTTTAAAACATAACAATTACTATTGTTCCATTTTGAGTATTTTTGTAATATATTGAACAATTTCTCCACCGCAGAACTTGTAAGTCTATCGCGTTACGATGTCGTAAACTTGCTTCCAAATGTAATAAAAAGGTTTAGTTTGCCGTTTTGTCAGCGTTTTATTAATTGGGCGGCATCAAATTTAGCAGTTAAAATGGAGGTCAAAGAATTAGATAGATAGAAGTTAAATGATATTAAAATGTTGGCCCAAGAACAGTACAATGAATTAATAAGTAAAATTACGTTTCGTGTTTGTAAAAAAAACAATATTTTGAGATAAGATGCAGACCTTATCCTATATAGTAACAATAAGTATCAATTTTTATTAGTTATCGTAATAATGAATATCATCTTATTTTTAATATATCCCATAAAAAAAAACAAAAAAAAACCAATGCAGTGTATTTGTTTTTAGTGAAATTTCAACTTACCTCATTAACCTGATTTATATCCTAACATGCAAAAGAAAATGCGTAAGTGCGTTTTTTTTATTTTGGCTTTAATGACGTATGGAAGCACAGAAAGTGTATTGGGGCAAAGCTGCTACTTTTAGACCGGCCGGAAGAAATACGGCAGGTGAGGGAAAGGATACCATGGTCGCGTGGTACATGTGATCCCTGCATGGTTTTTAATGCGAACCGTTTATTTTATTTTAGATATCGATACATTATAGATAGCGTAAATATGCGAATTACATAATAAATGAAACTGCATTTTAATAAAAAAATCCAATAATTTAAATATATTCCACACCCCAGTCCAACATGTTAGACTTTCTTACAGAATTTTGGAGCGTAATCACAAATCATATACTAAGCTATACTAAGCTAATATTTTTAGAGTGAAGTACTCCTGGAAGTTGTATTAGATATCGTATTCTGGCATCCACGATAGTCTGAAAATTCAATTACCACACAAATTATGTAAAAAATATAGATTACGTTGAAGAATATTAAAATAATTTATTCTCTATGCACTGATGACTGAGAAATTTGAAATTTTTTTAAAATTATATCACCTATTATTACCCAAATGTATGGAACACAGCTGACCACTGCAAATTCGTTTCATGCATTTATTAACTGAGTGAAGGTGCTACCAGCTCAGCGATAGCACCATTTCCATTTCCATACATATTTATTCAGTTCGACTCGCTAAATATAGTGGTTTATGACATCTGCACTTGCTTAGTAGTGAACTTGTTGTTTTTAATTAAGTATTTTGATGCGGAGATCTATATTTAAATGATAGCAGTAATTTTGGAGATTTCGTACGGTATAAGATTGCAAATTTATTTATTTATTTATATATTATTGTCACACAAACAATTTTGTCACAATTTTAACAACTTAGTTCGAGAACATATAATTATATTTATATATATATATATATATATATATATATATATACATATTTGTGCGTGTGTGTGTGTGTGCACGCAAGCAAATGAATGATAAGAATTTCATTAAAGGTAAGAGATGCGAGTTTACCGATTAGCATTTACATTTGACTTTAATTATTATTTTATTTTTTTTATACATAATTTTAATAAAAATTTAATATTTATATTATCAAATAGCTGTGCCAATCCTAACTTATATGCTCATGTATGTAATTTTATTCTCAAGTTTAAATCTTAATATAATTACACCTAATAAATGTAATGAAATGCAGGAGTCTTCTGCGGTCAATCACGAACGGTTTATAAGCAAAATGGAAGAGAAAAGGACAGGCCTTTAACAAAACTTTTTTTTTCTAAAGTGTTAGGGTAAGCTGTTGCTTAACAAATTGTTTTACTTATTTGCTACAGACAATTACAAATAAAATGGTATAAGATATGAACATCCAAAAAATCAACATTTTAAGTATTCATATTAAGTAATGTGACCTGAAAGATTCTATACATAGATGAAGTTTTAGACACCTAATGATATTCACATACCAAGTTCTCCTATATTTTACAATTGCCCAAACTTTTAGACGAGATTCTAGATTATAAAATGTATCATATTCAAGAAGGTTTGAAATGATTTTCTAGCTTGACAAGTCTGGACTGTTTGTCAAATTTACGCATTTATAACGTGAAAAATGCGATGGGTTAATTTTCTATCTTAATTTTCAACATGATTGGAAAATTTAAGTTCACTTCATTGCATTCGTTCTAAAACTACGTTTGTGAAGCAGATAATTTGCTTGAAAATCAAAAAAATTATTTTACAGTATATTTTCACAGTTGTTACCTTCCAAGATTCAATATGTTGGTAGTCAACTCAAAGAAAATGTTTCAAGAAAGTGGAACTATAAAACTTTATATAAAAATATGACGGGAAAATTAAAACTACTTTATAAATATTGGATAAACAGAACACATGTAGAACTAAAAGCATAAGTAATAATGCTGAGGCTAACCGATGTGACATTGCGTCGGCAGAGAGGTCGCAATTGCTACAGCGTTGCAATTATAGGAGGCAAAACATTTTATGGCAGTAAACAAAACATGGTATTTTCTTTAGCAATTTGACACATTTCATGATTACTAGTTATTATTCGTATTATTCGTTCATATCCTTAATGCAAAATTTCATGAAATCTTTTCACTCCATTCTATAGTTAAAACCTTTTTCTTTCATACTTACTATTATAAAAAAGATTTGGCCTTTATATTTCTTACGAATATGTTTATGCGTAAACACTAACGGAAGGTAAATTCCGGACAATAACCGGGTAGATAAGCTAGGAGCGACATGCAAAGAGAATTTAATTTTAGGAGATCGAAATATTGTCTCCTTTCGTTTTTTATTCAGTTCATGCTAAACACAAATTACTTGTTATTCGGTTATTTCACACGTGATTTTTTGTAATGTTCCTAACATTTCATTTCATCGAATTACATCGAGTCGAATTCGTTTGTCTATATATATCCGCTTGCAATCGTTGCGTGTTTAGAAATGTCAGTCATTATTATATAAATTAAACGATTATTGAAGATAAAGGAAAAATTTAAGTCCTGGAACTTTCAAATAGGTTTCTTCATTTACTTAAATGCCGTAAATTAAACCAACTTACATCTATTGTTAATATTTTGTCAATGGTACGATTAAAAATTAAAATTTTCATTAATATTTATTTGTGTTCATATTTAGCATTAATATAACTTTTCACGTGATTTCATTGTCCTGGATGAAAATATCGTAGTATTTAAAGTTTTATGACTCCGTGGTGAAACAAGGAAATTTCATAATGAGATTCTCTATCCGTCTATCTATGACAGACTTACATTTTCCATCTTTCTTGTAAATTTTCTAATGCACACTTGGCCAAATTTTACATTTTAAAATAAGATTCCTAGTAAGAAAGTAAAACATCTTGTCACAAAATTTTAATCTATACAACAGAACTGCGAACTAATATAATACATCAAAACTTAAAATACTTACGTGTAGCTGACACGTAAGTATAAATGCATATTAATAAAAACGCATCCCTAATTCAAGTCAAATTGCTATCAAAATGATACAGTAGGCCGGGATTTGACGTACCTTTATCAAATTTTCCCTAATATTATAACACCCCTGTAAAGCTGACGAATTCTTACATTATAAAACAACTGTTTTAATCGCTAATAACGATTGTACATCCGTCACACCATTTATTTCTAACGAAATTATGCTTGACTTTCTAACCCAATCCATTCTATAAATGAACAAGTTATCAAGTTAGGCAGATCGCGCTCGCCAGCTTTGTTAATATATCGATATTACTTCATTTTCTTACTTTTTATGTAATAATAACACCAAATGTATATTGATTTTTTTTATTTACAATTAAAGCTGATTCCGTTCGTCATATTACTCAACAAAGTCTTCAGTAAATAGGAGCCAATTAACTCTCCATTCCACATTTACTTAATTACTTGTCGAATAGCTAACATCCACACGCATACGTAATTTCATTTAGCTCAAGTGTAACTCACACAAGAATGACACGACCTATATTCATTATTATTTAATTGTGGAATCCGCCAACGCAAGTGCGTACACAGCGCCAAATTTTATGACCTCGAAATGCCCATTTGGGACGCCCGCAATAAGTAAATAATATTAGCGCAAAACTATTTCGCCCACATCAGCAACTTGACTTTCTATGACGATAATAAGAGCCAGAGGAGGCAATAGTTCGATAATCACATCTCACTATAGTAGACATACATATCGTAACATCACTGTTTTCAATGATGTTACGATATGCATATGATGTGATGAGTCAAACAACAAATTTCTCTTTTATTTTGTTAGTAAAATAAACGGATGGCAACTGGAACCACTACAAGTTATAATGTTGCATTTATAAATGTGATATTAGTACGCATCCAAACGGTAACGCGTCAACTTATATTTTGGTAGTCTGCCACTTATGTCAGAGCTGCAGTAAACAGAGTTTCATATCATGTGGAATATAACTTGATCTTTTTTGTTTTGTACAACTTTGTTAACAGCAGTTCACATAGAACATTGGTGAAAGTTCGTCCTATTTATTAATTAGCATACTTATTTGTTTATACTCAATGAACATTTTAGTTTTCATTTTTTCGACATTGCTTTTAATACCTACTTACATGGAGTTATGAATTTCGCTTTGAAATTTTACTAATCGTTTTGTTCAATATCGTTCTACTTTACACAAAAAAGTCATCATTGTTCAAATCGCAAAATTTTAGAATTAAATCAATCCCGCTAATAATATTTAAAAAATTCGTCTGAAAAATTTCTATCTTAGTTTTCCATTCTTGCGTTTTTTTTTTAAATTTGCTTCTTATGTCCCATTCCATTACCGTCTCTTTATAAATTACTTTATTTCTTTTTTATTGACTTTGGTGTAGATAATTTTATGCCCTAAACATTCCGATAAGAGAAGTAATAGTTTTCCTTATCCATAAGAACTTTTTTTAATGATTATTTCTTGAAAAAAATGCATTTTTAGAAGCATCTAATATTCTCAAGTAAATTAATT
Organism: Druceiella hillmani; assembly: GCA_039881145.1. Classification (NCBI taxonomy): domain Eukaryota; kingdom Metazoa; phylum Arthropoda; class Insecta; order Lepidoptera; family Hepialidae; genus Druceiella; species Druceiella hillmani. Next base: position 1,000,737 of record JAYKKI010000018.1, on the reverse strand, counting down.
TGATAAATGTAACTTGTTGCCAAACACCTGACATATCTCAATGAAGCAACTTGTAACAAAATAAACTACAAAAGTTAAAAGGTACGTAAAACACGTCCAGTTTATATTTACTGTGTCTAATATGTCTGCATAATCATACTGAATGTATTAAATAAAACATTTAACTAAAATTTTGAAGCAAGTCAGAGGTTTTGTGCAAATAGGTGTTAGAAAATTTTGGAGTAAAAGTTAAAATTATTTTCTTGGTCATGTATTTTTAAGTTTTAACAGAGGAGAAGTTGATGAACAATGTTCTGGATAACATATATACTCTGGTGAAGTAAAAGTTATATAACGTATTTAATAGAGGATTATTTCAATCCAGTATAATAACTTAGATTCATGGTTTAGTTTGGAAATACACTCCAAGCAACAATTCGCACGTAGGTTAATACAATTTTCTTCAATGTTTTTCTTGTTTTTACAAGATAGGCCTATTACCGTGATCTCGTATATGTATCAGTAATTACCCTAATTAATTTATTGATCAAAAAAATTTATAGCGAGTCATTCAAAATATGAAGAAATTCACAAACAGAAACGAACTCATTTAATCCCATCGTATTAGTATGACAAAAAAATATGACGATGTTTTTTATATCGTCACTTTTTTTCTATGGTAATATCTGTAATAGTTTTTCTTTAACCATTTTGTTTAAGAAGTTTGATACAACTTTTAAAAAAGCAATGGAAAATTCCAAATGAAACAAATGTAAAATATGTCACGAAAGAACGAAAATAAAAAAACCTCAATAGACAATTAAAAACAACCGTTTGGTTGAAAACACTTTCACACTTGTACCCGCGGCTTCTTTCACTTTAATTTTTGTTTTGTAGACTAATATATTTTATTGTGGTCGGGTATAACTATTGAAGATATAAGATATAAATATTTTGTTTTCTTAAGCAAATATGTTCTCCAGTTAAACATACTTGCGAGAAGTCTCGAGTAGGATGTTTTAATATTTTGGTTACATTGAGATATTGTTCTTTGGTGAAAATTGTTCAGTAATGGCACATTATCACCAAATTTTTAATACATCATTTAACTTAAAACACAATACAATGAACAATTATGACTGAATTGACATGAAGCATACTGAAATAATAATTTTTGAAGCATAAATATTCTGGCTTTTCACATGCAGGACACGGTTAATACATTTAATTAACCTAAATATCCCAACTTTTTGGATTTAGTTTCCTATCATCAATTCAAGCTAAGAATTTCGTTTTTATCAATAAAATAATTTTAATAACTATCTTTAAGTGCAACTGTCGAAACGTTTAAGATTTCGAAAAATTCGAAAAGTGCAAGATGGTAGTCAACTGAATAACCTAATGCAGATTGATCCATCGTTTGTGACAAATAAGAAAAATAACTTTTATTTCCATTTTTATTTTTAAAAACTAGTGGGCTTTTAAAAACAATAATGGTATTAAACATATCGACTTTCCGCTTCCAATCAACGGAGAACTACTAAGCTCTGCCGTTAATATTGTGGAAGCCAATTATAAGGAATTCCAGTTAAATTAAATAAGTTTCACGTGTGTAAACAAAAAAATAATTTTCAAATATGTAAAAACATGACGATCAGAAATCTTTCAAATGCGGGTTGAATATGAGAATTTTTAAAAATTAAAGTTGAATTATCTTGTTAGTTTTATAAATATAGTTGTATATAGATATATCAATATAAGCTAATATTAAAGGAATTAAAATTTAAAAACGTAAAAATGCATCAAATACTGGTAAAATACATTTTGATTGCATTGTTTTAATGTACCCATTATTTTCGACATTATTGTTTTCTAATAAACTTAAAAACGCAATTCCAACGGTATCACCTCGGTGTCTTAGTCAGTCACAGGCATTTTTCTCGGAAAATATTTGATATTTATAAGTTAAATATGATATAATAGCTTGATAAAGATTGAAAGCGTTATGGCACATGCCATTCAAAACAAGTTCAATTTTTATTTTGGGACATAGTTTTGAGATGAAAAATAGGAAGCATAAAATCTTTTTTCGATGTCATTATATCAAATATAAAATGGTACCTTATTAATAGAAGCAACCTCAAAAATATAACATTTATTAAAAATGTTCTAAAAATTGCTATTATCTTCTTGATTTTAAAACTCAGTCAAAAAATATGAAAAGGTACGAGAATATTGTCATGCAAACAAAAATTATCAGCATCACCTTAGTTAAGATATTTTTTTGTAAACACTTTAATTAATTAGATCTATGTTAAAATATCTAATAGTAAGTGAAAATTGTAATTTATATAACTATTCGTCTTTTTAAACTATTTTAAAAATTTTGTAATCCCTTTTTATATTTTCATTATTTATCAATCTTTGACAACTTTCACTAACATATTATATTCGAAATTTTTAGACGTAAGTATCACACATGTTTGGTATAGACTTAAAATATCGATTTGTGAACGTTTATAAACAAACAGTTTCCGTAATATTTAAAATTTATGATTTTTAACTTATTATGTCAAAGCTCAGACCTATTTATTAAATCGCAAGATCAATAGACCGGTATCAATCATTTGAAAACCTACACAGTGACTAATTGTTTAAGTTGAAATCTGGTACTATTACATACAAATAAAAAAAGTACAAACTGATAGAATTTATTTAATCGGTTTACATCTGCTACACTAGTAGAAAAGGAAAAAATGGTCTACATGTGGTTAAATAAATCCTCGAATAAAAAAAAAGTGTACGGATTCAGAATGAAGACCGGAACTATTGTTCGGTGATGGCGACATAATTCAAAATAGAAAAAAATATTTTTATTGTGGGATTTTCAATACTAAAAAAGCAAAAATTTAAGCTTTTAGGCACAAACGCCTATTTTGAACAGTGTTTAATGTATGCAAGTTTTTTTATTTGTTTAAACTATTTTTTTAAATTCGGGATTGTTTTCTTAGAGAGTAATATATACAATTATAATTACTTCGTATAAGTAGATTTAAGTAATAAATATTATATACAGTCATAAATCAATAATACTGCCAGGTATCGATAAATTATAAAACTTAAAATCGTTTAAGAGAATCATAGAACACGAATGTGTAAATATTAAATGTTCCAATATAATGTGTTTAAATATCTATTATAACGTTTTCAGAATTATAGATGAATCAAAGATTTAATCGCATTTTATATAAAGGTTAAACATTAAAGCTGTATATTGAGTACTCAATACTTAGCGTAAACGTTAACACAAGCGACATTAATAAAAAATAGTTGGACAAATAGGCAAGTCTCTTTGTTGCTGTTAGCGTCAATTTGTACGCATGCACCCTCGCGAGTCGGAGTACTGTCATGTTGACACACTTGTCCATAGCGCAGCCTTTAATCACGGGGCTGTTTGACAACTGCAAACAAAGGAGTCTTTGGTAAGTTCAAACGAAAATGCAACGCCGACGTCGAGCTTATGAAGATAACGTGGGAGCTGCAAATTTAACAATTTCGGAAGCGGGATAACAAGTTGTTTACTGCTCAAAAGCGCAGAACATTTAAATACATATGAAGAATGTTATCCAGGTAAACTCATTTATTTTACTATATGAAATATTCTGGAAGCTATTAACGTCACTCAAATGCAGATTACTTTAGAAAATCTAACAACTCATATAATCCCACATTGTTAATACCTCCATATTTCAAAAACAAATCAAACATCGAAATTGAATTTATTTTATAAACACTTTGTTGTGTTTACTCTTGTTTACTGTAAAAGTATTTCAGAAATAAATATTAAACATAGCTGGTACTCACTTAATATTCGAATAGATTAGGCAAAATGTTTTGGTTCTCATACTCCTGCCAGTAACACATCAAAAACAGTCAAAAATACAGTGTACTGATTACATGAGAAAAACAAATGTTAATTGTCTATGTATAACCCATCAATGGTGAACGATATATTTTAGCGAACATCACGTTTTCATATATATATATATATATATATATATATATATATATATATATATATATATATATATAATTGTCACTCAGTTGCTATTGGATATGTTTTAATACCTCCATATTCCAAAAACAAATTGTTTGTATCAAAATTAGTTGCTTCTTTATCATAAACCTATGTTACCACTTTTGTCATATTCTTTCCATATATTAAACTATATTTAAAATAAAACAAGATTAAACCTTTTCCTATGTACATATTAACAACTATACAAACACTAGTGGGGTTTGTAGGAAATTATAATGCAAGTTATTTTATTAAGTTACGTATTCATCAAAAAATATATTCTATCTGGAAGTAACATGTTATCAAAATTTGAAGAATTTAGTAATATTGTAATGTGTGAACTGTGTTTAGTTTTGAATGAAAATTTTGATAGAAAGCAATTTGATTCATCCAAAAATTTTAAAAAATATAAAAAAGTTATTGGTATATATTTTTGAATGATTTCTGAAGAAAGAATGTTTGCTCCGAACAAGATAAAAATGCATAAAAATACTCTATTTTCAATTTAATGAACAATCGAACGTCAATGTGAAAAGCTTCGTCAAGTCAAACTTGTTCTTTAAAACTGAAAAAGCAGGCAATTTTTAAAAAATTGAGGGAACCTTATAAATATTTTTGCATTAATTTGTTAGTTATCCAATAAGTAGAAACTATTTACGAACTTTATGCTAGTAAATAGCTTTTACAATGTTTATATCCCATTTTCCAGTATGCATTTATGTCAATGTGACAGTAGTCGTGTCGAGCGCATGAGCGCTGCACATAAACTTAATTGAAAGTTATAGTACTAAAGTGGCTAATTAAGATCACGAAAAATTACGTAGAATTCTGCAAAAAGCTATAAAAACTTATTCAACGATGCTCAACACGATGTACCTTTATCAATACAAAATGTGTAAATAGGTTTGAGAAATAACCCAAACTATTATCTCGTATTATATCATTCATTTCTTCCATTTTTATCAATTATTTTCAATTTGTTTTTCCTTTTCATTCAAATCTATTGTTAAATTTACTTGGAATATTTAAATGAATAAATATTGAATGTTAAATTAAGTAATCCGTCATTTCTTTTACTTATTCAATCTTATTTAGCTCCGCTTTGCTTGGAGTCTGCAACAAAACTACTCAATATACAGATCTAATTAAATAGATCAAAATTGCGTTTTAATCACGATTCATATTAAAATTGCTTTAATTTTTTTAACATTTGTAAATTAATAAATATGCTCTTTTGACCTGTACTAAGGTGAAGTTCAGTACTTACAGAGAGAAGAAAATCAAAAACTTCTTTAGTAAATTAATATTAATTGCACCAAATAAAATGAGTATTTACCTAATATTTATGTGTAGGCGACGAGCACTGAAATTTTAATAACTTAGATTCTGTAGGACGAACTATACAGGTAACGTGATGTAAATATTGTTATGTAGGACCTGCATATTCCAGATAAATTGGTTTACAGTAAATACCTATCATGGAAAATTATACTTGTTTACACTATTTTAATTAAATAGACATTTTGTTACCGAGTAACAACTAACATAGCGCTATTAAGATTTCTGAAAAATTTTAGGACAAAATATATAGGTGTCAACTCCGACGCGCGATTGGAGTGTACTCTTTAAGTACGATTATATTGGAAGCATAATATTGGTAACACTCTATATAAATAGGAATATTAATATCATTACATGTAAATAGAAAATTCTTTAATAATAAAATGCTAACAATACAATTATTTTCAAGTAAAACACAAATTAACCAGATAAAATTTATACAACAAAATTAAAAACCTTTAGTAACGTCAACTAAAAAGTAAAAATTAAAAGATACTTTTCAATATTTGATATAAGACACCAAATATTCACATATAATGATGTTTAATGATTACAGTTCAAAAATTTTATTACTGGAATTAATTCTGATTGTCGACAAATTTCCCTTTACCTATAGCTAGAAATATATAGTTCAATTAGTGTGAACTGGATGTATGATATCAATATATATATACATATATATATATATATATATATATATATGTATATATATATATATATATATGTATATATATACATATAAAAATCCTCATATATATACATAGTCATATATATATACATAGTAAAATCCTCATGCAATTTCCTTTTAATTCTTTCGTCTGAAGTAACTGACGTTGGCTCAAAGTGAGCCGGATATCCAAATGCTGGCTGCTTGTGTGTCTCCTGCATATTGGTACATTTGTGTCTACATCCAACATGGTTTCCCGTACCTTATCCCTAGGCTGACTCGCAGGAACATTTTCCGTTGCGTGTGATGATGTTGGCAAAGTTCCCATGGCTTCAGCAAAAACTTCACTTATACTCGTCGATTGTCACTCAGGCGGATCTGTACATAATTGAATATAATTAATTCAATGTCAATTCATGAATATCACTAATTTACAAATTTTAAATTGCAACACATTTTGGCACATCATTAAAATGCAAATAAAAATCCAATGGAAAGGTTCTTAGATGAATTTTACAATTTGTAATTTTATAGGTGATTAAACTACAAACTACTTTCGTTTGTAACAAAAACAAATACGAATAAAATTCACTTCAAATAAATAAATCAATAAACTTTCAGTGCTTCGTTATTACATTAATCAGTTTCTAAAAAACACTATAAATAAAATGTTAATTGTACACTTACTGAAATGCTAGGCAAAAAGTCAGTTGATGGAACTTCCACAATTAGCCCTGGCGCTATTAAGGAAACGACGAGGTCAATTTGGATGTCACTAATCGCGCCTCTCTGCCGGTGGCTATACGCTGTCACCTCTCCTTGGCTAACTCTCTTCTCTGCTTGGCTTTTATAATAAGCCAAATCGGCACAGTTGACTTCCTTTTACCTAAATAAACAAATAAAGTACGCGTTTCTTAAGCACATTACTTAAAAAAAGTAATTACATTCGTGCAAACAAATTAATTCCGTATTCATCAAACAAATTAATTTCGGCTTCATCTTGGATGAGAGCATAGATCCTATGAAATCCAACTACAGAAATTTTATTTATCTTCACTAGCTGCACGGAAAAAACGTTAATCTATGCATTTATGTAAATTCTTACATTCGCATGTTGATTGTCCCTATCTCATCTCTACTTAACTTCAATACTCGACTCATTTCCCATATACCGTTACAAAGATTATTCATACTACAAGTTTATAAAAATAATTTGAATATGCCGATTGCATAACGATATTTTTTCTCCATATCCGTCCTTGGACATTTTTAAACCGAATTTAATAACATTTGAAAAGAAAATAAAAAATATATTATTTATAAATTAAAACCAGCTACGATAGAATTACTATTTTGTTCAGTAGGTATAAAATAATACAATTCTAAGTTAACACTAACTTTAATAAATGAACAATACATTTCGTAGTATATTTAATAAAAATTAACCCTTGAAAATGTATACATAAATACTCTAACCAGTTTGTGCACACATAATTAGAGTTATAACATAGTTTTATACTCTGTTCTTTTTATTATACATCTACGTGACTGTAACTTGTTTTGTGAGCCTTTCAATAAGTAAATAATTAACTTCTATTTTCATTACAAACATGAAAATTTGATTTTACTTACCCTTTCATTAATAATATATATCTCGGCATATTTTCATCTTTACGTTTGCTACATCGGTTCAGTTATAAGTCAAATGTTCCCACAAAGAAAAAACATTAATCTTATTTAAGCTACAAAATTAAGAATGTTTTTTTAAAGTTCTCTAGCTAATGTCAAATGTATTTCATAAATATTTCTGTTTGGAGCTAAAGGATTACGATAACTTGAAAATTCCTTTTAGAAACGTGAAAAATCATCAAAGAAACGTTTTACTCTTTAATGCGTAAGCAGAGTTATGAAAGGAAGGGGTGAAACTTTGACCCATATATCTTCATTTCTTTTTTACCCCACAAGAAAAATAACTAGCTACTTTGCTGAGCTTACACGTGCTCTTTTCTGAAACAAGGGAAGTTACTTCCAGCATTTGAAGGACAACATTTATTACAGATACAAAAGTTTGGCTAGCATTCAGCACACGGTAGTATATTTCCCACAATTTTTCATACAGAAATCAAGCAAATTCTTACTTCTTTTTATTATAAGGCAGTCTTGTATATATATGTATATATATATATATATATATATATATATATTTTTCTTTTTTTTTTTTTATTACATCAAAGGCTTTAAATGTTACAATAAGTAAATTTTAATAATGCAAAAAATTTCGGTAATGGGAATGGACATTTTGTGCCCTTTTTGTTGAATCCTTGTATAATTATTTAAAGTTTACTTTAGTTTTAACATGTTTTCATAAATTAGTGAAGGTACGATATATTAACAGTTATACAATTGTTGTTATATGTAAGAATAAAACTTTTGTCACAATTAGTTTGTTTTCATTTTTGAACTAGTAATTACTTATTAAATTTTTGTTAACCAGTATATGAAACTACGTAATGTAGTATTATATCAATTTTATTTAAATTCTTAACGACGACCTAGGTTTCGTTGTATGACAATATTTTCAGGTGCTCACCTGTTTGAAGAAAGGTTTTAAATAAAGTAGATATAATACTACATCACAGAGTTTCATTAACTGGTTAAGAAAAAACAAATGATAGTGAAATTCTATAAAATTAATGCCAAATATATAATTCAGTCTATACTTCAATATAGCAATTACTCGTAAAAATAAAACACAAACGAAAGCTGCGATTGTTTCCAGTCTTTATGCATAATATTTCACTCTCTTTCCATCAATATATATATATATATATATATATACACACATATATATATATATATATATATATATATATATATATATATATATATATATATATGTACATATATATTTGGGTTATATTTGCTTATATTAAGCAAAATATTACTGAATTAAAAAAAACAAACTATTTGGATTTGACTAATTTTTCTGTTCCTAAACTTTATCGTTTGGGAACCATATTTAGACACGATGAAAAATGTATTTCCATAATTTCAATATTTATTAGAATAGATTAGTCAGGTGGTAAGACGGGGTAAAAAGATTCTTGGAATGCCTAAAAAGACTAGAATGGTAAATAAAATTTAATAAAATTCAGTACATAAAAGAAGACATAAATTAACATAAAGTGGTTATATTTATGTCGTAAATAATATACGGAAAAAAATCTTACAAAAACCGTAAGAATTCAAAAAGGTTTTTCTTTAATTAGATAGACAAGAGTTGTGAAATAATTCTATTCGAAAATGCATTTATTTGAAATATATTTTATTTAATTTTTATTGGTACAATTCTGAAGTTACTTCTTCTAATGCGCCGTTTATTAACTCATTTAATTTCATAGAAAAAAAAAACTATAGTTATTTCAATATGTGTCGGTGTGTGCATAAAAATAAAATTACCAAATTTTTCTGATCGTATATTAGAATTTAAAAAGAGGTTAGTCGGTTATATTTTACTACTGCCTATTGTTATATTCCATTTATCAACGGCGCTGGTGTTACGCTCCAGCTGCTCCCCATTGACTGCATCCTTGACAGCTGTAAAAAGCTTCATATCATCCGCGAGTAACAAACAACGTGCAGTTTTGATTACCCAACCAATATGGTTTAACATATAAAAAATACATAAACATACATCTCTTTAGTACTAAAGAGTATGTAAGTAATAAATTGAACATTATCATACATTTAATCTACATAGAAACTGCAACTGCTGACTGCGCTACCTTCGGCACGGGCGCCACCGATGCAATTTTGGAGAGTGTTAGAATTGTTACACTTACTTATAATACATAGTAAATAAAAAAAATATCATACCAACACTAACATTAATTTATTAAATGGTAAACAGAATCACTGAGAATTAAAAAATATACTGTCTGGTTTTCTCCTCAATATTCTCATGTAAAAACACTGATCAACAACTTTTTTCCAAGTTTTATATTTTCAACTCCATTAAGACCGCTAATAATTTCTAGTAATTTGCAAAAATATACATTACACAAAACATTTTTCCAAAAAAAATGAACGGGCTTCACAAATGTCCTAACCGAGTACTCGTATTTTCATTATTTTATAATTTTCAGTGCGGTCGTTAAAAATAAAGTATCTGCTTGAGTCTCACGGCTTAGAAAAGTAGTATCCCCACAGCTGCAAGGCTGAGGAGTTGTAACCTGAATTTAAGTGACAGAGAATTGAAAACAATAGATTAAATTTCATGACTCAGGCAGGCAATACTCCTACTGCATTAGAACTGAGAAAATGGAACCCCGTGCTCAATGGCGGAGTCTCTGCTTAAAACCTACGACACCAAATCTAAATCCTCAAAGTTTAGGTAGGCATTTTTCCTGCAGCCTCAAAATTGACGCATTGAAACGTGAAATTAAATGACGGAGTCTCTTGTGCCCTACATACTAATTTAAAAACAATAGATGTTTAAGTCTCTCTGTTTGAGCAGATAGTGTACCTGCGACATAAGGATTTTTGGACGAAAAGTTGATATTACCTTATATAAACTTACCTACCTATTTACCCTATTATCTACTCGCTACCTAAACCCAAGTCAAATAAATCCAATCGCAATAAGTTTACTATTTATCATCACAGAGTTCATGTCTCCTACCTTCAGGCTTCATCCTTATACCTTGATTTTGCTCCCATAACCGTATCTTATTGGATTATCATTGATTACGCCTAGATTCCATTAGACTATACTTAGTCGTGTCTTATTAGGTCATCATGGAAACTCGTTCACGACACATGATTTTCTAATGTTGAGAACTTCTTTGGTATATTTCCAACTTATCTTGGATGGGCTTATATCATCAAAACTCGATTACGGAACCTGCATCGTTCAACTGTGGGGAATTCTATGTTATATTTTTAATTTTTTTATATTTAAATTCTACCCAAATCTTTGTAGGATCATACCAAGGTATACTCTTTCAAATAAGAGAAGATTCATCCAAATCGGTTGAGAACTGACGAAAGTATTAGGTAACATACATAACAAATCCAGTTGAATTGAAAATCTCTTCATATTTATAAGACGGTTAAAGTTATCGTCTTTCATGACCATAAGAATGGCTAGTTACTTAACAGTAGCATTAGCAGTGACGCATTGCAACTCCATGAACTTTATAACATTTTTGCTATGACTATCAGACACACTAACAAACCAAGTCATCAAGAGATAAGCGTGAATTCCAGACATGAACCTTTTCCTTTTATTTTAGGAAAGTATTAAAAACCGTGTATATTTTCTTCATAGATACCTTATTAGTAGGACAACACCTTTCATTATTTACCATTTAAGTTATATTTCAACAACTATCACGACGCGAGTAACAATACCAGACTGAAGATTAATATCTGCACTTACACGTAATTCCTTCTATCTCATAACTACTCGTTTAGCGCTCGGCAAGGTGCACTTGCGCCTTATTATTGTTTAATATTGAAGTCGAGTAGTGCACAAATGACACAAAAATGGACATTATATTGTGATAGGGCAGTAAGCCACTTTAGAGAACTCATGATGAATAAGTATTACGAACGCTGTTTATGTCCCAATGGCACTTTTATTTCTTCTCAACAAATATCTAAATTAACCGGCAATAACTCGATATTACGTGCAAATAAGTGGAGATACGATGTTGAAATGACTGGAGTAACACTAGATGCGGTTGCCAACACAACTGCATATTATAACAAAAGTTAAAGTGAATAACATAATTGTAAAAAAATACTTTCATTAAAACTGTCATTATTTGTGATAAAACAATGAAATATCTGGTTGCTTACACTTTACGTCCTATTTTATTTAAAATTAAGTTGAATTTACCGCTATGTTATTGCCTTTTTTATTGATTTTTTTTTCGTAAAACCATAAAATGCTAACTGGAGATTTAATTACGTTCAAGGCATTTTCTTAATAGCAAATTGATACCGACATAGACCAAATGAGTTAACTTTGAGTAAACCGTAGCTACAATTTTCTCTCTTTCCTAGTTTTATGGGGCTTTTTTGACAACTCTGTTGAATCACTAAGTTTCATATATTATTATGTTATATTTGTGTATGAAGGACATAATGAGAGAAAATTAAAATTTAGTGCGCAGCAACTACCTACATTGTTACGAGCTAAATTAAAAGGGATATTATTTTAAACTATTGCAGTTAATGATCAAATAAGTTAATATCAATTAAAAGAAGAATTTTACAAATAAATATAAGTTAATGCCCTAACATAAACAAATACTATGACAACGTGAAACTTAATAATATTTAAGATATACGTATGGGTATACCGTACCAGTATACGGTTTCCTAGGAAGTATAACCGAAAACATTACTTAACCTAAATAAAGGAATACTAGATGGATTTGCACATACTTATCTAGTAATTGAAGAACAATTATCCAATGAAGACAAGATGACGATAAATAAATTTATGACAGTAACTTTTTCAACTAGTGTCCAACTCCTTGTATGGAAAAAAAATAGACATTTTACATAAACACAATAAAAACAAAAAGTTTTAAGGACACTTATTTTGATAACTTTTTTAGAATAATTATAGGATTCAGTTTTAAATGTTTTTAAAGGTGACGGTGAACTGTTTCTTTTATATAATATCTTTATAAAAAACCGACTTCAAAAAAGGTAGATACTAAAAAGCAAAAACTAATTATCTCAAAATACGTACCTACTTATTTTGCATTCATGTTACTTACTTTTGAAGTTGGTACCAGCACTGTCTACTAACTTAAACAAATTTATAATTTAACTTAATTAATAACGTAAATTTATAACTTTAACTTTTAATGTACTCACAATCCTAAATAGATTCATAAAAAGCGTATTTATAATATAAAAATTTACATTCGTTTAAGTTGATCGGCGGTGTTGGCACAGAGTTCATAAATAAGTAACTAAGTTAGCTATTATAAGTAAGTAGGCACATATTTCGAGGTAATAAGTTTTTACTTTTTGGTACCTACATTTTTTGAAGTCAGGTTTTTGAAAGATAATTTACTTCAGAATTTTTAGTGATTAATATATTAATATTAGTCATGACAATTATTTTCTTTCTTAGTGTATTCTATAATTATTAAAAGTGTGAGGCGAAAGCCAGCATATAGATCATTTCCTCTTTGTCCAAAGATTTTTATCAAAAACACATGGAAGTGAAGCGATAGTAGTAGCCGCCAATGATTAGCTGTTAGCCCTTGAGGAGTTCGGTTCTCCATATAAGAAATTCAGTGAGAACTTGAGATAATTCAATATCAGATTTTACAAAGTAATAACTAAAGCAACAATTAACTATTAGCATATGTATTGAATTATAATCGATTTACTACAATCCGTTAAGGACTTACATTATTCATCTTCAGAACTCATCATCACACACTTACCTGGTCGATGGTGAAGTTATTCGGCAAAATAAAAACTACCATTAATCACGGTTAATTTACTAATGTACATAAAAAGATTTACTTTTCATATCCAGAACTTATCATCAGACCTTGCCTTGATAAGGGGTGTAGTTATTTTGCAAAATAACAACTACCCGTAACAAATATCTTGAATCATAGTAGATCTACTGCCATTCATTATGTAGTTCCATCGTTAATTTCCGGACCTCATCATCAGATCGTGATCATATTTATTTGGAACTACACCCACAGTAACTCCTTTCAATAAAAAAAAAGTATCATCAAAATCGGTTCTTTCGATAAAGAATTATTGCTTAACATATATAAAAAAAGATTCCGACGAATTGAGAACCTCCTCCTTTTTTGAAGTCTGTTAAAAATAATGAAATATTTTTAAAATTACAATTTGTTGAAAATATGTGATTATGTAAATAAAATATGTGTTATTCAAGACTTACAAATAAATACCTTGAGTTCTCATCGTAACAGGAATGTTAGCCATGAGATGGTAACTATCAAGTGCCAAAGTATTAGTTGAAACAGTTATTATGGTTTAGTTTTGTATTAAACTTACACAAAATTAAATATTTGTAAATACGTTTATTAATATTAAACTTAATATTAGGAATACCCGAGTATATTATAAACATTTTCTATACAGAAAAATCGTAGACTTAATAATTTTATAGAATTGTTTTATATTTTTCGAAAAGATTTTTTGAATACGTGAGATTTACCATTTATATAAATCTAAAACAGCAAAGTTAGGAAGTAATTTTATTTATCAAGTCTCTTAACTGAACTGTATACCTAAAAGTTATAAACTCGCGTTAAGCATATTTCCCTTATATTAAACGTTATTTTTATTATAACTCCTGCCTTAGTCACATATACATGATGACAAATATTTCTTCAATTAATCTTAAATCGAATATCCGGATATTTTTTTTAGTTTCCTGCCATCCTATCAATGTTTGGCATGTATATTAATATTTTCAGCTCTCATTTTATATATTTTTAAGATGTAAAAAGCCCTCACTTTATGTATTTTTAAGAATAAATATTTATCTTCATTCTATCACCTTATAAATTCACAAGGAAACCTTATAAATTCGTCACGCCCGTCCCTTTGTAGATATTATATCAACGGATGATTGAGATAGAAATCTTAATAAACATATAGCAAAATATTAAACATAGTTTTCAATTCACCTCTTTTCCATACAGGAAAAGCCAAAATAACTTACAGAAACTTTCGATAAAAAATTTTTGAATAAATTGCATCAACAATTTCAAATACGGAACCATACTTCACGAAAATTTTGAAGAAATAGGCAGGTATCGACAAAAATCCACTTGATTGTATATATTGCTAGCCTTATTGGTGAACCAAAATTACTGTAACAGTTTGTGACATTACAAAAGAATACACCAGAACGTGCTGGCGAAGAAACTGAAAATACAAATTGCTTTGGTGTTAAGGAGAATTACGTAATGAAAAATTATAAATAAAAGCACAAATTGATATGTAAGAAAAACAATTCGAAAAGATCCAAAACTTAATGAGCAATGAGAATTACGTAAAGAAAAATTTTAAATAAAAGCACAAAATTTATATGTAAGAAAAACAATTCGAAAAGATCCAAAACTTAATAAGCAATGAGAATTACGTAAAGAAAAATTATAAATAAAAGCACAAATTTATATGTAAGAAAAACAATTCGAAAAGATCCAAAACTTAATGAGCCATGAGAATTACGTAAAGAAAAATTATAAATAAAAGCACAAATTGATATGTGAGAAAAACAATTCGAAAAGATCCAAATAACTACATATTATCACTAATGAATAATGAGAATTACGGAAAGAAAAATTATAAATATAAACACGAATCAATATAGAAAGAAAACAAAACCAGAAGGTCCAAAAATTAAATAAGAAAAAATAATTACGTAAAATGAGGTTATATATTTAAACACGAATTTATATTTTTGAAATACGTAATTTTTAATGAATATTATTTCTTATCATTATCAAAAGAATTATCAAAAGTTATTGGTGCTAAACTACACTCATAACGATAAAAAAGTGCGGTTTAACACCAATGAAATTTTGACAAATTTTATGATACGACTTAAAACAATATACTTTAAAAAGGATGTATTTAAAAATTGTTTATGTTTGATAGTTAAATTAAAATAGATAGTAATTTTATATATTTTTATTATATATTTTAACTATATTGTATTTAATTGCAATAATTCTCGCATGGATTCATTGTGGAATTAAGGAAAACCAATTAGGAACAAAACATTTTAAGACATTTCCTGTAAGTATTTAATTTAAAATGGATATTTTTATTATAAGTAATCAGAGCAATGATATTTTTTCATATACCTTATTTGTAACGTATATTCTCTTATGTCATATCAAATGAATTATGATTGTCGTATATTTCGAACTTCGTCAAATTCTATCGAGTGTCCCCTCATTCGAAAGACATCCAAGCCATAGTTAATGCACCGAAGCATTGTCCGTTTGAATACATCAATTAATTGAGTGAGAAAAAGAAATTCTTGAGTATGCCGGGTCGTTAAGTATAGAATGTACAGATCTAAAACAATAGCCAAAATGTTGTAAAAGAAAAATGAAGAAAAATTAAATATTGCCATGTTACAGAATGAATAAATCAAGCATTTTTTTTTAAATCAACACTAAAATCATACAAATGTTATTACTAAGAAGCATATAATAATTCATTGATGAATGAAACACTTTTAATATTATTAATTATTGAAATAAATATATTTTAAAAATCGATGGTAGTATTTTCTTCTTTTCCTAGATATTTTGGCGAATTATGAAGGCTCAATATTTTCATTTGTTCTTCGAATTATAAACTAGAGGAAACCGTCGATGGATTTATCTATTTCTAAAAATTAATATTAAATTTCCTAATACCTTGCTTGTGGAAATTAATTTGTCTATTCTAATAAAACGAATTACCTCAGTTACAAAATATGTCGGTCGCAACTTCACCAAGCAATATAGGGGCATTTTGTTTTTACATGGGGGTTTAATTGATAATTTGACACACCACCATTATCAACAAGGGGACTTTTATTAAAGTTCCACCATTAATCAATTTGTTCGATGACTTTGACCTTGAAATCAATTACTTATTATTATACCCTTTGTGCTCTACATCTTTAGAACTTTGTTTTATAAGATTATGCAAGTGAAAGGGATAGTTACAAAAGGAAGGTTCACGAACGCATCACTAAGAAGTTCATTTATTCAATACTGCAACATTTTTTAGGTTGATCAAAATAAAAGATATAGTTTGATGCATTTCTAGGTTAATGACATACCAATTTTTAAATTTTAGAATGAAAAAACTGGGATGATTTTTTTTAAAAATACGTGTATTGCAATCTACACATGATACACAATAGTTGATTAAAGTGGCGCGCTTTTTTTAATTTACATACTGTATGTTTATACATATATATATATATATATATATATATATATATATATATATATATATATCACACTGATAGTATGCAATGGGTTCAAATATGATTGACGAGGAACCCCACACAACTGTTAACAACAGATTTCCAAGAGCAACTTTGTGTTAACTTGGGTCCTGCCTTAATTGGAAGCGTAATGATTGGAACCGTCAAACAGCGAGATATTTTACTATTTTTACAGCACAGTAGGGAAGTAGTCGAAGATGAAACTCTCTTGATGGCAACGCTGCAGCACACGTGGTTGAATCTCGACGGCTTTCCAGCTCATTTCACAAAGCAAGTATAAGAGCATTTAAATAATCAATATCATTGGTGGATTGCTTTGTGGCTGCGCCCGCATACGAACCTTACCTAACCCCAATAAAATATTTTCTCTCGAGCAGCATATAGATAAAAATATAGCATATAGATAAAAATATATCATGAGAAAATAATTGGAGGCGAGAATCAGAGGGTGTACCGAAGAAATAAAAGGCGATTCTTTCATAACAGAAAAAGCCATTCAATTCGTAGGTGAAGGAATTTTCTCAAACCGCCTATTCGCAAAATTATAGGGGTTAGGGGATGTCTTTAACAATTATGTGGTAACTGTTTCTTCCGGTGTGAAAGATTTTGCTCAATAGATTGAATAATATTTTAGCAGATCTAAATTATTCTATTGAAAGTCTTATTAAAATCAGTCTAGTATTTTATACGATATTTCAGTAACCAGAAAAACAGAAATAATCCTAAGAAAAGCTTAAATCGTATATTCTGTCAATAGATTCAATAAAATCTTGAAGTACAGACACGTCACTCTTATAGTTTTGTAATAGTTTCTTATTTTGTAATAGTTCTGTAATAGTCACTTATCTCAATATTAAAAATTCAAGTAAAGTTTTGTAAGTAAAAAGTGGGAAGAGAATGGCGAAATATCTAAATAAATTCATAGTTCTTTTTATCTTCATAGTGCAAAATTTCTCATTATATTTCTAGAGTTAAATGTAACTTTTTGTAAACTTCCATTTAAAGGAACCATCACAAGTATATATTCGTATTTGGGAAATATAACTTTCGATTAAAATTCTTCATTTCACTCATTTTCACATTATACAATTATATTTCAAATACTTATTCAACTTTTATGTTAAACAAAATGTGAAGATGGTTTGTCTCCTAACTATATATCTTTCAAACGCCCCAAAAAAAAAACAAAGACACATTCTTTCTTTATTTTTTTAATTTTCCATATTAATAATAATAGAAAGCTTACAGAACGTACATCTTTCTATCTAATTGTAATCAACTTTTTTTTTAAGAAACGACATATAGAATTAAAGTTGGTCACAATAGTAAAGCTAACGATTGATAACCTGCCGCAATATATATTTGACATTAAATGTTTGTATAATTTTTTAGAGAATAAATATATACGAATATTTTAACATGGTAAATGAGGGCGCAATATACCATACATATAATTGAGTGAAAGAGTTTTTTATAAAGAAACAAAAAAAATTTCTTTTAATGTTGTATGATTTATTTCTAAATCTGTTTTCGATTATATTCCCGAGATCTTTGTTTGAAATTGATAAAACAAAACTTATGAAAAAACAACGTTGCTAGAAGTTGAAAGTCTCCGGAAAAGTATCCAGAAAATTATAGTGATGATTGAATCATTGATGAATCAAACGTCTATACATACCTAGAATTTTACCGAACCCATCAAGAGCTTTCTACTAACATGTCTACTGATGCCTAATAGATTTTTATCAATAAACTTCCTTTCCCAAAATTTATATTTCATAACTAATGAAAGTTTTCAATATAAATTTGAATACACATAAATAATATAAAACTCTAAATCCTTTGCGCCTCATGCCCTTTACATGCCTCAATATATGAAAGCTCTTTCAGTATTCTCGTACGCCTCTAATTAGAAGCCTTTGTGCTTTCGTCATCGCTTCACTTTAGGTTCAACACATTCAGTTCTCGACGTGAAGCTTGTCAAAAACAGCCACGGTTAAAAGCAGCTTGACATTTCATTCAAATTGAGGTTAGAGTTTAAAATTAGAAAATTTATTTTACTTGTATTCAAAGTGACTCACCTAAGGAGAGTAGAGATTAAGTTGGTTATTACAGAGATGTTTTATGAATTAAGCATTTTCTTCGAGTCACCCTTAATTTTAATAACAATAATATACACACAGGTTGCAAACTATTGGAATAGGATGAGACTGAACTGAATAAAATCTATTAGCATAACGTATCGTTTTAAATGAAGTTGTACCATTTTGCATGCACCTAAATTATACGAATTATCATGGATGCTGGGAACTAATAGTGCAAATTTAAGAAATGAAGACTCAATCCTTGTAAAGCAATTTTATTTCTCCAGAATAAACAAACATTAGGCTATATAACGATTAAAGTAAAATATCAAGGTCATAATTATTTACTGGGAAAAAAACTCTTAAGAAATATGTACGTGATTATTGATTACTTTTACGCAAATACATATAAATGAAATGTAATGATATGGTAATAATAAATTATTTTCGCCTTCATTTTGGAAGATCTATATCTATATTATTTTAGAAAAACGCTCTAGGATTTTTCATAATAAAATCCAGTATCAGACATGAATCTAGATGTAAATCGTTCTAGATTTATAATATTTACAAAGTACCCACCTGAAGATGGTGTCATACAACGAAACCTAGGTCGCGGTTAAGAATTTAAATGAAGAAGAAATACATCACGTAGTTTCATTTAGTTATAAATAAAAATTAAGTGATAATGAATTTCTACAAAATTAACACCAAAGATATTCAATATATAAAATGTTATTAAAAATTCTATAAAATTATAGAATTAACAGCTCTCACAATATTTTTTTTATACTTATGATGCATAACCAGATCATAGGATGATAATCTTTTCTTGTTATTGCTTTATAAAAATATACTTGAGAAGTTAGAGCAATTGCAAAAAATATTGATCCTTAGGTTATTCCTTTTTATTTTTAAGTTAAAAAATTGTTAGTAATCGTAGCTCACTGATACCTATTAAATAATTAGAGTACGCAAAGTTATTGTGAACGCAGTACAAATCCAAAATGGCCTCGAACTAAAAAAAATGTATGTATTTATTATTGATCGATAAATTATAAAAAATCATATACTAAATATGAGAATTATAATAAAAAGAAATATTTGTTTAATTATTCTTCGAGTCTGAATATGATCTGTATATGTCACATGCATTTTTTATTTAATTTGCATCAATGCAATGAAATGATAAGCCTTTTCAAATTACCACAGCTAATTTCGATAACTTAGTAACGGTTCAAAAGAAGATGTCATATTTTAATTGGCATAAAATATGACATATTAAATATTTCTTTAATTCTGTTTGAACATTCAAAAGTCATAATAGTTAGATATCTAAAAGACAAAACGCATTTCAATACTGGTTAAAAGTACTCAATATAATAAATAGCTTTTTTTACTAGTCGTATATTTTAAGTTTTGGATATATGAGATATAATTTGTTGTATTTCCCGTTACTCACTTACCAATCTAATAGTCTACGATACCAATGCAAATCACTCTTAACCATTTTTATGAAGTTTTATTTGACTAAAGACATATTAAGTAACAATAAACGGGAAACATACAAAATATATGTCTTAATCAGGAGGAAGTAAATTTTTTAAACGAAACATAATTTAAACGAAAGGCGTCCTTCGTACACACGTATTTAATTGCGAAATATAACACGATATATTCAAAGTTATTCCAAATATTGTAAATGGTTATCGGAATAATGTGATCTTAAAAGGTGAGAAATTTTTTTTATGCATATATAACAAAAGTTAAATAAAAATGGTCTATGTATATATAACAAAAGTTAAATAAAAATGGTCTTATGATTATTGGTTTTAATTTCAAGTATCTTCGCTATATTTTTTGCACTTTTCACGGGACATGCAACCATTTTCCAACAATTTAAGCTACTCATTTTGGAAATGCATATAGCATTTCCAAAATGAGTAGCTTTTTGTCTCAAATTTATTGTCAAAACTTAACAAACTCTTTACACGCACATTATGGATGTATACCTACTTCTTCCATAAGATTCTTAACCACATTCTTAACTCCATAGATTTAACTTATTTTTCCTTTCTTTCAAAGATATTCATTTAAAAACGAATATAAAATATACTTTAAACTGCGTGTGAATTGCAGTTAGAGAATGGCATTTTAAGGTAAAAGATAACCCTTACCGAAGGCATCAGGTATGTAACTTGTCTTCTGAACGTGGAAAATCACATTTTTATTTTTTTGAACTTACGCACAATATTTTGACAAAACTTCCGGGGATAATCATAAAACAAAAAACGTCGTAAAAATAAAAAAGCTATGGGCATTCTCAACAATTGCACAACTACTTTTTATGCGAATTTGAATTGTTGATAGGTGGCAATTAAATATCAAGAAATATAAATCGTTCCCTCCTATAACACGTAAAGTATTCAATAATTTGCTCAAAAACAAATTCATTAACCACATTGGAAATAAACAAAGTAATAATCATTCAAAGTTGCAAATTCGATACCTCTTCAGACCATTATTCGAAAGGGAAAAATTCACATTATGCGCAATGAATTTCAGAATACAAAAACTCGATAAAATTTGACGACAGAATTCTGCCTAAATTAACATTTGATTAATATTTTAAAATTATTTTTATATTTCACGTACAAAGTACGACATTCTTAACGTTAAACGAACAGACATATGTTGTAGCGAGATTAATATATAATACCATTAAAGACTCACATTTAATTGTTTCTTATTTATATAAACGTTCATCCTATGATTAATTTTCCATTATACATATTTTTATGAATTGGTCATAATGTTTACAATCGCGAATAATAATAAAAGTTACACGAGTAATAATAAAAGCGAGGTTACACCCGCATTACTAATTGAAGATTTAATTTGCGTAGGCTGTAAACGTTGAACTACTTTGTAGCAACGAATTTTAAGAGATTTTTTATTAAATGTCAACAAAGAATTATATTGTATAAATATACAAAATATTTTATGTTTGATGGTAGGAAGTAGTTTTAAGTGCGAAATGTTTTAAAAGGGAATAATTTTAAATACGCAGTGAATTACATTTTCAATAGATTAGTTTTTATTCAATTAAACGTCCATTGCACATTTTGCAATTTTAGGAAATTTTTATTTTTTTTCAGATTTAAGCCCTTCAACAATTTCACTTTTTGTCGTAATTTTAATTTGAAGCAAGACTGAAATATCAAACTTTAATTCAGAAATAAAATTAATATGCGTCAGTCTATCATTTAAAAGAATTGACTATAGTATTAGTCCTAGTATTAGTAAAGGAAGAAGTTATAATTTAACAGTAGCATGGCTTATACAACTTGCTCTTAATCAGATAATATCGATAGCTAGTAATAAAAGGTTTAAATTAGAGGTGATCATTACTAAACTAAATGAATTGTAATTTTTGCAGTAACGTATTTTAGGATTTATTGCCAATTTAGAGAGAAAGTTACTGAAAAAGTTTTATAAACCATTTAAATTATTTTAAAGGTAAAAATAATTATGCTATATGATTTATTTTTTGTGTCAAAATTATTCACAAACTCAATTAACGCTATAAAGTTTATTTATTTTAAACTAGGGTGTGAATTCTTTCCACTCATCACAATCTGTAAAGTAATTTAAGAAAACTATTAATATCTATGTAATAAAATCATTTTAGATAATTAGATTTTTGTGTCTCCTTAGTTTCGTAACTAGAAAAAATCGATCTTATTAACTAAGAATTAATCACCACATATTTGTCCAGGTCTTTCTTTAACCTACTGGAAATTTATGGGCCTCATTATCATTTAATACCTGTAGAACTGAACTATTAAAAAAAGCAATTTGGGAAGCCCCTAAATGGCCAGACATAAAAATTTATTCACAGTAAAAATTGTCACTATACTAAAAAAATAAAGTCCTTGTTAATCGTTAATAAATAAATATCTACTCAAAATCAACTGATATCCGTGGTTAATGCAAACCAATAAATAAAACGTTTCACAATCTAAACAATTGTAATAGGTATGTACCAAATCAACCAATGCCTGTTTAAATTTATGTGACAATGGGTCAATGTTGTCTTTTAAATTTTCCGGAAGCAATTAATCAGGTTTCATTGTCGCTCCAACCCCTACTTCGAACTTAAAATAGCGCTAAATTGAAAATTGGAAAACCTAATTAAACGAACCTCACACTCTGCTGAACAAAACAACACATTTATTCCTTGGTATACAATAAGATGTAAACTTAATTTTCTGTACAACTTTTACATTATATTTAATTATTTTTGCACTTCTATATAATTAAACTATGCAAAACGACTGCATTGTGCTAGGTTACTTCAATCGAATATTTAATAAAATTGCGAATACAAAATAAAAATTATAAAGGGTAAATAATTGGTATAAATTATTTTACTATATATCTAGAGAGAGACAGAAATCATACAAAAACGACAAATATAAGCAGTACATGTAATGATGAACAAAAATTTTCTTCAGACCCTTTTTGACCACGTATATGGACAATGTATTGTTGATATCATAATAATGCTCACATCGCAGTTAAATTCATAGTTTTCAGAAAGAAACTATACTTTTATGTAATATGCTACAGGTTACATAAAATTTTGTGTTAATAAATAATTATCTTCGTTATATGTAACTACTAAGAGTGTTATGTGTTTTACATAAACATTTATATATATCGAAAGTACCATGAATAAAAGTTTATTATGAATCGGTATTTTGTTATATAATAATGGTGCTATACCTTGAAGACATTTTCTAAAGGAATTAAATAAACGACAATAATTACAATATGTACCTAGTGCATTATCTTGTTATTTCTTTAAAAACCCATTTTTGCAGAGCACTTCATACTTACAAGTGATGTAATTAAATTATACTCTTCTCTTAGCTATAGATGTCGAGAGCAATCTAAAATAATTATATAATTTACATAATTGGTTAAAAAATAATATAGCTTAATAGAACATTTTAACCTCAGGCTTTAGTACAGGAAATAACTTCAAACAAAATCACTTTCCAATCGACTCAACAACGCCAGATTTCAGGAACTCTTCGGTCTATTGCGTTACAACGTCGTAAATTTACTACCAAATGTAATAAAAAGGTTTAGTTTACCATTTTATCAGCGTTCCTTTAATTGAACGGGATTAAATCTAGCAGTTAAAATTAAGGACAACGTATAGGATAGATAAAGGTTAAGTTAAATTAAAATGTTGACTTAAAAAGAATAAAATAATATTAATGAGAAAAATCCGTAAAAAACCCATGTCTTCATAAAGTTCTGACAGAATATGTCGTTTATTTATGAGTCGGAATTCACTTTCACAATTACTTGGATAATAATATTCAAGCCTGACTAATCTTTATATTAAAGACAACAAACTGTATCCTATATCCCCTGTACCCCCGACCACTTATACCTTCCCAGAACTTTTATATAATCTTTGTATCTGTTACTTGGACAAAATATTACTTCATCTTATTTTTTTCCCTCCTTTGAAATTAAAAACTATATTGATATTAAATTATTACTAAAAATACTACTGATAATATTATATTAGGAAATTGTAAACTTGAACAGTTCATGATGTATTCTTATTGTAATTCTTAAGTTTGTTGATATTTCTCTTCGGTATATTATATAGTGTATAATAACTAGGTATTTTTCGTTTCTTATTTAAAAAGTTCCTTTAAAATCAAATACGAATATCGACTCTCGTTTAACATAAAACATTCATTGGGCACAAATAAAATTCTACTTTTTAAATAAAATTTTGTTTGGTATGAGATTGTACATAGGTGGCATTCCTACCCAGCATAAGTACCTGTCTTAATTACTTGACTTAATTTTGGATATCATCTAGTAATCTGAACTTACGACATTCCTTGCCAAAAGCAAAAAAGAAATGCATTGCATTTATGGTGAACCGTATTTCAACTAAATTCAATGTTTAAAAATGTAACCATATTTATTAACCTGTTATATACTGTCACATACGCGAATGAGAATATTTAATAACGAATAGAGACACAGTACGTATATTAGAGGCAAAATTGCCATTTTCATAACGGCTAGAGGGATGTCGCGGGTGAGCGAATGGGTACGATGGTTTCTGGGTGTGTGTGGTCGGAAGGTGTTTTAGATATCAATGTTTGTCATATAAACATAGGAATCACAAAATAAATAAAAAAGTATTTTGATCATAAACATATTAATTTAAATATATTCCATTTCCACTACCTTACGTCTGTTTACAAAATTTTAGGGCTTAGTCACAAATAATTTACTACATAAATGTTACATACATTTTTTGAGTAAAATGTGCTCTGAGCATATGTTACTTATTCGACACTTATTCTGAGTTTTCCGCGTAGTTTCTGAAAAATCAAATATCATATACAAAATATAAGAAAATAAAATATTACGCTGATAGATATAAAAATATTTTATTTCGAATGTTATGATTCAATCTATATAAGGTTGCAATTAGAAATGTTTTTTTTAAATTGCGTCAATTAATTTTCCAATTTTTCATTATTTGAAAACTTGCGTAATAAAGAAACATTAAAATAGCATATATTTACAGTTATATTGGCTATTAAATTGGCATAAGTAATCATTAAAAACGAAAATGATATTGACCCACCTATAAAGTATTCTTCTACTAAAACGTCTATATGATATTTATAAAGAATAATTTTTCATTTTAGTAAGAAAAGATTTTTTAATTTATACATCTTTAGGCGCGTTATGAAAAAATGATGAGTACCATTTTACGATGCGCGCGCACGATGCAACAAAAATCAACAATATGAAGTTACTCACTAAATATATATTTGCTTTCGTACTACACGACTAATACTATATTTATGATAGTTATTGAGATATTTGTAAATACATGTATTTTATATACATACAGATCTAAGTTATATCCGTGCTTTTAAGTAATATTTTTAGTAATTGAAATTTAAAATTTGGTCCATATAACAAAAAGCATTTCGTTATGGTGAATATTCGTGTATTCCTTTAAGTAACGTTAAGTTTGTGTACATATTTATTTGTATTATTAATCATAAATTATATTAAATTTTAATTATTTTATCGAATCTAGATTTTAATAAACATATTTATAACCACGCTCCAGTCCTTTCTTTAGTTTATTTCTATTAATTATTTGCGCGCATAATAAAGTTATTCTTGTATTATGCCAAAGAAGTAAAACTTCTAACGCTTGTATATAAATAGGCGCATTTTTTTTTTAATATTTAAGAAACTAAGAGCTTTGGAGTCTGTTGCCTGAAATGTTTAAACTATTGCAAAACACTGCATTGCACATTACTTTCTATAAAGAGCTGTATCCAAAATCTCTTTGCATTTCCCTAACAAACATTGATAATAATAATAGAACAAAATGCTTTTGTGGCCAGATTTGGTTCTTTGTATGCGGCGCTTTAAGTTCTAATAAATCACGCACTAGCGTGATTTTTGGAGACATTGCATGGATTCATATTCATAGTAAAACTTTGTTAATAATTGTTAAGTGCAATAATATTAGATCTACTTCAAATCTTAACAGTACTTATTATATATTAGGTAATCAACTAATAAATCAGTCATTTCAGTTCAAAAACTGTCGTGGGAATGGAATAAAATGTTTTTCTACTTTTCTTCCTTAGCTTAACTTTTCTCTGGCATTATCAGATCCCGAGAGCAGCTATGCCAGATAACATTGGAACTGTTTTGATAAGATTTTTAATTGTTTTAATCTTAATATAAGACACACTGGATTTGGATTATCGAAGAAATTTAAATTTCCTACTTTGAATTTTTGGGGCCATAGCTTGACCATGTTATAGAGAGTACACTTCCAGCTAATATTTTGGATAATATATAAATTAAATTCAAAGTTAAGAGCTGTGAAATTTACTAATTAACTCTTCTGAGTTTGCAAATGAAAAAGTCCTTAATTTTTTCAATCTTAAATTTAGAACCAAGTGCATTTTTAAGATCGCTATTTTTTATAATATCCATAAAATAAGTACACTTAAAAAAGAAGTTTTTTTTTAAAAAGAGTGACATCGTATATATTAGTGACATTTCAAAAAATAAAGATGTAGAAAATAGATTCTTATTAATGGAAATAAACTTCTAAAATTAATTCTATACCTTCAGTCATTGTGTGATTACATATTGAATAAATCATTTTGTTCATTTAATTCTTTCATTAGTATAAGGTGGCTCAGAGTATTCATTATCAATATTTCCCACGTGAAAATATATTTTAATATTTTGTTATAAACACTCGATTTTCACTTCTATCGACAAAAATAGCTCGCATCATACACGTTTCGTTTTATAATTTTAAATTTGCTTCTAATATTTATTTATATTAAACTGATAGTCATTAGTGAAATCTACATGGATTTTATCTTAAGTGTTATTATTGTATTATTGTTATTGTAACTAATAATAAACATTATCACTGTTCGGGTAATGTACAAAGAAATTTAAAATAAATTACGTAGTTTGATATTAGTATTCAAAGATAATAGCCTGCTCAAGACAACATTACCTGCTCTTGGCTGTAGACAAGTGCTGATGATGGTCTCAGACGAACCTTCTAATTTAAGAGCCACAGCTGGCGGCCGTGAATTTGTTCCAAACGTTCATTACCTGCAGAAAGATGACCCTATCAGCTCTGCATTTCCATATAGAAGATTTATTCAAATCGACGCCGCTGAATATGGTGGTTCACATTATCTGCTTACGATTGGAATTGAGAATCGTTCTTTTTAATTAGGTACTATAGTGGCCTAATCCGTATTTAAATGGTTCTAATATATTAAATATATTTGGCGTTAATTTTGTAGAAATGCATTATTCACAATTAAATGAAACACGTTATATAGTATTATTTCTACTTTTTTTTAAATTTCTTTACCACGACCTAGGTTTCGCTGTATTACAACATCTTCAGGTGGGATCTTGAGAATCTTTGCTAATACCTCATATAATTCTCAAGATCTTTGCTAATATCCTACCTGAAGATTTTGTATTACAACGAAACCTAGGTCGTGGTAAAAATATAAAAAAAAAGTAGAAATAATACTACATCACGTAGTTTCATTTAACTGTGGGTTGTAATATATTTTTTGAGATTTCAAATCATATCAATTTTTAAATAATTAATTAATATAAATAGTTAATTAATATAATAAATGAGCCATTGATGAAGAATAAGCAAGTGTTAGTTAGGATTTATACATTATTTTAAATATTAAGGCAGAACTATTGAATAACATGAATAGACATGATTAATAACATCATAATATATTTTAATATTAGAATATATTATGATGTTATTAATCATGTCTATTCATGTTATTTAATAGTTCTGCCGCTTATAACCTACACGCACATGTATGTGAATTGTCCCTAGTGTTAACTACTTAAAGTTATTGTATTTATTAAATAACTTTAAGTAGCCTTTAAGTAGACATAGATAACTAATACACAGAGCAAAAACAAGAAATGGAATTGAGTGTTGCATAACGATGTTGTTACCCTAGAGTTACTAAAAGAAAAAGAGGATAACTCCTGATTGGGTGGAGAGATGAAGTTAATTCTTATTTAGTCGGTCATGAACGACCTGCAATAAAAAACCTGTCAAGTACAAGTAGAAATCACACCGCGATGTTTTCGTAGACATTTACCATTTTTAAATATTTTATGGTACGTATTACATCTAATTAAACTATTTGTAAATGACGTTTCCCATGGTAAGTACATTGCCTAATACATCTTTTCTAGGTTTAAAAATTAATTATTTATAAAGAAAAATGTCTAAATTCTCATATAGTTAAATATCATTGATTTTTGGACCTTTCTTTTTATTTATTATATAAAGCGGCCAATTATACCGAATTTCAAGATTGTAAGTCGACTGAAAGAAACCTATAAGTTTTGATGACCAGTGAATAAAATTGTGTAAAGAAAAAAAAACTTGAACCACATCAATATAAGACTTGGTGATATCAGGTCTTTGAGGAAAAGGGCTTTGACGAATTAACGTACAGACGGACAACCAAAAGATCCTACAAGGGATAATAAATTTCGGTTTCCCCAAACGACGTCGAGTAGGTAATTTGGTGAACTATCGCGTTAGAGATTGTTATACTTATTGGTGATAGTCAGTTAGGAATATAATGGTATGTTGAATTTTAAATTATTTATACCTTTTAAATTATGAATATAATGACAGAAGATATGAACAATGTACAATTCGGCATATCACTATTCATATATATTTCAATAATGTGATATAAAGTATATTGGAGATAAATTTGAAGGAATCTGACAATTTTAATATACCATTCATATTAAATTAATCACCTTATCATATAATTGGTCAAATTTTATACAACATTTAGAATTATAAAATGTACTATAAAACACTTTGTTCCGATTTTCTAGTTTTATAAGTCTAGACTATTAGTAAAGTTTACCTATTTATAACGTGAGAAATCTGGTGGATTACATTTTTGAATTAATTTTCAGGGGATATGAAGGACTAAAATACAATTCATTGCATTGATCTGAAATCTACCTCCGCGAAACAAATAATTTGCGTGAAAACTAAAAAGTAAAGTTATTTAATAATATATTTTTCAGTTCTTACCTTCCAAGACTCAGTAAATTGATAGTCATGTTTAGGAAATAAAATGATTTAAGGAAGTTGCAAGTTGCAAAATGTTGAATTGCTTAGTAAACATAGAAAAAGAAGTGGAAACTTAAATAACATCGCTAAAGCTAGTTGATGTGATATCGCGTTGGAAAAGCGTCGCGATTACCACAACGTTGTGATCTCAGGTTTGTTAAACAAACTAAAAAATTTTTTAATTACCAATTAAGTTATTTTCCTAATGCAAAATTATATGAAAATTTTGACTCTTTTGACATTCACTGCTATGAAAACAGGTTTGACCTTTATATTTTGTATGAATATGTTTATGTTTAAACACTAGTGGAAGTAAAATTCTGGACAGTAGACAAGCCAAGAGATAGACAGAAAGAATATAATTTTATGGAATCGAAAATTTCTTCTTTCTCATTTTTTATTCAATAATTCCGTCTTTGAAGAGTTAAGTCCTGGAGCCTCCAATTGGATGATTCTATAGGCTTTCTTCAATGATTTAAGTGTAATAAATTGAACCATATCGCATTTAACCGTTTCATTGTGGTAACCGTGTTATTGCAGTCTCCCATTTGTAGTTATTATTTTGTTCGCGAAACGATGAAGAAACAATATTTAATTTTTGTGTTCATATTTAGCATTAATAGAGCGTTTCTTTTGTGATTTCATTACCATGAGTTTAATATTTTTATAAACGATAACTTAATATTTTCGGTATTTAAATAATAAATTATGCAGCACGATCTTTTCGTTAATTACAAACAGCGAATTGGAAGAATTTTTACAAATATTTACGCTCTAAATAATCATATTTTTTTTACATTCTTTCATGTAAGAATAGTTGCCAAAAAATGTAAAGAAGCAACAAAGTATCAGAAACAAGATGTTGCCAGCTTTCTTTAAAAAGTCGGATGATTGTGCTAATATTATTTAAGACAAGAACATAAAGGCAATGTATCGCTTGTTTACATTTATAAATGTAAACATTTATACGCTATATTTAGGAAAATTAGAGAAACAGTGGAATCACCAATAGAAACATTATTCAAACCTAAAAAATATAAATATTTACCTCCAAATTAATGTCCTATATGACGTCAGCAAAATGGACAGTGCAATAAATAAATCGAATCATTTGAATGAATAGCAAAATCTCATACTATTTCATTTTGAATGGAATAAATTAATATTAATTATTATGTACCTTCATGACACAGCACAGAAAATCAATTTCACTTCCTTTTCAACAACTAATCGATAAATACTCTGTAAGTTAATAGGTAATTAAAAGTTTAAAACTTGTCTAATGTCGAATCAACAACAATTTGACTATGATTATAATATTTATATACATAGTACACTACTTTAAACTAATGTTAATCCCCTTAAAAAAGTAAGTATTCTATTTTTAATTAATCGATATTTTAAAAATTCAACAAACAACACAAAGTAAATTAGTGAATACTTTTTAGGGATACATAAATTAGAGTGACCCCATAAATTAACCACATTTGAATAGCCTATCATAACTGACACAAATATAAATATCCAATATACTTTGAAATCAATAGTATCGTATTAAAATATTAAAAGTTTCCTTTGAAATATTTCAACCAATCTTAGTTTCCCATTCTGCCTTCTCTTTTTCATTTTCTTCTAGCGTCCCATTCCAATATTTCTGTTACGATTCTTCATAAATTGCGTTAGTTCCTTATTTATAGAATCTAGTATAGATATTTTTGTAATCTATAACTTTCAGTAACTTTTTAAATCTATTTTGTATTTAATTATTGATAAGTACTTTACATTAGACAGCGTAAATGATTGCTGAGAGCTCAATATTTATTTGCATTCATTAATAAAATGTTATTTCCGCAGTTATATACACAGCTCCAAAACTTTAGTACAGTATACCTAAGATATATAATAGTACAGTATATATCTTTCAATGAGCTCTATAAATTATGGAATTCGTATATGTTATTACAATAAATTCTAATTTCTAGTGCTAAAGCACATTTTTGTCATAAGAACTTTTATTTATATTACGATCATTTTCCCCCTTTTCTATATTAACAAAACGTAGATTAGACGAAAGCAAGTTAAAAGTAGGTATCAGTCGTTGGTCTCAGTTGGGCGAGTGGACTCGGTGCCACTCACTGGGCCAGTAGGGTCTGGGTTTTACCGTCCCTTGCCTGGCTGACGACGAACAAGGGGCGGGTTTTTCTCAGACTGGGTTAAATCAATTACAACTGAAGGTCAAATCCCCAACACACATGGCAAATGCATTTTTTAAAATGCTTTTTTAGTATCTATACATAGAAACATATATATTGTATTTATAAAGACGTTTATTAATAAATTGGAGGCAATATGCAAATTGATGTACGAAATGGGAATCGCAGTATTTTGGGGGTAAAGTTTTAAATTATTTTCTTCAATGTAAAATTAAAATAACACTTCTATATATCAATGAAGCTATAAAATGTGAAGTTTAATTCTGAACAGTGATAAACAAACCTGCCATTTTAATATTCAGTAAATATTTAAGCTTAAGAAGTCAAATTAAATTGATAAATACAGTAGAAAATAGCATAATTTCAGGTTTAGCTGTAGAATAATAATTACAATTTGATACTTTAAAATATAAATTTGTATAAACTAAAAGCACTATTCTGTAAATTAACACTACACTGTAATACACGGACAGTATTTTCGCTAAAACTGGTTCGCATTTCTACGTCGATGCAGCACACGTTTACCAACGCTCGTTATCGTAAAACTGCTTGCTCAAATGCATTTAAATTTACTTTAGTATCAATTGGATACACGATCGTTGCAGTTTTATGGACCAAAGTAGCATAAATTTGCTGGTCATGAACTAATATACTTTCATGACTTTTCTTTCGGTTTTAAGAAAAAGTAAATTGTTGATATGTCGATTTAAGCCAACATTGAATAAAGGTAAAGATGCGCCATGTTCTAATTAAAATATTTTGTCATTCTGTCATTATAATGCGCCCATTACTCTCAACATTATTATTTCCTGCTAAAATTTAAAACTTAGAATACTTATTGGACCACCTCGATAAATTTGGTCACACAGTAATAAAGCGTATTAACACACATATATGTGTATATATATATATATATATATATATATATATATATATATATATATATACGTGTGTATTTATATTATTGTTTCCCAAGCCACTTCTGAAAAATATTTCTCATCTTCCCGATTTTAAAAACTCATCCAAAAATGTGAAAATATTCAGAAATATTGTTACCGAAAATTATAATTATCTGATCCCTTTACCTGAAATAGTTTTTGTATACACAATTTAATTGGTTAAATTTATTTTACAATAATTAATGATGACTTAAATTAATTATAGATATATATTTGTCATATGATGCTATATCAAAAAAGTGAAAATCTTTTTTCCATATTTTCATTATTTATCAATCTATAACAACGTTATCTAACACGGTTTTTTAGAAAGTTATAAACGTGAAGTTTATATCAAACTAATTAATAATTAAAAAATAATACGCAATTTCAGTAATGCTTAAAACTTACAATTATGTGCTCCTTGTGTAAAGTTTAGACCGATTTATTATTAAGTAAACCAACAAATCAGTGAAAATAACTTGGAAAACGACCCTGGCCATTTATTATTGAAGTGGATAGTGATCTGATGCTTCTCAATTTGATAGGATTTATTTATACGCTAAATATCTACCACCTTAGTCAATATCAACAAAACTAGATTAAGCATAAAGTTTAGTGCGAATTCTGATTGATGACCGGTACTATTTTGATATGGATGTCATTTAAAACATTTCATTTAAAAAAGAAAAAATGGTATTTTTCAATATGGGATTTTAATTGCAACAAAAGTACGTATTTATGCTTTCAAGTATAAACAAGTAGTATTTTTGACTAGTAGGCGTATGCAAATTACTTTATTTATTTTAAGTTTGGGACAGTTTCTCATATTTTTTAAGTAGTTGATATGATTAAATTTTAAAAAATATTTATAAAAATTATCAATGATAAAACCAGAAATCAACATTTTTTTAAAACTTAAAGCTCTTCAAGTAAGAAATAAATCTGTTAAAATTAAATGTCTTAAAATTATGAGTTCAAATAAATATGTCATGACATTTTAAAAATTGTAGGGACATCCGAAATTCGTATTTTTCATAAAGGTAAAATCAAAGCCCAAAAATACTGAGTACTTAATACTTCCTGTACGCATCCAACCACAGGGCATCGACAAAAGATAGCTGAAGAAATACGCACATCTCTTTGTTGCCGTTAGCGGCAATTTGCTATTCAATACACCCTTGCCGAATTCGAATACTGTCATGTTGACACAGTTGTCCATAAAGCATGATGATCACGGGGCTGTTTAGCAATTGCAAACAAAAAGTCTTTGATAAGTTCAAATGAAAATGCAAAGTCGTAGGCGAGCTCATGAAGACAGCGAGGGAGCTACAAATTAAACAATTGTAAAAGCATGATAGTAAGTTATTTACTCCCCGCAAGCACAGAAAGTTTAAATACGTATGTATGCTTTTATCCTGGTTAAGCATTTATTTAACTTTGTAAAATAACCTGTGAAACTTAAACAAATGTAATTTATTTAATAAAACATTTGAATTCATTCGTGTTTAAAAGGACAAGAAAATAAATCCAGATATGATTGATAGGGTCACTACATATTCGGATGTGAACAAAATATATCTGAATTCACACACAGTTACCAATAACACAGCGAAAACAGTTAACAATGCCCTGTATTGATTACCTGAAACAATATATGCTAATTGCGTATGTGTAACATTAATTTCAATAATCATAAATTTTTGCAGACGCAGTTTCTAGGAAGGACTAATCCAGAACTAGACATATTTTTGTCACTCACTTGCTATTGGACAAGGTATTTCCAAAGCAATACCTTGTCCAATATTTCCAAAGCAAATGGCTCAATTTGATTTTCTAACATTAATGGATTTGATTTTGCAATCAGTCGTTTTCTTCATCATGTATATCACTCCTTCCACATTATATCCATATAAAGAAGTCCCTAGCATCCAGCTATGTTTTTGAAAACATATAGACCCGTTTCTTCTGCATGTACCAGCAAATGTACAAGCAACAGCGGGTTTGTAAGAAACTATAAAGCAAATTATTGCTTCATTAAATATTCAACATGAAGCCCGTTTTTATGTCATAATAATGTCTTGCAATCGTTTCAAGAATTTTATTTTGAAGTCTAAATTGAAATTTTGCGTTTTTTTTCTAACGCTTGATTTAACTATGAAGCTATTTAGTTAACTAAAAATATAAAAATATGAAAAGAAAAAATGTTGGTCGATATTTTACTACCCAAGAATTAACTTGTTCTGCAAACAAGACAAAAATACCTACCCTAAAAATACTCTACTTTAAGATTTAACCAACAATCGAATCGGACTTCGAGAAGTTTCAAGAAGTTCAATCTTTTATATTTAAAAGTTAAGAGAAAGAGAAAGAAAAAACTGAAAAATTCTAAGAATATTTTATGTCTGCATTTTGTATTTCACTACCTCTTAGAAACTATTCGCGAGTAAAATGGCAGTATTTTAAATAGCTTTACAAATTTTATATTCCAGTTAAATAGTTCCAGCATTGCAGAGATTATGTCAAAAGAATCTTTTGTTACTCCGTCAGATTGCGCTGCGTTTGTGTCATTTAAAAAATTGTCGTACTGGACGGATCGGCGTCCTACGTAAAATAATAAAAAGTTATAAGCCTTTACGTTTAACTAAAGTAACTAAGTAAGATACATGTTAATAAAATATTTCGTAAATTTCTGCAAGTGTGCATCAAGATTATTCATCGATTCTCAATTTTTAGTACCCAGTTATTAAAACGGTAATGAGAAAATAATGTCACAAAAATAGACCAAATTATTGTGTAATATTTATATTATTTCTTTCAATTTTATTTATTATTTTCAGGAAAGTTTCCAGGACACTCAAACAATACAAAATAAAATGTTTTTTTGTCCATTTTATTCAGAAGATTCGTTCAATCGACTTAAAAAACTTCGTCTCATACATTTTGGCACAAAAACTTTGAATTGGCTAACAAACATTAATTTGAAATAACAATTTTAATTCCAAAATTAGGTCAAAAGAGAATTAATATAGTATTGTTACTTATTATAGGAAAATAGTAAATTCTTATCATTGGTACACTAATAGTATTTGTTTTGCCATGTAATCTATGCATTTCTTTAAACTTGCTATTGGACATGTATTGTAATAATGCTTCTCCACAAAAGTGATATCCATATGTAGTTTTTTGGAACTAATCGACTCTTGAAGGTCAACTTATTCATGTTATTACGTTGACCCCCGCAAGTACGGAGGTATTTTTGAAAATATTTCTGTGATCTTGTGATTAACATTGCATAACTCAACGACTTTTGAAGTTAATCCAGTCACAATTAGGTCTGTACGCGATATGTAAAAGCTGCACTCTTTTCATTCTCATATCACGTTTCATTCTTTCATCACGATTCATAAAATCAGATAGTTTAGAAACGCTACTTAATATCTGCAACGGTACATTTACTTATAACAATATATATATCATATAAATAACTTTCGACAAAGGTGACCACTTATCTTTTTTAAGCTAAATAATTAAGAAATATTATCTCACTTTTTCTGGGTTCGCAACAATAACAAAAGTATATCTAGTTGGAGCTTATATGTGACGCCAAGCGTAAAAATGTCTTATTAGAAACACATGAAAATGCCAAAAGAAACGATTTACGCTTCATCCAAGGTTGTAAAATGTAATGAAACACAAAGCAAGTAGCCCGCACGTAAAATGGAATATCTTGCCTTCGCTAGGTAACCTATGCTCTTTTAGAGGTTGCAGGAAATTATTTCAAACATCCGCGAGATAAGTCTTCAGCATATAAAATTACACTCGTAACAACACAGGAAAACTAACAAAGTCGTAATGCTTTTATTTTTCGTCAGTCGTGTCGACCGCCCCTTATTTTGAAGACGTGCAACCTTGCAAAAAGTAAATGCGAATAAACCCTAAGTTTAAAAAATTAAGTTTAATTAAAATTTAAATGATGTTGAAGATATTGTTCGTAAATTGCATTACTTGAAACAAAGCCATTTATGCCTCTAGTAGAAATGTAATTATTAATACTTCAGATAATAATCAAAGAATATTCTCGAAGATAATGGTCGGCTTTAATTAAAACAGATGGAAATATTTTATAATTTTTCATTTAATTTTAAATATATATGTAGCAACAAATGGTTACCTTTTTTCGGTTACTTTTATCTTACATCGGTAAAGATTATTTAAAAACAAGCTGTTTACATAGACACGTGTTTTCTTTCAAAGGGCTTTTTTCATTGTATTCATAAAATATAGTGGCATTGAATTATAATTATTTTTATGCCAAATATTTCCGTGTTTAAGGCTATTGGCTTAACTCTCGTCGAACGGCCGAATAGGCTTGCCATAATTTTGGCAGGTTGTTTAATTTTCCTGGTAAGTAAATATTAAATTATATAATATATTTTATTAGCAGCAAATAAAGACTTTTAGTTTATTTGGCGGTTTAAAATAGATAGAGCATTTCTAAAAAAATAAAAGTACAAACGAAACCGAAGCAATATGCGTTCAATGTTTTCTTGGTGAGATATTTTAAATAAAGTTGCCAATGCAGTACGAATTACTGAAAAATAGCAAGATATCAGGACAAAACAGACAGAACAAAAGAGGTTAAAAAAGACTCCATAACCTCATACAGATTAAAAAAAACTCATAACAACAGTTGCAAGTGAACCTCAGTCAAGAATAAGAGTTTCAAGTAAAATTTCTAAGTAAAATTGATCTTATTAAAGATAATGGAAATATAGAAATAGTAGTCTTCTCAATTTGCAGCCAACAAAGTGCTGCAGCGAGCTTGTTGCCGTCGGCTGTGAGCAACGTTTAAATTAAAATGTACGTGCTTTGGCTCCAATGTGCATTCGAAGACAAGCTAACCTATATTGTTTATGTATTAAGCTAGTGTAATTTTTAGGATTCTTATATGTTCATTCATATTATTTGGCTTCAAATGGAATACGATTTCAGCTTGGCTATGGAATGAAAAATTCTCAGTCATTCTTTGAATTTTTCAAATTTTATTTCCTTTTTAACGTATGTCAATACATTGGTGCTGAGTCTGTATATCTGTAAAGATAACGTCACAATGCGTTTGTATTTTTTGATTTATTTTTACACCAGTAAGTACTTCTGGAAACAAAAAAGGCACACAAAATCAATTGCCGTTTCCCGTCCCTACTTGTGGTTTTAATTAAATATGATAAATACATCAAGAAATAGATATAATTGTATTTTATTTATCAAGACTGCCATGCACAATTTAATTAAAAAAGAGCTCTTAGAAATTGACAAATTGTGTTTTTCCAGAATTGTCATTTAAGGACCATATTTGAGTGTGTTGAACTATTTTTTTAAAAATGTTCAGTATTCGCTTTGAAAGATAAATGAGGCGATAAGATGAGGTAGGTGGATCTTTGGAGTGGCAATGTAAATTAGATAATATTCGATAAAATTAACTAAATTATATTTAATAAAATAAAGTTCAATAAAGTTAATTATCACACAGCAGTGAATCAAAACAATTAATTGGACATAATATAATGGTTAACTATGTATCGCACCTAATTTACGGGAAAAAATATCTCAAAAATCGTGAGAATAACTTTACGGTAAATATTTTCCTCAAGTTCATAACTTTCTTCCCTTAATTAGGGAGATGGGAGTTATGAAACAATTTTGTTCGAAAGAACATTTACTTGTCAGATGTTTTACTCCGTCTTAATTGTTATTGGTAAAAATAAGTGCAGTTCCCAAGCTAGCTCTTATGATGTATCTTTTGATCATTCTTCATTTTTGATTTTATATCGAAATCATTCTATGATGATTTTAATAGTTTCCTATGTCGAACGGCAAATAAATATACCTAATTTCAAATCAGTCGCTGCAGCAGGAGCACCGCGGATGGCTATTTTTTTATCTTAATGTAGCCTAGATATATTAATCC
Source organism: Druceiella hillmani (assembly GCA_039881145.1). Classification (NCBI taxonomy): domain Eukaryota; kingdom Metazoa; phylum Arthropoda; class Insecta; order Lepidoptera; family Hepialidae; genus Druceiella; species Druceiella hillmani. The sequence goes on along the minus strand of JAYKKI010000018.1, from coordinate 961,663 downwards.
ATACTATAAACATATCTATTGTAATAAAAAGCATGTAACTTATAAATTGAACATGAACACATATAAAACCTGTTACTTCAGGTTGTTCTATTTTAGATGAGGGCATCATCGAAGCAATTTTTATTACATTTAAACAATTACCCTCGCTTGCAATACAACTACATTAAATAGAAGATCGACACTGAAATTAGTTTGATAAACAATCTTAATATCGAAGCTTTCATGTGAAAATGCTGACCCATGATTATTCCAGATTTCCAATTTCCAACGTCATTAAGAGAGTTTACCATCTTTAATGACGTTAGCATGCGTATCTTAAAGTAATCTTTCTTCTTTCATCGTCTTCTCTGATTCTATGGTAAGCATCGTTGATTACTTGAATTGTGCTGTCAGTAGGGGGAACGAAGTACAATATAATTTGCAACATTTTTTGCCGTAATTATAAAATATATTAACAAAACGTCAAAGATAAGCATGATTTCCGGATATGAACTTTCTCCTAGGTGAATTTTAAAAGTATCGACAATTGCGTGTACTTTTTTAATACGAATATATATCTTATTACTTTGATAATACCTGCAATTGCTTGCTATTAAAATTTACCGACTATTCGTTTACCAATTCAGATCTCAAAAACCATTCCGTTACCTGACCGGAAAATAATATCTGCGTTTACACAAAATCATTTTGCCTCAAAACTCTGTGTCTAGTATCCGGCACGGTGCACTTGCCCTTTATTATTGTTTAATATTGAAGTACAGCGGTACATAAGCGACGCGAATACCCCTACATTGCTATTGGGCAGTAAAAGCTCACTGGGGATAGAGTACGCTGCTTGTGGATTATCGATTAAAGTTACACCAGGCGTAGTTTACAGCAGAACTGCATATTATAATAAAAAAGGTGAAAAGTGTTAGCAAGAATGTGATATATTATTTATTTATTATATATTTATTTAAGTACTTTAATGTATACAATTAATACTTATGGCGGACTTATTGCTACAAAGCCAACCAGCACACCAGTCGATCTCCGTTAAATGAGTCGCTGGGAATTGAATCCGAGTCCTTGCGATATTCCGAGTCATCAAAGGCTATATGCCTAGTGATCAACCCAACATAGCACAGTAAGGACATAATTATAATTGCCTATTAATATTAACTTAATCCTCGCCAAGTTCTAAAATATTGTTTAGAAATATATTATAGGCAAAGCCTTTTCTTAATTACTAATATTAATACAGAGTTAGTGAATAAAACCTTAGACCCCTTGTGACTCAGGTACATAAATTGTTTCAGGTACATAAATTGTTGATTTTCTTTTACTTAGAGTTACGACGTAAATATTTTACCGTGGAGATTATTACACGTCATACCATCGGTTAATGCTGAAGCAATGAAAAGCTTTGTGAATTATAACAAAATGTTTAAATAGTGTAAGCTCTGATGACGTTAATTTCTATTAAAAATAATAAGCTGACTATCCATAAAATATAACTGACTGATGAATGAATTGGCTAAAAGTATTAAAACGCATTTTTAACCTAGTATACCATTATGTCCTTTTCAGTTACGACGTACGTTATGGACAAAATTAAAAAGGGTATCTTTCTTAAACTTTTTCAGTTAATAATCTAATTAATCCCACGTGTAAACTGCCAAGAATACTAAAGGATAAATATAAATAACTAATATATTAAAATTTCAGTTAATGGGCCAAAACAACTTATAATGTTTAATACAAAGCAGTATACTATAATACGAATAATTTTAATATTTTTAAGTTCATGATAATTTTGAACTCAAAAATATATAAATTATTTGACGTATAGGGAAAAAATAGAAATATAGTATGTTCTATGAAGAATAATCGAAAACATCGCCTGATTTAAATAAAAAAATCGGTCAAGTGAAAGCTATACTTACAAAATTAGTGTTCCATGCAATTAATCCCTCGCTTAAATCGTTAATGGTAATGCACTCAGCCTATCTGAGGTGTTACTCACCGCCGATACTACTAATACCCTATCACATCACGTATGGGTGGAGCTGAGTGGGGAGCGTTTTGACGACGCCAAATTACATTTTTTTGAAAACATGTCAGAACTAAAGTTATTCTGTACATTTTGGCAATTATTTTTGGCGGAAAACTTTTTCTCTAAAACTAATAGTCCAGCAATAAGGTAATTAAGCAATAAAGGCAATAAAAGATTAATCATCAGGATCACTAAGGCAATAAAAGATTAAATTGTTCATAACAGTTAATCGCGCTAAAATTTTTCAAACCTGACGACACCTACGAACGTAAAAGGTTTACGCTTTGCTAAGTTCTCAATATTCATGTTAAATATATTTAATTAAAAATAAATTAATAATTAAATAATATTCTGTTACGTGGTGGCGTAATAATATAAAACGTGAATTATTTTAGTAAGTCGTAAACTACTTAAAATATAGACCGAGTAGTCCTTGGTTCATATTTGTCCATAGGCATATACTGGTCATTATCTCTGACGTACACAACATAATTTTAAACGTCACTGAAATAGCCAAGGGTCGCAAGTACGTTCCACGCTCTAGTTAGGAGCGGAACGGAGGTGCAATCAACTCCACGTTTATTCCACTTGTAGATTTATTCAAATCGACGTCGTTGAATACTGTAACGGACATTATCTACGAACGTGACAATTATGAATTTGACGCAGTTTTTGCTGACAATTTAAGTTAATTCTTCAAAGGCAAGTCGGCAGTTACGTAGATTCTTTTGAATAAATAAGCATGAAATTTTAAGTCAGTAACTTAAAATTCAACTTCGTTGAATTTCAAACGTAGATCACCATAAAATAGGAGTTATAATTGACTATACCTATTATGACCTTAGTTTTTATTTTTTTAGTTATTTATTTTAAAATAATATAGCTTTATCACTATGTCAACTTGGCCATATATGTTTGCTTTTATGGAATTATTCCCCTAAACTTATATAACCATTGAAATAATCGTTAGAATTAGGTGAAATTGAAATAAATTGCTCTCGTTCAGGAATTATTCCATATATAATTTCAGTTTAAATACTATGTAAATACTTGTATCAAATTAGAATATCTTATAAAATATTCTTATTTCTAGATTATATTTGAAGTACTTATTTGTACAAATATAAACTAATATTTTTGTCATGAGCATAAAACAAATTAGAATACTTCTAAAAATTTACCGTTTAATTAAGCAATTTGAAATGCTGCAAAGTAATGAGTGAATCCTTCCATAAAATAGAACAGAAACGGGACGTAAGTTTAGCGAAACCAATGGCTCAGTTAAGACATTTCTGATTAAATCAAGTTCAATTATGTTCCAGTTGATTTCTTTAATTAACAATTAATGTATTTCGAAAAAACTGACAGTACGATTTAATAAGAGCTGACGAAAAATTCGGAATACCGCTAAATCGAATGAAGTAAATATCAATTTATTATACTTTTATTACCGAAGTGAACTTAGGAAAAATATATTTTAGGGATAATTAAGTATGATTATAAATATAAATTGTTGACACTTTTCATAATCGTCAAACAATGACAGAAGTAAATTGTATTCTGCCTCTAAATAAAGTTACGTAAAGGTATTATATTCTGACTTTATAGGATAACAACCATAATATAAAATGTTTAATAGCGAGCTAAAATGGCGTTATGTTCGGTTTTATTGTAAGGCCTACAAGGACAAATACGACTAACTCATATTGAGCATATGTTTACTGAAAGAACTACCTTGCTTGAAAAGAAAGTAGGAATTGATATAGTACTGTAATATATGAAAAGAAACCTTGGCCAAACCTTTAGTTTTTGTTTGTTGTTGATAAAATATTTTAATATAACCCTTGCACTGATTTAATAATTTCATCCATCTTACCAGACTGAAAAAAGGAAATTGAATATTGACAGAAGTACAGAACTGTTTATAATAATTTGTTTCTCAGTCTAGAAACAAAATCTTGGTTTATCCGTACATATTATCATTATATGTACTGGTATGTATTATTTGCTATTTTTCAAATTCCTCGTGGACATTATACCATGCAAAATTATTATGTATATACATATTTTATTATACACGCTTAAGAAAAATAGATAGAGTGTTTAATTAGTACGAAATAACATAAATTTCCATAAAGGTCATTCAATGACAACCGTTTTAAGGTTTTTTTTTAAATTTTGGCGCACTTTTATGTATTCATTCTTGGTTGAAGAAAAAAGAATATATTTTTTAAAAGTCATATACAGATAAATAATTATGGCAATTGACATCGGTTATACAGGTACAAGAAAATCTGAGAAAAATGTATTTACTTTTTGCAAGTAATCTGTCATCACATAAGTATTGGCCAGAGTATCATAGTTGATTTAAATAGTGAAACTTAAATCAAGGAATATAATAAAAATGGGAAAAGGAATATACCTTTTGCTAATTAGATTAGAATTTGTGAAATAAAAAGCTATACTGGATACTGTGGATAACATTTTAAGTCGTCTTTCAATCATAGAATATTCAATCATGATTTTAATTTTTCACTAGAGATTTTAGGCATCAAAATATTGGACCTTAAATAAAGTGACAAGTAGCTAGTAAATATATGACATCCTACATGCCAATTTTTAATTATAAAAAATAGTAAGTAGCCAAGATTAAAATGGACAATTTGACAAACAAAAGGCGGTGGTCATGATAACCAAATACATATCCTTAATATGTATTATAGAGGGATTAAGGACTTAAATATTAAAACTGGTTTTCGTTATGATTAACATAATTGTGACATTTATCTATAGCAGAACCTGAAGCCAAAACAAAAAAAAATGGGTAAGAATCGCAGAGATTTAAAATCAATGTGATGAACAAATAAATTACTTGCAAACCAGTAAAGTTTTTAATTAATGAAACGTGTATGAAGCTAAAGTTCACTGCCGCAGAACTAGCTTAGTTTACGTAGTAGTGCAATTGTTGAGTTAAAGTAATAGACCGTTAATATAAGCAGACCAGTCACTTGTGTGAGCGAACGCTGCATTGTTTAGATGTTTAATATAAAAAAATATAAAAAATTAAAATTTTATACTTAAAAACTTTATCCCAGACTCCAGCTGCTCTCATAACAACTCTGAGTTACCTATTTTGTAAAATAACCTTTATATAAAGCTACTTTGGTGATATATGGAAACTAATTAACATTGTAAAACCCCCATCGATAGTATTATCAATGGATACATTATATATGGACACATATATAACGAACAAAAAGTCCATTCGAAAAGAAATACTTCGTATTTTGATGAGCATTTTTAGAGCGCTAAGGACATGTTGATTTCTTAAAAAGTTATTGCATCTACACCCCTAAATAAATTACCAACGATCTCCGTGTATTGATACTTATCCCTCGGCTATTTGATACACAGTTAACTGTTTTATGGTACTGCTAATATTGAAAAATATTTAATTACGTAACAAATTTCAAATAATATACACAACAATTTTAACAAAAATAAGACAGTGCAAATTAATTTTACGCGTCTATGTTTATATATGGATTAGTGGTAAATTATGTTTTATATATAGAATAGTGGGTTAAAGTACTTCGAAATAATAGAATTTTTTTTAAGATATGCTGTGTCATTTCTCAACAATTGTTGACACTACATAAAATATAAGCTAAATTAATTTAATCCATGCGTTCATGACACTAATACCATCCGATATGCGTTAGACTGCTGAATAAAATATATTTCACATTTCCAAAATTTTACACTATACACTTTAAATAGGATGAAAATTCTGGCTGTTTTTAACGTGGCTGCTTTTGACAAGCTTCAAGTTAAAAACTAAATGTGTTAAATATAAATTTGAGCAATAACGAAGTCATAAAGTCTTCGATTTACAGGCGTGCGTGAATTCCAGAAAAAGGTTTGCATAAATTAAGACATGAACATGCGATGTAAAGCTTTCATTTTATTAGAGTATATTAAAGCTCGTATCGAAAGTAATAATCATTATAAGTAAAAGTAATTAAACTGGGGAATAAATTCAAAAGATTCTTGTTTTGACAATATTAGAAAATAAAAATGAAAATATATTTATTCAGCCAGAGATATGGAAAATATATTTTAAAAGGAATTTTATCACGCATAAAGAAAAATTTAAAAATTAACTAAAAAGAAATTTATAAATTAAATAAGAAGTTGTGAGTCATAATCTCTTCAATAGAACATTGAAAAGAAGTTATTTTGAAGTCAGTGAATATACGAAAAAATCTAAATAATATATCAAAGACAAAAAAATTAGTATAGCGTCGTCCTAATTAGAAAAATCTGCAAATAAAATCGTGACCTTTTTTAGATACTTTAAAATTAAGTTACATTAAAATAATCAAAAAATAAATTATGAACTTTTGTATTTACTCTTCTTGTTCCTCTAAATATTAAATTATTTGTTTAAAACTTTGCTGCAATTGAAAGCCTGAGCACATAGATAGCAAATTTATGCTAGAAAAATAATTCCTTATTACCAACCCTAACGGGACAATCGTGAAATATTGTTACATTTGTAAACTGTAAATTATGCAGTTTAGGTAATAAAAAATATATTTTTTTATAATAGCGATGTAACAGAAATGCAAATACAATGTAGAGGTTAAAGTTGAATAAAAAAGGACAGGCCAAACGACAGAAGTTAAAAAAAGTAAAGAAATAATGAAAAACAGGATGTAAATTTTTTACTCTTAGATGACATTGGATACTGAAGGCGTACTTTATATACTTGTATTCAGTTGTTATCGTAATTTTATAGTATATAAGTTCTGTGCCAAAAGATTAATAAAATCTTCTTGTACATAAAGGTTTTTTCAAGGTCATAAGTTAATATACGTTGAAATTTAGATTAGATGTACGTTGAAATTTAGATAGATGTATTATTAAACATTTGGCCCTTGACCGCTGCTCAGGTGACACGAAAAGACTTTATATAAGAGTCCATTAGCTTAAAAGATTTAGGTTTTGATTTAAAATATCAATAGATGAAGAGTTCAATTATATTAAAATGAAATTTCATTTAAATGTCAGCAACAGGCATCTTTATAAAACTCTGGATGAAAAGAGGTAAAATAATTCTCTTTAATCAAATAATATTTGGAAGAGAAGTATTTTACCTCCTTTATTCAACCGGAGTTTTAGAAAAATGCCGCGATAAGTGGAAGAACAATTTGTAGCGAATGGACAACAATTTATTGACGAATTCTACTCAAGGTTTTTTTAAAATAAATTGTTTTCTAAATTAATAAAATGAAGGCTATGAAATATTACGAAAAAAAAACGTTGCTAGAAGTTGACATTCTCCAGAAAACTATAACAATGATTCTAAATCTTATAGTTTTAAGAAAAATTACCACAAATTTAACCCTTTTTACTACCCATTATTCTATCACCCATTTTTACTCGCTGACAAATAATATTAATATTAGCAAATATTGAATGAAACTATTGCATACCCTTAAATTTTAATATGTTCGTAAGTGTTTACCAAACCCCATTAGAACGATTTTTGCTTATACTAAAAAAATTCTATCAATAATATTCCGTGAATTTATTGGCAACGATTTCTGTTTTTGAATATAAGCGTCGATATAGATAAATAAAACAAAACGCCAAAAATTTGTTCCGAAAATCCATGACCTTTACACGCCTCAATTTATGCAAAGCTGCTGCAACCTTCTAATTAGAAGCATTTGTGCTTTTGTCATCATTTCATTTTAAATTCATCATAGTTAATTCTCGACTTAAAGCTTGTTAAAAGCAGTCACGGATAAAAGCAACTTGACATTTAATTAAAGTTAAGGTGAGTGTTCAAAATTATAAAAAATATTTTACGTACGTTAAAATTTACTCATATGAGGAGGGTACAGATTGTTCTGTTTATTAAATAGAAGGTTTATGAATAATCTGAACATTTTCTTCAAGTCGTCTTTAATTTTAATATCAATAATATAGACACGGGTGGGAAACGATCAGAATGGGGTGGAACTTCTTAAATATTGATGACTCTTAACACATTTCTGAGCTCCATTAAAGGCCTCAACTTAATAGCAGAAATAATTTTTTTAAATGTCGTTACAATATTCTTTAGGGACCTAACTTATATTTTACGAATTACTTAATTTCTGTTAACAACTAAATGAAACTACGTGACGTAGTTTTTTATTTACTTTATTTAATTTCTTTATCACGACCTAGGTTTCATTGTATGACAGAATTGTCAAGTGGCAATTTAAAGAATCTCTTGTTAATTTAAATTAAGTGATAATCATTTTTTACAAACATAACGCTAAATATATTCAATACTTTACGAATTATGAATGGTTGCTCAGAAAAAAAAGTGTTTGATAAAAAAATTAAGGGTTGAGCGATACAAAGTCATTTTAGTTCTCCAGACCAAATAAACGTTTGGCTACTTAATAATTAAGATAAGCTAGAACGCCAAGCTTTAAATTATTTACTAGACTACTTCTCTTAAGCAAACTTGAATTAATGAAATTTGGTGATCCTGAAATGAAAATTTTTTTCATATGAAATTTAAGACAATTAAATATTCGAACATTACAAATATGCTAACTTAATCTTATAAAAAATCATTGCGTTTTAATAGACAATAATGATGGTGAATTTTATACAGTGAATTGATGGTGAATTTGAACACCAAATACAAAATCAATTTTATAAAAAAGTTATTTAATATATGCATTGTTACAAATTCAACTAAAATATACAAATAACAATATTAATGGCATTCTTTTTCGAATTTTGTTGATTTGCAATTAGTTAATAATACTGCATCCTTTTTTCTTCTTTTTAACTTTATGGAAAATGCTTTGTAAGTTAAATCTCTTACCAAAAACACTTAATCGTTAAGTTTTCATTTTACATAAATACTTTTTAACTCAAAACTTCACAATAGCTCCAGGATACTTGCCAATAAACCTGCTAGGCAAATGGTACATAACGGACGGATATAAATAAATATGTTTCATCACGAATCAATATTTATGCTAAGGACTCTTATCTAATAATTACTTAACTGAAAACCGAATATAATGTGCACATATCATTTACAAAAACTACAATATGCAATATATCATTATACAGAAAATTATAATATGCAATATATCATTTAAATCCAATATTTAACGAGATACTAAAAATATTTATTATATTTCCTTATAATGAATTCTAAACAACTGGCCAATGACATCATAATCCAGTTGTGTTTTGTATGGGGCATTTTCGTGCGAATCGTTGTTCATCGTTTTTGAAGTGGTTATAACTTTGTGATGAAAAGTCCTAAGTACGATATATTTATTTTAACCGTTTTTGATGTTATCACTTATTTTAATTTAATAATAAAAAAATATAACCAAATACATAGGATATTTGGTTAATTAAATTATAATATATATATATATATATATATATATATATATATATATATACATATATATATATAATTCCTTATATATAATGAATAAGGCTCGCATCGAGCCAAGATCGCCGGATACAAACTTAGAGGTAAAGAAAATTAAGTAATATTGTGATAATTATTTTGGAAAATAACGTGAGTAGCTTCTCGATTATTTTACAATAAAAAAGGATGCAACACCCGTTAGACATGAAACTCTTTCATACGTTATTATTGTGAACCGAAAAAGAGGAATATTTATACAGTGTAATAAAGCAATAATATTTTATTCACAGAAAACCTCTCTATTCTACCATACTAATTGAGCGCGCTTGTGACAAATAATTAGTTATTTATTTTATTGAAATTTCTTCTAGTGCCTTGAGGGTAAGATGCCCAGATCAAATTTTTGCAACGTTTTTAATGCAGCGTTTTCCTACAATGTTTTGTCATAATGTCTGAATGTAACAAATCTATCACAAAAAGACAGAAAATAGATACTTAGTTAAAAACACTAAGAGATAGATGCACACTATAGAATGAGACGAGAAGTGTACGCATGCGTGAAAATAAACAACAATGGGGCTCACTACTGCTCTCAACTGTTTTGTGCGTTATTTCTCAAAAGTAAACTGTCGAAACGTTGTAGATTTATTTATCTATTTATGATGGATTTATTACTAACTTTGCGTGTACATCATCCATTTTAAGACCTACAACATACGTACTTAATTTATTTATAAATCCGTAATGAACCGTCCTATATAGTTGTCCTAAATATAATTTAAAACAGAAGCAAATATTCCGACTTCCTTCAGTCGTATTTAGCCGTGTTCTGGTAGTGACATCGCGGCTAATTTTTAATTGACAAATGGCTATGTAAATTCATATTAGGATATTAGCCATTTATGTCAAATTATTAGACATTTACGTCAATTTGTAATGATACATTATTGTTTTTACATGATACTATTTAATAGACATTTACGTCAATTTGTAATGATACATCATTGGTTTTACATGATACTATTTAATAGACATTTACGTTAATTTGTAATGATACATCATTGGTTTTACATGATACTATTTAATAGACATTTACGTCAATTTGTAATGATACATCATTGGTTTTACATGATACTATTTAATAGACATTTACGTCAATTTGTAATGATACATTATTATTTTTCTCTGAATATATAGTATTAAAATTTGCTTATACAAAATTGATGCAATCTGTGGACTTGCCCTCTGTGTATTCTCTCCCTCTTACTCTGCCGTTTTATCCCTTACCGTTTGCTTAAAAATCAAAATTTAACTCGCCAAAGAAGTTTCTATTCTGTCACCTGTGCCGAGTTATAAAAATGGTTTTGATATGAAGGATGTATATTATACTATGCCATGGTCGGTTTCAAGAAATATTTTCGAATCATTGATCTAAAACAGGCACTTGACATTATTAACAGCATAAAGGAATTATGAGTTAAAGTTAAAAGAAAAACATATTTTTTTTCTTATTATGGTGCGACATAGAAAATAAATTGATTCAAAGGATCTAAAATTTGGTTCCATTTATACCAATATTGGATTACTGTATAGATGTGTAATTATGAAGAACATAAAATTTGTACACTATGCAATTTACGAGTATTACTTTCAGCTTGGTAAATAACCAAGTAGTAATTGCATTACCTTTTTAGAACATATTTAATTAAAATATTTAATCAGTTCCATATAAAAGTAAATATAGACTAATTTAGTATTCATTTGAAAGCAGAAATAAAATTTTACACTTAAAAAAAAAATATTTTACACATATAGACACAAAAAAAATATGTATCTTTAAGACGTTTAAGCTTTTTAATGTTTTGTCATACATCTAATAAACATTGTAATAGAGTAAATTGATTTAGCAAATAGAATGACAATAGATAGCGGAAAACCTTTTTTGGAATTTTGGTCTGTCTGTATGTTACTTTGTGCGTCAATCACACAATATCTACTAGACGGTTTTTGATGAAATTCGATATGGTAATAGTTTATAACCGAAAGCAATATATGAAAGGAAAAATCTTCTTGTTCCGAATTTCACACGAGTGAAACCACGAACATAACTAGTAATAAGCAAACATCGATTATTCTGCTTCCTGCTATAAGCAAAAGCTAATAAAGCATGCAATAATTATTTATAACATATAAAAATTTTCATAAGCTATCTTGTTAAAAAAATTAATAACATTACATTCTAAATCAATGGCTATGAAAAAGCATGATAGTAAGGAACCTTAACTAAAATATATCAGTTTCTGTAAATTAAAAGGAAGTTGAAATATACGGTACTTTTTGTATTAGACGCTTTCTCAATATAATGTCAAGTTTAATACAAAGCATGGCTTGCATGCGCGTGCGCGAATGTGAGAGAAGGCAGGACGGAAGAAGTAATTTTGTCAGAGACCTGTTCAATGTCAATCATGGAAATTTTGAAAATTACGATTCCCAAGGGAAACGGAGTAAGAAAAAATGGTAATATATATGTAAACAATATTACGAAGGTAAATTAAATTAATTTTAAAAATGAAAATAAAATGTGCAATTTAATCCACCAAAAGGATTTCAATTAATTCAAAATTAACCAGAATATTCACAACAATAATTTGTGTTAAATCCACATTACTAGAACTTATCATATAATTATTACAGTTTTTTTAATAAGCTATTGACAAAAAATAGTCTGGCAGTATTAAAAATCGGGCAGTTGCGCCCTTAGTTGTTGCCTTCTAGCAATTCATTACTCGCGTTCATCTACTCCAAAGCGATTTGTACAGTATAAATGGCTACTTATCACAAGTGCTGCGGTGCTTTGATCACAGAACTTTTTGATGTTGGAAAGCATTTGATAATTTAAAATAAGAACGCTTCGTCATTCGTGATACCGTAGAGACAACGGCGGTGAGTAATGACCCTGTGGAGAGTTACAAAGTTAATGGATGATTTTAGTTACGGATAATTGGTTCAGGTTATTTTTCATATCATTTAAATTTAGTTTAAAATTAATTTTTCCATGTTTTCATAAGCTCAACCATCCATTATCTCTTTACCAAACTTTTAATATATTGTATAATAATGACTAATAAATGATAGTATCACATATGTATTAAGTGAGTAAGTATTCATATGTAAGAGTACTATGGTTATAGATGATAAAATCAAACACCGATAGCAAAGGTTTGTCTTCGGTTTTTTTTTATTCATAATATTTAATTCAGGAATTTAAGGAGGGATTTATCTTAGCGTTAAAAAAATAAGAAAACATATTTTATTTCTGCTTTTTTCATTAAGGAGTTTGTCGTATTACAAGATAAAAGATAATCCCCATCATTATCGGTATAAATTATATTCCTATCAGCGTTATCGGTGTCGGTTATGTAAACTTGTGCTTGCATGACATAAACGTGAAAGTCATGTTTTATTTATTTTCATTTACCACATATTATTTAAATAAAATTATTCGGGAGAATTAAATAAGTAAATACATTTTCATAAAAATAAAGTCGCGCACGTTCTCAACAACTACACAACTACTATTGGTGCGATACTTGGATCGCAGATATATAAAAATGAAATTTCGAGAAATATTAACCGTACCTTAATGTAAAACGTAAAATATTTAATAATTTATTCTAAAATTCCTCAGTAAGGACTATAAAAGTAAATAAGATATCAAATCATCCAAAATGTTGGCTATCGATTTAAAAAGAAATAAATACAAAAGTGCAGCATTATTATATTCAATGGGCTTATAAAAACAAAATTTCGTTAAGATTTCAAAAATAATTGAAACATATTTTTCTGCAAAATTTACATTCATATAGAATTCCACCAGGATTTCCATTTGATTCACGTTATGATATGATTTTTTTTCATTTCTTAAATAATCTACAACATCCTTAACTATAAACGAAGAGACGAACGTGTAAGTGAAGTTAATAGAGAATACTAATTAAAGACTCACATTTTAATTTTTTATTTCTAAATGTAAAAATTGGTTGTAAGGCAATTTTGCAATTATAAATATTTGTCACTAACACTTCACAATAAATCCTTCTAATATATTGGATAATAAAAAAATTAAGTTACACCAACGATCAGCGTGGGAATTGCAGATTTAAATTGTGTAGGCGATAGCCGTTGCTTAGCGACAGTTAATAGAATAATATTTAAGTTGAAACCTTTTTATTTAAATTTGTATTAACTTATACATATTATATATGTATTAACGTATAATGTTAATATTTAAAAGGGATTTTTATATTAAATGTCAATAAAACCGAGTTCCAAAATGTCAACTGGTCCATCTGTTATTTGTTAGTATTGTAGACGGAGTTTAAGAAGTCGAAAAAATATCCATACAGTGTTGTTGGCAATAAAGTTACTGTTAATGTTTAAAAATAAAGTAGTTTCCTAGATCTTGAACAATAAATATTACATTACGGCAGCTGTTGTTATAATAAAAATCATAAATTAAAATGTAATTATTATTGAAGTAAACGCATTTTAATTGAAATATTAATTATAATTTATTTTGGATTTTATTTGCAGTTTGCGATAAAAATTTGCTTCAGATATTTTTATTTGATTCCAAGTAATTGGAAATCAATATCTCATATTTTTTTCTTAGTGTACAAATATTATTTTATGTCTTAGATTTTTATATTAAAAGTATTCGGATTTTTAACCTTTTTAAAGAAAAGAGGTATCAGGTTTCAAATTTTCCTAAATTAAACTAAGGCTTAAACTTACGAGTCAATAGTTTCCATACTAAGCTTTTTCCGTCTATACTATACAAAAAAATTATTGGAGAAGCTACATTTATATTTTTTTACTCATTTCAATTTGTGAATTCACCTAAGAGGATTTCTAATTGCCATGTGCAAATCCAACCAATATTCGTGGTTAATGCAAACGAATAAACGACAGAAACATATCGCAATCCATGCGCTGTAGTGGGTATGCACTAACAGCAGTCAACGCTCCTGGTTTAAATTTATTGACGATTCGTCACTGTTGTCTTCTAAATTTTCCGGAAGTCATTAATTAAGTTTCACTGTGAATTGTCGCTCCGAAATGTATTTCGAACGAAAATTGTGCTAAATTGAAAATTGTGAAACTTATTTGAACGAATCTCGACATCTGTTGAAGAAAACAAAATATTTATTCCTTGGTACATAATCAGATATAAACGTTTTGTAGTTTAAATGATATACCAGCTAGTTGGACAGATTTTTAGTATAATTATTACATTATTTTCTTTTACTAATTATAATTAAATTATGCAGAATGACAGCAATATGAATAGGTTATTTCAATCGAGCAGAGCAATAAGATTTTAATTTATTATGATAGAGAATGTATAATGAAACATATGATGGAAATAATTGCCAGAATTTTATTCAGAAAATTTTATTTAGAAAATGGAACACAAAAGAAAAGTAAGGAATATATGTAATGGTAGTAAAGAATTAAGCTAACAAAAACTTTTTTCGCATAACTTTTAAATACATCTGTGGACGATTGCCATATTGATATTTATACCGCAGTAAAGGCAACATTTTCCAGGAATAAAGTTTTCTGTTGTGTAAGATTTCATTTAAACTTTAAATGATCTTTCTTGGATCTAACTCCTAATTATATTTCCAGCTTAACATAAACATATATATACATCAAAATTACGACAATTCGGTCATGAATAATGGGTTATTATAAACCAGTATCTTGTTCAATACTAATCCACATCTTCAAGAAATTGTCTATTGAGGTAAATCAAGAGATATTAAAATATATAAATATTATGAGGTATACAAATGATATCGAAGGCTGACAAAGAGCGGTTGCATTATTTTTCTAAAACTTGGTACTTCAGGAATATTAAATAATTTTAAACGATTAAATATTTGTAAGAATATCGCATCAAAATATAATGAAGGCATTCCAGATAATATAATATTTAACAATATTTAAAAAAAGATGAAACAACATCCTTTCACTACTGAAACCATGAATATTTTCAAAAATCTGTGATCAATCAATGAAATATACGTGGTACGTATGAAAACAACATTTAGTGTCAAATATTTATCCTTGTATTTTCAACCGTACATGGTTAATGATATTGGACGACATTTCATGGACAACTGTTTGTCTTTAAAAACATTCATATCGAAAGGAAGAATTTTCTCATTAGATTTATAAACTATACTTCAACCAGTTTCATTTCAAATGCTCTCTTTTAATATTAGTATGTTTCACTGACTTGTCTTGATTGTCAAAATTTTGTCTTTTTCAAACTTTACTTCCTTTTTAAATTAAAAAAAAATACGCAATTAAATGAAACTTCGTGATGCAGTATTATTTCTACCTTCTTTAAGTTCTTTACCACGATCTAGGTTTCGTTGTATTAAAACATCTTCAGAAGGGCTATTAGCAAAGATGTTATAATACAACGAAACCTAGGTCGTGGTAAAGAACTTAAAGAAAGTAGAAATAATACTAAATCACGTAGTTTCATTTAATTGTGGATAATAAATTTCTACAAAATTAACGGCATATTTATTCAAATTTAAAAAAAATACTCAAATAATCCATCTAAAATATAATATTGACCCAATAACAAACTAAATAAATACTTGTGGGATATAATTGTTGAATACGTTATTCTTACAATGAGATTATCAAATTTCTGTTATGTACAGGTTTTTACAAAAACCCGAACAATCATATTTATTATGAATACGGTCTTTTTAGGCATAGTTTGTCAGCTACATTCCCATATATACATGACCGTCATTTAAAACTGTTCAAGAAAATAAAACCTTTTCTTTAATGTTTAAATTAAAAGAAGCCATCCGAATCATAAAATATTCGTTTCAAGAATTACTAAACAAATGTTTCGCACACATAAAGGCTATATATAGTGGAAAACTATCGGTATCGAAAAAGCAATCTACACTTCGAAATAATTAGATGAAAAGCGAACTAGTCCATGGATTATAGTCACACGTCCTGGTGCTATCAATTCTAATAAATCTTACAAAACACGCAAATATTTTCTCCCACTTCGAGCTTGGAAGCTTCGGCTTGCAGTGAAAATTTAAAATGCAGATGATTTCATGGTAAGAGTAGTTATAGTCGCAGGTGGCATTCCCAATATTATTTCAGAATTGGGCAAACAATGGAATTTAAAATTTGACATTAAATTCAAAACATTTTCATTAAGTATCTTGAAATAAAACTTTTCGATTTGGACTCTCAATAGAACATAAACTAAAGTTTCCGTAAGAGAAAAAATTGTTTTTTATTTTCACTAGTATCTAGATTTAAAATACTATTAATTATGTCAAATTCTGTCTTTATGGAATGAAATATAAATACTGCTCTATTATGCTCATTCAGACTTATTTTACTAGAAAAAAATTAAACAAGAATTAATTTTTAAACAAACTCCTTTATCTTATGGTTTTGATTTATATCTAAGATTAAAGATATTCAGATTTTTTCAAACATTAATAAGATAATTTATTTTGCCCGTAATAAATGGAAGACAAAATGCGACTAAGAACACATTGAAACTAAAATAAGAAGTAACAGATTGTAACGAAAATTTCAGGGCAAGTATTTTGTGTGAACATGAAATTCAATATGTTTTTCATTAATAAGAAATTGTTGAAAAATATTATTCGAACATAAATTAACCGTTCGTTACAATTACCGTTTTAGGATTACGTGACTCAAAATATTAAAAAAACTGAACCTTTATAATATCGCTTTGTTATCCGTCCACCTATCCGTCTGTTTTTTTGGGAGTTTCTTTTTCTCATAAACGGTTAAAGTAATTAAGTTAAATTAATATCAACTACAAAGGTCTATGGCCCTTTAGCTTTTTAAAAATTCAAGCTTGTAACTCGTTGCAAGAAGAAGATACGACCTTTAAAATATTATATATTTTGATACAGATTTACTGTTCCAACTAGTAGTTAGTAGTTTATTCTCTACGAGGGAAAAAATAACTTACATACGTACATACATACAAAACCTGTGAAATTCACAACGTTATGTACACTAGGACATATTCTGGATCAAAACGAATCTAAGGACATCTCATTTATTGAAATCACTTTAGTAGTTTAGTCTGTACGCGGGAACAAAGTTAAATAAATGCAATGCTAAATATATATCCTCTGAAATTCATAACTCTTCCTCTACCTTAGTCGGGTAATTTACAGATGTAATGGCTTAATTGTCGACGGATTATCACTGTTCGACGAAATATTCAAATTTTCCAAGTCAGAACAATTTTTTTTTTATTTCCTTCACTTGGCTGTAGTTTTATTAATTATGTACTTATCATATTTTTCACACTCATTACTTACATGCTTTATAACATACCGCAAATTTTCACTAATTACAATATAACATAACAAATAGCTAATCTTTCATTTAAACAATCGTCAAGAAAAGCGAAATAGCGTTACGCGCATAATATTTATGTGAGTCCTCAAGCGGGCTTTTACCGTTCGAAGCAAAATACGACTCCATTGTGCACCATTTGTTTCCCGCCACTCTACTAATAAAAGACAATTATGTTCGAAATTGCCGTACCGCATACAGAACATCGTATTATAATGTAAACAGAATTACATGTATCTGCAGATTTTAGCATTGAGGCGGGTAATCCGAGTGATCGTTAGATGGCAGTTATTGTTGGAATATATATTTAATCAATATTAATTGTTATTCTTCAGTTGAATAGTATCACCGAAGTAAAATAAAACTCAATGAAGAAAAGTGAAATTAAAATAGAGAGAAGTTTCCGAATAGCATTATTTTTCATATGGTTTATAATTCATGTAACTATTATTTAAAATCATGTTAAAATTCGAGGTTAATTTAACTTATTTAATATAGCTACATTTTAAATGACTTGTGATTGCCATTTCCAAAGAAAAACAATCGATACAGTATTTTAGATTCCTTTAACACAATCCCACATTATAGAAAATTACATAATTTAGAGCTGATATCGAAAATTTACTAAAACATTTGCTAACGAAAGCCAAAAAAATTAATTGATACGTTTTATTAGTCTAAAATATACCAATTAATTGTTTTGCTAACAGGACGTGTATTATATTAGTTCCGCAGGGGAGGAATGGTTCAATATATTTTAAGAATTTTTGAAACGGAATGTAAATTATAAGTATTACATTTTAGGACTCACATTACGTTTTATACAGCTCTCAAACACTTGATCAAACATTTTGAATTATAAGTATGGGTGAATTAAATTGTTAACTATATCCGCCTTCAAAGCATATACTGTGATTCACAGACTTGAATAAATGTAAACAATGTGGTGTTGTTGCCGTCTATTGCAAATAGGTATATCGTTATATTTTAACGTTTTTATTTTAGTGTTGATAGAGTAAATCTTTAGTTGACTATGTATGTTATTATCACGGACCATGAAACTATTGTTTTCAATTAAAAATAAAACATTTTACCTGCTTGAAAGCGATTGGTTTCTACATTTGTTGATGACAGGTGCAATTAACGTTCTGAAATATTCTTATATAATGATTTATATTTATATTTTATTTGTATATATATATATATATATATATATAAGTATTCTTTTTTAACAAAAAAAAGTTTGTCATATAATTTTTTCCTATGTAGAAAAATGGTACGGTTTAATATAGGTTCACAATAACTTTTTAAAAATGTTTGATTGTTAAATAAAAATAAATACTTTATTTATTTTTTTAAAAAAGAAACAAATGTATGAAAATAATATGTTGAAAGGGTCTTATTTATTAAGGCTAAAAAGGTATTATTAAAATCGAGTTACTATAAAATAATAATAAATAATAATAAAATGCAAAGTATTAATAAAATCAAGGTAATACAAAATAGACGGCAATCGTGAATGGAACTCGGAGGGCCCTTAGTATTTTTGAACAGTAAATCTGTATCAAAATATATATTTTGATACAGATTACAATATTTGAAAGATCATATCTTCTTATTGCAACGAATTAGAAGCTTGAATTTTCAAAAAGGTAAATAGCCATAGGTCTTTTAGTTGATATTAATTTAACTTAATAACTTTAACCGTTTATGAGAAAACGAACGACTTCCCAAAGACAGACGGATACGTATACGAATAACAAAGTCATGTTATAAAAGTTCAGCTTTTTTTAATTTTGAGTCACGTAATCTTAAAACGGTAATTTTAAAGAACGATTAATTTATGTTCCAATAATATTTTTCAACAATTTCTTATCAATGAAAAACATATTGAATTTCATGTTCACACAAAACACTTGCCCTGAAATTTTCGTTACAATCTGTTATTTCTTATTTTAGTTTCAATGTGGTCTTATTCGCATTTTGTCTTCCATCTATCACGGGCAAAATAAATTATCTTGTTAATGTAGGAAAAAATCTGAATATCTGAAATCTTAAATATAAATCAAAACCATAAGATAAAGGAGTTTGTTTAAAAATTAATTCTTGTTTCAGGTTTTTCTAGTAAAATAGATCTGAATGAGCATAATAGAGCAGTATTTATATTTCATTCCATAGAGACAGAAGTAAAATAGGAGAAATTTAAAAGAAATCCTTCACGTGTCATTTAGAATGAAAATATACAAATAATGCAACTGCAGGAAGATGCAACTGCAGAGGGCTATTTTTTTTTTAAAATATCTTGAAATTACTGAATTTGATATAATTAACAGTATTTTAATGCTAGATGTCAGTGAAAAAAAAACAATTTTTTTCTTTTACGGAGACTTTATTTTATGTGTCCTTAGATCCTGGGAATGTCCTAGAGTATAAAACGTTATGAACTACATAGGTTATGTATATATGTATTTTGTGCTTTTCAGTTATTTGTTTCTGAAGTCGGGTTTTAGGTTTTACTCTTGTTTAACTGTCATAGCAGTTTTCCCTTTAAATGTGTTTCTATCCTCATAATATAAATGGCTAATTTAAATTTAAATTATAAACATCTTCTATCTTGGGAATACAGCGCATTTAACTGTATTTATACATATATATATATATACATATATATATATATATATATATATATGAATATTCGTTCAGATAAAATAAATAAAATAGATTTTCCTCTCATTTAAAAATGTTGATAATAAACTAAAATAATTATTATATTGTTATCATCAGATAAAAAATAATATTCCTTAATAAAAATAAGTTGAATTCACGCTTTAATATAGGAACTTTAACCAAGATAATTTTGCAATCGATTCGAGGACGACAGATTTTAGTAACTAAACACTTCTGTCTATTGCATTACTATGTTCAAAATGTAATAGAAAGATTTAGTTTACTGTTGTATTTGTGAATTTTATTAATTAAGCGGTACCAAATATAGCACTCAAAATGAAGGTCAAAGTATAACATAATTAAAGATTAAATATATTTTTGAGTAATTATATGAAAGGAATAAAACGACATTAATAATTCAAATTGCGCTTCGGATATAACTTCAAATTACGAAACATTTTATTTTGATAATGTTCTAACAAAATAATTTATTTATATATCTGAATTAATTAATTTATCTTTAATATTATTTCACAAAAATATTTGTGACGGATATTTTTGTTAAATAATATTAAAGCTAAATTTTGGTTTACTTTTGATATTAAAAACTATATTATTATTAAACCATTACTAAAATACAACTAATTAAATTATTTTAGGAAACTGTATACGTTCTTGAAAAATTCACTAATTTCTTTTTGGTTTATCGAGTTTTCTCTGTAATATACTATTATTAACTGAACTAAATATTTTTTACTTTACTTTATCACAAACATTTTTTCTAAAATATTTGTTTTAAGATCGAATATAAGTGTCGAAGTTCATTTATGGTAAAAATATTTTCCGCCATGATTAAAATTCTTGTTTCAATCTTCTCGTTGTGTAAAATGTAACCATATTTATTAACCTGCTTTATATTCTCATTGTACGCGAAAGAATATAGGTTTAATTATATTTAATAACAAATTGAAGCTCAGTAAGTGTATTGGAGCCAAAGCTGCCATTTTCATTTTGATCGCAAGGAGAGCGACAAGGGGGTGATAGAGTACAGTGGTCATATGGGACATGTGGTCGCAACATAACTGTTAGTGCGGACAAGCAATATTTTATGTTATACCTATGTACATAGGAATTACTAAATAGATAACAGTATTTAAATCATTAAAAAATTATTTTATTGTACTATATTCGATACCCATTATAAATATCTTGGATTTCTCTTCCAATTTTTAGGCTAATCACAGATCATGGACTAAATAATTATTATGTATATTTTTAAGTTAATTAAATTCGTATTTTGAATTTCCTATACAGTTTCTGATAATTCAATTTTCATAAAAATTAAGTAAACAAAATAAAAGTTACATGAAAGACATAAATATACTAAATTCTGAATGCGCTGATAACCATATTTATACATATTACGCCGATTGGTAAATTTTCAAAATAGCATTGACGAATTTTTCCTCAAATTTTGCATTGTAAAAAATTTGTAGAAATATGAAATGTTGAAATAGAATAGCATTCACTCTTACTCATATCTTTTAAATTGGCCTCAGTAATAAATAACAACTGGAATTATGTTGACTTGTTTGCAATATATTCTACTACTAAGGCTCTTTATCTATATTTTAAAAGAGAAATTGTTTTTTCCAATACATAGCCGGTGTAATATTTAAGAGTTTTCAGTCGTGATTATTAAATATAAATATATTTATCAGGTAAATGTAACTGTATAATTTTCTGAATTTGAGATCGAATTATTGTGTTTGAATATTTTTATAGAAAACTACGTCATTTTCGAAATTTTATCACGGAATTACTCGTAAAATGGTTTCAACGACTTGCGTTATCGTATCAGAACCGAACATATAGTCATACTTCTATTGATATTAGTAATACACTCATAGACGATGACTAGTGTTTCAAATGTATAAGCCAGTTTAGCCTTATAGATCAATGACACTTTAATCCACATTGTATCTATTTGGTTGAAAAAAAATAGGAAGCGGGTGTCAAATTATATATTTAGTCACAATATAAAAATAAATATTTAAATGAAATAGATTAAATTTTAAACATTTTTAATACTGAAAACTCAGAGAAAGATGAGCGGCAAAATTTAAAGAGATTATGATATCGTTTTAGGCCATTTTAACGTTACAGCTATATGGCCCAGATAAAAAAAAATTCACCCAATTAGTATTCCTAGCAAGTAAAACTGCGATCTAGACTTCGGCATCCATGAAAGTTTCCAGAAACACTCAGCTGGAGTCAGATCAGTATTAGTAGTCTATGTGTAATTTCATCAACTTATGTCTAATTCTGCCAGGATTATACTCATCCCATATTTAGCAGCGATAGTTTGCAAAATTGTAAAAAAACTAACTTTCCGGTTTTTAATACCATGTAGCAACTTTCTGGAATGCGGACAAATATATTACGACCACACAGTTAACAAGAGTGTGAATTTATTGAATAGTAAAATCCATGCGGGGTTCTTGTTATTCTACAGAATTCTAAGAATTTTGAGAATATGTTTCCTAGAAGTCTTTAGCTACTGCAAAAATGTTGCAACTGAAGTTACTTTCTATATAGAGCTGGAAGAAGACTTCGATAATAATACTCCTCTCACGTCACATTCAGTACCCGTCTTGCTGGTGATAGGATTCAGTGAGTGTAACTATAACAAATAATAAGTGATTTGTTTCAGCAAACTTTTAATTTTCAGAAATTTAATATAGATCATCAAACGTCATGCGAATTATCCAAGATATCAAAATTTCCTGCGCTAAATATTTAAAATCAATGCTATATTGTGTCGTAAAAGAGTATATTTTTATTTATCATTGTGCATATAAAGCTTTGTTCCCTTTCGCTCTCATTGAAATTAATGATTTTTTTTTGTTTTTTGTCCCAAGCTTTTTATCCCAATATTTAACATTATTAAAATTGTTTTCTGTACTTTAATAACTGGACTAACAAAACACTTTTTATCTACTATGTCACAGAGATTTGAGAAGTTTTTAAGACATTCTAGAAAACTCTGAAAAAAATGGCAATTGTATTAGTCGCAAATATAAAATTAAGCAAGGTGATTGATAATTATAATAAAATACAAGAAAGATCTATAAGAATTAAAGAAATTAAAAGTCAATGGCTGTTAATTTCTCAAATAACTCTTCTATAGATTGCCAAAGAATTATTATTAGTTATTTCGATCCTATATTTACAATCAAGTGTATACTAAGATTGTATTTTTTGTAATACCCATAATATAGTATGCTCTTTTCGAGAAACTTATTAACTAAAAAGATCGATATCAATAGGGTAGTGACATTTATACCAATAAAAATAATGAAAGAAAATTTACTGTAAAATTTTCTTTTAAAAAATTATTAATCACAATTTACTGAAATATATTTCATAATATGTAAATATCGTGCTTTCCAGATTTTTTAGCCAAATGCAACATAATGAAAAGCCACGCACCCAAAGATTGACACAGTTTTTTCTCCAAATATGCAAATTTCCAAAATTTTTATCTCAACATCTATTTTTAGATCTTTCATCCTTTTGCTCATTTAATTCATCCATTAGTAATTTTTTTTTAATAATTCAACGTCAATATTTCTCACGTATAAGTCTACATTCATATTTCGGTCCTAATACTTAGAATCTTGATTCTATCAACGAAAATAGCTACCACCATTTACACATTATATTTTATAACTTTAAAATTAATTCAAATTTTTTTTTAATGAAACTAATTTATACTGACGAAATCTGAGCCATTGTCATACAGACTATGTAAACATAAAATATTAAACAATTTTAAGATAATACCATTATAATAAAAACTATTTCCGACTAATATGAAAAGAAACTACATAGTTTGATAACAGTTTTTGTAGGCAACGAAGAATTCAAGGAAAGGTTGCCCTCTTTTCCTCTCTTGACTATAGCCAAGTATTGATGACGTTCCCCGCCGCACATTATACTTTCAGATGTCACTCTCAGCTGACGACCCCGAATTCGTTCCAGGCATTCATTAACCCCAGAGCGAAAGCGCTACCAGCTCTGCGTTTTCATATAAATTTATTCAATTCGACGCCACTGAATATGGTGGTTCACATTATTCACACACAGTTGGGAGTGTGAATTGTTCTTTTACATTAGGTATTTCGATGCGGTGATCCGTATTTATACGATATTATTCATTTCAGAGATTTCAAATTATATAAACTTGGAAATAATTAGATAGAATTTCCATTAAAAATAATGGATAAGTGATATCAATTAGTATTTACATTTCACTTCGATTGTCTCCTTATTTTTTCACAATATCATTAACTATTTAATGGCCATATTATTTTATAGATATAGATAAATCAATAGATATAGATAAAGCTTCAGAGATATGAAAATTTTCATTTACGATTAATATGAGCTTGGTCCCTTATACTATATTGCTCATTAAACTAATTGCTCGAATTATTATACGAGATTCCAAATCATAAAATGTATAAGAAACTTTGATCCAATTGTCTACTTTTTAAGTGTGTACTGTCTGTAATATAAAAGTATTTATATCATGAAAAATGCAATATGTAAAAATTTCTGTCCTAATTTTTAAAGGCAGCAAAGCCTGAAAACTATCACCTTAAAACAAGTAGTTTACGTCAAAATTAAAAAAAAATAATTTAAGAATATATGTTTGCAGTTGTTACCTTCCAAGACTGTAATTTTCAGAAAATAAAATCAAGCTATGAAAATTTTACATACTAAAAGACGGAAACACTAGCTGATTAATTGAACTACGTAATAAACAGGGTACACACGGAACTAGAAGCACAAGTAGCTGGCATTAAAGGGCGCTAGACTGGTCGACATGATATTAGATCGGCACAGAGGTCAACTTATCGCGATTGCTACAGCCTTATGACTACAAGATTGTTTAACAAAGTAAAACCTTTAAAAATATATTAAATGGTATTCTTCTTGCAAAATTACATGAAATTTTCCATTATATTCTATAATTAAGCTTGTAATTACTTTAAAAACACATTTGACGTTATCGACATGATGACATGATTTTACATTTATGATGATATCTATATACATCGCGATAAATATATTGACGTATATATATATATATATATATATATATATGTATATATGTATATATATATATATATATATATATGTATGTATGTATGTATATATATATATATATGTATATATATATATATATATATGTATGTATGTATGTATATATATATATATATATATATATATATATATATATATATATACGTCAATATATATGGGTCACGATCTTTTCGAACATAAAATTATCATGGATTTTATGTCTGAAAATATCGTAACACAATATTTTCAGAACGTAAACTGTGAATTATGCATGAATTATTTATGGAGTATGAATAAAGATTTCGGACAAATTTAGCAAAATGTTACGTTTTAAATGCTTATATTTATATTTTAACTCATATTAGAATAGTTGCTAAAAAGTAGGGAAGCAACAAGATGCCTGTAGCAAGATGATGGTAATTATCATCTCATGGAATTTAATTTTAATGTCAGCTTGTCTTCGCATACATGAAGTAGGTAAAATAAATTAATGAAATCAGTTAAATAAACAGCTAAATATCTAATTATGTCATAATTAACTTAAATAAGATATATTTTGGTTAGATTTTAAAATGTTGGTGAAAGTTGTTCAGTGTCATGAAAATATTAACCCTCGAATTGTTAGAACATTTTTCTGTTAGCATTATATTTTTGGCTTTTCGCAGATAAGAGGACATCAAGTTTAATACAATTAGATGATAAAAATGTGCAAGCTTTTCGAATTTTATGTTACTCGTAAATTTATTTGATCTAACAATTACTTGTAAACTTATATAGATAAATAAATTGTACATGTATAAAAAAAAGCAAATTTGAAATACATCTGGTTGCCGATACGAAGAATCGACGATCAGAAATATGTTAGATGAAGGTTGAACTTATGCGATAAATATATCAATGTTTGGAAATTTCAATTGAATTTTTTCTACATTTACGTATCTAGTTTGTAACTATTACGCAGAGCCTATATTTATTTTGCTATTTATTTACAAGGAACATGGGTGACATGATGACTATTCCATTTTTTTGTTTAAGAAATTAATAAATAATATTATTTATTTTAATTTTAATTATGTTTTAATTAATTTATATAAAATTATTAAAAAATTAGGTATATATTGATTTCTTTTCGCATAATAGACAAAAATGTTTTGGCGATTTGTTTCAACCCTTTCTGCTTCCCTCAAACACGTCATTATTAAATGAACATGTATCATTTACCGTGATGTTTCGTTTGGTACTAAATGCAAAA
Organism: Druceiella hillmani; assembly: GCA_039881145.1. Lineage (NCBI taxonomy): Eukaryota > Metazoa > Arthropoda > Insecta > Lepidoptera > Hepialidae > Druceiella > Druceiella hillmani. Next base: position 934,636 of record JAYKKI010000018.1, on the reverse strand, counting down.
ATAACAAATTTTAGCTTTTTACAGGAAGCAATATTTAGAAAATAAAAAGTAAAATACACAAATTAAAAAACCAAACTGCGCAAAAAGAAAACTATAAGATGGGAATTAACCAGACTATATTTGTGTTAATTATTCGTGCAATAATGGAACAAACTCGTACAACTAAGTAGGTACCTGCAATCCACAGCCATAAAATAAACCGCGTATAAAATATGGTTTTCATTAGTAATATAACAATTATCATACTAATAAAGTACGTATATCAAATTAAGTTACTCCGCAATGCTATAATTCAATGGCATAAATTTACCAATAATAACGGTAGTTATATGTAGTCATACAATTATTAGTTGTTAAAAGAAAAAATAAATAGTATTCTTTTCAAAGTAGTAATAAGTAAACGAAACTTGCATAGGCGTAATATTCTGAATTTATTAAGAATTATACACGGAAACACATCTTAGGTCTAGGAAAAGAAATATGAAGGCAAATTAAATTAATCGTAGGTAAAAATTTCTGAGAATATTTTCTAAAATTTAGAAACAGCATAAAATAATAACGTTACATATTTTTAAGTTAATCAAAAATTATTACAAAATACGTTATTAAACATATTATTACATTATAGTTGTTACAAAATAAAAATAATAGTTTCATGTATCCATGGAATTATAAAATTTTTAATAGCGGTAGAACACTTCTCTCTTATGAACAGTCAATAAATATTTAAGCTTAAGAGGTTAAGTAAAATTTAAAAATATAATACGGTTAAAAATAGCGTATAATAAGATTTAGCTATAGAGTAATAAATAGAATTTAATGCATTAAAATATAAATTTCGATGTTTTAAATGTGGTAAATTGTAATTTATAGACAATATCTTTACTAAAACTGGCTCACATTTCTACGTCGATGTGGCTCACGTTTACCAACGCTCCTTATGGTCAAACTGTTTACACAAGTGCATTTATATTTACTTAAGTATCAAATGAGTGCACGGTCATTGCAGTTTTATGGACCAAATAAGCTTAAAATCTTCTTTAATGTTTCAGTTAATGAAATGTAAGGACATGAAAATACACCAATATAAACTAATATTAAAATAAACATAATATAAACAAATAATGGTGTACCAAATTCTGAGGAAAAATCTTTCATTATTTCCGCATTTTGTCGCATCCTTTGGTCTCGATATTATTATTTCCTACTTAAATTGAAAATATGGAATATTTATCACCTCGGTGTCTGTCTGTCGGTCACAGGCATTTTTTTCGAAGACTATAACATTAAAAGTTGAAATGTGATGTATTGATAATAAATAACAGTCTTAATACAGACACCAATTACCTGAAGTTGAATTTTTATTTTGGGGTACAATTTTGGAATGATAAATAAGAGGAAAAAAAATGTTTTTGGGGTCATCACGTCGAATAGCAAAAGATGGCTTATCGATATAGGCCAATTCCAAATTAGCGTTTCTCTTTTATTGTAATTTTTTCTAGTAAAGTTTTCAAATATTCCTGAAAAATCACTATCTTTCTCACGATTTGAAAAACTCAAATAATAAATCGAAAAAATATTTGAGAATATTGCTGTGCAACCAAACAATTTTAGCGTCGCTTTACCTGAAATAGTTAAAATTGCCTACAATTTAATTAATTAAATCTACTATAAAATAGCTGATGATAATTTGAAATAATTATGACAGATATTCGTCATATCAAAATATTTTCAAAGCTTCGTAATCTTTTTTTTATATTTTCATTATTTATCAATCTATAACAACGGTAACTAACACGGTACGATCGAACGTTATAAACTTGAAATGTGCCCATACATCAGATGGGTTTGGTACATATTTCACGTATTCATATAGGATAGATTGTTGTCGTTTATATACACATAGTTTCAGTAATATTTAAAGTTAATATAAACTGTTTATCCGTAGTTCAGATCGACTTATTGAATCATAATATGAACAAATTGGATCAACCAATTGGTAACATTGACTTGAAAGCCGGCACTCTAATTTATTGTTAATGTGTAATTTAAACAACAATTTTATTTAAACAACAATTCGTGAACATCTACTACATTGGCCAATATTAACAAAACTCCATTAAACAAAAAGATTTGTATGAATTTTGAATGTATAAGAGTACTACTTTTTTGGTAATAGTGATATTTAAAATATTTATTTAAAAAAAGAAAAAAATATATATTTTGTGTTGTGAGATTTCAAGTGTTATATAAGTACAGATTGAAACTCTAAAGTAAAAACAAGTAAAGCTGTTAACTAATTTGAAAAATACTTAAATTACTTTATTTTTTTTTAAAATAAATATTTGAGTGAGTGAGGATATTATTTCAGAGAGTACTATGTAAAACTCTAATCTTTAAAGTTAGTTTAAGTGAAAAATAATGTACGAATTTCCAAAAATTAATTCCAAAATTATACTTTGTAAGAAACCTATTATAACGTTTTCAGAATTTAGAATAAGTAAAAAATTTAACTACAACTGATATAAAGGTGACATCAAAGCCAAATACTGCATACATAATACCTACAGCAGCCATCAACCCAGTTCACATGTACAAAAATATTTGAACAAATATACGCATCTCTTCCATCTGGGGGTGGTAATATACTACTCATACACCCACACACACCCCTGAATCGGAGTACTTTCATGTTGATACACTTCTCCATAGCGCAGCCTTTATCATAAAGCTGTTGTATTGAAGCTTATACACCAATGCTCGCTTCAAAATTAAAAACAAAATTTAAGCGTAATTCGATTTATCGAATCCCTTAACAATATACTAAAACATGGTTAACTCATTTCCACATAAATATCCCTCATATTTAAATATTCTTAAACTTAATATCCGCATATTTTTTTAAGTCTCTTTACCTTTGAACCTCATTTCACAAACTATTATTATAAGGAATCATTTAAAATTATTTTTATTTTCTTTTTATTTTATCACACTTTTAGTATCCCGAAATGACACAAGAAAACCTTCCAACTTGGCCATGATCACTTGTCGATCTGTTTGTCTTTTTCTCTATAAAACCCTTACAGTACCTGTAGTTGTATACCTATTTATATGAAGTTGCACTGGTGTAGATAGCTTTAGCTTTAGATAGAAATCTTAATGAATACTTGAAAACTTGTAGCATATTAAAAAAAAAATTGAATCATTTTGTTGTAATATTTATTCCATTCGTTTACGCCTGTTAAACGTTTTAAACATCGTAAAGATCATACAAATATTAAACAAAATTTTAGTGATTTTTACAATAATTTGTTTCGAGACCGGTCATTCAAAATTAAAATGAGATTTTAATTACCAATTTCCACCTTTACACCCTTTCCAAACTATTAAACTTCAAGGTGATATAAAATGTGATACACTAGATCAAACGTATCATATTGTCTTCCAATTTTTTTAAACCAAGAGTTTTTCAACTAAGTACTTGAAAAAGTAAAGTAAGTTTCTGGATGCCCCTATTAGAACTTTCAGTAAAAAGTATTTCAAATAGATTACGTCAACAAATTTAATTACTAAACCCTACTTTATGCTTATTCTGATACGAATGCTTGATTTATTTTATGTAGTATACTTATCGGATATTAGAATTTTGAATTCAGCCATAAGGATATGTTATATTACTTTTCCATTTATATTCATTATACTTTATAAGTATTCAATATTCAAAGAAATAGGCAAATATTGACCGAAAATCCATGTACATATATTAACCGTGGTGTTACGTCAAGTTAGAACAAAGTAAATTCAAACAATTATGACATTGTGTAACATTATAATAAAATACACTGTAACGTGTTATCGTGGCAATTTAACACGTGAATTGTTTTGCTGTTCATTTCCGTATCTCGTAAGCTTCTCAAAATTTGCTCTAACTTTATATTTGTTCATCGGCATTAACCGGTGATGATCTCTGACGCGCAATATAATTTCAAACGTCACCGACATAGCTGAGGGTCGCAAGTCCGCTCCGTGCCCTCATTGGATACAAAAAGACGGCGCCATCAGCTCCACGTTTATTCCACTCGTAAATTTATTCAAATCGACGTCGTTAAATATTGTAGCGGACATTATCTGCGAACGTGACATTTGAGAATTTCACAAAACTTTTTGAGTCGATATCGAAAAGTGAATAATAATCCAAAGGCAAATCGGCAGGTACGTAGAATGTATAAGACGTTTTTCTAGGAATGAATATAAAATTATAAATCAGTAATTAATTTTACTTCTTTTGATATAAAATAAAGGTTGCTGTTAAATAATATTTTATTTTTGTTTTATTTCAAGAATTTATTGTACAATGAAATAGCTTTCTCACTTTGTCAACCTGAATGAACAAATCCTATATTCGTGTAATTACTGAAAGAGTTGTTAGGATGAGATAAAATTAAAATACATTGCTCTTCACGCTGATTCCATTTTAAAACATATGAAAAATTTTAATTACTTTGCGGAATTTTAAATATTTATTGATTATTTATATTCGTAGATTGTTTCACGTATTTATTTACGAAATTATAAATTACTGTAACAATATCATTAGCATAAAATTAAAGATAAATTACTTCGATAAATCCACCGTTTAATTAACAATTTAAAGTGCTACAAGCTGATGATGAATTTCTTGGGTAGGAATGGGCGTCATAAGTTTAACGGGTCTAGTGGCTCGCGAAAGTCGCTTCAGATTAAATCACATCAAACTCTCAATTAATGATCTAATTAATGCTTAATTTAACTTCGATTCCATTTCAAAATAACTACCAGTTGGTTGAAAATTGTGACAATTTAAAATTATATTTTTTTTTATAATTACATGAAAATAATTACTTATTTTAAATATTAATAAAATGTTATAAATATAATTTCATCGCCATCTGTATGATAAATTACATTTTAAGGCTTGACGTTTGTTAAAGGATTAATAATTTAACATGATTTGTTATTTATAGTAAGCTGCCCATAGAATGTGTTAATTTTGTTTGAATTTAAAAAAAAATTTATGTCTTTTCACATGGCTTTCAACGTTTTAGGGTCAATATTATGAAATAGAATTTAAATAAATACAAAATATTTTTTTGTAAGGTATAGAACTTTTTCCAGAAGAATAGCTGTTCCATTTCAATTTATTTCGAAAATTATAAAATTATTTTTTGTTATTTGCACGCAATCTCTTTCGTCAAAATTTCCCGTTAGTAATTTTTAAATCCTTTACAAGAAAACACCTGTTTCTTATGAACTCTTAAAGTGCGAGGATATTACTGTACATCTTAGCCTTAAAGTTCTGGCTAATCTCTTGAAGCGACAAGGATATTAACTATACATCTTTGCTGGAGAAGTTTTCTTTAGATTTTATTAACAGCGAAAATCGCAAATTCACATTTTTGCTGTTACAGATTTAGTTTTGAATTTTTGCTAAAATAAAGTTTGATAAATAATTGAAAGGTTTTTGTGTTCAGTTGAAGGTGTTAAATAAAGATCATAAATAATCGCAGAAGCGTTTCCGATTCGTGCGATAAAGATAGTAATCCATATATAATTTCAAGAAAATTCTACAACCAAGGTATTTAAGACAATAAATCTGCTTGAATAAGAAAATGAAGAGTGACCATTGATCCTGGTCTTTTATTTTGAAAATCAACAAAGAGGTTTCTTTCTAATTTAAACTATTGGATGTGAATAATCCTGCGGACGACTGTTGATCATCGTATCATGCTTTCTCTCGATGGCGGTTGACTAGAAGTCAAGATCCTGCACCCTCAACATTCTCTTCAGGTCTGGTAGAGCCGCAGAGGACGACGGAATCCGCTTTCTGTATCAAAGTTAATAAATAAAATTGTTCAAATAGATGGCGAATTTTTGTTAGTCGCGAGAAATGGTAAAAAGTAGAGATTTTGTTTCCTTTACTGAGCAACGATTATTTTGTTAAACATTTTTTCTTTTACAATTAATTTAATTTGGCAATATAATTAATTTAATTCAACAATATATCCTGTCAGATTTAGATATCATTTTCAAGATTACTAATTATATTTTTCTTCTAATGGCGTTTCTGCTAATTATATACATACGCCACAATATTTTTATGATCTTGTACAGTTTAGCTTAATAATAGCTGACGGAAAATGCGACAAAAAGAAATGCAGTTTTTTTTTAATTTCTATTACTTTTTATTTGACTTAAATGTTATTTATATCATATGTTTAATTCTATATAAAATATATTTAACAACATTTTTATAGGAAGCTCTCTCTTTTATAATTAATTTAATTGGGAATAAAATTAATTTAATTCGATTTTTTTTTAAAACATAAGAACAGATGCAGGTGTGAAATATTAATGTTGTTTGGTTTCAATAAGAATTTCTGTCATTTAATAACTCCATTGTTTACGATTGTCAAATGTTTTAAACGTTGTAAATTATATACAGGTATGAGAAATATTCATCTGGATATTATCTGTTCAGTGCAGAACAAATGCTCCCGCTCCTTGCTCCTTAATTTCTTTGAATATATCTTTATAATGATGTGAAAATATAAATGAAATTATATTTTTTACTTATTAGTTTATTACACTTTCGATGAGCTCATAACCGACTTGTACTTACTGATTTTACCCAATCAAAGAGGTTAAGCAAAGTAATTGTCAGCTAGTGATATAGCGGGTGACCATCAATCACAAATCTTATTCATATCCGTGTGAACTTCACCATGCTCTTTGTCTCGACTATTGCCATTACGAAAATTTGTTATAAAAAATCAAGCAAAGAAGGATATAAATGATGTAAGTCAATGATAGCCGCTTCTTATAAAAAATCACCACTCGGCAAACTTTTTTTATATCGTGGATCCTGTTGAAAGATACGGAATGACGCTAAGTTAAAAAACATAAATTATTTTTAATAAGTGTTTACGTTATTTATATTCATAGAGCATTATCAGATATAAATTAAAAATTTTAATTTATTATATTATTGCTATTTTCATGAATTTAAAAAAAACACAATTATCTTCCGATTGTGGAATGACTACAAGCTACAATAGCATTACAGGTGGTTTTGTTTTAAGCCTGATAAAGACAAATATGACAAACCGAACTGTGGAACCCATAAATTTAAATATAAGTTTCTATTAAGCATTAGCTTGATAGACAGGAAAGTAGTTATTGATATCGTGTTATGATATCTGTAGATAAAATTTTGATAGATAGCTAATAATAATTTTTGGATGTACTGTGTACCGTTGAAGTATTACCTGAGTTATTATAGTAAAAATGAAAAAAAAATCTTAGAACGAAAAATTCTTGGGTCCTTAGATTAAATCCTGTAAAAAAAATAATAAATTAATAAGTTGTCTTCTAATCACAGCCAATCATGCTGTTACAAGACATTATGGTGTTATAAGTGAAAAGACCAAAAATGTTAGATAATAAATATTTGACTTCTTAAATGTAATTTTTTCATAAAAAAAGCCATCGAAAAAAAAGCAAATCGTCAGATTTGAAATAGTTAATTATAAAATAGTACAAAGGTTTTAAATGGTAAAAAGCGGCGATCGTGATTACAAGTTACACATCCCTGTTACATATTATGTAGAGGTAGGTGATTTAAATGTTAATCTGGTTATCATAGTTATTAACATATTTTTCCCTTTTCAAAGACAAACTTGAAAGCAAAATGGAACAAGATGGCTTGGGAAATTAATTCGATTTAAAGCCAATGTGGGGAAAAAATTAATTACTTGCAAAATAATAAAAAGCTTAATTAACAAAGTACATGTTAGACTAAAGTTCGCCACCGCAAAATTTCGAGCAGAATTGTGTGCAGTGCAATTGGCGAATGAAATTTTCAACCCACTAGCATGATGAGATCATTTACCTGTGACGGCAAAATGATTTTGATAATAAGTTTTTGACTACCTAAAATATTACATATTTACAAATGATATTTAATTATTAACAAAAGAACATTATACATAATAACGTTTCCATTGTAAAACATTTAATTCTGCATACAGAACAGTTTTGAAATGCTTATTTTTGGATAATAACGATTGTGTTTAACAATTATTGATGGTGCCAAACAAACTTTGGTGCCATGTGTAAATAAATTAATACTATAAAGCCCCCATCGATAGTTAGAAGGATAAATTAATAAAACATCATTACATAAAACGAACTTAAGTATACTGGTACTTGTTTCTGAGTTATATGATGGACAGTCAGCTGTTTTGCAATGCTTCTAATGTTTAAATATTTCTCTATATGTACCAGTGTACCATATATATGTGTGTGTGTGTGTATGTGTGTCAAGCCAAACACTTGGTTGTCAACATCTGGTAAGTCAGTCAGTAGTCTTGTATATGTAAATTACAATAAATTAATAAAATTTCAATTCATATTTCATATTCAGATTAATGTACTTCTCACTCTCTAATCTTTAAAGAAACAGTAGAAGAACTATTTGTTTTTTTCCCTGAAGATTATTATTTCAAACACAAATCATAATTTTATTAACATAATTATAATCTACTCTTATCCGATACCTGATAATACTATATTCATAGGAAATGAAAAGAAATTCTGACATTCGTTTCAGGTTTTTTATTTTTTTAAATAATTATTTACTTTGATCTTTTTGTCTTGAACTTCAAAGTAAATAATAAGACCGGAACACACAAATATATAGGCTACGAAGCTTTCTTACATGCAGATCATTTTTATTACTGAAAATAAGGATCCAAGAAGAATATATTTAATCTAAAACAATATTATATATTAATCAGTCTTATCCTATAAATATACAAAAATTCTGCGTCAAGTTTCTTATAAATCATTTGTAAGGTTATCTATTCTGTACTCTTGAAATTTCGTCCTTAGCTTCATTTAAGGATTTCTCATTAAATTTCCATAGCATATCTTTATTCCTTTCATGTTCAAGTGCCTTCAATAATATATGCTGGTTAATCATTACAGATTTCTAAAAATAATGTAAATTAATTGTTTACAAAAGAATACTAAACTCGTATACATAAGTACCTGTATATAACGGATAAGCATTTTATTCCGAAATTTGCTTGTTATATATGTGTGTGTTTGTGTATGTGTGTTTGTGCACGCGTGAGTGTGTTTGCATGAACCTGCGCGTGTACGTGCATGTGCCTGTGCGAAACTCGCAGGGTGCGATAAATATGTACTTTACGCCAGACAAAAAGTGATGTGCTAATTATACGAACGGAATTATACAGACGACGATATGTTTAAAAACGACGATATGTTTAAACAAATTCTACAGGACAATATTGCCTGTAGAATCGCCTGCGTAATTATGGGTATCATTAACAATTACGTTATAAATTTATATTCAAGTTTAAAACGTCTTGATCCACTGAGTGAACAATATTTTACATGATGCAAACATACATTATAACTCGTATTTTAACATATTTTCTGATTATTTATTTAACTTCTATTACACTAGATGTTACTGCCGCTTTGTTCGGATACATCTTTTTTATTTTTGGGGCGAAATTATTAAATGAAAATCTTTTTGCCTAGGTACTAATAATTTAATTAAAATTTTTTAGCAAAAAATTTATTAAGACAATATTTTAGATATTATTATAGTAATGCCTATGTAAAAAAATACTTTTTATCAGTTTAGTACTTTTTACCTATTACTCTACCAAATTAATAAGGAGATATATAAAAAGGGATAAGCAGAAAAAATTCCCTTTAAAAAGTATTAGGAAAGAAATAAAAATAGGATAAATTTGAATGTAACCTACGAAAATTATTCTAGAGAAATTTTTATTTAAATCGCCCCACTATTTCTGGTGTGTTATTCGAATAAATGTGTGTATGGGACAATTCGGAAAAAGTGCGTTTTGTGTTCAAAAACGCTATAATATCATATTCCACTAATTTTTTCAAAAATAACTTCGAAATACAAGGCATCACTGTGACAGTTTTACAAAAATATTAATTTATGCCTCTGATAATGGTTTATACATTACATTTTTTTATTTGCTCCATCAAAAATTTACCGACTATCGCTGTATAAATATTCCTCACTTGTCTATTTGTGGTCGACCATGAGATAGACTATCTTGTAACGAATACGCTATGTGTCTACTTAGCATTCTAAGCTCAAGTAAAATTTTATAAATAATTACTTTCATGGAGCAAAACTTTTGAATGTATTTATCAATTTACATATAACTTTTTTAAATTTTTAGTTAAAAAGACCATCATTAGTATTTATACATAGTTATTTAAGAATATTTCTTTTGCTTTAAATATTTTATTTCTCCTTTATATCTAATACAATTATATTTCAAACAATTATCCACATTTTATGTTTAACAATAAAGTTAATTCACCCTATAACATAATGTTTCTTTCGCGCGGTATTGAAAAACAGAAGATTTATCCCATCAGTTTTTTCTTAATTTTCCCTATTTATTAAAATTTATCGTTTCCGTACGATTCTCTGTCTCACAGGTATTTTTCTCAAGAACAACGTGTGTATACACGTTGGACCTAGTGATAAAGCTTATTAACCTGGTTTTCGTTTTAAGCTTTAATGTATGTTAATAAAATGAAGCGTCAAAGGCTCTGCACCGCAAATCCATGATATCCTGTACTCGTCTCAATATATGCAAAGCTCTTTCAGCATTCTCGCATGCCTCTAATTAGAAGCCTTTGTGCTTTCGTCATCACTTCACTTTAGGTTCAACACATTTAGTTCTCGACTTGAAGCATGTCAAAAGCAGGCACGGTTAAAAGCAGCTTGACGTTTCATTCAGGCTGCGGTTGGAGTTTAAAATTAGAAAATTTGTTTTACGCATATTCAAAGTGACTCATATACGTAGAGCACAGATTAAATTGGTTAATAAACAAAAGGTTTATGAATAATCTAAATGTTTTTTTTGAGATAATTTTTCATTTTAATATCAATAACATTGACATTGGAAACAACTTGAACGAGATGAGACATCTTAGTTATTACTGAATCTTAAGACACGTCTCTTAACTACGTGAAAAGCTTTAAGCTGTTAGCAGAAAGTATCGTTATAAATGGTGTTAAGAAATACTTTATGGACATAACTTATATTTTATGAATTGCTGTGATGTAATAATGTTTAATTAACAAGCAATGACTAAACTGTTTTCAAACAAAATTTAGTTTGGTAAGTATATATTTTAAATGGTAGGCTATTCAACGATAAAAATAAGCCAGAATTATTTACTAGGATACTTCTCTGAAAAAAAAAGAAAAAATAAATGTATATATATATATATATATATATATATATATATATATATATATATATATATATATATACTTATTGACTGCATGTACAAAAACATGTGAATGAACTAGGTGATGTTGTTAAAAATTCAATTTAAATATATTATTTAATTATATCAAGTATTCACAATTTTCTTTCATTTTGATGTCTAATTAGGTAGAATATAACTAGAATAATTTTGTTCTTATAACTTTATATAAATATGCTTCAAAATGTTAATGCAATCACTTAAAGTATTTTAGAGATTTAAGAGGAAGGAAAAATTAGGAATCGAAATATGATCATTAAGTTTCCATTTCTCTTAAGTATTGTTAAGCCAATATATCAGCAATAGCTCACGAACACCTACTAAATCTATACTAATTTAATAATTAACACCTACCAGAAAGCTATCATAAATATGCAAACAAAGTTGAAAAATAGCCCAAATTAAAAAAAAAACTAAATAAATATTTTTGATAAAAAATCAATAATTTATTCTCACAATTATTATCTAACAATTTCTTCAATGAAAATATAAAACAATTTTTTTAAGTATTCCTTGAATACGGATCCGATTTTGGCATGTCATTTACAATTGTAAACAATTTTTTTAATTAGTTTTCATAGATGCAAATAAATATCTTTAATTTTTATACATCTAATTTCAATAACTTATTGGTTACATGTTGCGTAGAAAAAACAATCGAAGAAGTTATTTTACGGCCTGCGATTCAGTAGAGAACGCGGCGTACTTTAATTGGTAATATTAAAATAAAAAAGACAATATGTTTCTAGTATTAAGTTTAAGCACGCTATGATTTATTTATTATTCAGTCATATACAGTTTGTCGAATTTCACGCTATATGCAATGAATAATAAAAATGTACGATCTACTTTATAATAAAAACTTTGGGTGGAGATAAAGTTTAGAAATTTTCATAATTAAACATAAGGTATGTTTCGTAACCATGGGTTCAAAAGATAGTTTTTATATCGCAACATGTAATGCAAAAAAGTTATCAAATAATAAAGTTATTGCAAATATTATAAAAGGTTCGAATATTATGTCGTAAAATTAAAAAAAGGAATTAATATAGTTAATAAAATACTTGAAGTCAGAATATTTTTTTTGGACATCCGCCAAGTAAAGTATCATTAGGTGGGTATTTTCAAATGATATTGAGTTTTCATTTTCCATTTTTTCATCTTTCAGTTCTGTTTACGAAATAATAAACTTCAAACCGATGGGCGCTGTCAATTGTTCTAATTTTCTAACCGTGAGTTTGAAAAACTTCTAAATACTAGCACTTTATTAGGAATTTTGATGTAAAATTATTTCAGTTAATTTGTATCACACAATTTAAAGAGATTTAGAGAATTGTGGAACCCTACTTCTTGACATTTCTTTATATATGGTGAAATAAAACACTTGTAGTAATGACAATATTAAATTTATATAAAATTAAAATGAACTTACTTAGAGAGTACAAAAATTATAGCTTATATCTTGTATTATAAATTACAAGAATCATACCTATTTATTGCGTGACAATATTATAGAGGATTATGATAAGTTAAAGCAAATAAATATAAGATAATAAATCAATTTAGATATAATAGTAAATTGCTTGTATTAAATAATTATTTAATAGTTTTTATACAGATGTAATCCTATAAAAATATAGCGGTATCAGTGCAGAAATCTCTACCTGTCATCTCACGTATCTGTTATGTATTAAAAATAGTGATAACGACTCGTGTATAAAACTTAAATTGGGATTTATAATAATTAACATAGAACAAATTTTTATCTATCTATGATTGTTTGCAATATTTAGGGTTGCAAATATTCACATCAGGTTTGTTATCGCGTAGGAAATGCTCACTCCGACAGCTCCTGCATATATTAATGCAAGTGCAAAAATGCAACTTTATTGGAGAGGAGTTTGAATTTTCTAACGCTTGTGACTCTTTCAAACTTCATTAAAATTTGTAAAATTGGAGATTGTATTTGAATAAAAATTAAATAGGAACATATCACCAGATTTATTAAATTATTATTAGTTTTTGGAATATAGTTCCTAGCATTTATATATTTAATAAAAAAACATATATATTCACGCAAACTTCAGTTATATATCTCTTATATATCTTCTAATATATCTCTTTATGGGACAAAATGGACCTATGATAATATAAAAAGTTTATTATAAATATATTCTGTCCTAACGGTACAATTTTTTTATAAAAATCAATTTAATAAAACATTGTTTTTCCAGTGTTCTTTATACGCACTTGTTTACTGCCTAATAAGAAGATTAGTTAGTTGTACCATTTGTAAAAAGTCAAGTACATAGGTGATCTTGAAATATATACTTAATAGTTAAAAAATCATTATGAGTTTGACATTTGTGAATATGATTAAATAAAAATACGTAATTTTAATTATTATTTTAATGCGCATTTTCTTTAATGACATTTTTGGATGCTTGTTTCAAAATAAATCAAAAACTTTACGACACTTCTATCATCACTAGTTTCAATGTCTTAGGTAAAAATAGATACTAACAGTTGAATAAAATATAATATATTTTACAGGAGTTATATTTGACTTATAAAAATGTTGGATATCTTTATACTTTTTTTATAGATAGTAACAAATTTAATAAATTGGACATAAACTTTCAAATTTTTTAGCAATATTTTGTATGTTTATTTGTATATTATTTTTAGACGTTACATACTTTTGTAGGTAGTTCCTTCAAAAGTGTATTTGTAATTAATTTTGAAAGGATCTTTAGCTTCAACATTTTCTTCACAAATTGTATTCCGCTTAATACTTTCTCCATTGTATTTTTTTGCCCAATCATCAGAAAATGACAAGCCAGGCTTAAAATCCAAAATAAAACATTTATTACTTTCTAAGGCTTTGCATTAACTGTCACCATTTTGCAGTCTAAACTCCACTGATCCATATATCAAAAGATTTTGGTTCCTTCTAATGTGGATATTATCTTCTTTATTTTGTGTATGACCAACAATAGGTAACCTATGGATAATACTAATAATAACCATATATATGTATAAATATATATATATATATATATATATATATATATATATATATATATATATATATATATATTTGTATATATATATATATAAATATATGTATATATATATCTATATATATATAACATAGTGCTCATCTATGTTTTTTTTAAATCTTTTACAAACCTCAACTTGCTTCAAATTACGGTCTTCTTTTGACACCGGAGAATTCAATTTCTCTTCGAATTTTCGGAAACTATACATTTCTCATCTTATTGAGGGATCTTATTTTGCAATAAAATTCCATTGAAAAGTGTCATCCCCTAAACTTTTAAGCAATCTTATACTTTTATCGCACATTTTTATGAGCATTTAAAGAATTTTCATATTTACAAACTTTACCTTTTCTACTCACATATTCTACACCTCAGTTTAAGTTAAATTTTATTTTTTCATTGGTTCAGACGCTCTCTGTAATATATGATGGAGTTTTATCTACGTTGATCTTTTTTCTTTTACTCTTTCTCTTTTATAAACATGCAGGAGAAGCTGGGCTATATATAGATATATCGGGATAATCCTAATTCAAAGACGAAAAGTATCAAACTAATGTTTTTATCATCAAAACGCTCTTCTTGATTTTTTGTATTGGATTGTGTAAAACATTGTGTTTTGGGTTACTAATTGTAAAATAATTTTAGGTTTATTTTCACAAGTTCTACGAAAATCTTGTTCTGTGAAAGATGCTTCTTACTTTTAAACACTCCACATCCAATAGAAGCATTTTAATGATAAATCATTTACTTTTTTGGAAATTTTATCAACCCCACGTGTCTTATTAAAATATTTTCAATCCTCTTCACTGAGGCATGATATTTCTTCCGCTAATAATTAAGCATCAGGAGGTAATGACCATTCTAAAGTATCTAAAAATTTAGAAACCTTAAATAGTTATTTAAATTTAACAAATTAATAGACTTAGTTGTAAGTAAGTTAACTAATATAAAACGAATGAAAATCAAAATAATATTTTTACGAAAGAATTATTAACCCGACTAATTATTATCAGTCAGGATTCCGTGAGTAAAATCGAATTTTTCCTTTAAATTAATGATTTTTGTGACATCGCGGGGAATCATATTTTGATCAATATCTTGGAATATTTCGTTAATAGGCAAGGACGGGAAACCCGTAAAGAATAAAAATAATAACCTAACCTCATATTTCGGTCAAAAAACACTACAGTGACCAAAAGTAAATTGTTTTGTATTGTTTTGTATATATTACTAGCCTGTCTTACCCGGGATAATGTAATTATTATAATGATATTATTCACATATAAATAGGCTTATACACTTTAAAGTTATGATGAAATAAAAAAACTCATAGCCATGCATATTTAAACAGATACATAACACTCTTCTGAAAGCATAACACTCCATTCTTGGGGAGTGTTGTATTAAACGTTATATCGAGACTTGTGTTTTTAAAAATTTATAATTAAAAATCATGGTTAAATATCAGTGGCATCGTTATACTACAATGCAACAAAAACAAGCACGCTATGCTATATACCTCATATATTAGTACAACTGCAAAATATAAACAAACATAACTTACTAATTGGTGATTAATGTAATGAAAAAATTCATACTTGCTAAAATTTATCATCTCGATATTACAAAAGTAATTACACATTTCAATAAAAGTTTAATGTTAACTTATCTTAATGTTTTACTTGATAAATGTATTTTCCGCGCTTGATAATTAAATCACCCGTTAATTGATCTCAAGAACCCTCAATTATTCCAAATTTACATAACCATCCAAAGTCAAGCGCATTTGTTAACAATTAATTCGAAATAATTACGATAAAGTGAACGCGTCGTATTTATCACTCTTTAGAAGCACTGCTTTGCGTTGTCGTATCCGGCGCACTGATGCATCAGGCACTTGCATTTGCGCGCCACATGAAACGCGTCGAATTAAACTGATAAAAGTACCTTGCACCAGTATAGACTATTTGTTTCAAAAAACTATCACTTGTATTAGTTTACAGGTTTGAATATCGAATATTAATTATTATTTTTAAATAACTTATATAGGCTGCAAAGATATTATCATTTTAAAGCAAAAAAATAATTAAAACGAATTTTTACTATTTTATTTACATTAATTTACGTAGGACCCGTCGACTCAAAGTATGAATCAAAATACATTTATTACTCGGTACGGAATGTGATGCAATCAGGCGGCGCTTACTCTTTTTGTGCTGTTGAACTTGACAATTAAACGGTAATGAATGAAGAGCGCAAAGAATGAAGACATGGAAATGTAAAGTAAAGGAGATTAAGCAGCTTTCTAGGATAACTTTTTGGGAAATAACGTGAGTAGCTATTCGCTTATATTACAATAAAAAAGGATGCACATTAGGCATAGAAATCTTTTATGTAATATTATTCCTAATATAAGAATATAATATTTCGATACAGGACAATAAAACAATAATACCGATTTAAAAAAACCTCTCTATTTTCCCATGATATGCACGAAGCATATAAGTCCTAGTACACTTGTGACGTGGGTTGGCTTTACCAGGTGCCAAAATCCCCCTTTTACCTCCACCGCGTACTTATTTTTTGCCACATGCTTATATAACTGTATCTACCTCTCTCATAAACTATATAAAGTCAATATAGTGCAAGATATATATATAAACAAAATAATAAGAGATATAAAAATGAAATTGATTACATCGTATATGAGTCAATAGATACTTCATTAAGAATATTAGAAATAGATAAGATTACGATTCATTAAAAATTGATGATTTAACGTCTCTATAGACGATGAATTTGAACATAATAAATAAAATAAAATAATTAATAAAAATGCAATATTATTCGCAATATGCGCCGAAAAGAAAACTTCAGTGAGCTTTCAAAAAGTTATTTTATTAAAATTATTTTTTCTGTTCCGCCATACTTAGAGGGAATTCCTCTGAACTTATCCTAAACTCTGAACTTATTCTAAACTTCGATATTCTAAACGAACAAAGGTAGTGAGATTAATATAGAATAAAGGTTAATGACCAACATTTTATTTTTTTTATTACATACGTAAAAATTTTTCGTAAAACAGTTTGGCAATTATAACTTTTCTTCATAAGTACTTCATCATAAAACCTTCCCATTCACTGAATAATAAAAAAGCTATGTTATAATAATCGATACAGCAAATAAAGATCTAAATTTTATAGACGGTTGTTACTGAACTAATTGCATCTTAGTAACACTTATTCAGATTCAGAAAGTGGCAAAGAGTCGTAAAAGGGGTTTTTCTATTCGATAAATATGTCAACACATTTTTATATATCTTAATATCGCATCTTAATATCGCATATTAAATTATGTTCACGTTTATTGAATTAGGTTAATAACCCAGTTAAGCTTAAAAACATTTCCCAGAAAATAAATAGATGACGTCTTTGAACTTTAAGTTTTGAAATATATTTTTGTACTTGTTTGGAAATAAATATTTTTTTAGGAAATTAGTATACACTTACTTTTATCATTTGTAAGATAAAATATGCACTATATTTTTCATATTACCTTTATAGAATTTACCAACTCGAACTTTATTTGCTTTCCTCGTGAAAGAAAGATGCTTTCCTTGAAACGAATGGTCGAACAATGAAGCTTAGTTGAATCTATTTAACGTATTAGCTTAATAGTCTAAAAACCTGTCGATATCAAGAATTCAATCTGCGCGTCGTAATAAGTTAATAAAAAGGAAACTAGTTCATGAATTATGGTCACGTTTCCTGTCGCTATCGGTTCTAATAGATCGAATGAAAACACGGACCTAGTCTTTCTTTTCTACTTCGAGCCTGCAGCCATAGGCCAGTGGTGAGACTATAGTCGTAGGTGAAATATTCATTACTCTTTTCGTTATTAAATAAATAGTGAAGCCTAAACTTTTTAATTACATTAAAAATATTAATTAATTTATTTTCTTAAATCAGAACTTTTCAATTTACTCTGACAACAGAATATGAAGCAAAGTTTTATTGACAAGAAGAACATTTTTACGAACATATCTTGATTTAAAATACTATTATTTTTTCATTGTCCAAAATTTTATTGTTCAATACAATCAAGATATTTTTGAATAGCAAACATCTTATGGAATTAAATTTTTTATTTCCATCTGAGAACTTTAATATTTAGATTTTTTTATATATTAGTAATATTGTTTATTTTGTTTTGACAGATAGAAGACAAAATGAGGCGTAGAGTATTTCTTGAACCAAAGGTAATAAAATAAAAAAGTGATAGATCGTGACAGAAATTCAAAATTATAATATAAAATAATGAGTTTTAGGATTTTATATATCTTTAAAAACCTCTAACTTAATGCGAAACTTAATCTAAAAAAATTCACATACTTTGAAATGAAAAGTAATTGAACCTTGCAACTTTGAAAAGTTGTATGGTTCAATTACTACACAAGAACAACTTACACAAGAATCCATTGTATAACAAATAAATTTTTATGTTAAGGAAAATATGGTAATATATTAGTGCGTTCATTTCATACTCAAACTATAATCAAAAAGTGTACAATAAGAAATGTAGAATCGATCGCTTCAAAGTCCGTAAAATGTTTTATTTTGAATCGAAAGCGACAGTTCGATGGTTGTTAAAGCTAACATGTACAGTCAACCCAAGACCTACTCTTTCAATATTAAAACCAGGTTTTTAAAACCAAAAAGAACGATATGCAAAAGCTTAAATTCTAATAAGCGTAAATCAGCAATGGGTTATCATGGATACCCATTGCTGATTTACGCTTATTAGAATCCTAAGCTTTGCACAGCGCTTTGAAGACAAATATATTTAAATATTTAATTTATCCATATTTATAATTCAAAATGTCGGATTGTCGGATGCTCGGTTTAAAATCTAACAATTATAAATAATATTTTGTTTTGAGAATTTTTCAAATATATTGAATTTTTCCTCCACTAAAGGACTAATGCATCGTTTTAGGACACAACATATCATTTAGTTTTTTACCAATGCCTTTGCGTAAAAATGTGGGTAACTATTTTTATCAATTTTTAATCTCAGCTTTATATGACGCTGTTTTTATTAATGTGGATTATTTTAAATTAATCTTACATTTCCTACCAATTATCTCTCTTTAGTCTTAGATTATTTAGCTTTGGCTGTATTAAATACATTAAAGAAACACTGAATCTTAGTGTAGTTTGAAAGGGATTATTGCTGGGATTATATGCCATTACACAAACTAATACTATTCGGATATCTCCCCTTAATTGCATTCCAAAAAAATTATAAATTAAATTCACTTTTCATAATCGACACTTTTCTTCACTGAGTTTTCTTTTACTTGCACGATATATTATTCAACTATAGATATGACAATTAAAACTAATGAAAGTAATAAGGGTATCAAGGAATTTAAACTTCTTTCTTTTTTTATCTTTCTTTGTAATTGTTACCCGTATGGAAGTTAACATTTGCTAATACATATAATTAAGTTTACGGTATAACTCTTTATTCAGTGTGTAGTATGGTATGGTTTTGTCCATTATTATGGTTTACTAGGGAAGTGTGGCAATAAACAAATGGTAAATAATGGAGTCGTATATTGCTGTTGGATTGAAAAAGTTCGTTTGAGAACTCATGTAAATATTACGAAAGCAGTGCTATTTCACTCTTCTTGACGATTGTCTAAACAAACTGGTACATTTTCGGCAGTCGAAGGCAATAGTTGCAGATATGTTTTTTTACTTGGTCGATGTCCATAATTTTTTTCTAGATAAACAGTGTAATTATTGGTTATCAACAATATGATAATACATTATAGTTTTATATTCAAGTGAAGAATGTAAATGAAGTAATTTGTTCTGACTCGAAAAATAAGAATGCCTCTCCTAACAGTAAAAATCCATCGAACGGTAAACCACTACATTTGTTAATTTTACAATTCTCAAAAAATCTCGTTTAATGTACGTCTCCTCGGTATATACCTAATTGGTTATATAAACTGCATATCATAATATCAGTTAACAATTCGGTCTGCTAAAATTGTCTTTCTTATGTACATAATGGTCACAGTTGGTGAATCGTTTAAATACTGACAGTATTAAAATAATACTGCAGGTCTTGCTGACATGAGTCGGGATTACGATCAAACAATACCAAGACGGAATTTAAATAAGATATACTTTATTCTTTGTTAAGTACTTAATTTAAAAATATGTTTTTTTAATATTTTTAATTAATCACCAAATTGATATCATGTGAGGAAACAATGAACGCGAGTAAATTTTCAAAAACTTTTAAAATTTTTTAAATATTTTTTAAAATGCAAATAAATTTATTAAAATAACTCGCGATTGTTATAGTTTGGTGGATAACAGTCTAAATGATAAACTTCTCCTGTCGTGTGAAGCTATCTCATATAATTATCGTATATATTGAAATTCAAATATAACTTGAATACAATTTATACAATATTATGAAGAAACAATGAATACAATATTATTAAGAAACAATGAGGTAAAGGAATGATTACATAATTTTTCATTTTTCTTTCCCATAAGATAAATTAAATATTCTTTTCTTTACGTCAAAAATTTTGATACAACAGTAAAGTAAATATTTCATCTCGAACATCAATTAAAAAATAATATCCTTAATAGAAAACGTAAAACTCACGCTGTAATAAAGAAAATAACTTCAAACGAAATAATTTCCCAATCGATTCAACGACGTCAAACTTAGAAAGTTTTTAGAAAATTGCGGTACTATGTCGTAAACTTGCTTAATAATAAGGTTTAGTTAACCGTTTTGTCAGCGTTTTATTAATTGGGTGGCATCAAATCTGACAGATAAAATGGAGGTCGAAGTATAGGATATAGGTTAAATTAAATTTAAATAATGGTATAGAAATAATAAAAATGAGTAAAATTTCATATTGAAGTTATTGAAATTATGAAAAATAGTTCTTCATAAAGTTCAAGCTGAATATGCGAATTATTTTTTTGTCTTAGTTAATCTTCTCAAATACATTATGGTTTATTTCAATGAAAATACTATTAAATATCCTTTTTATCCTGACCTCTTGTACCTCCCAAGAACATTTACATAATTTTTTGTAGTTCCTAATTAATAATAGTTCATTTTATTTCTATCTCACTTTTGAAATTAAAAACTATATTATTATTAAACTATTACTAAAGTATGGGTAATAATTGTATTTAGACATTTCACGGTTATATAATAAACCGCGTGTAAATTATAATTATCAGTGGTGCGCTGATATAGAAGTTATATCACATTAAATTACTTTGAGTTGCTATAACCCAATCTCATGAATTTACTAGCTACCAAATTAACAATTATTTTAAGTATTCATGTAACTACCACTTGAGAAAACGCTGATTATGTTCTTTATAAGCATGTAATAAAATAGTTATCAAATTATTTGTCCTACTTAATATATTCTGAATCATAAATGAAATCAGACGAATCTTATTTCATACATTCATATTCCTGGTATATATGCAATATTAAACTTTATTGGTACTACAATCGATTACATAGTACTAATATCCAATGAGATTTACTAACTATTAACCGAGCCTCACTATGAACCGAGTTATATTGGCTGATAAATATATAATATTCTATTGAAAGCAGTGAGGAGTAAACGAACCTCCGATATGCGTAATATTGTGACATTAAAAATTATGAAAATGAATTTAATTAAGCGTAGATAAAAAATTATGCTAATATATCCAGAGAGAGTTAGTGACTTGAGGAATAAATAATGTTACGTATCTTTTAGTTAACCAAATGTGATTATAGTAAATTAACGTAAAATAAAAGTAATATTTCTGTGTATCAATGAAACTATAAAATATGAAGTTCAATTATAAACAGTAAAATGATTATGAATATTCAATAAATATTTAAGTTTAATGGGTGAAATTAAATTGGAAAATACAGTAGAAAACAGCATACAATAATATTTAACAATATAGTAATAAATACCATTTGTTACATTTAAATATAAACTTGTATTTTCTAAAAGTATTAAAATGTAATTTACCTACGGATTTATTGTTAAAACTGGCTCTTATTTCTACGTTAATGCGGCTCACTTTTACCAATATCGTAAAGCTGCTTATTCAAATGCATTTATTTATATTTAATTTTAATTGGATGTACGATTGTTTCATTTATGTAGAACCAAAAGCAAAATTTTTTAATTACAATATAACCTTCATTAATGCTTCTGTTAATTTTATAATATAGTGACATGTAGATATATCAATATAAACTAAGATTAAAGTAAATAAAATTGAAAAAAAGTAAAGATACACCATGTCGTGAGTACAAAATATTGAAAAATACAACATGTATTGGGCAGTGACAGAACAAAATGGAGCCTACAAAGTTCGAAAGAGCTTTATGACGCTTAGTCGCATAATAAACTTCATTCAAGATTAATAGTTTCAGGTAACATTTCTTAGTGCAGTTTATTTCATTTTAGATTGTGGAAACGTAAAAATAGTAGACCCGCCACTTTTGCAGTCAATAAAAGCTAGAGCGAGCCGTCAGCTGTCGGTGACGTTTGAAGTCACAATGTACGAGTACGTGCATTGGTCTGGATGTGCATTCAAAGGTAGGCTGACCTGTATTGTTTATGTATTAAAGAAGTTTTTTAGTATTCATGACATGTATATTTAGCTTACAATAGAATTTGATCTCGGCTCGGTTGTGGCATGAAAAAGTTGAGCCTATCACTATGAGCTGAGAAAGTTATTAATTTAAAATTCTGTCGGTTTTCAAATATTTGAATAAACTATTCAA
This sequence comes from Druceiella hillmani, assembly GCA_039881145.1. Classification (NCBI taxonomy): domain Eukaryota; kingdom Metazoa; phylum Arthropoda; class Insecta; order Lepidoptera; family Hepialidae; genus Druceiella; species Druceiella hillmani. The sequence goes on along the minus strand of JAYKKI010000018.1, from coordinate 911,330 downwards.
GTACCTGTGAATATAAAGAATTTTATTAACGTTTCTAAAGTTTTTTAAATATAATAATTAATTTAATGTCAGTGTAAAATTGAAATCGCGTGTTTTTTCTACAAATTTTAATTCAATATAATAAACAGAACACAAAAATAAATACTTCTTATTCTGTTGATTTAGACTTCCATTCGTTACTTAATTAAAAAAAAATTAAAACCTGACAAATTACTTTTTTTCAAAAGCAGCCATTAGAGTACATTATTTTCATACATGAAAATATAATTTTAAAAATGTTTCATTACTGGGTATGGCAGATAATTAAGACGACACTTAGGTTGAAAAATCCTTGAAACCGCAAGAAAACCACTAATTGAGATAAAGTTCAATACCATTAAGTTAAAGTAGTAAATAAAATATTTTTTCGAAATATTGGAAAATGTTAAATTTTTATAGTACATAATTTATAGGAAAATAATATTTGAAGAAGCATGAAGGGAATTTCACGGCATTTATTTTTTTGAACGTTCAAAACTATTGTTGAAGAAATTGATATTGTAATAATTGCATACAGCTATTTTTAATCATAACCTACTTACTGCAATAATTCACACTTTCCATATGCGAACTTTAATAATTCAAATATTTTAGAGAGCAGTGAAATATGTGCGGACTTAAATATAATTTTCTTAAGCCAAATATTTCCAATTTCCATTCTAGGGTCCTAGGGTTTTAAATTCTATAATTTCCAATGAAAAAAGGAACTCTTATAATTTCTTCATTTCAGTCCGTCCGTCCACTCGTCACAGCCCCATATTTTACACAGCTTTATATTTATGTGCATGAAGTTATGCAAGTTGATATTAAATACAAAGATCTCTATAAATGTGCAACAATATATAAAAAGTAATATACCTCACCCATCATGTGAAATTCGAGCAATTTCTTACGCAGTGGGGTATCACTGGGTAAGTTTTTAAAATACTACTAAGGTTTAATTAACCATTTTTATTTTTTAGACCCATTTGCGAAATATTACACTTTGTGGTCCACAGTGCATACCTCCCACGCTAATTTTTCAGAAATGGATCCGAACAAATTCTAAATTTTATTCTAAATATTTTAGAATTCGTTATACAATTTTTATTAATTAAATCTTATGATCTTTCGTTCAATACGTGTATTTCATTTTTATACGTAACTCTATTAAATAAATTACTGGATATTACAATATTTTGCGATTGGCTAACTTTTTTTAAGATGTCATGTTTACTTTTGTAGTCCACGACTCAGATTTACTGGTAATCTCTATCACAGATAAATTATAATATAGTCTAAAGAAATGTTTTCATACAATTGTGATTCCTCTACTTTCTATTATGTATATTACGACATAAATATATCACCGTGAAGCTTGGGACACATCATAATATCTTACTGTAATTATTGTAATCTATGCGATTAATTTGCATAAGTTCATATTAGATAATAATCGAAACATATTTAAACAAATTCATTAAAAAATAAATCATTTTGATTTCTTGCTTCAATAAGTTTTCATTTGACACCCTACGTACTCCCATTGAATTTAGTCTAATTTACCACCTTAAATTAGCCCCAGAATCGAACTGAATCTTTTGACTCTTCACGTCTATAATTTGGCCTCCGAAATTCTTGTGCCAAATTTCAAATTTTTTACCTCTAATAGCTTTCAAAAAAAGTGATTATGTCCAACAGATACCAAACAGATTCTATAAGTATTCCGGTTTGCAATTTTTCCATTGAAGACCAAAAACAGGGAAAAATTTCGTTTATTCCTTTTATTTCCCATTACACTAAAGCTGTAAACAAGTTTACTTCCTTTCGTAGTTTGGGACTTGCATGAACATATCTTGAGTAATTGGAGTAAAAGTATCCAATAAAGAGAAGAGGGATGATGCAAAACTAAAATTTATGAACGTAACTTTTTATATTAGTATCCAATCGTACGTTTCGAATAAAAGCATTTAGACTTTTTACACATAATTTCAACTGAAGCGATTTAGTTCAACATATATGAACACACTGATTAAATTTTATTCAATACTTTAAATCAGAACGGAAGTTACATAGATTCTTTTTAGTAAATAAATATATAATTCTAAGTCAGAAACCGAAACTTTAATTTCGTTGAAGTTAAAACTTAAATCGATATCAAGTGACCTTATATTCTCCTTTACTTATTAATACGCTTGTTTTCAATTTTTTTTTATTTCAATAATTTATTTTAAAATAGCATAACTTGGTCTCTGCATCAAACCTAATGTATACTCGTACTACGTACTATTTTGTAAATTTTTTCTCCTTTACTCTCATAACTTTTGAGGAATAATTACTATCGTAATTTTACTATCGTATAGTTAAAAGAAGTTACTATCTTTTGCAAAAGATTCCGTATTAATTTAGGTCAAAATTTTAAATACTTTCGATACAAAACAAAATATGATATAGACTATTTACATTCCTAGATTATTTCATATATTTATTCACCCAAAAACATAAATTAATAGAAATATTATCGGCTTAAAAATGAACGCAGATTACTTCATTAAATTCACCCTTTAATTACACAATTTGAACTGCTACAAGTAATGAGAGAATCCCACCATTAAGGGGTTATAGAGATAAGGAGTCCTCGTCGTAAGTTTAACGGGACCAATGACTTTCAAAAGTAATTTCAGATTTAATCAAATGAAACTAACTGAAAATTTGTGACCAAATTAACTGCTGAAATTAACAGCGAATCCCGTAGCAAAATAGCCGCTAGTTTAATTAATAGCTGACGAAAAATTCGACCAAAAATTTGTATTATAGTTGTACTGTATCTGTATGTACAGACAAAAACACGTCAAGCGATAAAAAAGAAAGCACGTCAAGACTATCGTTCAAATATAGAGCTTAGGGCAATGGAGTAAGTTGCCACTGAATTACGCTTGATATTCGTTATCTGTTTAATTATAAGGATAGTTTATAATAAATACTTCGTAAATATATGCACATGTGAAATTTAAAAAAAAATAGCCAAGTGCGAGTTGAACCTATTACGGTTATACCTATTACGGTTCAAAAGATACAACCCTGTGACAGATAGATGGACAGACGGGCAGACAGATGAACGGACGGACAGACAGACGGACGGACGGACGGATAGATGGACGAACAGACAGACAGATGTCCCGACAGGGTCCCGTTGGCACCCTTTGGGTGTGGAATCCTAAAAATCAAACAGCAAACTAATCTAAGTATAGAATAAAATTAGAAAGTATTTAAATACTTACAGCGCTCTTCATTGATATTTGCTTCTATTTTTGTATTCTCGTTTTCGTTGGATTAGTCGTCAACAAATAAAATTCCAATGGACACAGTCAAAACTTTTTTGTCAATATCCCAATGCACTCTTGCGAAGACACTTTCTACTTTTCTTATAATCCCCGACAATGACTAATATCGCAGTCATCGCCAAAATGTTTGCGGCTCCACGTGTGCCATCTTGTTTATCGAAATAGGTAGCTTTGGCGCAAACGCAGACCTCACGTCTTATACTCGCAGCCGTGTCGGCACTACTGATCGAAAAAACATGATTCAAAAACTGGCTAAGAGTGAAAGAGATGTACTATTTATTTGATTTTATTGCGAATTATTTGACTATTAAAAATATTCATATAAACAAAAAAATATGTCCTACCGGCAGGACGCAAAGTCCTGCTAGCAGGACTCTGGACTTTCTATCATTAAAGTATACAATATTTGTATGAAATTCTCCTACTCATTCAATTAGTTGCATTCACATTTTTGAATTTGACGTTATTTTCTCTCAGACTTTAAATGCCAGTTATATTAAAAACAATAGTTAAATTAATAAAATAGGGTTTTGTAAATTTTAATTTTTAAAAAAGCATAATTAGAAATAAAAATATTTAATAATATTTTATTTCCAGTTGGACTTGAAAATAATTTATATTATTATATCTCATCATTTATTTTTGTCAAATGGTTTAAACATTGTAAATGACACACAGATTTTGAACACACGCTTATTATTTTGATATTATTTGTTCAGTGCGTAAAATAACGAACTTAAATGTGCAGGTATTTATTACTCGATTATTTGATATACGTTCCACTGTTTTACAATGTGGCTAATATTGAAAACAATTCAATTGGATAACAAATTACCAATAGAGAAATTTATAAAATAATCTGTAAGAAAATAAAGATTAAACTGAGCAAATTAATGTCGCCATGTAATAAGCATTCAATAGCAATTACTTCGTGTCTAAAAATTGTGGTCATTATATCTCGACTGAAAAACGATTGAGACGAATATGGTCAAATGAGGATATTTATAAAATAAGGCGACCGACAAATTTAAATATATTTTTCCGCACTAACAGTTTCGGTAATAAAATATTGTCCACTACCTCTGCAGAAAGCCAAACGCAAATATTGAAATAAAGGTAGACAACCAAAAGAAACAGTGTCTAAGAAAAGATAAAATAATGGCAATAAAATATAAATATGGATATTATTTATAATGGGGATAATGTTTTCAGGTTTTTAAAATGTAATAAATCTATTAAGGTTTTGTTTTACTTAAAACTGCTGACAACTTCACATGGAGACATGAACTGTGAAACCGACGTCGATAACTAGAATGTGATCTCACGCTAAATTTACTCATGCCATCACCTAGGAATATGCATTAATAATTATAAGTGAACAGGGAAAATTAATTACGGTACACATAGAGATGTTGCAATTTGTTTGAATTTAACTTAAACATATTAGTTTCGATGGAACGACCCCTAAACTTTACAATCGTCTGTGACAATAAACAGCAACAGGTTATTAGCAACAGGTTTTTTATCAATATCATTTATTATCAGTCTTTTATTTAATATTTCAAAATATCAGTAGAATATCCTCTACTTATCCTCTACTTTTAATCAATGATTCAAAAATATTATGAAGTAAACTCTTTTCACAAAGAGGAATTCGTGGCAAATTTTATGTAATTACTGATTTCGCATATGCATATTGAAACTTCTTTATATTGTTCACGATCTCAGCGCTTAATATTATACCAAACGTTACCATAAGGTTACAAATTTATATATTCGACTCCATGTAGTCTCATACTAACTAAACAACACATGTACTTTAGCATAATTGTGTTTATAATTTAGCATAGTAAAAATAATCACTAAAACTTGCTATCGACATAAGTGTCGTTACGATAGTTAGGCCAAATGCAAGATCCCATGCTTATTTCACACTTTTATTTATCATTGTCATATATTACTTAATACTTAGCTCGCTTTACGCCCTAAACGGAACTCATGACACAAAGCACTATAGGCGCTTTTATTAAATATTCATGTTTTATTTGTTCTTTTCTCATTAAATCCAGTTATCACCTAAATAAAATATGCAATGCCATACTTTCCACTAATCTATTACGTATACTCGATAAGATTTATAACCTTCCAGAATCGCTGGAAAAAGTGATGGTTTTATTCGATAACCTAGTATTAACTGAAATTAATATAGCACTCCTAATGTTATTGAAATATAAGAGAAACTGCCAAATGTTTATTTAATTTTAATGTCTGTAAAATTATACAGTTTGTAAATTTAAACTTTTCTACAGTCTGCGAAAAAAAGATTTTAAATTTTTTACCAATAATAATTTAAAATCAGTTGCGTTTTTAAGGCCGCAATTTCTAGAAAACAAAATATTTTTAGTTAAGAAAATTTTTTTTAGACAGATCGATATCGAAAGATTATTTAAATTTATATTAATCAATGTTAATAAGATAAATCACCTAATGTATATAAAAATGTATTAAAACAAATTCTATTCAACTTGTAACATAAGGAATGCTTTGAACGTAAACGTTAACATATATGTCTTATCACCAAATACGCTAATTTTTCCGAGTTTAATTTATAAATGTATTGTCAGATCTTTCATCTACTTGTTTCTTTAATTTTTCCACATGTAAAAGTTTGTTGTAGTTATTCACTCTAGTTATTATCTCATTTCCAATAACTAAAATAATTCGCACCGTTTACTCGCATATTTTATTTTACAGCTTGAAGATATTTCTGCTGATTATTTAAATTAAACTAATTTAAATACATAAAATCTATGCTATTATTTTACTAACTGTATACGAATAGCAACGTATTACGTAATTATAACTTAATTGTCTTATAATACTACTCGACTGATGTGCAAAGAGATTAAAAATAAATTACTTTTATGTATGTTTTATCTCAAGACAAAGTTACTTACCCTTGCCTAAAGACAATTGTTGATTCCTGAGGCATTTTATAATTTCAGAAATACTAAGATGCACATTATGATTTCAAAAGCCACCCATAGATGATGGACACAAATTCGTTCCACGTATTCAATAACTGTATAACAAGGTCGTTGGCGTTTCACATATATTTATTCGATTCGACGCTGTGGGATTTGGTGAATCATATGCCCACGACTGGTAAAGATCATTATTATTTTCAAGAAGATATTATTATACGACACAGTGATAGGCATTTATAATGGTATTAGTAACTTTAGAGATTTAAAACTGTGCAAAGTATTAGAATTATATTTATTATTGTGTACATAAGAATGGATATTCATATTTAATTCTTAAAGTAATTATACTTAATGCATCAAATAAACATAATCTTAATAAATATTACAAAAATAACAAAAGTATGGAAATGGAATTAAAATGATACATAGTAAGGGCAAGCAAGGGAAAATAAATCTTCTCCGAGAAAGACTTCAGGAAGCTTCAATGGAGGACAAGCAATAAAAGATCTTTATCCAGCAAAAGCTGACGGATAAAGAATAAAACACACACACAACATATACAATAAAATTATCTTTTCAACTACAATTTGCAATACATCTCTTCAATGCTATTTTATGATAGTTTCCCCGACCGACATTAGATCACATGTACAATGGTAATCTATTGCATTATAGATTATTACGTTTATTGGCAACAGTCGAATATAAATTAATTAATGACACATAAACATTCCTAATAGCAACATATCTTTTATTTGAAACTAAGTAATAGTTTGAAATTGTGCGCAATAGTAATAGACAAGGATACAGCTTTAGGGAGGTACAATTTCCATATGTAATGAATGTGAAATTAATTATATTATTCTACTATATTATGAATGTGAAATTAATTATATTGGTCGAACTTTAATATGAGATTCTAGGTTAGAAAATGTATTTTAAAAACTATTGCTTAAATTTTCTAAATTGATAAGTATGTGCTACCAGTCTGTGCTATCTGTCTCTTTACACATATATAACGTGAGAAATGCATTAACTTAATTTTCATAACTAAAAATATATAGAATGTTGACGTGTCCGTGAGACAAATGATTTGTATTATAATGAATAAAAACACTTCAGAATACATTTGCATAATAGTTACCTTCCAGGACCAATTTTCATAGCATTTTTTTTTTAAAAGAGACTTAAAAAAGTTGCAGAACTATGAAGATTTTAAAACCAAGAAGACGGGAAAGATAAAACCACTGTGTAAATATTTATTGCTTAATGAAAAATACACATAAAACTAAAAAATTGAGTAAAAATGTTGAAGCAAATCAAAGAGAAATCCCATTAGCACATAGAAATCAGCTTGTCACGGATGCCAGATCCTACTGAATAACTGCATTTTTGGTATTCTTCATCTAAATCATTAAATTCTTTTTCATATAAAATAGGGTTAAAATTACTTTGCTATAATTTATAGTCGAGTCTTTGTTCTAGAATAAACTGTACAGTTTATTTTCGTCAAATTTATTGATAATTCATTAAAAATGATGAATGTCTCAATGAGACATTCATCACGCTATTACTCCCAAACTTTTTTACAATTCAAAAACTCACATTGAGACTCGTCAATGGCTTAAAAGTGGTATATAGTTATTTCTGTAACATATATTTCTATATCCATTATTACTCGGATTGATCAAAAAGTATCTTTCTATTGATTTGTAGCTGTAGCGGTTAACTCGTGAGCATCGAACATGCCAATTTTACCGTTTACAAATCTCTAAGAATTTCAGATTTGACTAACGTTTTGGATGATATCAAAAGACTCTATTTACTGATGCTTTAATTTGTCAAATTAAATAACGGAAAAAAATGGTTAATAACCTGTGAAATAAGATTTATTTTCAATAATTGATTATTTTCCATAAAATGCAGTAATACCGAGAAGCAAATTCGCTATGATTGAACGGGACAGATTTTATGTCATTCAAAGTTTCCAACTTCAATACAATGTCCAGAGAACTGGCCTTATAGAAATTTTAAAAGAATTAATGCCGGTAGCATGTGCATTGTCTCATGTCGTTTATCAATATCCTACAGTTTGAAACTTTTAAATTGTGAACTGTGAATGAATAATAGTTTTTGTTAATATTTATTTTAGAAATATTTTGGATTTCATCAAGATATTTACTATCTTTAAATCACAATTAAATTGTTTAATTTGCAGTTATGAAATACGTGCATCATGAAATTCAAATTTTTTAATTCATCATTGTAATTACGTTTCAAAAGTAATATTCGCTACTTTAATATCCTTTTGGTTACTTAGAGTCATTAAAGTTCCCATTTTGTTGACGGATGCCTTTATATTTCTCTTAAATAATTCAAGAGTCCAGTAAAATAAGCTGGAGGACACGAAATAATAAATCAGAGAAAGTTGTTTTCTCAACAAAAGTCTGTGGAGATAAACTTACTAAATGATATAAATTTATCACTTTTAACATAACCTCAATAGGAACAATAAATTACTAGTTAAGTTTAAAATTATTCGTGGATAGTGATACTTTTTCTGCCAACTATTCATGACAGCTTATTTCCCAACAAATTATTGAATACCATGCACCATTTTATTAATTCAATTAAAAACCGTAAGCTTATGTTAAGTGTCCCTTATAAATTTGCAATAATATTCTGCTACACTATACGAACATTTTACTGTAATAGCATTGTCTTCTTTTTGGTAGATAACAAATATTAAGTATTTTTTGTACTCTTCACATAATGAGTATATTACGTGTGTGTTACTAATATATTAAATGTAATTATATGTACAACAAGTTCAAAATAGGTAAGAGAATTCAGATAACGTTTTATGTCTCCTTTAAGCCGTAATACTTTATTGGTATTCTTTAGAGTCCTGTAGTTAAAAACTGTACGTTACTTCCTTTTGTCCTTATATCCGTATATTTTAACCACATTACTTTTAGAGTTTTAAACCAATATGCGGAAAATTTTACAATTAGATGCTTAACAGCTCAATTTATTTTTTATAAAAAGTATAATGCAGTAGATATACTTGTTTTTGTCAAAACGAAGTCAAGGGGAACAAAATTCAAATTTACCTCACCGTTTTTTTTACTTACTTTAAACACCTTCTACAAAATATTTAGCTTCTTGGTAATGTCAACTGTGTACTTTCTTTCTGTGAAGAATATGGAAAATACAGTGTGGCAAAATATATCACTTAGTTATCGCTGATATGGTAGTCAAATAGTCAGAAACGGGAAATTAGTATTTTTTTCATTTTTTATAAATATAACTATTCTTATTAAAACATTTTTGTGCTTGTTAAAACGTCCTTATGATGCTTTTCTTAAGATTGTGTTATGTATTAATAAATATTTTTCATAGTTTTTGGGCTGTAACATTATAAAACTACTGTTTCCAAGGCATCCCGAAGTACACATAATACACATCGACTAATCCATAAATTAATATTGACAATACAATTATGCAGGTATTAAACTTATTTTGAATTTTTAAGAAATTACCTACGAATTATTATAAATTACCTACGATGTACACGATTTTCGATGTAAACGGATTATGACTAGCAAAATAGTTCCGTACTCTAGGGTGGAAGGTAATAACTATTCAGTCTTTTTAGCCAAAAAGCCATTCAAGTCACTTTGTATCAGTCGGTATTGCAGTGTTATTTTTTATGAAATGACTCGTCCGAATTTTAGATTTACATTATAATTACAGTTTACACCGTGGTAATATACCTACGTAACTAGATTTTTGAGCAAAAATCTCTTGCCTTCATAATGTACTTTTCAATCATACGCAGCATTCTAAGGAAAAGGACATATTAGCGTGGAAAACATTGTTCAAAAATGTGTTTAATGTATTTAAAGGGCGATTAATAAAACTTCTAAGTCAAACATCAATAACTACTTTTCTTCCCACAGGCAAAAGAGGTACGCAAATACCCTTAAATAAGACAAGTAATAGAAAAGTAGATATGGTAAAAGATTTTTTTAAATAAATTTCTAAAATATGATCTTCGCTACCAAATTTAAATTTATCAATGATATTAGCTAAATGATCATCAGAATGATTTCATATTTAAAAAGATTTTTAAGGAAAAATTTTATTTGTGTTTCCATATAAAGTGCTAGATTAATGCAGAAAGTAAAAAAACCGTTTTCACATTGTGTATGACAAATCTTTTATCATCAAGAAAGGGCTATAACAAAATACTTTTTTAAATATTAACGGATTATATTCCACCTGTATACCAGAATTATGTGCCAATAAAGACAGTTTGAGAGTAACTGAAGACTTACTTGAAGAGGTTGGAGTAGGAGTTGAATAATTTCGAAAGTATGGTTCCAAGCATAATTTTTTTTGGTTTTGAAAAAAATATATATCTAGTAAAATAAAAGAAGTAATTAAATATCTGAACCTCTTTTAATTTTGATAATTTTGGCAATATTTTATAAAAGGCCTCACTCAGGTCTCCTTAAAATGTTGTGTACAAAAGTAGCCTATATCAAGAAAAAAAACAATAAATTGCTAATAAGTATTTATTATAATATGAAGTGTTAAACAAGCTTTAAAAATAATATAAATTCGGTAACATTGCCGTAGTAAGAATTTGCATAAAATTTAAAAGGAATTATAACTGATCTTGTCATCTCATTATATCTAATATACATTTTTATACCTGCGCCACTTTCGCTCTCATAGCCTCATTTAAATGATCAATTATATAAATTTAAAAATTTACTTACAGTAAAATTTATGAAAATTTACTTACAGTGAATGTTTTAAAACCTAAAAAAAACTTCCTGTCAAACGAACGATGCAACCCAGTAAATGAAAAAAATATTTCGCTATCCAGTCGATTTAAAACATAAGCTCTAAAAGCAGCAAACAAAGCTTTATATTTTAACTTCATTAACAGTTTGTAGCTGATGCCTTCTGCGTTTTCTGGAAGTAAATTTTGAACTTAAAATTGGGCTAAATTGAAAATTAGAAGATTAAATCTCAAAATTTGTTAAAGAGAACAACATATTTATTCCTTGATACACAAAAATACGTAAATGTTTCATAGTTACGCTATGCTTACGTGATACGCTAGCTAGTGTAATTATTACAATATATTTATTTATTTACAGCATTTGTATGCAACAAACTACACAAAATATTTAATATTTGCATCAATCGAACTAAGCACAGAAATTAAAATTTGATAAGATTGCTAATGCAAAATGAAACTTATAAAGGTAATAGTAAAAATTGTTAAAGAATGTATCTGGAAGAACAATGCGGTAAAAAAATTGATCTATAAGGACAATGCAGTAAAAAAGAATAATAATGAAAATATAGCATCATATATAATACTAATAAAGAATTAAGTTGATAAAACTTTTTCACACCACTTTTGATTACGTATATGGACGATGTAATATTGATATAAAAATCATATTTACATTCCAGTTAAGGCCAGATATAAATCTCGATGTTTGTTGCATAGATTATATAACGATTACCGTTTGCTGAAAGTAAATCAAAATAATATATTGAATCGTAGTATCCAGCCTGGGATCTCTAGTAATATTGGATATTTAGTAATATTGGATTATACCGTGTCGAAATATGATAGTCGAAAGGTGTTAACAATACTCGTTAATCGTGAAAAAGTAGTTTTACTGATTTTCGATTTGTTTAACTTATCATCATTAGTTCGTTTTTTCTTTAGTCATCAACCAGCGCTAGCCAAGTCCTGATGATAGAAATAGCAGGTGATGACAGGAAATACTTAAAGGCGAAGGATGGGTTTGGGCTCATTTGACTTGTTTAACGTGTCCTTTGATCACAATTTGAGTCCAAAGCTGATGATATAGTTGAAATATTGTGACAGAAACTCCTTAATTGTGAGGAGTAAATGATGCGCTTTGATCTTTGACTTAACATGGTACAAGCAAAAAAGCCAAAGCTGATGATATGAAATAGTTATGAGTCCAAAGCTGATGATATAGTTGAAATATTGTGACAGAAACTCTTTAATTGTGAGGAGTAAATGATGCGCTTTGATCTTTGACTTAACATGGCATAAGCAAAAAAGCAGCAAAGTAAATAGGTAGTCATGTATATGCTACCTTATATAAAGGCATGGAGAAACTGTTATATTGGTAAGTAGTTAAGAAATTATGCATAAAATTTAGCAAAAAATAAACAAAAATTAAAATTATGCCAGACATCTCATTTAAGAAAAAAAATGTAATTGTTTTATTAACAACATTTTAACACATGAGGTATTATTAAATTTTTCATGAGTTCGTGATATTCTGAGTAATATGTCTTGAGCACTAAAAAAATTACCAAAAAATCGTAACGACTTCAAATAATTATTGAAAATCTAAAATAATAAAAATGAAACATCCAATTAATATTCGCATTTATTCGATGTTTTTTTGAAATCTGTTAATTTTGGTTAATATTTTTTTTGGTATTTCGTTCAAGAAAAATTTAAATAAATTAAATTGCCATTTGAATTTGAATTTTATTGTTTAACTATATACAATAAAATTATCATAAATCCTTTTCCTATAGTATTAACACCGAATACTGTGACCACCAAAGCAACCGGACACAACGATTTCCTGCAATTCATTACTCACCCTCATGTCTCCAGAAATAAGTTATAGTCACTTATCGCAAGCGCTGCTACACTTTCAAAACTGGACTTCTTGCCAGTGGAAATTCTTTGATCATTTTAAATGTGGCTACTCTATGCAAGAATCTTGAAACTTTAAAACCGTTTAAAATACAGTTGAAAATCTGTTATTACATTTAGTAATAACTCTCAAAGGAGTGCAATTATAGATTTTTTTTAATATGAATGTTAACTATCATATGTTCTTACCTATAAAAAATACATGTTCCTAAGTAAATTGAAAAATATGGTACTAGTCCAAGTTTATATGTCTTTCACTTTTAAATAAAACGTACCTTACTCGAAATAATTTGTTATACAGCAAAGCGTAGTTGAATGTTTATAATTTATCAGGTTGATCAAAGGAAAACCTTTTCATGTTGAAGAGGTAATCTGCAGTCGAAACAACTAAATCAAAAATTAACTATTTCATCTATATTGATCACATTTCCTCGTGCTATCGATTCCAATATATTTAATTAAAAGATAGAACTTGTCTCTCACTTGGAGTTTGCAACCGCTGGCTACTGGTGGCACTTGAAAACACAATGTGCGCTCACAGGTGGCTAGTAATAGCCGAAAGGAATTTTCTATATCGTTTCATATTGAGTACATAATGAAACTTAAAACCTGACGTTAAATTCATAAAATTTACTGATTATCTCGAATAAAAATTTTAGGATTTATCCTGACGATAGAGTATAAAAAGAGGAAAGTTTAAGTTCTTTATAATAGTATCTATGTTTTGATTTGTATCAATTTTTCACGAGCTCAGTAAATTCAAGATATTTTTGAATAAATAAGCCCTCATTGTAAATTTAATTCTAAACACCAAAAGGAAATATTGAATAAAAAATATAATAAGTAAAATAACTGTTTTATACCAAATTTAACCAAATACCAAATTTAAACATTCTAAGTCAATTTGACAAATAAGTCTGTAATAAAGCATGTGGCATTAAGAAAACCGTGTCTCTTTATTATATTGGGTTGTAAGCTTTATTTTAAAAAATGCTCTCGAACCACGAACTTAAACATTTTATGTTAAATTCAAAATTATGACACTGACCATTATCTATAAAAAATTGCAATAAATAGATTTAGAGACGAAGAAAAAACACGTTGATCCCATTCCATCCTAAAAACTTAACTTTAATCAAGAAATATATGTTCAAAAAGTATTTCACATTTTTTTTCTAAAAACGTTATGAAATCTGATGGCAGGAATAATAATTGTCTTTGAATTTCTGTCTTGCAACAAAACCAAAAGAAAAAATTGTCTGAATATATGAATGCCTCAAATGTAAGGTTTAAACCTAAGAAAGGGGGGGGGTCCATAATGTAATTTTTTGTTTCTCGTAAAATAGACTTGATGTTTTCTGTACAACAGTATTCATATCTAATTTTATAGAGTCAAAGATAAAATAGTTGAATATTCAAACCATGGTTCGAGATATCAACCCTGAAATCAAATTGTTTATTATCAAATAGAACCACTTACTTAACTCTAATAGATGACGACAACATGTTTGTTTGTTTATTTTTATGTAGATCTCAACGTCTTTGAATTGTCAGAGAATAATTGTCACTCGTAAAAACCACTACAAATTTAATGACGGAAATATTTAACTACCTAATACAGTGGTCAGCCAAATCTCATTACTTATAATTAATGATTTCTTGCTGACCATATATTGGGGGCTTTGTGAAACACATTGAGAACCTTTAGATGTAACACTGAAGTAAATAGTGTCCCTTTTCAAGAATTCCTCGAATATATTGAACAATTCATCCACCGAAAATCTAGTTTAGCAGACATTGCTTTAATGGGAAATGTGCCATTTAACTTTTATACCACTGTTTTTTTGCAAATGATGGTAAAAATGTGAGAATGCATAACCAATAAAACAAGAATCAAGTGAAAACTGAAAACTGAATACTTTGTTCAAACTCGGAAATTGGGACTGGCTTACCTAGAAAAAGTATTCATCGAACAATAAGTATTACGGTTAATATAATAACATCTGGATTAAAACTATTCTATTTAATACGTGTTAACCCTCGTAATGTAAATGTTCGTTTAAAGTGCATTTCGTCAGGTCAGCTCGGAATCGAAACTTCGGGAATTGTGTATCATGTGTTTATATTGATGGAAATTGATGGCCCCAGAACAATATTAAAACAAATACCTCTGAGCCTGCCTGATATGAATTAGGATTATCGTCGAACATTTAATGTGTTGGATTGAGTGGTATTTTAATAAGGTATACTGTGTTAATTTTGAAACGCTAAATTAATATTTTGAAATAGTAATCAAACTAACCTTACGTGAGCGAAACATTAAATGCGCCGTAACAATTTTTGTAAAATATTTTCATTTAAAATGCAATTAGATTTACCAAAGTCAAGCGTTTCATAATTTTATATCCTTTTGATATTATACATAAACTCATCATACGCTAAAATACAGGTACAATATTAATAATTATGTTTTTTTTACATTTAAAAAGGAACAATGTTTTAATAGACTGTATATATCAAATAAATGAATTATTTTTGAGTATTAATTTGTTTAATTTTTTATTTACGTATTTTATTGTATACAACAGACTAACTGATACGAGTGAAATCTCTTATAGCCAACCAGAATACTACTCCAACACCGCTCGAAGATCGACCGGGAATCGAACCTGGGTCGCGGCGATGCATCGCGCCAAGACCGTATGCCATATGATCAACCGAACGCACCACGGTGACGACATATTCATACAGACATAATAATTTAATTATAATTTCCTCTATTTAAGGTAATTTTTAAAATAATATTCCTTAATACAAAACATTAAACTCGTAATTTAATCATCATTTGATACAGGAGATAACTTCAAACAAATAGTTTTTTTATCAATCCAATGACGCCAGATTCTAGGAACTAAACGCATCCGTTTATCACGTTACGACGTTGTATATCTGTTTCCAAACATAATACAAGGTTTGATTGGGTGGTTTTAAATTTTTCAGTTAAAGTAACGCTCAAAGTGAACGAAAGGTGAAGGTTAAATTATATTTAATATATTGACAGACGAATAACGAATAGAAACATTTTTGTGAGTTACCTGCAATATGATGACAAATTATAAAAAAATCATGTCTTCGTGAACTCCTAACAGTATATACCCTTTATTCATATATCTGAATTAATCTTCACAAATACTTGGAAGATAATATTAAAATCAAAGGCTTCATTTCAAAGGACTCGGAATTTTAGCAGCTCCTTTCACTCCAACATCTTGTCCCTTGTCGGAACTACTACATAATCCTTTATAGTCGCTTTATACCATTATTAATTTCATTTTATTTCTATCTCACAGTTGGGATTAAAACGTATAAATAAAACTTAATTTTCTTATGCGTAAAAATAATTTTACTTATTCTTATCATATGGACAGAATTAAACGTATAGTAAACTCGTGGAGTTGATAACGAATGAAAAATGTAACGGGGTTAAGCTACTATTTTCCATCAGACTGGAGAGTATGTGAAAGATAAAGGTATAGCTACGATGATCGTATAGGACTTACGGTCACAACGAAATCATAAGTGTATCATCCCTCGTTTTGTTTTAGATAGTTATCTCATGCCCATTAATATAAATATTGCATAGTAAATAAAACAGCATTTCATTTATAAAGTGTGTTTACTTAAATATGTCTCGTATTAAGTATAAATATCTCAAATCGGTTTATAAAAATTGGTAAACTAGTTTAAGATGTGATAAAAATCATATGCTGAGTAAATAGTATGCACATAGTAAAGTAAAATACACTTGAAGGATGTTTTATATATTCAATTATTACACGAATTATTTTAAACAATTTTGAAATACCATTTCCAAAAATTAAAACATTTTATTCTTAATGTATTCATTACTATAAAAGTAGAAATTAGGAAAATTGCGTTAATCGATTTTTCGTTCAACCCACAATTTAATAATTTCCATCATTTGAAAACTTAGGTAAAAATAAAAAAAACATTAAAATAGCATTTATTTATACTTTTATCAAAATATGTATAAAATTCATTTAAAAATGTATTTAAATACATTTTTTTAACTTAAAGCTGGTCTTAGAATTTATAAAAATCAATTAAAATATTATTAACTTCGAGAAATCTGGTCGATTCTTATATAATATCAACCCACTAGTATTATAAATAAGTGATAAAGCAATGTTAAGCTATAGACAATTGAAAATGGGCGATACATAAGAGATATTAATTCATCATTATTAAATAAGTAATAAATCCGTGTCCATTTAAAGCTATAAAATGTATGTCATCATAACTCATTTATTATAGTTAAAACGAATTCTTCTAGTATCTCCAGACGCCACAGATATATTCATTGGTCGGTAGTCCCTGCAAAACTTGCAGGGAAAGGAAGGTAAGGAATCACCCACATTTGAAGATCGTAAAGCACTTGCATTTTTAAAATTATGCACACGCACATCAAGAAAGAACAATCACGCTATGTATAAAAACTTACTGACTGAGTTGAAATTCGCTTCGAAAATTTCTTGACGGATAAACAAGAAATCGTATTTAACCCTCATGGCTTTAGTCATTATGCTAGTATAGAAGACCGGTCAAATGCGAGTTGAATTCGCGCAAGAAGCGTTCCATAACATCAAAAAATATAATACAAATTTTGTATTTCTCAAATACTGTGAAAACAAATCGATACCGAAAAAATCCTGCATCTAAAAAAACTCAAAAACATATCTTAGTCAAACCAATGTTTGTTGAAAGTTTATTTCAAGTTCTAACACCTTAATTTTTCCAGAATTTTACACGTGTTAGTTGAAAAGTTGAAGAGGAAGACACGCTTTTTAAGACTTTAGCAGCGCGTATCTCACCGATTGAAATAAAAAAGTTTTGAACTTCTGTATCATGTTTAAGACCTATATATATATACGAATATGTGCATTGGGTTTTTTTTTATCCCTCAGTGCCACCCCTAATATAATTGTTTTTATATTCCACTATAGTCACCGAATAAACTGTGACATGCGGACTGACGGACAGGACGAAATATAAGGGTTCCGTTTTTACCATTTGGCCACAGAACTCTAAAAAGGACACTAAAACAAGAAAAGCAACAAGTCTTCATGAAAGATTGTCAACTACACTGAGGTTTTAAGTTATAGGTCGTTCCTCAGAATGTATGAAGTTCTCTGAAATAATATATTCACACGCTTTCAAACAGATCATTTTAGAAATCTGTCATACGGGAATAGTACTTAAGGGTAAGTACCATCTGTATAACAAAACAAAAATAGATAACAATAGCAAGAAATTTTCAACACAGATGAACTTTCTTCATTGCCTAGATGCCAATGTTGGTGAACCTGTTAAAATCATACCTCCAAAATTAAGTTAAAAATTCTTTTATTATAGCGATGAGGTTCAGAATTTGAAACTAATGAACATGTCACCTGAAACTATTGAGTTAGTTATAAGAGCGACTTGTGCTGTGCAAACTTATTTGATATGGCCATCACTTACTTTACATGCTCCTCCAAATTTTATAACTTCTTGTAAATAGATTCGGGGAATGTAATTTTCATAGTTGGAGATTTTTTCAAACATGATAATACCTTACATGAAAATTTTTCGGTTTTGAGTAATTTCAATCAAATAAAACTCAGGGTCATGAAGTATATCTCTAAGCAAATTTTTTCAGCGCTACTCAAACACGTCCTCTGTCCGCGGTTGTTAGTTGTTGAATGTTTTCAAATTTTAATTTGATATTCACAAATTAATACCGAGTAAGTCTCAGGGATCGTACAGAACTTTTATTACACCTGTAAATGCATATTTATATACAACAGTTATTATTAATGTCTGACAAATAATAACTCACCTCATGTTCACCTCCGTTTTTATTTGATATCGATGGTGTCATTGCTTTTTGATGATATAAGAAGTTCAGCAAGGCGATATTCTATAGGTGAGAAACGTAAATTTTGTCAGTTGTCGCTTCAGATTCCCTTACTTTGTTCGACTTTTTTTTGTATTTACTTCTAATATTATTAAATGTCTTAAATTCTACTTTCTTGTTGGCATTTGGATCAATGACTTGTTATTTTTCAACTAGCCTGTTGTAGGCAGACCGTTTTTTTATCACAGACATAATATTCCTCTTATTTAAAATTATAATCGGAGATACTGTACTACACCTTTCAAATCATCATTTAAATTTCAATTTACCATCGTTTCACATTTTTTATTATGCGCATAACTGCATTTAAAAATAAATTAATCTACCTGTAGATTTACACTCAATTAACAAGGTTAAGAAGTCGTAACGAGTACCAAGTATTAGGAAATTTAATATTTGTTTTTAATAATTTTTTAGATGACAAGCTGCCTATACGACATGTCGGAGTACTCACAAGTTTTTATTGTTGGAGATGTCACGAAGTTTTTGCTCCCACAAATGCGGAAGTTTTGCGTTAATTAAAACGTCTGCTTCATGTTATGCTCCTGCGTATTTTACAACGAAGGTATAAATGAAGAAATGCACAGTTATTGTTATTTTCTTTTTATTTGTGGGCCCGCAAACGATGCGTTGAAGCTACAGAAGCTATAACTTGTTGAGTGATTTATTAAATGTAACTTAGCTCTGGTTCTAATTTTGCAAATACGGAAGTTGATTACCACTGGTTCTGCTTACTAATTGTTGGGTCACTACTGGTCCTGCTTCTGAAATATATCGGAAGAAATGCGCAGTAATTTTTATTTTTTTACGATGCGCGGGGTCACGAGCAGTGCATTGAGGTGACAGGTTTCGACTTGTCAATCTATTTATATTGAATTATTGTGCGTGCGGTCAAAGACAAAATAAAAAAGCATTTTTGTTTCATTTTATTCATTCAACACGTAATAATTGCTAATTGCGAAACATGCTCTTTATTGGATTCCCTTGTTTTACAACTCTTAAATTGTTTCACTCTGTTGTTACGTTACTACAATAAATATTCTGCACTATTTTTATTAGTACACGTGAGTAACAAAAATAAAACCAAAGTTAATTCTAATTTCGAGACTTTTTGCCAACAAAAATAAGTCTATGGCAAAATATAAAATATACAAGAAGTAATTAATATTCTCTGAAAGAGGCCGCAACAACTACTTTGAAAAATTGTTGAAATTCTATACATTCAGTTGGCTTTAAACAGTTTGAAAAATTAAATTAAATGCTGATCCCATGATACGGCATGAAGAGTGAAAGACACATAACCTGCTTTGTCCGTTGGCTAAAGTAAAAAACAACTAACCATGCAAAAACATTTCAATATTTGGAATAGATCACACAAAAAAGGCAAAGATATTGATCGATCAATTGGTGAAATGATCACCTTGCAGGATATATCATTCAGTTTTGTGGATAAAATTGGTTTTCACCGAATCGTAAATGCGAATTTACCGCGTCAACAATTAAAAGGCTCACAGTTTTTTTTTCATAACTTAAATGTGATGATTTTTATAATTCAACAGCCAACAAAATAATGTAAATATTAGGGTAGTTTGAAAAAATATACTTTACAAGTAACATGTCATCAGAAATTATGCTGGTATTTCTCCATTTAGTTCGATTGCACACGGTATAAACGATAGTTTTGAAAAGCAGCAATTTTTTTTAAATGCCAATATATGGAAAGACGTCATGAAGGAAAGGTTGTTTTAATCAAATTCCAAGTTTTTATTTTAAGAGTGGAGTATCAAAAACAACAGTTTATTGCATATTACATGATAGAATTTTAAATATGATTAAATTATTACAGTTATCAGATATTACAGTTATCTGATATTCAATACGCAAAATTCATTAAGTTCGCAATCGGACACAAGAAAGTGGCAAAATTTCAAATGAAAACATACCATCGATCTGAATTAGATGCTGTACAAGATTATCGAACTCCAGATATTCATATTCAATATCACACAAATATAAAAATTATACCTATATATTCATTTTACATTTATGATTTTTTTAATTTCACATAATTTTGTGTTCACGTTTATAAAATCTTTAAAAAATAGTGACATAAAAAACATAATTGTTTTAATATGCATATGTAAAAAGATATACTTTTTAATTAATTAATAACATTACATTTTTAGTATTTATTTTTTCCTACGCACGGAGAAAAGAAGAGAGAATGTTTACTAAAATTCTCCCGTAATTAATTATTTACATAAATAAACTATTAACAAAGAAAAGTTCTTAATTCTTTATTTGCAGGTGGAATAGCAAATTTTATAAGATGGAGCGTTTCTTAAAAATTAAAGATCCAATTGTATTTTACCTTAATAAAGAAAAAAATATGACACATGCTCTAGACGATTAGTTAAATTTTGAAAAATACGCCAACATAATGAGGTCTTTTGAAGAGGCCACGAAGAATTTAAGTAGTTTTTAAATTACAATTTAGTATAAAAAAATTGAAATTCAACAAATACCTTTTAAAGAGCAATGAAAAATTAGTAGCTATTTTAACCCAGGTTTTAACCGAGGTATCAAACACGAGGTCTGAAATGCTCATTAATTTTTTTTAACAATTTCTAATCAACTGAAAAAGAATTAAATAGAATTTTGTCTATAAAAAAATGCATATCCCTTGCTTCTCCTGAACCTAAAACGAAAAAAAAATCATACTTTTGAAAGAGTTTGTGAACCTAAGACTTCGACGATTAAGATTCAATACTTATTAGGATCGTTGCAATCTATTTTATGTTCAGATTATAAAGAAGACATTGGCAATGACTCGTTAATGGAACCTTCTGGCATAATAAAATAGGTCCTGCAACATAACAGCAAGAATAAAAATATTACCCTTAAAGGAAAAAATCTTTTGATGAAGTAGTAAACAAATGCTCACAAATACTCGATTCTACTTCCATAAATCCGGAGATTTCACCTAACATTTTTGGAAGCAAAAAATTATTCCGCAAAGTAGCTCTAATTTATGATATAAATTGAGTAAACTGAACGAAAAGAAGACTGCCAAACTTTTATTTTTAAAGCACAATGGTCCATTCATAAGTTTCAAATATTAATATTTTTAAAACAGGTAACTTAGTTGTGCAGATAACTTTTTTGTAGGGTTACTTAGTAAAGATTACCCTGAATAATAAACCAAGGTGACCTGAAGAAATAGGAAAGTACATTTTCATCCATCATTGTGATTACATTGTCTGTTACTTTGTTTGCTATTCGCCCTGCACAAGATTCCTGATGTAAAACACTCGAAGTTTTTTAGTCTTTTGGTGTTGTTTTTGTTTCGTATTCGAAAAATTGAGTTGCTAACTAAACAGAAAATCTTACGCCGCGCTTTCTATACACCATACCACAGATGTCTGAAAAATTTTAAATATTTCTAAAAATCGCTGGATAGAAATTTTGATTTTATTAATTAGCACACTTATACGAGCTGGCACATTTACAGTGGTCCAAAAATTTATTTGAGTTCAACAATCAAATAATAATAGCCGAGCGTTGTTTTTGTTGGATCTCCGACCAGAAACTATTCAAACGAGCTCTAAATAATAACAGTAAAATATATTGCTCTCTTTCTGATACGTGCCGTCTAGTAGTCACTTTACCGAAATACATTTTATGTATGTTAAGACTAATAAAAATTTATTCGTAAATAATTTAAATAAATCTGAGTTAAATCAATGCTTTTTTAAAAGAAATACACCTAGTTTAGCTAAAATTATGATTATGGCAGAAATTGGAGATTTAGTGATTTGATGATAAAATCTCACTTTCTGAAAATGTTGCAATAGTTATATTATTATGGTTTTTGTCGAATTATTACCATATTCTAAGACAGTTTTAAAATTATAAACAAATTTCTAATTATATAGATTTTACTACAGGAATTTTTTTAAATGTGCTTTTTTCTTTTGAAAACAGAAAAAAATATCATAAGTTTCATAAGTTTCAAACCATAGTAGAAGCTAAGAATAATGACAAAAATTGCTTATTGCATACTTACTACATAACTACCCCATTTCCATACCAAATTTCATGTGATAAACATGTTTCGAATAAAAATAATTTATGTGACTGGAATAAGGTTTTTCAAAGAGAGAAAAAATATCATACCTTGCGACTATTGATTTTCGCGGAACTAATGTTGTCTTTTATTAACTAATCACGATGCTTTCTAACTAAAAAAATTAGACCACAGTAAATGAGCCACTTGCATTTACTAAATTGGGTATAGTACTCTTCATTTTAGCAAAATTTAAATATATTAGCCGTAAAATGTATCGATTAGCTCTTCCAAGGATTTCGAAAAAAGAATATTAATTTCTTTTAATCTTAAATTAACAACCAAATGTATTTTTAGGATCGCCACTGTTTTACAATATCTATGAATCAAAGTGCTCTTACTGAAGTAGTTTCCTGTCATATCGATACCGACAGCTTATTGAAATTTGTACGAATTAAGGTATAAAAAATACCTTGAAATTAATTTTTAAGTTAAACTCTGTTTTGCGGGTTAGTTTTAGGACTTTATATTATAACTAACATTTTTATTTCACAACTTCAATATTACTTCTACTGTTTATTCAAAGTGACTCAAATACATGAAACATCACGCTATTCTATGGAGGTTTCCTATATTTATAATTTTATACGTCACTCACAGGTAATGTTCACAAATTCGTTCTGTTCATCCATTAACATCAGAGCAAAAATGCTACCACTTCTGTGCTTCCATACAGACTTACTATATGTCATCAAGAAACATGGTGGTTCACATTATATGTGCATGAGTACAGTTGTGAGTATAGTTCTTTTCTCATTGGTATTATGATGTCGTAATCGATATTTTAAATAAGTCTGTTTAATTAAATAACTATAGAAAGTAAACGAAAAATTTAAATTCTGGAGCTTGTAACTATATAGATTTATGGGCTTTCATCAGTTAGTAATAATACGATCGTTGACTCATTCCCAAGTTCGATATTTTTCGTACAACATTGTGAAATATAAGTTAATTAAAAACCAGTTTTGAAAAAAAATCAAAAAGTGATTGAAAAATAAGCCATTTGTAGGCTTCTAACTTTGAAGATACGGATAGAGTTGGATATACATCTGTCTCTTTTCCTCTCGTAGAATATAATGTGCAATATTAAAAATTACCTCACAACACAGTATTGCTGTCCTTCTCTAAAGGTTAAATTTAAACTTTTATAATTCGGTGAATTTTTAAGAATATTAAAAAATTTTTTAGCTCTTCATCAGCTTGTACCTTGAAATTATGATTAATGAAATAAAAAAAATTGTCAAATACCCAATTGAATTCGATTGCACTTAACCGTTTCATACATTATTTTTATTTACACTTAATATTTTGTTAAATGAAATTATTAATACAAATTTTTTTTTTTTTTGTTTTTATGATATTTTACTTTTATATCGTTATTTAGCACCAATATATTTTTGTTATTATTTCTTTAACACGAACTTAATATTTCAAAATACCATAACGTAACATACTCAGTTTATAAATCATAAATAATTGAGCATAAATTATGAATAGCAATTTTTATAAATTTTTGCACTGTAAACTAATATATAATATAATAGTAATAATAATAGCTAAATATATTTTTAATATAACTGCCAGGATAAATATGTTGGCAACTAAACTTGAAGGTACGGGTGTTTATATTACTGTTCCTTAAGAAAAAAAGGTAACTTAACGTTTCTTAATATTTATATATGTGACAATTTATACGCTTTTCCGGAGGAAATTAGAGAAGTAGAAGATTCATTAGAATCTGTCGAAATAATGCAATTACTCTTAAAGTAATAATGAATACACTTACCTAAAACACATATCTTCGCCTAGAAATGGATATCTGCTTACTAGCTTTATCCAAGAGGATATGAAAGCAGTCAAATGTAGATTGAAATAAATGTATGGCGTCAGTTAAACGAATAACACTACTTTAAGCTATTTCATTTGGAAAGGAAAAATTATTATTGAAGTAAAACTGAAAATAAATTTACCATTAAACATACGATAAGACAATTTTACCTTCTTATTTTCGTCTAATCGATATATCCTGTAAATGAATGGATAACGAAAAGTGTAAAACTTTACTACGGTGCTTCAGACACATATCAGTATGTGATTATTATTTACTTAAATATGGTGTAATACTTTATACTGATATTAGTCCCCTTACAAAGACATGTACTTTTTTATTTCCCTTTTTTTAATGTAACAATTAGAAGGACGAAACAAATTGAGTGAATTCTATTTAGGGTTTATGTATTAGGATGAGTCAATAATGAACCACAATTTTATATCCTATCATATCTAAGAGAAATATAATCGCCAAATATTTCCAGCTGTTTCTTATTAAAAAATATCACATTGTAAACAAGATTGAGAGTTGAACACACAAACAAAGAAATAAGTACGGTGCTAATTTAATATAGTCTCTTCGCAATAACTTTTAGGACTATAGTAATATGAACTTTAAAATTTATTTAATCGGACCTGAAATGATAAAGCACACATGGATTAAATTTGAGACAAGAAAAAATGATGAATGGGTATTAAAGTCGTCTACGTAATTTGAAATTAAATTAAGAAACAACGAATATAAATTTCAGAATCTAAGTTTAATATAGTTTCGTTGAAGTAATTTCTACAAATTTATTAGTGTAAACTTTAAGAGTTTCTTCAATTGAATTTAAGTGACGAAGCACATGTTATATGAACTAAATTAGAGGCATACGAGAATACTGAATGAGTATTGCAGTCACCCAAATAACATAAGATCACTAAAAAAAGCTTGACTTAATTTATTTCCTACTTTGAAACCTCAAAAACATAGTAATTTGGTTCTAACATTAAGAATTTAAGTTTTCTTATTTGCTAAATAGTAATAATAAATAAGTAATGTAGATTTTACTCATAATTTCATCATGCCTGTCCATCTGAAGGCCACTGCTCGATTACTTCCTCATTTTTTTTCTTACTATACTTACTATTGAGATAAAATTACAAATAAAAGTCAATAACCTAATATCAAGTAAGAATAAAATTGAAAAATTTATTTTGCCACATCATCCGATAAAATTAAAAGATGAAAAAAGTATATAATAAGCACTAATAAAACTCACACTCGGTTCGGTTCCCTAAACACGAATAAAATTCGTACCGTTTCCATACACATTTCGGCACTTATAAGCATTTGATCTTATATAGTATTTCTATTAAACTATATACAAGTATTTATTTTTCACAACGTGAATACATTACAACTATAACTTTCACACGAGAAAGAATATTTACAAAGTTATAAAAATTATAAATTTTAGACTTTACCAATCCTGTTTCTTCATAATTTCTGGCTTTGTGGTTTCAGAAATTAGGGGGAGGAATTTTATGATTTTTGCATATTTTTTAGAACATCTTTTTAATTTTCAAAAAAAAATATTTTTATATTCCTTAAAACAAACCTTTTCAAATGATTCTCTAAATTACATAAAGAATAAAAAAAATATTTTTTTTATTATATTTACTCTTTAGTTGTTATATGTATATTTACTCTTTAATTGTTATACGAATATTTTCAAAATGTTGGTTAATAAGATATTAATAGAGTTAATAAGATGTTTTATTACGCAAACTTTCAAGTTTCTACATCGTATAATTTCTGAGAAAATCGACACTGAAAATAGACAAATGTAAACTTATTGCCTACTATACCTTTCTAAGGGGAAAATATATGGGGAATACTTAAAAAATTATAACATATAGAATCATTGTTGTAATTTCCCTTCAACCTTGTACTACCAACCTGTACCTTCGTGAAAAAAAACACATTTTTTCATAATTTTAGGTTGAATATTTTTGGAGACAAAGGGGGGACATATTTTTCTGACATAAGATTATTAAGACATAATACTGAAAATTATGAAAAAAATATTTTTTAGACCTTTATAACTCACGCTTTCAAACGAAACCAAACTTCATAAAATTTCCTCATAAACTGAATAATTTTTAGTTTTAACTATTGTGGTATTTATGGATTAAATATTTGTTAATACTATACCAAATGTTATGTTTCTGTGTTAATCGGTTTGTAAGAAAAACGGCTATAACGAAACATGTGAACCGACACGTAAATTATATTATAAAGGTTCTTTTTTCCTTTTAAGTTACTGAACCCTAAAAATTACCTATCACGGGATGGTTTGCCATTGGATAAGTCTTCAAAAAATAAGAAAGTTTGTTTTGGAATCAAGGACTAAGGAAATTTTCTCGAGATAAAAGCTCATCCTCGTTCTATATGAGCATGATTTTAAAACTGCACGTCGTATAACATCCAAGATCTACAAATGTAAGCATGCCAAACTCTAACATAGGTATGTCGCGAGTTTCTTACATTTTGCACTATTTTGCACATTATTCAGCCAAGAAATGAAAAGAAGTTATAAAACAAGGCTACGAATTTAATAAAGCCAACATACTAATTTGATAACCCCTTCAACCGGAAATTTCAATGTGAATGTTAAATGAATCGACTTTAAGAAAGGATATGCCGTGTTATTTAGGTTTACGTTTTTATTTTTGTATGGGTGTCCGTTTTGTATGGGTTTCTTACGTTGTTCTTTTATGTATAGGTGCGTGTTCATTTGACGGATGTAGAAATTTGCACTTTACGTTAAAATAATTTATGCTAACTTTATATTAAACAAACTTAAAAAATAATTCTCAATTAATTTATGTGCGCTTAATGTTGCAGAAATGACCTACGACTCTTTGTGTGCATCGGCAATTATCAGAATTATTAATTGCTAAAATGCATTTTTCCATATCCATTTTAAGTTCAAAAATTCAAAACCAGCAGGAATTTAATTAGTGTATCTTCCCACGCATAAAACCTGCGGCCAATTTTTTCACATATACCATCGTCTGAGACATAGTTGGGTATATATTTTTAAATGTAATTTATTAACCCAATTTACTATTTTTCAAAACCATTTCCGAAATATTAAACTTCAAATTCTAGTATGATATACCTCCTAGTCTAATTTTTCAACCACGGGTTAGAAAAAATTTATTATATTAGAGTATTCAATTAAATTTATTTTGATTAAATTGCATCAAAAATTTCCAAAGAAAAACATTACTAGGAGACCTATTTTGAAACGATATTCACTAGACCACTTTTTGTATTTTAAAATACGATTACTAATTAAATGGAAAATTACTATATCGTAGTATGGAATTAAAAAACTGTAGTATGTTAAACCTAAGTCCCATTGCTTGAGTTGAAAGAGATTCGAGGTGATATCACGTTGACAAAAAGTAAACTTGGAAGAGGTACCTCGAATGTTCGCTGAAATAAAAATAGCCCTTTTAAACTTATAAACGAAAATGCTGCGTCGTTGGACTGGAAACATAAATTGAGACTAAAAATAAAATAATTCTTAAAACTGTCACTTCAATCTCCACTGATGGCTCTATGTTTATCATCACATTCAATTTTGACGAAATTATCTTTATCTCACTGACGCACTTGATAGAATAACTGACCAATTTATCAAGTTTTAAGAGGTTAAGTTGGGCAGAACACACTCGTCGTTTATATTATTTTATCGATGTTATTCAGTTTTCGTTCTCTGACATATTTTTGATTTACATTATAGGTAATGATAACATATAATGTATATTGCTTTCCTATCACTTTTTCGTAACAGCTAGTTTCGCTCTCAGTATAATTCAACTAATTGCAGTCTACCGTAGATTAAGCCCAGAATAAAAGCTCTGCGGACACTTACTCGTATATGAATTAGTTGTCGGAGAGCTAACACCCACGCGAATAGGCTATTCCATTTACATCAACTGTGCCCGATTCCGGATGTAGCGCGGCTCGGATTCGTTATTATTTAATTGCGAAATCCGATAACGCAAAAGTACGTAGGCAGCGTGGCATTGTACGACTGGAAATGCCCATTCGGGACGCCCGTAATAAGTGAATATTAGAAGCGTACAGCCATTCCGCCCACATTAGGAAGATGAGTTTTCATGACAATAATCAGAGCAGAGGAAGCAGTATTTCAATAGTCAAATCTTTCAGTAGCAGACTGATATAAAACAGACTATTTGTAACTACTTGTTTTGGATATTATTACAATATGATTAGCATATAATGCTCTGCCTTTATTTACTGCAAATAGCAAAGAAATAGGTATTGCACAGTGGAAAATATTGAACTCTGGTGAAAAAAAGGATTGGATATTTCTCGTTATATAATTAAAACCTATTATTTTGTTTGGTGATATACTTATGGTACATTTCCTAGTTTATTTTCACATTTTCGTCACAATCAAATTTTTCTATCTGTATCTCTATCAAATTTCGGTAAAATATTTCAAATCTTATTACAAATGTAATGTGGATTGGAAAGCATATCGAAATTTTGATAATTTGAAAGAACACCTATTTAGTAAATGAAACTATTTTTACTTACAAAAACGTTTTCTTTATTACATAATTTAATTACATAAATATTTTTAAAATAAATATTTTAAACTACTACTTAAAAATTTCGTGACATTGAAAAATATAAGTCTTTATATGAGTAAATTTGATTCTAATACCTGAAATTTCACAGAGAGTAAACCTGTACAATTTTAATGTCGTGTAAGACAAAAATTGTTATCTTCATAAATTACTTTTATTTCACTCCTGCCTAAATTTTTCATTGACATAGAAATATTCTATTGGAATTTAATACACATTAAATTAGTTAAGGACTAAATGATTTAAGGTTTAATTTACTGAAATATATTTATTATTTTGATGGTCTAGATTTTACCACAAAAAAATTTTAATATATCTCATTTCTAAAATAAATATTTCTAAAAAAGTAAAATAATTTTTTATAATTTAAACATATTTGTAGTATCAAATCTTCAAATATTTTAACTTAATTAATTCAGAAAGACAGGAAAATGGCGATCTTTACTGAGACAGTTTAAATTGTTTATAAAATACAAGACGGTTGGAGTAAATAAACCGCATTCCAAGTAGAGATCTGTCGTCTTAAGTCTTCGATAAGTGTATTTATAATCATTGTGATGTTATATATAAATGATGAGAAAATCACACTTTTACGTGACATACGCAAACATCTCATTAGCAATCTCTTCTTCAGATGAAATATATTCAATCATGATATTTTTGACGTTTATGTCAGTGTTACAGAAAAGAACCTATCGTTTATTTTCTATCTACAGGTAAGCAAAGCTGCCTATATTACAAATATCCCAAATCTCGATCGTGAAACTACAATTTATCATTTCTTATGTCGTTTACAAATAATTAGTAGTTATATAAATGGCTCGCACCTAAAATGATTACAAATTAGATTGTTACAAACATAAATGCGATAACATTAGACGGTATCTACATGGTTAGTTAGTATTGTCTACGTCGATTTACGTTGTTCTGACCATCTGACGTTGGTTCTGACTATCATTATTCACTCGCCAATACAATCCAATATGCGACCCATCGCCTAGCCGAGACACTATTAATACAAATTTACATACCCAGATGCAAATAATGTTTAGAGGACCTTCTAGAATCTTTAATATTAACCATCACACTTGTTTACTCAATAATGTGCACAATTACAACTTAACGGAAGATTTTCGAAAAGCACATACACATAAATATGTATGTTTGCAACTTATCCATACATAACCAGTATTTTATATCTGTCGAGTAAGGCAGTAAACAAATTATTATTACGCGTACAAGTTATTGTATACGACTATGGAAGATTCTAGAAGTTAAAAACTTAGTATGCTTAAAAACTTAGCTTTGTGTCTGCGGGTGTAAGTTAGTTTGTATCTTAAACGTCGAAGCAATTCCTCGGTTTCTCAATCAAGAATTAACTACTCCAGGGGATTTCATTTTCATCATTTCGTGACCTGCTCAATATCTCTTAGTTTACCAACAATCAACGTATAGCTTTACCTAAATATTCGAACTCATCTTTTGTTCTCACCTAACTATTTCAGAGAACAAATTTTCAGCTCATGTCAAATATAATTTGATCTGTTTCGCTTTGTATAATTTTAATAAAATGCAATTAATAGACAGTATTGATGAAAGTCTGTCATAATTATTGATTTATACATGTTTAATAATTAAAGTGTTCAATAAAAACAGATTTTCATATTTTAGGCCTAATACCTATATTTAGCTATGAACTGCGCTACAAAAATTTATTCACTTTTTTGTTAAATGCCATTTCACTTTAGAAAAAAGCCGAATTATTGTTCAAGGCGCAAAACTTTAGTATCATAACAACCCTGATACAAAAAAATTCATAAGAAAAAATTCAACTTATTCCTAAGTTAAGAAAAAATACAACTCCGAACTTCACAGAAAAAAGATTTCATAAAATTCAGTAGACTGGATAAGTTATACTTGAAATGTAAGTTTTTTTCTAAATTGCGATAAGTAATTAAAAAATGGTTCTCACAACTACACGTAGTTTTTTTATGTTTTATGGAGCAAACCTTATATGTCTAGACGATTTCTAAATGTGATGTATGGAAATAGTGCATATCATTCCAATAAATATATTGCACATGCGTAGGTGAGTTTATTTGTTCATTTGTATTATTTTCATGCCTCAATTACTCAACCAAATTCAATGAAAATTTTCATAAAAATTGCATTTATCATGGAAATTAATATGGAATAATACAACCAAATTTTTTTGTAATTAGTAATTAATTTCATCCCTTTAAGAACGTGGACGCGAATATAAGTTTCTGCGTATCTAAAATTTAGACATTCCTGTTAGTGGCAAAAATTCAATTTTTCAAAGAATTTTTTTAAGTTTACCCTCATTTTCCTACTTTCATGCTACACGAAGGCAGCAAAGCGAATGGTCAAAGCGAGTTGAAAATAACAAATCTTTTTTTCAATATTTTTTAAATTTATTTCTTTTCCATACTGGTTTCCCAAAATAAAGCTTTTACATAAGTATCTAAAATTTTAACTTGTCGCAAAGAACTGGAAAACCTCAAGGTCCTAAAGTAAAAGAATCGGCGAGAGTTAAAAGTATGTAAATGTATGTATGGTTTACGTTCAGTGTACCTGTTTGGTAAAATATTTACTTAAAAATTTTAAACAGGTCAAAGGTTTTATGCAACTTTATCTACGAAATAAGGAATCCAGGTGTTCAGGGTTAAACCCAGTGTTTGGGGTACTATTTATATGTCCATGTATTCCAATTTTTAACAGAAAAGACGTAGACCAACATTGTTCTGGGTAACCTCTGTTTACTCGTGGTGAACAGATTTAAAAGAAGGATATTTCGATCGAGCAAAAAACTTAGCTGGTTTCACTAATTTGAACTAGAAAAAGTTATTCATTGTTACGTGGATAAAATTTTGTTTTAATATTAAAAATTTTATTATTTTTATCACATAGTACTTTAGAAAAACTATCAATAAATCAAAATCAATAGTAAGTCACAAAAAAGTGTGAAGGAGTTGACAAAAACAATGAACTCATTTATAATGAGCCATAATTTATAATGAGTATTATAGAAAAGTTTACGATACTTTTTACATCGTTAATTTTTTCGATTCGATTCGATTTTGATAATCTATTTGTTATTTTTTTTAATAATTTCACATAAGAAGGTTGAAACCATATTTAAAAAGCAAAAAAGATCAGAATGAAACAAATTAAATATTTCATAAACTAGTGGATGTAAAAATGTTATCTCGAATACTTCACGGCCTGTTTTTTTTATTGTTTACGTAAGTAAACTTTCCTATAATTTCCTATCTTTCCTATCATCGAAATTATTTGTTTTGAAACTACCCACGCCCGCGACTTCATCTAGATGATTAGTAATTTTTTTTTGGATTGGATAATGAAACAGATTTAGGGGATTTATATATTTAAGACCCAAAAGAACCATGTAGTTATATTTTTGAGGATGAATATGCTGATACACCTAACCAATTTTCTTAAAGAAACATTTAAATTTTCCATATTTATTTACCAACTAAGCGAGTTGTATTGAATGCAATGTAGTGATTTTTTGGTTAAATGTTGACTTTCCTTTTGTTGACAGTTATTCAGTGTCACGAGTATATTTATCCCTAAGTAAGAAGTACGCCACTATATTATACCTTACACATGGTATTCATAGCACCTAGGTGGACACTAATTCCACTTTAAGGGGTGATTATGTGATTACGTATAATCATTTCCATTTAAATTTTTGGAAAAGTATTCCCCTTAAATTTTTTTGACAAAATACTCGTTATTGAATTTACGTAATCCTCCTCAAATACAAATTTACGAACCAGTAATATTCTGAATTTTTGCAGGTAGAAGAAGAATGTTATAGTCAATATATTTAATCATTCTAAATTTTTAGGCTTTTAGAATCTTTAGGGCTTTTAGGAAAAATATTAGCATTCTTATTATTAAGAAAACAGACAAGTTTCTTTAAAATGACTGAAATAATTGGATAATTATTCTTAAACTGTGACCGTTGGAATATCTAGAATTACCAATTGTTTATAACATAAAAGACATAAAAGGTATTTATGTGAATTGAACCCTAATGTAGTTTGGTCCTCCACCTGTGGCAGATAGGCATTATGAATTATTGTTTTTAATTTGATTGTTTTAACATTTAGGATATAAAAATTATGGTATTAAATATAGTGATTTCCAACATAGACCAACATAAAATAAAAAATGATCGCGATTGTGAGTTTCGACCTTACTATGACCGAAATAAAATTAAAATAATTTCTAAAATTCCATATAATTCCATACATTTTTACACAAAAACTAATAAGATTCCATGGCTAAATAAGTTTAATGTAATACAACAATTATCTAAGTTAGAAAATCTGCCAATCGCGGGTTAAATTTAACAATTATGTAAATTAGAAAATCTGAAAGATACTGATTGGACTTGCGCGATAATTATTTCGTTTTACATATTCAATTAAATTTTCTTTATATATACCTGTTGGCGGTTGGATAATGTATACTTTGTGATTCATTTGATTGTTGTTCATTTTTTGATTATTAAAAAGCATTTAGAACAAAAGGAGTGAACTTATCTTTTTTCCTTACACGAGAGAAACAAAAGTGTTTCGGTGGCTTATTCAAACCAGTTCTGCTTTTTTCAGTAATATTTTTAAGAAATTTTTCAATGTGATGTACTATAACTTACTTTCGTTTGGTTGTGATACAAATTATAATCGTAACAAACATTGGATATTTACGTGAAACAATATCTAATAAATAAAAATAAATAAATTACGCAAATTAAGACTAAGAAATTACGCAATTAAAAAGGGAACTAAAAAGTTGGGACAAACTAAATTATATAGATTAAATGGATGAAAGCAGTGATGGAACAAAGTCGTACAATTTAAATATGTACTGTCCATAGCCATATAATAAATTAACCATAACTATAGTATTCGCGTTGGTGTAACCCAATCGTACGAATTTACCGGTGCTCATACTAACAATGATTTTACGTAATCGCATAATCACCAGATGGAAAAAGGTTAGTTATATCCTACAAATGTGTGCAATGAAATGGCCGTCGCATTTGCTTGTTGTGTCGTAAGCAAAATCAGGCGAATCAAATTATCATTTTTCTTTGATGAGGACAACATTAAAACTTTGTTAGTACTCTAACCAAATATATAGTAACTGGTAAGGGTCATTAACTATTAATTTCATTATGAACCAAGTTTTTTGAACTAATGAATGAGTAATCCCCTACTAAAATTAGACAACAAAAATTAACCTTGTATATGCATAATATTGTAACTATAATAAGAATATGTGATAACGAATCTTGGATCTAAAGAAGAAATATGAAAGTAAATTGAACTAAGTGTTCCTCACCCTTACTTACTAAATATTCTTATCTATTAAACATTTTTTGTACATACCAAACGTACTAAAGAGTAATTCGCAGATAGTGTCATCGTTAAAACTGATGGGCATTTTCACGTCGATACGGCTCACGGTTACGCTCGTATCGTCAAATTGTTTGCATTTTGATTTACTTTTGTATCAAGTTAATACACGGTTGCAGCATTTCTAAGAATTTAAAAGAATTTAATAGATTCGGCTAATTTAAAAACACAGTGACATTTATAATTTTTTATATTTATTTTTCACACATATTCGTGCCAATAAAAAGGCAATTTCTGAATAAAATTATAATTTATCGAACAGATGTGACCACAAATTTATATAAAAATTACAAAATATGATGACAATAAATGGGAAGGAATCATACATTTTGTGTGATGAAAAATTATCAAAATTTTTTTGTTTTGCAAAAAATTAATTTAGTAAAATACAAATTATATGCAAATATAACCATGAATAATTATCGATATAAGTTCGTCATGTTGAAATATATTAAAAATGGTATAATTCCTTTTTATTTTCAACTTATTACGTTACCTAACACCGTTTATTTAAAAGGTCGTAGATATTAAATTCGCACGCACATCACACCTATTTGATATGGACTTCATGCATGTACGCAAACGCGTTAAACTGTTAACGTTAAATAACATGCGGTTTCAGATTCTATGAATCTTTGCTAATAATTTCGTTGTATTACCATATACAGGTTGGTACCTGAAGATATTGTAATACAACGAAACCTAGGTCGTGGTAAAGAAATGAAAGAACGTAGAAATAATACGACATCACGTAGTTTCATTTAATTGTGAAGATATTTTATATTATGGTATTTGAACTGCTAGAAAAGTCCATATTTAAGCTGCTAAGTACACATGTTAGTATTATTGTTGATCAATTTGTAGCGTAAGTAAGCTATTCCATTTTTAAATAGTTTTTTAAGGTGGATCTGATTTCGCAGAGAGTATCACTTAAGTTTTCATTTACTTCACGTGTTTAAATTTTATTATGAATTTTACAATATTTCCAAAAAACGTAGATAATGGTACATTTGTTACCTGTAAAATTCAAAACTTAAAGTAAATTTTTGATAAAAAAGCATGCCAATTTGTAAAAATGAAATATTCTAATATTATGTGTAGCAATAAATCGATCATAAAGTATTCAAAATTATAAGTAAATCAAAGACATCAAAGCCGAATGCTGAGTACTTAATACTCACAGTAGACATCCCCTCAATAGACATTGACAAATACAAGCTGAACAAATAGACACGTTTCTTTGTAGCTTTTGACGGGAATTTTGCTACTCATGCACCTCCGCTCAGTTGGAGTACCTCATTTTAAGACACTTATCCATAGCGCTGACTTTGATCACAGAGCTGTGTAGCAATTATAAACACAGAAGTTTTTGATGAGTTCAAACGAAAGTGCAACCTCAGCGGCGGGCTTGTAAGGACAGAGGGTGTTAATTAAAAAGTGGTGAAACCTTGATAGCTATTCACCCTTCGAAAGTGCAGAATGTTTAAAATACATGCGAGGTACTCTGCTGAAGTAGATTATATATATATATATATATATATATATATATATATATATATATATATATATATGTATATAGAAATCATGTTTCTAAAATAAAAACTAAACTTGACTGGTACGACCTCTAAATATTCAGATCAGACAATACATGAAAAATAGTTATTAATATTCATATTAATTGTATGAAAAAATAAATATTAATTGTTTATGTACATGCCATGTAGTTATCAAAGATTTTAGTCGACATCAGGTTTTCAGACATGTTTATGTCACCCATTATAAATGGGTAAATATAATTTAGTCAGTAACATCGGTACAATAAGCTTTGTTACCTAAATATTCCAAAAATATGAATGGGGTAGAATGATAATAAATGGCTTTTGTAACTTTCAAATCCCAGTTTCATGGTTCCGATATTGCTGAGAATATTTCAAAAGAATATAACTGTCTTTATTCTAGCACATTTTTAGCGTATGTCATTTAAACGTTCGCCACAGTGAGTGCATCAGCGCTGCACATAAGATTTATATAAAGTTATAATATATTTCTTACAAGACACATTTTACAGTTGTTTTAAGCCTATAACGACTAATTAAAATGATCCTTAATAAAAAGTCACGTATAGTTCCGGAAAAGGCAAATAGACAGAAAGGTACCCTAAATCTTGCTTAAGTCTTCTGTTTTATGAATTTTTGCGTAATAATTTTGAATATGCAGACAGCTAAAACATAAATAAAAAACTATCTTTCAAGGTCATATCCGAATGGAATTACTACGGACCGATTAATTATTGGAATAAATAATAAATTGTTTTGTTGATTTACTACTATAGTTCTCCTAGCCACGAAAACTATGCATTTCGGCACACCTACTATTTCACATGTACCTTAATAATGGTTCAATGAAGCTAACACGATAATATCCTACGAATTATTCCAAAAATGAAAAAATTACGTACGATTTCTTGATTGGTATTGCATCACGAAACGACTCTTCAAGAAAATTCAGTTTTATTTATGTGCACATATTGTATATAAGAACGACATAAAAGCCCACCGAAACGTTTTCCGCGGCAAACTATGAATTTTCATGCAATAGAATTTAATTTGTAACATATCACTCCCTTACAAGATATCATTCCACAAGCGTCAATGAGCACGCATCTTATATATATATATATATATATATATATATATGTGTGTGTGTGTATATATGTATGTATATATATATATATATATATATATATATATACATATATACATATTATATTATACCTCTCTTCTAGATTTGCCACAACGTATTTGAAAACTATACATGGTTGGAGCTTAAACGTGACGGGACGTGTGGAAATTCTTATTAGAGACAAGAGATGATGTGGAAGTAGCCTTTTATTCTTTGATTCGTATACGGGGTTATGAAACACAGAGGTAAAACTTAAATTTAGGCACATATTCATTTACTTATAATTTTCCTAAATATTGACATCTTGCTATGTTACGCGTGTTTTTTTTACAGATAGAGGAAGTTATTTCAAGCATCCACGAGGTAATACTATATCAAATACGAGAGCGTAACTACTAGCGTTCAGCATATGTAATTTTAATTAATTTTTGGTAATTATTTTCAGAAAAACGATTCTCTTCATTTTCTTACAAGTCCGTCTTATGGAGTCATTCTTTATTACCTGAACGAAGTTAAGACATAAGATAATAAGTTTTGATAATTTCCTAAAAGAATGGAAGAAGTTTCTCCGAGATAATGACCTATTTCAAACAAAACAGATGAAAATCTTTCTTAATCATAGATGACGAACTTTTTATATGTATTTGCAGCAGCCAATGTTTAACTTACTTCGGTTACTTTTTATGTTATATCGGTTAAACAAATTAAAAAAAAGTTTAGGTTAATTTATAAAATATTTCAGTATTGAATTACAAATATTTTAATATTAAAATATTCTATTGGTTAATTATCTGGGTTTTGGATAGGCCTATGAATAGGTTAATACGGGCTTAGATAGGCTGTTTCATTTTATCGAAAAGAAAGAATTAACTTATCCAAAATATTCAACAGGTATTGCAAAATTCAGAAAAAGGCATATTATTTCGTTATTTTTGGATTGAAAACAAATAAAATATATTAAAATGTATATAAATACCGAGAAAAAAGTTATAGCATGCATTCAATACTTTCTAGGTAAAAGAATTTAACTAAACTATTTTGATAAATGTAGTATTATAACAATATGACGTATGTAGTAAGCGGTCATCATTCCAATCTAAGAAAGGGGCGACAATCAGGAATGTAAAAATAATCGTGGCATTATCTTATCTTTAGTCATGAACAAAGTTTTTACAACAAATATATAATCAAGATTTCCAGAACAGAGAGCAGAAAAGTCGAGAGGAATAAGCGGAATTCCGATCAAGGCGAGGCTATACAGTCCATGTCTTTTCTTTGTGCCACTTTGTAAAGGAACAAATAATATGTGGAAAAAGGACTATCATCGTCTTCATTAATTTCCATTCTACATTCGATTTCATTCATTTACGAGTACTCTGGAAAGCATTGGAAGCGGTACAAATTCTTCTGAAAGTTATATTGTACAAGCATACAGTGGATCTACCCGCCAAATGCAAATCCGGAATGAATTATTAAATGAGTTTGCCATCATAACTGAAGTCCGTCAAGCAGGTGTGGACTCACATCTGCTTTTCAACATTGTGGTAGTCGCTATTATGTGGAAAGATTTAGAGAACATGTGCGGCATCCACGTAAATGACAGGCAACATTTGATATTGGCTGATAACAGCGCTGTGACTTTTGATAATGTCATTGGAGCCATCGACATCCTAAATAACATCGCTACAACCTCGGCTTTACGCAGTCTGAAAATGAATACCTAAAAGACATAGATCGAGAAGAAAGACAGACCGGCATCCTTCATTTCGGCTGGCTTCGACAAGTTCAGGTCTTCAAATATTAAGGACCGCTGATCGGAAGAAGTAAATCGCCTCCTCTGCCCACATCCATTCCCAAATCGATCAAGTATCCGGCGCATCCACTCGGCTGAAAATTGTGTCCATGAAGAATAAAAAACATCACATCTCCGATTACGACTATGATTCGCCTCTTTCGGACACTCATCTTGCCAGTCCTTCTCTACGACTCAAATAAATGGTTCTTTTCTAAACGGTTCTCAATGCACTTGAAGTTTTCCAAATGCAATATCTTCGGCAGATCCTCAGAGTTTAACTCCACAACCGTTTCACAAATTAAAACATCCGATTTCATTGTCGGAATTCATCAAACATGAAGTTAATTAGCGTCGTCTAAAATGGTTCGGGCACTTGAGCGAGATCCGGCTTCCTTACCAGCTTGTATGGAGAATACACTTGATGAATTGTGGCACATTAAAAAACATGGTTGAAACAAGTCGAGATAGACCTTAAAAAATAAAGAAATAACTTTTATGAAGCGGAAATCGTGGCTGACCGGAGAAAGCGAAGAAAAATGGTCCAAAGAGCTCATGAATCAGTGGCATCAATAGCTTTGGGGTCGCCTTCAACCAGGGAGGGGGGGGGGCAATAAGAGACTATTCTTTCGATGAGAAGGGAGCTGTGAAACAATTTTGTTTAAAAATATGCTTGCTTGTTAAATATTTTAAGCTATCGCAATTATTGTTTGCAAAAATTAATATACTTCTGAAAATAATATGATGCATTGTTAGTTAACTCAATTTATTTCATTTATATATAAACCTACGTTAACTTACATATGTTAACATGTTTGGACACAAATAAATATGCCAAATGTTGGCCGTGTATGTGTATTTAATAGGAGTTTGCTCACTATTGAATATATTTGTGTTAAGCATTGTTAAACTCCACTCAACGGGGCCCTGAAGTCTCGCTGCAGCCGTTCGCCGTAGACTGTATCGTATTGTCACAATTGTAAAAAGTTTCGTGTCTTACAAGAACAAACAAACGCACAGTTTTTCTTGCGCGACTGTTATGAGTTACCAGGTAAAAAATAAGGTAAAAAATACATCTCTTTAGTATTAAAGAGAATTTAACTAATAAGTTGAATATGACGGTATATAAAATGTATATAAATTTGCAACCGTTATATGTATAACATTAGACACGTACACCACAGAAGCAAGTTTTTGGAGCTATTGCATTACATTAAAATTAGTTTATTAAACGGTGAAAAGAATCACTGGGAAATGAAGAAATCATCGGCTCTACGTTCAAAGCTCTCATGTGAACAAGTTGTTTAAAAATTTAACCAAGTTCTCAATTTTCTACCCCATTCAGAAAGTTGTCATTTTTAGTATTGTGGATGTA
Source organism: Druceiella hillmani (assembly GCA_039881145.1). Classification (NCBI taxonomy): domain Eukaryota; kingdom Metazoa; phylum Arthropoda; class Insecta; order Lepidoptera; family Hepialidae; genus Druceiella; species Druceiella hillmani. The sequence continues at coordinate 870,315 of JAYKKI010000018.1, read as the reverse complement.
CGTATGTTAAAAGAATTTTACTGGCTTCATTGCATTTCATAGTTTTCGTCATTCTTGGTTATTACAATAATGCATTATTAAAGGTGCCATAGATGTTCCCTATAATTTATATTATTTTTTTCTGTGATTAAAATACATATTAATAAAACGGCAAGAAATAAACATAGGCTCTGGACATGAAACTCCAAAAGGGCGTTCTAAAATCATCATTAACAATCGTGTGTATTTCTCTTATAGATATCTTATGATGAGGATAACATCTTTAATTGCTTGCTACTGAAGCTATCTACCGCTAAATTATAACCTTATACATCAACAACAACTTTTACTCTACTCATCTCGAATACTGTTATCGGACTGAAAGCGAATTACCTGCGCTGACAAGTAATTCATGTTGTGTCATAATTTCCTGTTTTGTACCGGGTACGGTGCAATTTCCTTTATTATTGTGTAATGTAGAAGCGTGTGACGGTATTCAAACGGAGCAAACATGCCCCTATTTTGCTGCCGGTCGATAAAAGCTCATTGGAAAGTTCATGATACATAGATATTACGAGCTTAAAGCCATTTAGCTTTATTTCTTCCTAACAAATATCTAACGATTAAAAAATAAAACTATGTTGTAATGGATCGTTGTTCATATTCTTTATGAAGTAAGCTGCCTGTAAGCTAGTCATTAGAATTGCATCAGGTTCACTTTGCAACAAAACTGCAGATCATGATAAAGAAATAGAAACAAAAAAGCAAAAATTCAATATTGCATAGTTAAAAAAACTGCTATTACTTATGGGAAACCAATAAAGTATTCGGTTCCTTCAACTTTAAATATATATATATATATCTATTGAAAATCAAATACCTGTTTAATGCTAGGTTTTTTGCCCCTTATTACTGACTTAAGCTTCGTAAATTTGTAAACTTTTATTTAGACATATTATTAGATTTATTTAGATTATACCCGTTGAATTTTCCAATAATACTACAGATTTAGTGAGCGAGATATTATCGAGCCGGGGACAATCAACAACTGAATTTTAGATGATATCAAGTTAAATTGCAAATTGACTCATTTAGTGACTCGTTTTCAAATCATTATTTAAAAATTAATGACAAAATTATATTATTTTTACTGATTTTTTATTTTTGGATTTTTTTTGACGATATATCCTAAAATACTTACTACGAATTTAAGTTCTGTTTTTTTATACTGAATGTATATTTTTTTTATTGAAATCTTATTCAGTTTCATCATGACTCAATTCAGTAGTTTGTCAGAGAATGTTAACCGATATTGAGGGAAACGTTATTTGAATTTTAATTTATTTTCTGCAAAAATTCACATATTTCTACAAAGTAATTTCTACCAACGATAAATTAATAATGACTCCAAAGGAATTACCTTCATAAAATTTTAGTTATACCTCTGCTTCGTGTTTTGAAATAAATGCAGTATGTATTTTTACTAAGTAGCGTCACTTCCCAACACTCGCAAATGTCTATTTATACCAATTAGAACTTTCGAAAATTTTCGAAGATATAATGTAGTTTTAACATGGCAATATATTTATGTTTATTATGCAGTGTACATCAGTTATTTATTTTAATTTTTGTAATACATTCTCTAGTTAGTGAAATTAGTGAAAATGTCCTTTGTTAGTGCGAGCGAATATTTGGACATGATTTAAGTATATGCCGAATGCAATGCATTAAGGTACAAGGATTTACATTTATCTTTATGCATTGCATTAGACATTAAACAAGTACATAAATATATTCCAAAACAAAATTATTTGAATTTTAGTTATTGAGTACGCGTGCACAAACTAATTTTCAAATACCAATATGGATGTCATAAAACGAAACGTATACTTAGTAAATGAATAAATAAAAAAAATATGCAAGTGAATAAATGTTTTGTCAGTATGTTAAATTACATGTACTCGCATACATTTTTGAATTTATTTTTCAATAATCATATAATTGTTGTAAAGATAATTAGAATCATATTAAATTAAGCTAAGTGGCTCTGCTTCACTAAAAGTTAAATATTAATTTATATGAAAAAGTTTAAATATTTTCAGTACAAAATACCTTATAGATTATTTATTTTCCTAGGTTTTTTTATATATTTCATTATGCAAATATGAATAAATATAAATATTTTCGGCATAAAATGAACGCGGATTGCGCCAATAAATCACCGTTATTTAAAGTACATATTTCAAATACGAATTCCTCCATTAGGTGGTTAGAGAAATGTGAATTCCCTGCCAATTGTTTAACTCAACAGCAAATCCATTTCCGAGTGTCAGTTCAGTTTGACAATAGCTGATGGAAAATTCGACGAAAAATTTGTAGTTATTTTGTAACAGTTATGGTTTTTCATTTGGTTCAGATATTATTTATATTATATTTTGATTCGAGGTGAGATATAATATTTAATAAATTCAGAGGTATCTTTCTGTGAAATCGAGAGGTTACCAATCTATTGTGTGAATCTAATTGCTAGTAATTTATTTTAATTTTTTCACTTTCTTTATTTAAAACAAATAGATATGACATAAATTTTCCATGTATATTTTCAATAATATCATAAGCTGTATTTGTATTTCATAATAGTTATTTATATAACGACGGAAGGAGGGGAAACTAAACTATACAAAAAGCTTAATTCAATACAGAAATCTTTCATATGGTCTTAATATTTCCAAATAAGCTCAATAAACACTGCTCTTTTTCAATTGCGCATTGTTTAAGGTAGTTAACTCTTAAAATAGGTGTGATGTCAGTTTAAAATAATCATAGAAAAAATTATGTTAAATAAAATAATATGTTCAAAGGATTGTAATTTTATATTAGCATTGAGATTGATACAATTCAATAAAATAAAAACATAAAATACTGCAATTAACTGAAACACCTAAGACCAAATTATTTCACTCCCAAATAAACGTTAAGGTGCTTCTTGAAGTTTTTTGTGATTATCCGCTTCGATTATTTTCTGCATCATTTGATTAGTTAATTTGTATTCTATAAAACATTTAAATTATTCTATTTAGTGATAATAAAAAAAAACCAAGGATCATCTATGATAAAACAAAAGGTTATTAACTATATGTCATTGAATATTTTTGAAGTTAACTAACATAATATTACTCACGGCTGAAGAAAATTTTTTATTTATATTTATTACTTTTAAGAAAATATTGCATGTTACTCCAGTTACTGAATGTGTCGATATACGTAACCAGGAAATTTCCTCTAAATCTAAATATTCTCTTACTATATGACTGTGTTGTAATTATTGTTGACATTCTTCAAGGACCATCATTCTTCGTTCCTTAAGCATGGGTCATATATGCTCATTATTAAATTCTATAGTGAGATGTTCGTGGTTTTGTATCAGGTTGGCATTGAAACTTTGTAGGAATACATCCTAGTTTCATATATACTTGTAGCTCTGACCTCATAAAATAATACTGCATATAATTTTCCACATCTTTATCAGTGAAATTGATAAAGAATGACAACAAAGAGCAAATCAAACATAAACTCAACAATAATTTACTTATTATCAAACACTTGTTTCACCCCAAACAAAACGTTTGTTATGTCCCTCTCAATATATTGTAAATACTTACATTAAAGTGGTATTTACAGAAACAAATTGGTAAATTCCTAATTATAACTGCTGGGTCTTGCCATAAGAGCCACTTTTTTTTTTGAACGTAAACTAATAATCTGTTAGGTGTTTTTATTGATATTTGTTTTTGCACACCACTTGTAAACATCGAATTCGTCTTTCGCACACGAAATATGCAATATAATATATATATATATATATATATATATATATATATATATATATATATATATAAATATATATATATATATATATATATATATATATATAAATATATATATATATATATATATTTCTTTTTTTTTTTTTTTTCATCGTTGAACATTGACACAATGCAATGTTCACTTAGGTGTGACGTCACAAGAGGTTAGAATTAGGGCAAAATTTTAAGTGGTAGAAAAAAATACAATGATTTGCTATTAAATTTTAGTTCATGGCTCAAATAATGTTATTTTTGGAAATAAGAGACGCATATATCCGTTACAAAAAGGGATTTAAAAACTTGTCATCATGATTGTTATGGTAAATGATATTTAATACATATATTGAAAATACGTTTTTAGGTGGATTCAATTTTTTCCGTGTTTAACAAAAATGCTACTTAATTTCTTTAAATTTTACGTCTTTGTAATAACCAAGTTCAAATTCTATTCATTAACTTATCATATTTTTTGATTGTCAAACTGAACTTGTAAATAACGCGTAAATTTCAAGGTCATTTAATCATAAATGTAAAATATATTATTTACTTTAATAGCATTAATAATACGTTGACACAAGTATATCGAAATGTTTACCTGAAATTTTTCCATTCATAAATTTATGTAAAAGTGTTTGTAAATATTTGCTCAACTTATTGGATGACGACCATAATAAGGACATATTCTATAAGAGGCTACAACATTATAGGCGGTTTTATTTTAAGGCCATTAAGGGCAAAGATGGCGAAGAAAACTATAAAACTTCTAAATTAAAATGTGTGTTGTGATGTTTACAACTAAACTTTGGGTAAACTTTTGGTCTTTGCATTTATTTATGTTATTTATAAATATGCCATTAAAGATAATATAACCCTTACATAGAAATTATAATTTAATTCCTAAATTAAGAAACAGAAAATTTCATCTGATTATTCATTCCTATCGTTCTGATAGGATCATAAAATTGGATGTTAAAAGTTATTCTCATATATATTATTGTTGCATATCGTTACATATACACATATATATCATTGCCTATTTTCCAAATATCTAATGGACAAAGTCTCATACAAAACTTATCTATTTTATTATACAATTTGACGGATTGAACACGTTTTAAGAATTTATCCCAAAGGATTATACCTTTTTTTAATCAGCTCTTTAGTTTAGGAAAATATACACCACTTTCTAAAGTTATCCAATTCCACCAACTACGGTCACCAGTTTATAAAACTCTAAATAACTGCCCATCCGACACTTACTTGATTTACTTACTGGAAAGCTAACACCCACGCGCGTATGTAATTCCATTTACCTCAAGTGTACCCGCCCCGGACGTTGCCTCTGCAACCTTCATTCATTATTATTTAATTGTGAAATCCGACAACGCAAAAGTGCGTAGGCAGTAGGGTTTGTACGACCTCGAAATGGTCATTTGGGACGCTCACAAAAAGTAAATAATAATAGTGCAAAGTATTTCGCCCACATCTGCAACTTGAGCTTTCATGACAATAATCAGAGCAGAGGAGGCAGAGGTCGACAGTCTCATGTTACTAGAATTAAGTGACATTAAAATGGACCGATATTTCAAACTACTTAGTTTGAATAATATTACGATATGATATAGATACGTTACTCTGCAGTTATGTATTTTCAATGTCAAAAAGTAGGTATTGCAAAATGGAAATATTGAATTCAGGTAAAAAACAAACAACTGTTTTCTCATTTATAGTTCGATCATTCATATTTCGCATTTATATTTGATATAAGGTAGATATAATTGAGTGTCGATATGAAATCAAAATAATAATATTTTACGACTATCAGATATAGTCGTAAAATATTATTATTTTGATTGTTAATTGAAAATATTTTTCATTCGCAAAAATGTCTTCTTTATGACATCACTTAAATTTGTCAATAAAATGTGGAAATATTCTTTGGAACTGAAGCGTAACAAAATACATGACATCTAAATTTTATTCTAATACATTAATTTTCATAGGAACAGAATATTTTCAGTCATTGTATTAAAATATCTTAATGATTTAATATCCTTGATTTTAGAATAAAAGACCCATAGTAATCATAAAACACTCATTTCCATCAAATTAAAATATTTTTTATTTAATTTAAAGCTATTCCTTTTTCAGGGTTAAATATTTTCAAATATCTCAATTCAGTAAATTTGGAGAAAAATAGGACCATCTTTATTAAGTGCATGTATAGTAGAAAAGATATTTACGAAGTGAAAAATTTATATTTGTAGTTGTAATAATAAATGCCTAAATGTATAAGGAATCTTCTTAGTGTGAGGTCTACTCTTACTTGACAGATTTATACTTTTAATCATATGCATGTTTTGTCACTACTGCCATATTCCATCCATACAATAAAGTTCTAGTTACAAGCTATAATTGTGATAAGAAAGTATTTAAGACCTGTTTCCTTTGTATATATTAGCAACTGTAGCGTAGCAGACACCCACTGAATAGCGGGTGTGTCGGAAATTATAAAACAAATGATTGCCTTCAATTATTTATTATACAGAGAGCTCATTATATTGTTTATAATTAGATAATATATTGAAGTAACAGTTACATATTTCCAGTTTATTTTTTACTCGATTTTCATAACAAATTAATTTTATTAATATTGAAAAGGAATTTAAGTGAAGAAAAAAATGATAGATTTATATTTTTTTCTCAAAACTACTCCATCAATAATTGTCTCTAAGCTATTGGACGTCCTACGCTATTGGAATTGTACCAGTAACGTAAACACATGTTGTTATATGAGGACGTGTTTATTCCAGATTAAAATTATTATAATAAGCATCTAAGCTTATCATAAGGGAACTTACTAAGCAGATTTAAGCTTATTATAATGGAGCATTAGTTTGGTACTTAAGGTAGCAAAGTGTTTATTTAATAAACATAGCGCTACTTTAAAATCTCGAAAAAATGTTGGGAGAAATGTAGAAACTAGTGTAACTATGCTAATTTCGACAATGAGAGTCTCTGAAAGATTACTAAAGAAAACAGATTAACCAAGTTTTTGGAGAGATGTATTAAAAAGAAACACAGATAAGACATACGGAAAAATCTATTTTTTATCTCATAAAATAAGTTATATAATAGTTTTTTATGCGATCCATGTGCACAGGCCCTAATTTCTTCTTTAACGTAATGCCTGTATGGCCTTACCCACTTTTAATAGCTGGCAATGGAGCAGAAGAGAATATAAAAAAAGGAAAAGATTCTCCTTCCGTGAGTGTAATTTAACAAACACATAACAACCGAAGAATTCGTATATAGGTAGACAGACAGACATCACACATTTTCCTTAGAGGTTCTGTCTTGTAGATTTTGGCACATAAACTATGAAAATGTAGATAGACATAGGATGAAAAAATAACACTCATTTTTAAAATAATGTTAAAGTAAAATTTATATTAAATCGTAACTTTTGAAAAATAAAAATAAAAAATGCCTTTAATGATGCATTATTAGAGTCCGTTTTGCAATGTAAACTATGTTTCTATACAATTTCAATGGGACATGCATCTTGATAATATTTTAGGAAGCTAGCGGGAGAACACCTGTACAAAATTATTGTCCTTGAAGGCCTACTCATTCTGCTATTCAATCCGTTACGCTGACTTCCATAACTACGGGTAAATTATTGGAAATTATTACTTGTATGGATTCTTGGTTGATATTGTATCCTCCAACGATTTAAAAAGTAGGTGTAATCATATTTAGTTTGTGTATCCAATATGTAAAAATGATACCCTTTTCAGTCCTAAATTTAATCATCGTTTTTCATAAAATCAATTAGTTTTAAAAACACCCAAAATTATATCATGCTGCAGACTTTGACCTCATAAAGAAGCGAATTTAATTTATAGCAGGTCAACGCCGTATATTAACAAAATACACAAAAAATTAAACGTAAAAATTAAACTTTTTTAAGATGTATACCTAATTAAGATTTTATTTACCATAACCATTATTTACCACGGCCTAGGTTTCGTTGTATTACAACATCGTCAGTTGGGATATTAGCAAAGATTTTTGCTAATATCCCACCTGACGATGTTGTAATACAATGAAACCTACGTCGTTGTAAAGAAAGTAGAAATAATACTACATCACGTAGTTGCATTTTATTGTGGATAAATTTATGTATTCTTGCCAGTAAAGTGAGACAATCGGTCTAAACTATGGTAAGTTTGTTAACAAGCCTTTTATTGAATATTTGCTTCAGAGGGTAGTTTAGAAAATAGCTTTATGTACAGAATCTTTCAGCTGGAAACAATTTCGATATTTTAGAAATAAACTCACATAAAACCCTATTCGAGAAATAGAAGAATCTAATACAAAAATAATCAAAGGAAATTAATCATTAGGTGCTACCTATAATTTTACAATTTAATCTAAAGTTATGGAATATTTCAACCTGTTTTATTTGGAACCGGTCATAATCTTGACGAATTTTCTGCCATTCTTATTTCGGATCATTAAATATTTTGTATTTCTAAATCATCATGTGCAACAACGGTTGGGATTTATCTTGCTCTCTTCTCCAAGTCATTTTAAGTTAAAGGTAATGAAACAATAAAAAAATTAAAAAAATTAATTTATATTGAAATAATACCTTTAGTATTATTTCAATATAAATTAATTTTTTGGATTTTTTAAAATTCTGGATCTATTTTACATATGTATGGCAATATAGAAAGAGGATTTTTTATTTAATAACTGTGTGGCAATATAGAAAAAGGAAGTATCTTACGGAAAAAGAAAATATCTCTAAGACCATATAAAAGAAAGTAACTTTATTGGTTTATGTGCGAAAATTAATATTCGGAATATTGTTGAAATCCCTATGTTGGACGCTCATATTTAGTAATTTGACAGAAACTGATATCACTTGGATGGTTGAAATAAGTTCCTTATTCCCATTAAAGAAAACGAGTAAGTTTGCAAAGCCACAGTCGTTGTAAGGCAAGGTAGGGAAATTAAAAATAAATGAACACGTATGTAGGTCAAAGCTTCACGCCTGCGTTTTATCACTCTTACAAGCATCAAAGAGTAAAACGCTTCTTTGACATTTTCTCGCTTCTCTTGTAAGTATTTTCACGCGTCCGGTAATACTTGAGCTCCGAGTAGACACATTTTTGAGATATGTTGTAACAAACATAGAGATAGTGGAATAACATTTCTTAATTAGGTATACATCTTAAAAAAAGTTTAATTTTTACGTTTAATTTTTTGTGTATTTTGTTAATATACGGCGTTGACCTGTTATAAATTAAATTCGCTTCTTTATGAGGTCAAAGTCTGCAGCATGATATAATTTTGGGTGTTTTTAAAACTAATTGATTTTATGAAAAACGATGATTAAATTTAGGACTGAAAAGGGTATCATTTTTACATATTGGATACACAAACTAAATATGATTACACCTACTTTTTAAATCGTTGGAGGATACAATATCAACCAAGAATCCATACAAGTAATAATTTCCAATAATTTACCCGTAGTTATGGAAGTCAGCGTAACGGATTGAATAGCAGAATGAGTAGGCCTTCAAGGACAATAATTTTGTACAGGTGTTCTCCCGCTAGCTTCCTAAAATATTATCAAGATGCATGTCCCATTGAAATTGTATAGAAACATAGTTTACATTGCAAAACGGACTCTAATAATGCATCATTAAAGGCATTTTTTATTTTTATTTTTCAAAAGTTACGATTTAATATAAATTTTACTTTAACATTATTTTAAAAATGAGTGTTATTTTTTCATCCTATGTCTATCTACATTTTCATAGTTTATGTGCCAAAATCTACAAGACAGAACCTCTAAGGAAAATGTGTGATGTCTGTCTGTCTACCTATATACGAATTCTTCGGTTGTTATGTGTTTGTTAAATTACACTCACGGAAGGAGAATCTTTTCCTTTTTTTATATTCTCTTCTGCTCCATTGCCAGCTATTAAAAGTGGGTAAGGCCATACAGGCATTACGTTAAAGAAGAAATTAGGGCCTGTGCACATGGATCGCATAAAAAACTATTATATAACTTATTTTATGAGATAAAAAATAGATTTTTCCGTATGTCTTATCTGTGTTTCTTTTTAATACATCTCTCCAAAAACTTGGTTAATCTGTTTTCTTTAGTAATCTTTCAGAGACTCTCATTGTCGAAATTAGCATAGTTACACTAGTTTCTACATTTCTCCCAACATTTTTTCGAGATTTTAAAGTAGCGCTATGTTTATTAAATAAACACTTTGCTACCTTAAGTACCAAACTAATGCTCCATTATAATAAGCTTAAATCTGCTTAGTAAGTTCCCTTATGATAAGCTTAGATGCTTATTATAATAATTTTAATCTGGAATAAACACGTCCTCATATAACAACATGTGTTTACGTTACTGGTACAATTCCAATAGCGTAGGACGTCCAATAGCTTAGAGACAATTATTGATGGAGTAGTTTTGAGAAAAAAATATAAATCTATCATTTTTTTCTTCACTTAAATTCCTTTTCAATATTAATAAAATTAATTTGTTATGAAAATCGAGTAAAAAATAAACTGGAAATATGTAACTGTTACTTCAATATATTATCTAATTATAAACAATATAATGAGCTCTCTGTATAATAAATAATTGAAGGCAATCATTTGTTTTATAATTTCCGACACACCCGCTATTCAGTGGGTGTCTGCTACGCTACAGTTGCTAATATATACAAAGGAAACAGGTCTTAAATACTTTCTTATCACAATTATAGCTTGTAACTAGAACTTTATTGTATGGATGGAATATGGCAGTAGTGACAAAACATGCATATGATTAAAAGTATAAATCTGTCAAGTAAGAGTAGACCTCACACTAAGAAGATTCCTTATACATTTAGGCATTTATTATTACAACTACAAAATATTTCAATTAAACTACTTACAAATATAAATTTTTCACTTCGTAAATGTCTTTTCTACTTTGAGTGCATGTAGTACTCAATAAAGATGGTCTTATTTTTCTGCAAATTTACGGAATTGAGATATTTCGGCCTAGGTTTCGTTGTATTACAACATCGTCAGGTGGGATATTAGCAAAGATTTTTGCTAATATCCCACCTGACGACGTTGTAATACAATGAAACCTACGTCGTGGTAAAGAAAGTAGAAATAATACTACATCACGTAGTTTCATTTAATTTTGAATAATGAATTTCTACAAAATTAACGCCAAATATATTCAATACATAAATTTATATAAATTATTTGAAAAAATGTTCAATGTACCCTTCCCATTTCAAGAAAAATTAACAATATTAAGACAATAACAAAAAGAAAGAACAAGATTCGAGTAGACAAATAATTATTAGAGTAGTATAAGCATCACGAACATGAAAATAGTCTTATTTTACATACGATAAAGAAATATAAATAATTCGAAAAGTTAAGAAAAACCCACAGAATTATACAACTTTAAATCGAAAAGTATATAAAAGATGCAACTATTTACTAGAAGGAAGATAGATGTTATGAAATAGTAACTAAAGGGATTGTTGATCATAACAAAAAATTCGGGAAAGAATACGTTAAATATATCTGATCCACCATTGTAAGATTAAGAAACGAGGAAACTAAAAATGTTCTATATACAGGCTTACAGTTTATATGCCACGAACCCTTTAAAAGATTTTAGGAGAGATCATTAGCAACTAAATGACCCTAGATGACATTACACCAAAGTGTATCGTTATCGAGATATTGGCGGGGTTAAAGGACCCATTATATTCTTAGGAAAGATTAAAATGTAAATAAAATTTATTGAGATACAACAGTAAATAGAAAAACCGGTCAAATACGGCTAAACTCACACTACGAAGGTTCAGTACATATTTAGACACAAATATTTAAGGGTACATGATATTTATATTAAACTATCAATGTTCCTTTACGGAGTGTTGTAACCTCCGCCGACAACAGGCGCTTGAGGAAGGGATGGCTTTGTGCATACGACGTCACACTAATAGGCAAGGCTAATTCAGGTTGATGCGCTGTAATGAGTGAACGCGTTTATGGATTTCAGATATGTTGGCATTGGGTTATTAAAAGGAAGATATCTTTTGAAATATTAATGGAGTAATAGCGAATATGAATGAAGTTTGTGAATAAATGTGAGTATACTTAGATAATTTGGAAGAAAATTGTCTTTAGCCATTCGTTACAGACGTTGTCACTCTCAACTCACCTGACCATAACAACAATCGAGCCAAATCTCTTTTTTCAATATTTTGTACGAATTTACATATTATTAAACTAAGAAATTAAATTAAAACAATAAAAGACTACAAATTTAATGAAGCCAAGTTACTGACATATTTAACAGTTCATTTCTCCCGAAAACACCGAAGTATATCTTAAATTAATCGACCTTCAAATGAAAATATTCCCAGTTCATTACATTTATACGATGTCTATTTTTAGACCTATATAGAAACTTTTTGCGTTATATGTTCATATAATTTAGACCAATGTTTTTATAAATATCCTCAAAAATAAATGATCCTCAGTTCATACCACATGGATGCACACGCGTAACTCGGCGCTTAATACTGTCAATTATCTCTTGCTCCAAAATGACCTAAAGACATTCTTGTGGATCGATAATTACCAGAATAATTACTTCATTACTCATGATTAAGATATGTGCAGAATTACAAAATTTAAAATTATCCTTCCAGAACTATAACCTACTATGGAATATCATAATCTTTCAAAAAGTTGGGTAGAAATATAGGTGGATAAGTATATAGAGGCATTTCTCATAAGATTCAAAGTTATATGTCGATAATAAACGTTATGTATCAAATGTTCACTCTAACTATATTAGCCCTTTGAAACTAAGAAATCAAAATGTTGTTTCGATGGATTTCAAATACGTCAGGAGACTTAAAGCATGACAATTCCTAAAATTATCATTTCAATCAGTAATAGTGATTCTGATCTGATGATATTATGCTCGACTCTCAGATGCAATTGATAATGTTAGTGATTAAATAGAGATAAGGTTGGACCGGTTGTAATCACAAGCTGTATTAAGATATCAACATCGTTTAGTTTTCATTCGCTGACACATTTTTATTTATTTTACAAATATTGATTAAATATACTATAAATTGCATTGCTTTCACTGATAATTAAAACTGTTTCCGTTTACTTTGTAATTCCGCCAATTGCAATCTTAAGCACATAAAATTTGAAATAACCGCCCACCCTACACTTACTTAAATTACTTGTCCGAAAGCTAGTACCCACACGCATTTCATTCCATTTACCTCTCAAGTGTACCCAGCGCTGAACGTAGCGTGGCCTTAATTCATTATTATTTAATAGTGAAATTCGACGATACAAAAGTGCGTAGGCAGTGCGGCATTGTACAATGTCGAAATACTCATTTCGGATACCCGCAATAAGTAAATATTAATAGCGCGAAGCTATTTCGCCCACATCCGCAACCTGAATTGTCGTGATAATAACGAGATCGGAGGAAGCAGTAGTTCGATGCTCATATATTATAAGGACTGATATTCAGAACTACCTGTTAAATTAATTAGGTTTTATAAATAGTTTGTTCCATGTTGGGGGAATTTTTAATATCATTAAAAATGTTTTTTTGGTTTTGACTGGAAATTATATTAAATGTAAAAATAGTATTTTATTACGCCCTATTTTCAGGTTGTTGATAAATATTTTGAAATATTCGTGTACTGTAAAATATGTATCTACAATAATCAAATCTCCCGAAAAGCATAAAAACGTTGATATGTAATAATTGATAAGAATTGTTTAAATGTAAATTCAAAACTACGACTGCATCTATATGACAATAAAAAATATTTTTAACTTGTAAATTATTTTAAGTGTCACAACAATACAATTTTAAATTAAATGTATATAAAAGAGTGACTTTAAATTATTACTCCAATATTCAGTTCCTGAAGTGCATTCCATAAAGCTTTTAGTGAGCCTTTACCCTTCATATCTAAATAATAGCAATATCCCCTTCTTTATCATCGTAGTTACACTTTGAAAGGATTAAGGACCTGTTACATAATACGCTTTCACCTTTTAGTGTATCGCTTTGAAATACAATATACCTCAAAAGATTTGTTACGTTTAATGCGAACATTTCACGGAGTTTAACCTATTTTTGTGAACTGTTCAGTATATAATAAACTAGGTTATATTATTAGTTATACCTATATGGCTTATGTAAGTATAACTAATAATTTTTAAAGTACATAAATGTGTGTCAATCGCTCGAGTTATTTACTCGAGTTCATTGTCTAAGTGGCACCTATATTGATGTCTAATCATTTTAAAACACTTAACCCTAGCTTGAAATGTTTTGTCGTCCAATATTTTTCAGCTTTACTCTATAAAGATACGACCTTTCAACTTCATATACGGCCTTTAAACTTTATATTTTATTAAATTTTCCTCCAGCTAAAGTTTAATATATTTCGGATGCGATTGGCACTAGTACTGATGTCTAATATATTTTAAAATACTTGACCCTAACTTGAATTGTTTTCTCATCCAGTATTTTTCATCTTTACGATATAAAAATGTATATAAGACCTTTAAACTTCATATTTTAATCACTTTTCCTCTAGCTACTCTCAGCTGAAAAAATTATAAGCTGATAGTTTTTGGACGCGATTGGCACCTGTGGTGATGTCTAATACATTTTAAAATATTTAACCCTAACTTGAATTGTTTTATCGCCCAGTATTTTGCAACTTTATTCGATAAAGATGAATATACGGCCTTTCAGTTTCATATTTTAATTAATTTTCCACGAGCTACTCTCAGTCAAAATTACAATTTAATATTTTTCGGGTGCAATTGATTTCAGGCAAGATTTAATATGTATTTATGGTAAAAGTTAGCGGAGACCTAAGTCAACAACATTAATATATATGAACAATGCTTTTAATTTTTCACAACTTTTAATATGTCTATCAATCTAAGTAGCACTATATTTTACAATATTTCAGGATATAATAAAAATATTACATTTTTGCTGCAATTTAAAAATGCGTGTTAACTTGTTCCTATTGCATTGTACTGCTTAAATTATAAACCTGTATAACGTTAACACATTATGAAACTAAAATGATTATAATTAGATAATAGATTTTTTCCAGCAGACTTGCATTAATTTTTCAAACCTTTAGGAAATTGTCAGTTTATTTTACATGTTAAAATGATTTCAATTATATCTCATATTTTAAGTAAAAATTACCGACAAATTAAAGTAATTTTTTCATTTTAATCATATCTCTCTAAAAATGTCCAAACATTTTAATTCAGTTAATTTAAAAACAGAACAGTTAATTAATGGATAAGTTCAAATTGTTTCTCAAAAGCATAATGATTTGAAAATGTAAGTTGCATCTATATTAAATCTGAAAAACTTTCATGTCAGATATTTAAATCGATATATTAATATGTAAAGAGAAAACTATGTGCCATTTTTTAAGTATATTGAGTATAAGATTTGGCATAGTTAAAGTTTATATGGAGAAGGAGTACAGGAAGCTCAAATTTGTATATAATATTATTACAAATACATTAACGATTATTTGCTTACGTTCAGTAGAAATCGTCACCAATGAATTTAAAAATGTCAGATTGACTAAGATTAAATTTTAAATTTCATAGTTATTGCTGGGAATTAAGGTAGGAATCACGCTAATGATATATTTGTAAACGCTCTCAACTAACGTGATAGAACAAAATAAAAAAAAAACTACATGTATACTCGTTGCCAAAAACCTCAACAACGTTTAAACTTAAAAATGTAATGAATTACAGTCGAATTTCGACCACTGGGCGACCGCTAGTCTCAATAAATACACAAAGCATTTTGTGTTTTTGTTTAGTGTCCCTTTCCTTAAAAGGAAAAACGGTATATTATAAGTTCGTTCATGTATCATTTTCTTTATCTCACAGAGCCGACTTTTTGGGACATAGTTCAACGTAGATACTTAAAATTTAGCATAGTAATAAGTACGTAGTATTAAGTCATATATTTTGCACTAGTACTTTAAAGTATGCCCATATATCGTAATTTTTGAGCTGGTAAATTCTGTAATCGAATAATCCCCCTCCCCTCGTTAAACCAAAACTACTGAAGGAATTGTCTCCTGTAATTATTTTCCGAATTACTGAACAAAATGTTATACCATTTTTCACGTCTGTGAAAGATATACTAGTAAATATATTTACATGGAAAAACATTTAATTTACTTACACTACCAAGATTCCGATAATGTAATTTATATTCGCTTTTCAACGATTTGTATATATGTTATAAATTGTCTTTCCCAATTACATACGTAGAATCAGAAATGTAATGTTACTCGTCAGACATGTACTTGAAAAACGAGAACCGGAATCTCTTTAATTTCATCATCTCCGTCTCTCTGTCTGACCGTGTGAACAGATACACAGACATACGGCCATGATGAAATTCATGAAAATTCAATGCAAATTTGAAAGGTATGCTATGATGCCTTTAAATATAAATTCGATCGTAATGACCTCATCCTACATCAAACATTTTTCTGGCCTCAACACACTGGATGTCATAGAAAAGGTTTGTTATATTTTAATCGAAAACTCTATGTGCATTTCTTAGTACAATGTCTTCTTCTACAGACATGAATCTTGAAAGTATCAAATAATGTGTATCTTCCTATACCTAATCCTATCGAATGTTATTCAACCCTCCAATTAATTAAGTATGCATGTGAACAAGTGGACAACATGATAGCGCCATTTAATTACCACTACAATGAAAATCGTAAAAAATTTTCTGGAACGTAAATATACTGAAGAGATATGGGTAACACAGTTATTACGCGAAATTAGCGCTATACGAATACATACTTTATATTGGGTTAGAAATAATAAACTTTATAGTATATTTAACATTTATACAAATCACCTATTTCTCCAACATAATTAATAGTATTAAGAATATATTAACTTCCCGCATCACCATGATGTTGTGTTACACTTCATATGCACTACTTATATTAATTGCCCTTTTTTAATTTATGTCAATTGTGAGAAAGATGCAACTTTAATAATATTAACAAATACGATATTGGTTAACTTAAGGAATTTTAGTAATTTATCATATGTTCTTTAAAAGTTCAGAAGCCCTTCAAGGTGTGTTTTGTATGTAATCTGTTTAAAGTGAAGTGTAGGTTCTATATCGTTTTAAGACCTTTCTAACATTACTCCAAACGCGTATGTGACACTGAATTTACACTTTCTACCGACCCCCCCCTTCCAGTTATATGTATGGAGTGCCATCCCTAATACAATTTTTTTTCATAATCCCGATAAACGACTAATTTAAAAAACAGTAGTTCCTCAAGTTTCAGGGTTTAGGAAGAAATACCCCTGCTGCACTAGGACTGAGGAAATGCAATCTGGTTTTCAATATCAAGAATCTATACTTATGACCCACAATACTAATTGAAAATATCTGATCTTCAATTCTCATAATTTAAGCAGGCGGTATCTCCACAGCCTCAATACTGAGAAGTTGGAACCTAGAGTTTAGTAGCAGAGATTGAAAATACTAATTCAAAAACTGAAAATCCTTAATTTTCACGATTTAGGCAGTAACCTTTGCAGTAGCAGGTCAGAGGAGTTGGGACCCAGAGTTCAAAATAAGAGGTTCTACTTGAGACCTAAAATACTAATTTTAAACAGCTAATCTTCAAGTCTTACGATTTAATCTATTACTTCCCAAGCATCGAAAAAAAATTATTTTTTTGTTCAAATCTTTAAACTGAGGTCTAAGTGATAATGGGGATATGTGATCAAAAATTAAAAAAAGATCACTGTTTTAAGAAAATACATTTTATTTTGAAACTGTCTTCACAAACTTTTTAAAAATATAATTATAAAAACTGTTTATGTATGATAGGATATAAAGCAATCACTGCAAAGTGTCTTTTCGCATTTTTCACAAAAATTTAAAGATTTTTTTATAATCGCGCCCTTGGCAACTTCTTTGTTTGTCTCTTTTCATCATATAATGACCAAAATTATAAAAAAAACTTCCGAAGACCTCGGAGTAGGTTTACTTATCCGGCCTTCTGAACAAACCCTTCGTCTAAAATCTAGCAGAGGAATGGTTTCATTTTTATTTACCTGGTTGCAAATAATCCATGACAAAAGGCCAGTACCATTTCTTACCTCTGAAACGGATTAGATATTTAGAGATCCACCAATGTTTATCTACTCCTCTCAAGTTTTTATTGTAATTATTCATAGGGCTTAACTGATTTTACCTTTTACGTCTTAGAAAATTTGTTAGTTTTCACAAAAGGTTCAACAGTATCAAAATTATTCAAAAGACATACTACATTGTTATCATGCCGCGTCACACATATATTTCATTATTTTTATCAAAACGGTGATCGAAATTCCTTGCTCTTTCTTTTTTGTTTCTTGTATTGTCGTAATAATGTCGTCTTAGTCCTATGGTTGTCATTATGGGACACGTCTTAGTCCTATACTGTGGCCGTAGCTCTGAACCCTTAAGATTTTAAATCAATCTACGACGGCATATTACAGATAAAATACTGAGAAACTCATGATAAATAAATATAATGAAATGAATGCTGTTTCGCTCGCAGTACACCTTTTATTTCAATTTAATAAATATCTAAACAGCTAGATGCCACGTGCAATAAGTTGAGATGCAATGTGCAATTGCTCGATGTTCATTTTCTTTAGTTGTAAGTTGCTCGTAAGTTACCGATCGGAGTTGCATTAGGTGCAGTTTATATTACAACAGCATTTTGCATAAAAAATGTGAATAGAGAATGACGAAACCATAATAAAGTATAATAAACAGAACTACGATCACTTATATGAAAATAATAAATTTTCAATAAAAAAAAAATTTTAAAATTTAAGAAATGCCCATGTAGTGCATTTCTAACGGGTATTTGACCTTTAGTTCTTATGATTTAACCCAGTCTGGGAAAAATCCGCCCCTTCATGTCGTCGGCCAGCGAAGAGACGGTAAAACCCAGACCCTCGCTTGGCCCAACGGGCGGCGCCGAGTCCGCCCGCGGAACCACAGCCTAGTTAGGCCCGGCCTAAGGCCCTACCGTAAATGTTTACTTTAAGTAAATGTTTATTTGACGTTCCTATTTACCTCTAGATTTTTTACCGCTAATACATTGGCTTAATCTTCGGAAAGTTGTATTGAAATATATCTATATAATCTTGCTGTTTTGAAATATAATTACACTCGAGATATTTTCTTAAGAGCAAATCAATATGGAGGTAAAGAGTGAGATCTCGGAGAGCCGGTAGCTTGCATAAGAAAATTTTGTGCAGAATTAAATTAAATTCTGAATTGGTTTATATAGTGAGTAATTATAATTAATATTTATATTATAATTATAATTAGTCAATACACTTCATCCCTTCGCCCGTTATAGCCCCATATTTTCAAGAGCTTTATACTTATGCACACGAAATTTTGTAAGTTTATATTAAATATGAAACTAACAATAACTGCTTACCAAAAAATATAAAAATAGGTAACATACCCTACTCCACATGTAAAACGAGGACTATTTTTTTGCGCATTGAATGGGCGCATCCAAAAATGAAATTTAAGTCTTAATCACTTTTTTAACTTTGCAAAATGTTTCAACTTTTTTTTACATGACATGTTAATATATTAAAAATTTTTTTTAATATTTTTTAATTAATTTTTGAAAATAATTTAGAAATTGTTTCATATCTTTGGACAACCTGATTTTTCGTCCAAGACCCATATTTAATTTCAACACACTTTTGATAGTTTATTTCTTTTGAATCAAAATAATTTACTGTGGGCTATAGATAAAATATTATAATAGAAGAATATATTTGAATTTTCCAAATTTATTGATCTTTAAATAAACTATGGTGCAAACAGTAAGGCAGTTTTTATTTCATGCATTGCGTCAATAACTAAAGTAAAAAGAAATAATAAGTTTTTTTCTTATATTTGTAATGCATAGAAAAAAGTTTTATATATTCTCTGCTTAATTTTAGTCAAAATTGCTCTAAAAATAATTTCAAATACCAATTTTTTGGGGTTAAAGTTTTGAAACAATACCCATAACAATTTTAAAAGATACAGACCAGTACGAAACGCGTCTCGAAAATTGACTGTTTCTTTTAAATGATATATTTGCATATGCAGTCCTTGACTCACATAGAAGTGATAAGATATTATAAAGTCTCAAGGAATTTTCTTCGTAACATTTTTATAGTTCCTCTACTTCATGTTATGACATAAATTTTCTATCGCGGAGTTATATTACTAACTCATTCTATTTATATTTATTATTCTGTATTAATAATTATGAGTTACTGTATTAATTCTTTGATGAATCCGTACATTGTGATAATATATTAAAAAACTTATTAGCAAACGTTACTTGCGCGTGATAACAAAATCATACAAAATATTTCAAAGCAGTCCATAAAATATGATTATTAGATAAAAATAAAGAAATAATAATATGGTACATCATGCACATTATTATAAATTAAATTCTAAAGGATATCTTTCTAAAATGTTTCCAATGAATACTTGTACAGAGCAATAAATACTAGAGGGTAACTATATATACTGAATACATCAAAATTTAAGTTATTTGACTAAAACAATCCTGTAATAATGTTTTAATACCTATCCATAAACAAATGATATGTCTGAACGTTGAATTTCAAATTATTTAAATCGATGTATCAATATACCAAATTATTTCATATAATAGTTTCTGCAAAATACTATTGAGAATACCATGTGCTCTCAATAAAAAAAACTGGAGAAAATTTCATAAGTACAATATTTATAGCCTTTGTCATTATACTCAAGCTGTGAACGCGTTTACTCTCTTTAGGTGATAAGGATTTCCACTGACATATCTTAAGTAATTGAAGTGCACGTATACAATACAAATAAGACGGACAATCAGAAAATCACATTTATGAAAATGACTTTATCTCTATTATCTAATTAATATCAAACTGTTTGTTCCGATAAAAACTTTTAAATATACTTTTCAATCAATTATTGACCCCTATAAATATTAATATAATAAAGATAAGGGAGTCTTTGGACGTTTGTGTCACTTTTTCAATAAATATTTAAATAAAATATGGTTCTGAACTTTTTTTTACAAATAATCGTGCAGATAACCAAACTCAAACCGTGTTGCTGCCGAATAAAGATTTATGAACATCATATAAAAATGAATGTAATTTGTTTGTGTTAATATTGAGAATGTTACACATACGTTACAATTTATAGAAATTGGGATCTAAAATATATTGTCGTCTCACATTTTCCACCGTTGTAATATTAAATCCACTTGATTGATATCCGTTTAACTTACCAGGTGGGCAAGGCCCATATAAGTAATTATGTTCACCTTGTAAAGGCATTTATACAGCTGTGTATTGTTCCTGCATTAGTAATACTACATTTAATTAAAAATATACCCGGGTGTATTGTAGGATTTTCCTTTAGGGTATAGCCATGCACGGAGGGACATAATTATCCTAATTTATTTTGCGATGAAATTTATTTTGAAATGACAAATTGTATAATTTTATACTTTTACGATTATATCTATACGATTATGTATGCCGCCCGATAATTACGATTATATTATGCCGCCCGGCATTGAAAATAAGAGAATTATCTTCTGACTATATATAAAAAGCATAGACGAAATATCATTTTATTTATCAAATCCTTTTGTGGACAAAATATCAAAATGTGGAAAAGTAACATACTTGAGTCTTTCTTGCATTTAATAATAACGTATATTACGGTATAATTTTCAGCTCTCATTTTACATATTTTTCGTATAAAATATAATTTTAAAAAATTATTTCGAAAAAAAAATTACTTCGTTATATCTAGTTTCCATTAGTCCTCTTTCCTGTTACGTCCTCACAGTTTCTGCCGCTTTATAACTATGAGAATTAAATTATGGTAGATGCTTAGGTATGAATCTTAATTTTCTGTCTACCTTCGATCGTTTTCCCGGATAGACGTGCATTTCAAGCTTGAATTTTGTTATAAGAAATAATTTATAAATAAATTTTGGTTATAATATTAAACGTAAAAATGCCAAAGGTCGACATTGAAATAATGTTAAAGAATATCCTAAAACGTGTACAAAATTTGGAAAATGAATTTTGTATGTATCGAAAGAAGATGATGAACGATGAATTATTCTTAATTAAAAAGAAAAATTAATTCACTTTGCGACTGAAGTCGTTATTTAAAGAACTGGAAAGTAATTTTGCCAAGAACAAGAGCAAAATAGCACCATCGCCCCTCGTTCCCTCTACTCGCCCAATGAGACGATGGCATCACGACGGGCTAGGTCCATCGACGCTGTTGCTAGCAGCGATCAAACTAACTAGTAGATTGTCGAGTGCAATCGTCTGTAACAATGCCGAATGCTAGCGAATTCACGCGAAGTTTGTTCCTCCACCCCGGAACAGCTGTAAATCGAAGTGGTACGTCGAGAATCGCGTCGCCGTAAAACGGTGAAACGCGGTACGGGCAAAATTGACAATGATTTTTCAGTTGTCGCGCGCATGAAATTCATTCATTTTTTTATCTCACATCCGACTTAACGTCCCAATCGCTGACCAATTATATAAAAAAGTCTCCTTTTCGACCAATATTGAAAATTTTAAATAAAAAGTGGATTGTGTTTCTTTTAAACTCAACGCACCAGAAGACAAAGAAATTGTTATGACCCCATCATTCCGGCCCCATATCCATTTACACACGAAGTTATGGGATAATTAGTTTTGACTTTTAAAAATTCTACACCGTACACGAAATAACTTCTGCGAACGCAGCAGACGTCGGTTGATCGTGAGATCAAAACATACTATATTCGATTACGTACAAATTAGAATTTGTCAGCCTGCGCTAAAGATGGTTGTGTTTTGATAACAGCCCCCGCTCAAGTAAATAATTCATATTCAAATCATTTAAATTGCTTGTTTATTAGTTGTTAAAGAGAATAACAGGTTTTTTGTACATTACGTTAATAGTTCGAAAAGAATCCTCTTCGAAATTTAAACTCGCATGATCGTAGCATATCGGTTGTAGAACGTGAACTTACTGTCAAATATTGTTGGTCATTTTTTACTGTGTTGGTGTTCTCTAGCTTTGAAATTCATTTGTTTTATCACTTTTAGGGCCACGAACGAAATTATATGAAACATTTTAGAGAATGCCAATATCTCAAAGGTTGAAGATATGAACTATTTCGATAAACAATAGACAAAAATGTCTAGAAAGAGGAGCAAGATTTGACGAAAATTGGACGAAATTGTCAACAAAAAGTAATTTATGGCATCCTTCTCAGTATTTCCCAAGATATAGCCGCCTTTCCCGCTGAGTTACCACCCCGCCTAAACCAAGAGCAGCTAATACCCGAGAATCAAGAAGTTCACGTCGAAGAATTTTACGTTCAACTTCTGTTCCCAATAATAGATCAAGATCCCCTGCTAGTAATCGTGGAAGAAGATCTATTCGTGGAAGAGCATTAGCATCAGTGCCTAGGATTACAAGGAAGTAAATAAGGATGCATAATATTTTCAAAGAAAATGTCCACGATTTTACTGTTTTTCCAACAAAACCAGTAAGGCCTTACTGGTTTTGTTTTTCCAGCAAAACCAGTAAGGCGTATATTTTAATGACTATTTTGAGATTGAGTTTTTAGAAAAGATCTTTCGTTCCACAAACTTGTATTACCTACACACTACCGGCCGTGAACTCGAATCTACAGGCGCTGAAATCGCTAAGGTATTTGCAATACATATCATCATGGGTTGCATTTCTTATATCCGAGTACCAATGTATTGGAAAGCTGGTATTAAATTAGAGTTGATCTGTGACCTGATAAAAAGAGACAGATTTCTTACACTTCACAATACGCTTCATATTATAAATTGTAATTCTACAGTTGCAGATGTAACCGATAACCCACCACGGAAAGTACAACCCATGTTAATGAGGTAAAGGAACCTGTCAAAGAGTTCCAGGATACTATTCTGTTGACGAGCAAATGATCCTCTTCACAGGCCGTTGTAAGCTACGTCAAGTTGTAACAAATAAACCATGATCAGTAGGTCATAAATAGTTTGTTCTAACCACAAGCAAAGCGTTAATGCTAGATTTTGAGATCTACAAAGGTTCTAAAACAAATTTCGGTGATTCAAATTTTGGTCTCGGTCCATCTATAATCATTCACATGAACTCGCCCTCGCGACTTTGCTTCATGTCGTGGCGTTATTATCCGCGACTCAGCTATGGTTGGGGATAATAGATTCTGCACCAGCAAAATCATTTGACATTGTTTTACATCACAATAGCGATTCGAGCTATTGAGGTCAAATCTGTGATGAGCAAGATGGGTTTCGAGTCAGACGCTTGGTGGTTATGAACCCATGTATGTTTCCTTGACTATATTGCTTATCACGTTGACCTTGGATTATAAGTAGATGTTGCATATTTTGACTACCAGAAAACTTTTGATCGTAGAGATAAAAATATTTTACTAAATCGCCTTAGCGTGGTAGGTTTGTCTGTTTCACTTTCACGATATTTTTCTTCGTATGCTGTAGATAGAAAGCTATTCATATAAGTAACTGTATATCTGAGACTTTCCACAATCGAAAGGGAACTAGTGTTCGAATATTAGGCCTCTACTTTTCACTGTTCTGATAAACAATATTTTTGTGCGGTGAAGACTACCCTTTGTTATATATTCGCGAATAACATTAAACTTTTTAGAATTGTTGAGTATGGAGTAGATGGCGAGCAATTGCAGCGTTATATTATAGTTGAGCTAAGCGTAGCAAGCAGCTTATGGCTTAACACAATAAAATGTTCAGTAGTGAGTTACAGCCGAATACATGCTCCTATTAAATACGAATATACGGTCAGTGGAATCCTACTGCATCGTCTGGATGAGGTTATTGATTTGGGGGACAAATGGATTCGCGATTAATGCTTCGACGGCATATAGCGGATGTAAAAAAAAATAGTTTCGAAAACTTGCATAATTCAAAGAACATCCCACCCATGTCATTAATTCGCCTGCTTTACACTTCATTAGTGTAGAGCTGATTAAAATCTGGCTTCATTATTTGAAGCCCACACAAAACCCTGTGCAGCTTGATAATTAAAGGTGTGCAGAAGATGTTTCTCCGATAGCCGTATATGAAACCATATGGTTGCTTCTCTTTTTTATTTCCTACCGATTTTCTCTTAAGTATGCTAGCCCTTTGCAACTCAGAAGATAGATTAGGCTTATGAAATTTATCTTTCAACTATTAAAAGGAAAAATTCTGTGCCCCACATTATTGAGTAAACTTTCATTTCTCGTATCTAACAATTTCGTGTTATTACGCAATCATCACCTTATCGCTATATCACTTTCTAGAATCGAATTATATCGAAAATTTCTAGTTTTCCTCAGTCTTAATCTGTTCAACCACTGATAGTGGTCGCACCAGAGTATGATTTCTTCATGATGAATGAAGGTAAATTTATCGAAATGGCGTTATTCTTGTGTATTTTTTATTCACATTTAATATATATTTTCTATTGAATTCCATAAACCATTATTTGATTTTCACTATAAATAGGTTACCTGTAACGTATCGATAAATGTATGTAAATAAATAAATAAATAAATGACATGTGGTAAAATATTAAACAAAGTTTGAGTGCTATTTATAGAGTGGCTTTTCGCTCAAATTACGTGCAGTGGCAAAAAAGTTATGTACACATATTAAACATAGGCTTATTTAACCGGCAGATAGATACCTTTGATGACCTCCTATGTGCAATATAATTTCAAATTTTACCGACATAGCTCAGCTCTACGTTTATTACACTAACAAATTTATTTAAATCAGCGGCGTTGAATACTGTGACGGACCTTATCTGCAAATATGACAATTGTGAATTTGACGCAAAGTTTTTACCAAAATTTAATTCAATATTTTAAAGTCAAAGTTAGAAGATCGTTTGAATAAATAAATATAAAATAGTAAGTCAATAATTGAAACTTTTGCTTCGATGAAATTGAAATATAAGTGGTTGTCAGAAAGCTCCAATTTGAATTTCTTGTTATTACATTTATATTTAATTTTTTTTTAATTTCATGAACACATTGTAAAATGGCATAAATTTGTCACTCTGCCAACCTGAATGTACACGCACGCATTTGTTAATTTATTCTCCTTCACTCGCCTAATTATTGTAAGGAATGTTAGAAAAAATTAAATTAAAATAATTTGCTATCCGTCGTGAAAGATGTCATATTAGTTATGAGAAAAATGTTAAAAACCCTCGATAAAAAGCACAATGCCATAAATATTATTGGTATTCCTAGGGCATTGTATATATTTATTTACACAAATGTAAACTAAGATCAATTTAATCGACTCGACAACGAACGCAGGTTATTTCATAAAATTCACTGTTTAATTAAACAATCAAAAATGCTACAAACTAATGAACGAAACCCTCCATTAAGGGGTTATAGAGATAACAATTCCGCGCCATAAGTTTAACGGGGCCGATGACTTTCAAAAGTCAGTTTAGATTAAATCAAATCGAACTAACTGCCAATTTGTGACCCAATTAACTGGTTAAGTTAACAGCGAATTCCTTACGAAACAGTTCAATTAATAGCTGATGAAAAATTTGATAAAATAATTTGTGGTTATTTTATAATAGTTGTGGTTTTTTCATTTGACTTGTATGTTATTGTTGTTACATTTTTTATTCAAGATAAGAGAGGCTTAGCGATATATTAGATGAACCATTCTTTGAAATAGAGAAATATCTAATTTGTTGTGTTAGTCTAAGTTGAAGGATGTGGATGCAGTGCCAGTACTTAACAGTGTATTTTTTTTTACTGTTTTATTATACAAAAAATGAATATGATGGAAATTTTCTCCATGTACTTTTGACATGACCGTGTACGTTGTTTTGTGATATGCGTTTAAAAATATAACGATCGCAGGAATTTAATGACCTTAGTCTTAACATGCTATTCCTCTTACATTGAGCAGCCTAAGTTTGGTGGTTTATTTGACATTTTTCTCATTTAATTACTTGCCTTCTCACTTTTGCGTTTGGTGGTTTTTTTTTCTCTTATAACTCGTCGAAAAAATAGCTATTTTAATAAAATAGGTTGCATTCTATGATTTAAAATTTACAAAAGCTTAATTATATATAGTAATATATAATATTTTAATAATTCCATTCATTAAGAACTTCTCTCATTTAACGGCTCATCCCCATAATGAATAGTAATAAAAATATTAAATTCCTATAAGTTTTGACGTCTTATTGCAGATTTAAATTTTGGTTGATTAATGTTATCGAATAATTTTCAAATTTCCCGTGGACAAAGCCGCGTGCAAAAACTAATCTATTTACATTTATTTTACTATATACACGAAACACTCGATAAAAACTTTGCATGTAACCAAGTAAAATCAAACAATTAAAGTGACTTCAAGAGTGAAAGAAGGTACGTACATAAAAGAGACGGTTGTATCTATTGGAAACGTCAAAACTATTTTGTCTTTTGGCGATCATTTTTAAAGCAGTTAATTTAAAATAACGTCATTAGGTATATACACCTAAATAAATTCCCAAGGAACAATTAAGAAATAATTCCCTAGAAATACATAGATAATTATTCTTCACTTATTTGACACATAGTAAACTATTTTACAGTTTTCTTTTTGTCAAAAAATATCTAATTATGTAACGAAGATAAGAATGACAATTTTTAAAAATTTAAATTAATAAAAATTTAATCTAAAACAAAAATTAGATTCATCTGGCAGCTGATTAATATGGCGGTGTATTTAATTGCAATAATTCCATGTAAATACTTTTAATCACTGTTTCCTAACTGAATAACGATTAAATTTAACACGTTCGATACATTTCCATTCATAGTAGCAGAAAGGTATTTATATATAACAGCAACCGACAAACTTAAATATACTTTGCCTCCCTAAAAACACGGAAACAAACGTTTTTCAATTACTTTTGTACAAATCCAACAAACATGAAATAAAAGCGATGGAATATAAATAGGAATATTCTTGATAAATTATAAATATTAAATTATAAGATATCTCTTATATCTCTGCACAGTTTCATATGGATACTAAATTACTAGGTTCGTTTAAAGCGTCTAATCAAAAATCTTTGTTTAAATCATAGGAATTAAAAAATATTTGAAAATGCTACACAAAAACTGGTATGCTCACGAATTGGTGAAGTCAGCGAAAAGAAATCTCTCACTATGTCGGGTCGATGCGACATATATACTAGAAAAACGTATTAATTTTACCTGAACGGGAAAGTCATCACGGTATTCTTCGTCCGTGATCGTAAACATAAGCATGTTATTATTTACCATTTATATTCTTTAAATAAGTTAGGCGAAGCGTTTAATATTTTGAAATAGCAAGAGAGGATATTTTTACTCAGAAATTTTAAAATATATCGGTGTAAATTATTTTAAAATGACAAATGGCTCTTTATGGTATTTTTTGTGGGCTATCACTAATTTTTTTTAAATTATGCAATTATAAACTTAATTTGCACAATCCGTTAAAACTTCTTTACAACAATCACGACCTGAGTACATATAATTCTACCAAACATTGGCTTAAACGTATTAACTTGTCAAGTCCGACTCTATATAATCTCATACTAAAGCAATATGTGTACATCGAATATTGTAAAAATAACCACAAAAACTTACAATTACCATAACTGGCAATTCGATCCATTATCTTCAATAATATCGAGAAAGGAAACACTAGTTTTCTTTAATATATTTCAATAAACTGATTGCTTTTAACTTTTCCCACTGAAAATTATGTGAGGGCCATGAAGATAATCTATAATGAAAATAATAAAAAAAGTCATGTCAACACTTAGCGGATCGACAGCTAGTCTCATTAGTATTTTATCATTTTAAAAGAGAATTTCCTGATATTTTTTTCAAATTTTCTACTACTCCTAGAGTAGTAGGATTTTACGTGAGGAATATATTGAAAATAGTGAAAATTGAAATGTTTCATATTCTGAAATTTGGGGTGATTATCTGGGAAATAGCAAGAAAAATACAAGCGTGTACATGCTTGCAATATGGTTATGAAATATATTTTTGTTATGTTTTCTTGATTGTGTAACTGGTTCGCACTATTTATTAGTAAATAACGCCCCAGATTATACTCGCAAATAGAAAATTAATTAAAAACAAAATTTAAAAAAGAGAAGCGTTTTTAAAAAACCTAAATTATTTTTTAACACCTAACCTCCAAAAAAAATGTCGGATTTAATAAAAGGAATGATAAATAAAAGGGCGAATCGCGCAGCGCTAGCTGAAGAAAGTTTAGTACAAGCAATTTATACTATTCAAGAAATATAAAGATTGGGATATCTCAAAGAGCGTACAAGTGATGACGAAGCACTAAAAGTCAAATTGGAGGCGTAATAAAATGCTAAATAAGGACTAAAGGCATCTAGGTGATATTAAATTGAAAGACGAAATATGTGTACTTTTATCAAATTTCTATTTTTTTAAAAATAATTATAAATTAATCGTTGTAACAATAAGAGAAAAAAATTAACGAAATTTTGTTTTTAATCAAATTGAAATGGGATATCATCCTTATATGATGAATTTATTTTTATTTACATATTTTGATTACTTCGGAATATATATATATATATATATATATATATATATATATATATATACATAAAAATATATATATATATATATATATATATATATATATATATATATATATATATTATAACTTACATTTCAAAACTGCATTCAATTAAATTTTCTAATGACAAGAAATTCCATTTCTTTAAATTTTTTTTTAATTGGTCAAGAGTAAGCAATGAAATAATCAATCAATCCATTAATTATAGACAATTGTGACATTTTTTTTGCTTTCCTTGAATATTTTTAAATACGTAGGAAGTTCAGAGAAAGTGAAGACACGGTATATTGTTGAATCATTAGCACACACAAAAGAGTATACTTTTATCGACTTATCCACGTAGAAGCAAAATAAACTTTGTCATGCCTTTTGTTTTCATTATCTGATACATTTTTAAATTTCATTTTAATAATTTAAAATATGAAACAAAAACCAAGAAGAAGAACTTGTCAAAACATATATCTAAGATCTTTTTTGAGAAATGACAAGTGTATTAAGAATGCAATTAATCGACTACAAAATAAAACCGGTGAAGTACATGTTACAATACATAAAAGTAGAGCTACATAATTATATCACAAAGACAAACTAATTAGGCAACTTAATGGAAATAACATATAATTGGAGTTGCTCACTAAGTACGAATTCCAATAATTTTTTACGCTTCTCTCCACGTATATTACTGTTTCCAGACATCTCTAATTTCTCCTATTTCCTATAACGAACCGTGAGCTCTTTAGTACTTAACTAAGAGCATCACGGGGTAACTGTAGACAACATAAAGGCATATAAGCTACTGCATGTAGAATGCCCAGTCGTATCCCGCGATATGCAAATAATACCAATGCATGGCAGAAGTTCTGTGGTCAAGAGTTTACTAATATTCGGGGCCATGTGTTTCTTTTCTTTTTAAAGCCGTGTACAAAATATTCCATATGATACAGACGCCAAATTTCGTTCATAGGTTTCTTTGCCACTAACACAATCTCTTTTTGATGTCCCGAACCTAAAGGTAGTTACGTCAATTGGCTATTGTAAAAAAGGGATGGTATAAGTTCCCTCCCACAACCAGATATAGAAAAAAGAAAAAACTGTTCGAGGCCTAAAAATATAGCGATTTATGCCGCATATTTTGACACTAGCAAATAAATCAAAACCTATAGGGTACTTTCCATTGATTTAGAATCATGAAATTTGACAAGAATCAAGGTATTACAGCACAAGTATATGACAAATTAGTTAATATGTACAACTTTTTTAACCTGAGTCTGAAAAATATAGTAGGCAATATATTTTCGTTCTGAAAAATTAAAATTTTGTAAAGAATATTACCTACCATTAAAAGTGTATAAATTACTAAATATGTGCGGAACCATCATAGTGCGAGTTCAACTCATGCGTGACAGGTTTTTTTAACTTTAAATAATATATATTAATACGTGTACAAAGTTTCACCGTTCTATCTTAATTCGTTCCTTTTTGATGTTCCCTGAGATATTTGCTATTTTTCCCCGTGAATGTTTTCGCTTATTCTAAAACAAGTGGTTTTCCTTTCGTCATTGTTTCAAGTAACGTCAACGCATTTTAAATATTCGGTGGTAATAATAATAACTTCAGCAACTTAAAGTTACGGAATTGATTTTTAGATCAACATAATTTTAGAACCTCTTTAAAAAAAGGTATACCGAGATTTTTTCGTAGCGATAGTTGATTAAGATTATTTGATCGAAAAATGAAAAAAATACGCACGAGTATAATATATAAGACACCACTATTATTTCTAAATAAATAAATATTTTTAATATTGATAACAAATTTTAATTTTGCTACAGGGCCGTTAGTAATTGGGAATCAACGGATACGGGCTATCAAATAACCAAATGGTTTCTAAATTTAATTCTAATATTTTGGTTTGGATACACTTCGAAATGAGAAATTGGGAGCCAGAGTTTTTTTTTCAATCCATAAGGAAATACACTCTTGAATTATTTTCTTTATATTCCTATGATGAACATTCACGCCCCTCGAAGTAATTTTTTGAAAGTAATTTTCTTTTCTCTATGAACTACAATTTTTTTCAAAATAAACATAATGCTTGGTCAACACAATTATTGCCAACTAAAGTAGGGCAACTGAATAAATTTTAATTAAGTGTAATTATATATCAGATTGCTTGGTCGTTATATTATTTACAATATGTGCTCATACAAGGTTGCTAGATTTTTTTGTAATTTGAGGTATATTATTGATGTTCGCTTGCATATTTCAGTGACTGAGTTTCTCTTAATTGATTTTCTAACGCCTACTATAATTATTAAGTTGATTTACACTTTATTCCTTACATAATTATTATAAGTTATTGGTTTTGTTGAGATTATTATATCACTCGACTAATATATTTTACCGTTAGATAAAACCAACAACGTCGCTAACTTAGATATTTTTGAAATAGTGATATAAAAACATTACCATTTATCTCGTCAAGAAATAATGATTATATTTAATTATTATTTGTTTTTTTGCCGATTATTTTCCATACCGATCGTTGTTAGTTTTGTTAATAACTTGTAATTATTTTACTTGGATACATAGGTTTATTTTTTCTTGAACAAAAATAAAAAACATATTTCTAATTTCTAAATTTTTGCGTTTTTTCTATCATCCATACAATAAGATAAATATACCCAGGTAATTTCTCGAACAACAGAGCCTAAGTTGAGTGAACTATATCTAATTTTTTAAAGTTACTGGGTATTATATTTCTATTTAAATTTTGTGACGCATTAATTTCACAGTATTCACTTTACTCTTACCTATTAATATTATTGTAAATCCTATTCTTTGTACTATATTAGAGTATATTAAATATTTAAACACACCTTGTTACTTCTTGCAATTGAATAAACACGCTGTTAATGTGAGATTTCAGATACAAAATACTAATTATTTTCATTTGTGTTCATAAAACGTACGAATTTCTTGTTAAAATAACTAAAATTTAACTGCGGTTCTTATAAATTTACTTAGAATCCGCCACTGTTAAAATTAATTGAAAACTTGAATAAAAGACTATTCTATTAAGATTCTTTTCATACCAGTAAATAGCTTTCAATGAATGAAAGCTTTCCTTTATACAATTGAAACTAAGAACTCGTAACAAAATCGTTGAAAAACTTATTTTGCAAGCTTTTACTTTCTGGTTCTTCCCTTTTGTTTTTAATAAATCCGTGAGTAACTTAAGGAAAGCATTAGCCAGCACAAAAAGGGAACTTTGTTATCGAGAGTAAATGAAAGAATATAAAACCAGTGGACCTGACTTTGATCGAATGATAAGAAAAATGGTAAAAAACTTAATTAATCATACTAACACTCTAAAAATAGGTAATGGTTCCAAATAAATAATATTCAAAATGTTACAAGGTAACAATTTTTGAAAATGTAGTTAATTAAGTTTTTATTAGATATAATTAAATATTCTCATAAAAATAATGGAGAAAAATTGTGCACACTATCGGTAATTCTCATTACAAATATCACACAAACCTTTATATAAAATCACGACTCATTTCATGAATTTGATTAGTAAAGTTTTCATGCTAATGGCTTAACCTTACCAAAAAAAAGGTCCAATAATGTGTTACAATCAAGCATACGTTCCTATTAAATAGGAATATCAACGAGACTCCACTGCATCGTCTTGAATATATCGTTGATTTGGGAGTCAGATTTGATACTTAATTTATGTTTCGTCGTCATGCAACGCTTACGAGTCGGTTATTTCATTCGGAGCTCATATGAAGCCATGTACAGCTTGATGACTAAATGAGTACAAAAGACGTTGAAGTTATTTTTATTACCACCGAATATTTAAATGCGTTGACGTTACTTGAAACAATGACGAAACGAAAACCACTTGTAATCAGAATGAGCAAAAACATTTACGGAGAAAAATAACAAATATCTCAGAGAATATCAAAAAGGAACGAATTAAGATAGAACGGTGAAACTTTGTTCAGTTTATAATATATATTATTTAAAGTGAAAAAACCTATCATGCACGAGTTGAACTCGCGCTATGATTGTTCCGTAAATATTTAGACATTTACAAACTTTTAATGGTACATAATATTCTTATTTAACTATTTACAGAATTGTTATTTTTCAGAACGAAAATATATTGCCTACTATATCTTTCACAGGCGCATGTTAAAAAAATGTTTTATGTGATATACTTACAAATTAACAAATTTGTCATTTGCTTGTATTGTAATAGCTGGCTTCTTGTCAAATTTCACGATTCTAGATCAACGGTAAGTACCCTATATGTTTTGATTTATTTGCTAATGTCAAAATATTCGGCATAAATAGTCATATTTTTAGAATTTTTCTTGATTCCATTGTCTTAGAAGCTTAACTTTTTACAGTTTCAAAGGACCGTAGACTTAAGCATTGTTTATAATTTCAACTTGATACCTCCATACATTCCTGAGAAAAAGGGCCTTGACATATAGACAGCCAGATGACGAAGTGATCCTACGCACCAATTTTTTTTTGGTGGCATAGAAGAGACGGGGCAAATTACGAAAAAATCCGACAAAGTTTGCGAGTGGTGGAAGTTCTAAGAGTTTTGAAATATTATATTAAATTACAAAATCGACTATTATTGTAATCTATATTGTTGGGTTTTCATAATAAATTTTACAAACAATTGTTAAAAAATAAGTCGAAAATTACTTTTAATAATGGTAAATTATTGAGTGTAATTCGATATTCATTAATAATTTCAGAAATATTTTTTTCTACACCTCAAATATTGTCATGTTAAAATAAATATTCCATTAAAATTATTATATCCTTTTTTATGTGAAGTTATATCAAATAATCTCACATCGAGTTCGCAATATCAAATGTTACACGCAGTTTGAATTGACAAAACAACCTTATTTTTGTTGTGACTTCATTCAACACGGAAGAACTGACGCACTAAACTATTAAAAAATTTACCACGTCTACAAAATAAGAGGCATCGCGGCTTGCACCTTTCAGTCATTTACGTTCATTCTCCTTACTTGCTTAAGGTATTGCTATAATAATACCTTAAGTACATTAAGTCAGAACTTAGTAGAATCAAAACACAAAGACGTCTAAATTAGAAAAGTTAATGAACTTCGAAAAGAAATGTTAGGACGTATGCGCTCCATGAAATTTATAAATTTTCATGTGTAAACTTTTAATTTCAATATATATATACATATCAATGTTTTAAAGAACCACTACAACCGCTCGTTAGTCTAGGAGTATGATTTTTGCTTTGAAGGTGAAAGATTCGGGGTTCAAATCCTGAACGAATCTGATTATATTTATATAATTTTCTGAACGTTAAGGTTTTAAGGCAATTTAATGCAATATACCGATATAAAGTCGGAAAGAGCCCAAAATACAACGAAGTTAGCCGAATAGGGAATTAGTCGGACAAATAACATTCGCATATTATATTAAATTACACTGAAACAAAATATTATTCTAAAATGAAACGTAATACTTCAAAGGATGCATTTCTTGCTAAACACTAATCTTGCTTGGTCGATGCTGAAAAAAACCGAGTTTACCCCATTGAGCGTAACCGACCCAAGCGTACGTCACCGACCCGAGCGAACGTCACCGACTCAGCGAACGCTCAGCTTCGTTCACTGCCAAGATAATTTTTCACTTCAAAGTGTATTGCGAAGGTGCACCTAAAGAAGTTTTCACTTGAAAAATTCAAATAATGTAATTAATCCATATACAGGATTTAAAATTTCAGGAATTTTATAAATTTAACATTTAATTTAAAAATTAATTTAACATAAATTGTTTTCTAAAATTTGTAACCATAAAAACTTATAAGATGGTTGTGAAGCAAACATTGATATCAAATTGAGTGGCGTTATTAAATAGAAATAAATTAAACTAATTATGACATATTTACGTTTTCAAATGTAATAATCTATTCGCATACTACTACTATAGTAGAAATAATTACACGTGAAAAATGGTCTTTTATAGATCCAAGTGCCATGCTAGTGGCAAGCGATGCAAAACAAAATTGAGGGGGGAGGGGTGCTAAACTTTCTTGGACAAGTATGATATTAGACTCAATTCTTAATGGCAACGATCAGGCCAGGATATAATATATATTGGCGTGTTAAGGTAAAGTTATACATAGGAGAACAAAAAAGTAAAATTTTTTGTTCTCCTATGTATAACTTTACCTTTTACTTTACTTTTTTTTTCAAAATAAAACATTGTAGACTGTACAAGTTTGGACACCTGACATAAACGGATATAGTTTTATACTAAGATCACCCTTAGATTGAATAAATTTTCAAATGGTAATTTAAAGCATAAACAATTTTGAAAATCGGGATATTGTTTGTACATTTAATAACGTAAGATTTGGCGTAGATTGATATTATTTACGAAAAAAAATTAGTGGATATAATAAAGGTATATCGTTATAACCGAGCACAAAATATAGTTCTAGAATTTTATTCTCTTTATCTGTTAGCCTCTGTTTCCGTTTATTTGAGTGTTTGAAAGCGCATAACTTAAATATTTCTAACCTAACTAAGATGATGTTTTTCAAAAACGTAGGTATTAGCTTGCAACTTTTATCTAATCGAGATCCGTTCTCTTAATCAGAAAATATGCAAACTTAATATTTTCAAAATAACTTTCAAGGCGCAACGAAGAAGAGCCTAACTACTCCGTGGGTAGTAAATAAACAAATGTATTATGTATCTGGCTATATCTAAAGCAACCTGATATTATTCTGATAGTTACTCATATTTTCTAATGAATCAAGGCAGAAGATATCGCGGTTAGTATACAATTTATGAAAATTTAAAAGGTTAAAATAAGGGGTTTACACAAAAATAGTTAAGTATTATTTTCAAAAAATGACGATTTTAATTTTTTTCCTAAAAACGACCAATAAAACAAAGATATCGGCAAAAAACTTTCATTTTGTGATATTTTATATTTTCTTTCTCCGCTTTGTATTTCGTGTTTTCTTGCATATTTTCAGAGACATACCATATAAAAAAATAATTTTACCTTATGGAGTAATTTTAATTCTAATAATGTATCGTTAGGGAATTACAATTTAACCTACTTTGAAATAAAATGGCATGACTTTATTCATATAAAAAAAGATTCACATGACGAAAGATTCAAATTAAATTTACTATTCAAATTTGTACAAGACAAAATCTTGGTTTACGAAGCAATATATAGAAACAATAGGCTTCTAAAGAATATTATATTTGAGGTTTATTGTAGGTTGTATATTTGTATAAAGGGTATTTGTGTAAAAATACTGATAATTCACAAACGATCAAATTTATGACATTTTATAATTATACCATTTCATATTACGGCAAATAACTAACCGTAATAATAAAAAGCAAAAGGAGACTAATTGACCAAGGGAGCTGGTTAACCCCATTTCGAAATGAAATTTAAAAGATCGCGTTTCATTTTCACCGCCCCCAAAAGCTTACTTTAAAAACCGTGTCGCAAGGATAAAGTGTACACGCAAGTAGGGAAAACTCTAATAAGTGACGCAAGAAAAGTCAAAGAGGTTTTTTACGACTTAACGCTTGAGAAGAGGTTTATGAAATTCAGGTGCGAAGATTTGAACTACCCTTTCGTATATTTCTAAATTATCCGGCTTATTACAAGAAGGAAGTAACCGACTTCGGATCGCCCCTGTTATATTGCTAAGTGAAAGAAATTGTTTCAAACGTATGAGTGATAAAGGTTCCTTTTCAAAATAAGACCTTAAATACTAATTTTCAATATTTGGAATAAATTTAACAAATTTTTTTATATTTTCCATTTCTGAAAAGCTAGTCTTGCATTCAATGTAATCAATTACATTGTCCGGTGCTAGGAGGATTCCCTCTACATTTAAAGTCACATTTAAAATATTACCTCATATGGAAATAAATGAAATAAAAATATAGTAATTTATATTATTGATGAGTAACAAAGTTGATAAATAATATTATTATGAGAATTAATGAAATTTAATCACAAAAATAAATTATGGTGTGGCCAAAACCTAACAATTTATTAGAAGACTCTTAAAACAACTTTTGTAACTAAATAGAAAGATCTGAGTTACAAAAAACCAAACAGTACAGCGACGCAACACGTACTTGCTTATATAGTGGAAAAAGGGTAAATTTGAACAGTTTTAGCTCGTGCACACAAATGTTATTTATATTTGTATTTTTAAAATCTTTTAACGCAACAAGATAGACTTCCATCAAAAGCTCTGATTGGATTTTTTGGAAGAGTTTAATATTTTCTTCACTCCTGATGTCAATCGAAAATAATACTTTATAAACAATTGGTAATTGCAAACCTATTGCTGTTTCTCAATAAAAAACTAGTTATGTTATTTTTTTGAATATGCCAAAAGATTTTTAAACTATTATGTTGTTTTAGTTTTTAAGTCAATCAGGTATTAAAAAAAATATTTATATTTAAAGAGAAAGCTTTATTTTTAACCGACTTCAAAAAAGGAGGAGGTTTTCAATTTACCAATGAACCGATTTCGATGATCTTTTTTTATTAGAACGGAGGTACTTTCAGGGTGATACCATATAAATATGGTAACAATCTAATGATGCCATCAGGAAATGAACAATGGAATTCCTTAATGAATAACAATAAATCAACTATGATTCAAAATATTTGCTGCGCTGGCACCGACTTCAAAAATAAGTAACTTAGTTATTTATTACGAATAAGTAGGTAATTATTTTGATTTTTTTTTACAAACATGCTTAACATAATTTTATGACATTGAAATTTTTAATAAAGTTCAATACAAACATGCTTTATGTACCCGCTTGAAACTAGAGTACGAGCTTATTTCTTCATAATAAATATTTTTTTTGAAAAAGACAAATTTTAATAGAATGGTCCGTAAGTAAAATTATCACCTAAATAATAATAGCATATTTCATAAATGAGTTACATGAATATTCACTTCTTTATGGTGACAATACAAATTTGAATTAAAGTTTTCAAAAAATACCGCTCAGAATATATTCCCACTTTTTGTATAGGTACACGTATTACTTTGAGCACATCATAAGCTACTGCAAAATTTTGAATAATGTAATGCAAGGTACGACTCAAGACGGGTAACAATTTTAGACAATTTTTCAAAATGTTACCAAGATCCTGTCACGAGGCCCAAGGTG
This sequence comes from Druceiella hillmani, assembly GCA_039881145.1. Lineage (NCBI taxonomy): Eukaryota > Metazoa > Arthropoda > Insecta > Lepidoptera > Hepialidae > Druceiella > Druceiella hillmani. The sequence continues at coordinate 831,263 of JAYKKI010000018.1, read as the reverse complement.
ACCTCATCTTGGCCTTGCGAGAGAAAATCTTCGAATACGCTTTAAATTCAAATAATAGCATTACCCTAAATGTGAAAACCTGTATTAGAGGCGCGTGAGAACGTCGAAGAAACTTTAAATAACTAGTAACTTTAAGAAACTTTAAATACTTTCATAAATTAAAGTGTTTATTTTAAGTCATTCCAAAGCTTTGAATTATGTTATTCTAAAGTTTTGTAAACAAAAATAAACAATTTACTTATATATTTATTAATTATCCATTACTCTAAAGATATGCTAGTACATATTATTATAAAATATCTGTTTTATTTAACATTTCTTTTTCGTATAAGCGTTGAAAAAAAGAGTCAATTGATAAAGGTGTTTTAAATTGAGTTAATTTAATCAAGGGGAAAAGTCATTAAAATTTTGGAGTATGTGGACAGATTTATTTATTTAAATGCATAAGCTTCAGACTGAAAACATTTTGAATGAATCAAAACACAGATTTGGTAATATGAATCATGGGAATAAAGCTAGAAATGTTTTTCACAAGACAAAAAATAGAGTACAACGAAAACAAAATTTACTGAATTTTTACAATAATTGTGACTCTCGTAAATGCACTTCCCACAAAAGCTTAACGCACAAAATATATCAATTGGTGTATATTGCACCAAATAAATGATACACTAGGCATATATTTTTACAAAATATTATTAGTTCACGTATTTAAAATGATAACTCAATAAGGCTTAATAACTTGTGAAATTAAGGTTTTTCTTTCTACCGCAGTATTTTCATTCCTTTAATTGGTAATTATTTTTTATCACAGATTGAAAATTACTCGCAGTTTTTACGAAAGTTTTACGGAATGAGTCTTCTATAACTTCTTTATTAGTCGGTGCATTAGTTCGTTCGTTATGATATCGCGCGTAGTGTTTTGCCTAGATTTAAAGAAATTAAATAATTTGTTAAACTAAATATAATTAGTTACACATATACTGGTACGACTATTATAGTTAGCAATATCATACTCTTAAACAACTCTTCAAAATAATATATATTAAGACAAGCAAGTGCTAATTTATTTTCTTATTAGGTCTACAGTTTTATGGTGACATTAATAATGATTAAATGTGATGGTTAGTTTTAAGCTGTCTCGCAACTGCCTAAGTACTTTACATTTTTTGTTTTACTAGACCTCGTGATAACATTTCTCGTAACGAAATCAAGGAACTTCTAGTGTTTGTAAGCGATTTGCGATGCGCCATTGATATGCGTCAATAAGGTTTCTTTCATGAACATGTAAGAATAAATTGCTCCACAGAGTCTTTGTAACTATCTTAATATGTTAATGAAAATAAATGAAAAAAATATTGTATTTTAATATCCCTTTAGACTAGTTTTTTACTTTAGCGAGCAATAAATTTTACAAATGATCAATTATACACATTATGCTATATTTCTTAAGCGTTGTCCAGAAGTCCTTATCGCCACATTCACATTGTACCTAAATCCCGAATAAAATGATAGATTGTTCGAAAAATGGCACATTATTTCTGAATACAATGCAAATAACATTTTTGTCACTTGCTGAAAAAAATTAATATGCAGAAAAAAAATATTGTATGATGCCAGCTATCATAGGTTCTCCCCTATCATTTGCTTAACAGTATGTCTATTACCATTATTTTTCCTTTTTTGAATGTGCAGAATTGTTTCACTTTTTTCTGAGCCCCTTTGGTTACGAATATATTCACAAATATAGCGATATTGAAAAACCGTGGTCAATAATGACCGTAAGATACTATAATTTAAATTTTTGAAGCTGCAGAAAAATTCGGAAAACGTTGTGATATAAGTCTATTTAAAACAGACTACATAAAGCAGCGTCGTATAGAAGTAGAGATAAATTTAAGAAACGAGGAATATAATATATTTCTGTAAGAGATATCTAAAAGACAATTCTCTAAAAGATGTATCATAACTCTTTCCACATGTAAATTAAAAGCTAGAATTTTAAATCTACTTTCTTCACTCTCTAGATAATCGAAATCCATTTCAAACCAGGTATCTTTCTATTAGTTTATGCGGCCTTAAGAAATATTACTCTATTCGTACCAATAAATGTATGATTACCTAATCATACCATATTCTCATCAGTTTTCATGTTTCTTCTTTCATATTTCTGTAATCAACAAATTCATAGAGTTGTCTTCAGTAAATTTTAAATGAATATTTAAAAGATTACATTTTACCTCGAGTCTAGCTACGACTTGTCTTGAAAAATACCTAGAGGCAAACCGTACGAAGTTTTACTGTAAGCACAAAAGCCTCTAATTAAAGATGCGGTAGAACTCCAAAGAAGCTTGAAATATTCTAACATATGTAAAAGAACGTACCGAAAATGAAAACAAACGCGTGGAGATGAAACTTTCAAACTTTCATCTATCTAAACCCATATGCCAAACCTTCTATTACAATATTTTTGGAAGCAACTTGATAAATATATAGCCTGTTTGTTAAATTGTATTTGCATATTTATTTTTCACCTATTTCATTTTCTTATATCAGTAATTGTTTAGGATAGAAATAGTCAAATTAAAAGTTGATTTTTGTGTGAAATTGTAGCCATTATTTGCTTTTGCCCATACAGAAATGCAATTTGCAAAATTATAACTACCGAAAACTTAAATTATTCAATTTACAGAACTTTATTTATGACGTGTCACTCCCAACTTATGGTAAATAGTTATTAAGCTCAGTAGTTAAGTACTTCTTATTGAAGTATTATGAAATTAACCGAAACTACAAAACATTGGGGGGTGGGGCATAATTGGTGATTATCAATTGGCACTAATTATTTCCATATATTTAGGTTAAATAACAAAGAAAAGAACGAACAACCGAATAGAAAAAAAGTAGTCCAATGCCTTAAAAAATTATAAAGATGGTTTACGTTTTGTAAACTATAAAGTACCTATATAATACAAAGCTATTGCTCATGTAGCTAACTTTCTTTGGTGACAGGTAGTTGTTTATAGACGTTCATATATTATTACGATGTTTTATATTACGATATTATAATAAGTTCTCAAGAGGCTTTCAATATATTTTAAACGAACTTTTTCAGTTTTTAAAGCAAATCTTTTAAGATATCGATAGATACAAACCGGTTTAAGCAGATTCGCAAGAACGTGCGACGGAAGTAAGTTGGTTTGATACATTACGCGATATTTTACAGCGAAGTTTTAACGAGAAAACTTCTGAAATATTATCTACGGAAGCGCGTAGAGTACATTGTACTACTTTGAAATTATTTAACATTACATCATTTATACAGCTTGTTAAGTATAATATATGCCAAAATCAAATACAAAACATGTGAATTACCTTCGGAATTAAATATCGTTTAAAATATTTCTAAACACGTTATTCAAATTTTTAACTTAACAGTATGAAATGTATTTTTTTCCCATACTAAAAATTTTTCTCGCAACGGTTTTTGAAAACAGTATTTCAATATGTTCAGTGAGTTTGTTAGCTTAACATATTTATCGCGAATCCTCTATATCAAATTATTGTAACCACACAATTTAATGTACCTATGACTTGGTATTTTAGTTATACATATAGTTGAGAAAAAAGTTCTGTACATTAAATAAATTGCAGAGATATAACTTCATTAAATGTGTTTTTATGAATTATTTTCGAATGTGCCATATTGAAATCTAATAAAATTTACCGATCAAATATTACATACATAGTAACTATTCGTATTAAAATAACGGATATAAGGTGTTTAAGAGTAAATTCTATATTGAATATATTTGGCGTTAATTTTGTAGAAATTCATTTTCACAATTAAATGAAACTACGTGATGTAGTATTATTTCTGCTGTCTTTAAGTTCTTTACCACGACCTGGGTTTCGGTGTAAATAAATCTTTGCTAATAGCCCACCTGAAGATATTGTAATACAACGAAACTTAGCTCGTGGTAAAGAACTTAAAGAAAGTAGAAATAATACGTGACTCACAATTAAATGAAACTACGTGATGTCTCACATAGTTTCATTTAATTGAGAGTAAATTCTATATTAGATTGAATAAATATGAAACGATTAAAACAAACGCTTACATGGTGACCCATACAAAACTTGACGAATAAACGAAAACGGGCATCTCTATTAAAAAGTCGAGTAGACAGAAATAATAGAAATTTGGTATTTACTGGAATATTGATTTTTGTGTAATTTTACATAGATAAAAATTTCAAAACAAATATTAGCACAAAAAAGAGGACCTAAACTTTATTGAAATAAATCCGTTAAATGTGCGAAAAACACACATTGTAAAGGTTTTCTGACCACCTAGGTATTCACAAAAATGTAAAGTATTAAAATTATATAGCATTTTTAATAAACTATTAAACAAATATATAACTTGCTATATAAATATATTGCCTAATACTCATTTTAAAGTTATGAGGAAAATAACTTAATTGCCTCCTTAACTTATTAATACAAGTAACAACAACAAACATACAACAAAATAAATTTTCTTTATAGTATTTGCTAAGTGTAGTTATCATATATTTTTTTCAGATATATCATACGAAAAATTAAAAAGTTAAAGGGGGGAGCCAACTATTTCATACTTGGGAGATTCATATCTCGTGACGTATACATCTTAACGAAATACAGAAATGTACTTTTGATTGCATTTTAAAGGCCCACTCGATGAGGTCTATGAAAAAATACATTATTTATTCCAAACTTGGTGTAAGAGGAGATTATAATTATATAAAAATTATTGTTTCTTTATTTTCACGTCTTAACTTATCCGTAATAAACTTATTCGTTATTTTAAAGTTTTATTATCATGGGTCACAAGTTTTTTCAACTTTTGGTTACGGAACATGTAAAATGCAAAGTTGTAATTATTCTTTGTGAAAGCATTTCGGACAACTTCGACATCGATACTAAAAAATGGAAATGTCTGGAAGATTATTTAGCAATACGAATATTATACGAAATAGTTATGTATGAAATAAACACGAAATTAGATTATTTTTGATGAGAGAATAGTACAGTGATTGGTAGAATGAAAACTAGGATTATTCCTTCTCAAGATATGTTTTATTAATATATCAAGCCGTTTCGTTAACGAAGGATATTTTCTTTTCTCTCTCTATAAGGTATCTGCATAAAAAGTATGTAAATCACACTTCATAATAAATTAAAATAATATGGTACGATCAAGTATGAAAATACAGGGAAAGAAGTTATGTTTATGTGTTACTCGGAAGAAACAGATAAAAATACATTGACATATCTAATATTTTTTTGGTAAGCTCAATCAGATCATCAAATATTTTATTTGTTTTTTTGTTAATCAAATAAAAAACAAATCACGTACTTGTATAAAAAAAACAGTGAGCCGTCACGGGCCGCCTGATGTGAAACATCGTGTTCGTACAAGTAATATGCATAAAAGACAAGATTATTACAGGAGCTAAATACAGCATAAGGAAAAAATTAAAGTATTACGAATTTCTTACAGAAAATGGTGACTTTATTTAATAAACGTTTATTTACAATGAATACAAAAATAATAAAGCACAGGTTATGCGTACCGTAGTAAACAACAGCGTCGAACTGAGTGAGTAGGGGGTCATGTAGTCGGTTGCGCATAGCGACACGTCGCCATACCGTACACTCTACTACATAGAGACTATATACACCTTAGTATAGCTTGGCGACCCGTCACCACAGCAAGCGTCGCCACGCTAACGATCTGGTTTATACCTGCGCCTATAGATATTTCACATCAAAATGTTGTATCAAATATATTTCAATGACTAAACAATATAGGTACGGAACTTTTCATGCACGAATCAACCATGCATATAGATTGTTTTCTACATAAATGAGGAAATGTTTTCCTCTTTAATGGCTAATAAAACAACACGTTAGCGGCCATAATTTTATTATTTTGTACTGTAGTTGCCTAAATTTTATTAGCGTATAACCGATTAAATATTTAAAGAAAAAAGAAAAATATATAATGTTTTCGAATGCTTAATTATCACTAATGATGGTAACTTTAATGTTGTTGCTATGGTTACATTTTTGAACAGCTGAGATATGAGCGGTAAAATTTTTATTATATATCTTTTGCGGTAAAACATTGTTCTTTTTTCAATCGTTCCTTACAATGTAGTTTGTTTAAAAAAATAATTTAATTAAAAAGAAGAACCAGGTTCAGCAAGTAATGATATTTTAGAAATAAAATTTAATTAAAAAGAGAATGGGAAATAAATTTTATTTTTATGTTGAATGTTATCTTTTACTTTGTCATGAATCGTCCTTTGGCCTAAGTGTCAATTAATCGATTATTTGAATAAGTGCATAAAAAAATAAAGATAAAAAAGGAATGAAGCCTAGTCTATCTTCTTGTTTTAAGCAATTTCAATTATGCAGTATTCAAAATTCTATCATTCATTGTCCTTTTGGTTACTATCAATATACGTTTATATTTCCATTAACTTAGGGCTACACTGCTATTCCTACGATACCAAATTTGTTATAATTTTTTAAATTCCAAATGACGCTTGAAATTTTTAGTGATAATCAAATTCTATATTATGATGTGACATTTTATTAGAAGATAAAAGTAAAATGAGTGAAAACAAATATTACAGTTAATAACACATAAGATTTTAATGATAACTGATATTTACATTTCTTATAATAACATTTACAAATGAATCATACAATTATAACGACAGGAGTAACTGTAAATTGTTTAAACAAGCAATAGATAAAATATGGCGAAAAGGATACCCATCCATCTCTGCAGCAGTTGGCAAATTACTACACTACTAAAATAGAGTAGCTGAATCACTTGTCCATAGCGCAACCTTTGATCACGAGGCTGTTTGACAATTGCAAACTGAAAAGCCTTTGATGATTTCAAACAAGGGCATTGTGTCGGCGAACTGGCAGATGGCGAGAGTGCTTCAAATGAAACAATCGTAAAAATGCGATGCGACTTATTCACTTTGTATGAGCGTTGCGAACGTTAAAAAAAAGTAAAATAGCAATGGACAGAAGAAATCGTTGTGGCACAAAGCTGGAAATTATATGTTTTAATTACGTAATACCTATAAACCACCTTGAGTTACCCTACAATGTAAAGAGTGATATGAAGCAAGTAATCTGATAATATTAGATATATTATTCTTAGAAAATAATGGTATCAAAGCATTTTTATTTTTATTTTTTCTGGGATTGTGTTTTAAAATTCCCATTCTAATATTCATAAATTAGTTGTTAATTTTTTCGATTGATTTAGAGATATTTCGTTGAGTTTAATTGAATTAAAATAAAATAATTTTGTATAATATATCGAGTATGCTAGGAGATCTATTTACGATCTGTTTGCATTAAGTTTTTTATGCGTTGTCAATTTTTAGTCGATTATAGAAAAGGGGTGACATTCAAATCAACAAACGAATTTTTTTGTAATGTTTTCTCAAAAAAATCGTACAAAGTGTAAAAAATGTCACGATAGTTGATTGTGGTAATTACAGATAAAAGGTAATAATTTCATATTTTTGTATAATACCTGTAATTTTGACAGACATACCTGTATCTCTAGTGGAAATTACAGGGTAATATATATTTATATTTTCGCTTAATCTCATATATTTATTAAGAGGTTCAACGTATCAAATAACTTTGAACGTGTGACATCACACGGATATGAATGGAAAGAAACCAACTGAAATTCACCTATTTTGTTTTCTTCTGTTGTCTTTATTTATTTTACTTTCAATAAATTTTTATTCCTACCATTTTTCTTCTAACAAAACTCAACAACATGTCACCATCGGTCGGTAAAAGTAGACTGCTTATGTCAACATCTGGTCTGAAAGTGTTAAGTTTAACACTGTACAGACATTAGCCATGGAAAACTGGTAACCTTGCTCTGGTGTATATGTGCTTAAACTCAAAATGTCACAACGTTTTTTAAACTGATAGCGTATATTAAGCAGATAAATTTAAATCGTGATACAAGTTGATTATTTTCCTATTTTTGTCTGAACCCGTGTAAATATCGTCACAAATTATTTTTCATTATTCACATATACTTCATGAAAAATGAGACTCATAATAAATATCAAACTACAACAGTTGAATTTTTACAGAAGTATGAATAAAATGTTTTATTTCTATATCGTTAATATGGTAATAAGTAACAACAATAATCTAAAATATGTAATTTATTAAATCTCTAATAAATAATCTAAAATATGTAATTTAAATGAACGACATATTTTAGATTATTTACGAAACGATGAATTAAAGTGCATCGATGAATTAAACTGCATACAGTTGAATTCCTCGTTTTTAAATAACTGATTCACAACCATAAAATTGTCTAAATGAATGGGTTAATCTTAACTCTTTTCTTTATCACAAATTGTTTATTAAAAAAAATAAAATGTTAAAAACTAAAATCCGACTACGAAAAAATCAACCGAAAAGTACAAAACAAGAAAATATCCCTCTTAATACATATTTACATACATAGCACTAAATTTCGTGTAACATATATCCCTAGGATATTCTCTGGATCAAGAATAATTTAAGAACAACTCATTTGCTGCAATAACTTTAGAACTTTAGTCTATACAAGTCAACAAACTTTTTCATAAACATACATACATTTTTCATATACATAGCCTATGAAATTCATAACCCTTCTTTTGCCGTAGTCAGATAATTAAACAAACAGCAACCTATATTTCTAAGCACAAAATTACTCTAACTGAATAGAAGGGAATATTAATTAACCCTGCATAAATCAAATACAACATACTGATTGGCTGCATTGAACCAAGTGAATGTTATTATGTTAATCAATAAATAATTAATTTATAATAACAACAAGATCGTTTAATGATTGACCCTGTGGAATACAAAGTGGAAGTATTTTAGTCTACAGCAACGTTATTATTGGGTCTATGGTAATAACTTAGCCATAGAATAGTTAGTAAGTTTTCTGAGAGACGGTTTTGTGAAGTAAAATATATTTATACAGTTCTTGAATATTTACAGTTATTCTTCTTTAAATATTTATTTATAGAAATATTCAACAAAAATTATAAACATTATACATTATTTACAATATTGTCAAAGCAGATAATATTTAGTGTAGAACGAATATATTCTTTTCATATAAACATGTTATATTTATGAAAATTAACCGGTAATTCTGGACAGTTTTAGGTTATTTCTCAGATCTGTGATTAAAATAGTATGCCAACACTATTCTGCTCCAAATGGAGCATCAGTATATAATCTATATGTTTCTGTAGAAATGCGTTTTCCTTTGAACAAAAATTCATTGTGAAAAGTTACAAAGAATTGCTAACCGTTATAAGGAAATGACTTATTTAATTGCCCGTAGCTGAATAACCAAAACATTTGAAAAACCTTTCTATGGAATTTTCTGAGATTTTTAGGTTTTCGTAGTCAAATGGAAAAAATGACTCGTATATCAGTTTCAATATATCAGTCTACCTTTCATATATTACAATATCAAAATATTTTTAGATATTTACAACGTAATATTTGTAAATAGTTCAATAAAATACCATGTAAGCTTACAAGTATATTTATGCGCCTAAGATGGTAATGTTCCCCATAGTAGGAATGCTACTTGTTTATTTAACCCGAGTATTCACTAATGTATATTATTTTACAAGTCCATTGACTCATAAAAATAATACGCAGGTAGCTAGTGGATAAAATGGTAAAAGTATGCGTTACCATTTTATTCGCTATCTGCTTAAATGAAAATAATCTACAACAATCTCCCACCCAGGCAAACTTTTCTGTTGGAAATGAAACATGTCATTTAATTTACATCGCAGCTCAATATCCGGTCACGGTCGGTATGTTCGGCCTTCCTTGTAATACATTTTCGTATTATGTAATATTTATCGTAGTGTTACCTACATTTGTCAAAGTATTTGAAACCGTTTTATGTCGCCGCATATATGCTCAAGTTCAGTGTCAGTTGACGTACTGCCAGCACGGTTTTCATTTTAAGCGGCTTACATCTTATTCATTTTATGGATTATGCTGCCAGGTAGATAGATGGTGAACATGGTGAAGTTATTTTGATTTTAAGAAGACTTGGCTGACCTGTTGGCTCGTTGCCTTCTTTTTGTCGATGATTAGAAAGTACTCTCAGGTGTCTATCTGATTGTGAGCTGTTTCAAAGTGATATTGTCCTAATATTACAATTGATTTTGAGCAACAAGCTAAACTTTAATGTGAGCAAATGCGCAATAATAACGTATTCCTGTCTAGTTGTATCCTGGATGCGGAACTTTCAGTTAAATGGAACGGCGCTCGAAAGGGTATCATTCGCACGAAATCTCGGTATAATTATGGATAGCTATCTAAAATTTTATGTCATCAAAATCTGTCAGAAGGCCTAGAGATGTTAAAATTTCTCATTAAGTATTCTCACGATTTGCATAACATTGGTTGTATTGTGACCTTCTTTAATTCTTTAGTCCGTAGTATCCTTGAAACAAATGCAGCAGTCTGGTTTCCGCATAAAACAATTTACATACTTATGTTGAAAAAACTATTAAAAAAGTCTACTAGATTTTAATATAAAAAAATATACGGGTCTTATATTTTTCCTTCAGATTTTATAATGCGCTTGACAGAATGTAATTGACTTCAAGTGGAAATTGCTTTTGTTCACGCGTTTTCGCGCAAATAACGATGATTATTTGTCAGCCAAGTAAAGTACCAAAAATTATTTCTGTTGTTTTTAAGATTTTGAATTTAAACAGATGATTTAATAACATTAATGAATCTATTTTAAAATGTCATTCAAATATTTATGTTATTTATTTACTATGGAAAGTTCATGCCAAATATTCTCAGCTGGTGATCATTTAGCTTGGCAAAGTAATAATGGAGCAAATACGACTTAAGACCCAGCTATTGTGTAACATTAATGCAATGTGTTACAAAGTTTTAGATTTCTTTCATTGTCTGTTAAATCAAAAACGAATGCAAAAATTTAAATATTTGGTGTCATGAAACTTAATGACCAAAGCGTATATACTGTTTTATATTACAATGATTTAAAACTGTGTCTTATGTGGATGAAATATTTTTCTCTCCGTTCTCTCATTAACTGGACTTTGATATCAACTATACTATAAACGTTTCTTTCGTAGTAGTGAATTATTAGCAATTAATATTCATTTCAAAATATTATGATAATTCAATCATTGTAATATTTAGCAAATAATCATTGAAAAATACTGCAAAGAAATATAATCGATATGCCATAAGAAATAAAAAATATTAGCAGATATCGTTTCAAGAGCTATATCAACGATTAATCTACAACACCCATTTCATAAAATTTGGATATAGTCCCTTGACTTCCACGGATCTCAATCTCAGATATCAATATTAAACTACTAGCAGAACTATCATCTGTATCTCAAATCCGATACTACCTTATGATCTTATAAGTTAAGAAAGTATTCACATTCATGGGTAGCCAGGGGTCAAGTTAAGTTAACCTTACAAATATCCTGTGACTACATATGATACAAAAAGAAACATCTTGGTGTACATCTTGGTGAACAAGTTTCTAATATGTAACGTCTGGCATCAAAATATTATGTAGTCTTAGATCAACTAGCGAAAAAAACTTGACGAAAATCATAATGAAATATTATGAAAAGTTTTTAATGACCAGCTAAGTCATAGTAATAATAAAATATTATCTCTGTCTTTAGTATACTAAGGACGTTGCCTTAAGATTGTCATTATTTTTTAATTATAATTACCCTAACGATGGATGGCAGTGTGAACGTACTAAACATATATGGTTCATTTGATTAGTATCTGGAAATATTTACAGAGGAAAATTTATTATAATTTATGTTTACTCTGAATTTGATATGTTCAAATTTCTTTGTTATATAGTTAGTTCCGATTTACGCTAAACGATCATTGCTTTATATATTATGGTTCTATTAACACTCACCATCAATATTTATTGCTCTTACAAGTCCGTAATTTCAGAAGAGACCTACATAAAAATTAGCATATCAACATAATTAACATATATATCAGGTTTTATTTTTAAATCTGAAATAGTCGCAGGCAAAAGCTACTCCATCATACATGTGCTAATATAACAATGTATAAATTATTTTGCAGATCGTACAGATCAACGCCACTAAACGAGATAATTTTAATAACGGGATAATTTTAATCCGCTTATTTCAGAGCAATAAGCGGATTCAATTATCTGTCGCGAGTTCCACGTGGATTTACAGCTCACAATTTATAAAAGGAACATGAGCCTAAGTATTATTCAGTACACGCGGTGATTATTCAATAACAATCAACACTCAGCACCCTATATTTCGCAAGATTATTTTTTCTTTGAACTCACACTAAAATAAAATGAATTTCTGAAATATTTATTATGTAATATAGAGCAAAATAAATATGAATTTTAGATCGATAATACGAAGATAATTATTTAGATTAATATTCCTACTACGAGAATAATGGACATTCTAAATATTTTTTTTAATTTATCATTATATTTTTCAAATCTCTGATCTCGCATATTTAATATAAAAACAATTTCATATGTGACTGCTACTGGAAGTCATCGAACATTTTTTGCGATTTCAAACGTAACTGACAACTGATGCTGCAGATTCACTCGAAGCATATATTAATTGCAGTCAAGGGCTTCCGAAATGCTATTTTTTTATTTCATTCTCAAAAATCAATGTAGCTGTCGTCCATGTACCACCTCACTTTTGACTAAAAAGCACAAGGGCGTTTGGATGTGTTGATGACTCCTTGAATACTAGGTACTTTATTTAATCAACGTAATTTATATATTTATACAATTTACTCATCGACAATTTTTTTAGTGAAATGTATTTGCATAACTGATAACACAAACTTAATTCAAAATATGTAAGAATTGTTCAGTTAGAATAATCGGTATTTTTTTCTTTTTTTTCCTTTAAATATATACACACCTTTTTAGAAGTCAGCCTCGTGATTATTACAAATAATAGATTTCAACTTTCTTTCCTTATTTATTTATGAAGTTCAAAAATAACAAAATAATTGCGCATTCTTGTGTCTTAATTATGATTGTACGAGTGATAAATTCATTTTATAAACTCTTACGACATATATTTAAAAAAAACATTGGAAATGTACTGTGTTTGGTCTGGTTATTGCCAAAACGAAAGCGAAATTGCTGTTCTTATATTTAACCAAGGCGTGAAATATGTGCGAAGTAATCGTACCGCGATCAAAAATAAGTTCTATATTAGGGGCGTTCAATAACTTCTTTTTATTGATATTGTTAACTAATGATGATGGTAATTTTAGATGCATTTACTTTAGGAAATTAATGGACGGTATAATTATAGGAAATCATTTGTTAACCATGACTAGTTGTAATGCTCACCGACAAATGACGATTATTTATACTAACAAGGAAACTTTCCACAAAAATATGGTGGCTATTTATATGGATTTTCCTCTCTCGTTTTCAGTGGTTCAAGTGAATTTTAAATAAGTACGTAAAGTGCCTTAGATGACAATCACCTGGGCGGGCCGATTAAGAGTACTTTCTGCGTAAAAAACGTGCTAAAAGCTGAAAAACTAGTATTGGAAGAAACACAGATATGGATAAAAAATTTTAGTGGAGATGATCCTCATAGTCCACTCAATTAGACAACAGTTAATAGGAGATAGTTCCTGAGAAAACTCACTATGGTAATTTTAAAATCAAGTCAAGAATTCTAAATAACGGAACTCAAAACTGTGAGGTAAAATTATTATAAATAGGTTCATTCTAAATATCAGGACATAATATATATAATTTTTATTGTTTTTATGTATATCAGGTCATAATATATACAATTTTTATTGTTTTTATGTATATCAGGACATAATATATATAATTTTTTTTGTATTCAATATTAAACGTTGATAAGTAGATTATTTGACAGTTCATATTTTGTTTAAAAATATTTATTCTTAGGAAAATATTTTGTTGTAGTAAAGTAGTTGAGCACGAAAGTTTAATACTTATACGTAGCTTAATACTTACCTTCAGGGTATTTTATCGCTACAAAACAAATGATCTCAAACGATATCCGCAACAATCTTGCCGTCTCCTTGTTTATGAATTATTCCTCATATTTCTCCACTTTTTCTTTAATTTCATTCACTTTAATAGAAATTAAAGAAAATTTACGTATTATTTTTTTTCTAAGTAACTGACGCAATTCATAACTTATGTAAAGTCATAATTTTTTTTTATACGAAAGTTGGCAATCTTTACATTTGAGTAACAGCAAAATTACAAACAGTTTGCAGTTATGCATTCTTAGACATTGAATTGTTGATTTTGACATTAGATTGTATTTTTTGTAACTGGAAAGAGACTAATTCGCAAGATGAATTTACGCATTATATGAGTAACAAAGTGCCTCTTCACACTCAAAAACTTTCAGAAACGTAGCAATGCTCTATTACTCGCACGCCTGTTTAAATATCATGCCTGATCTAAAGATTAGTGCAGTATAAGGTCTAAATAAGCATGGTGCAGTTACAAAGGGCATACATATATATTGAGATAAATATGACTTTCGAGAGACCACATATACATTATATTGATTCCATATATTAAAGATAAACTAATATCAGGTACGTTTGGTGATAAAGAGGCTGAAGACTTTTTTGAAAAGAAGTCTTCAGAAAAAAAATACAATAAATTAAAAATTTTCTCTTAAGTAATAATATTTAAACAATTTTTAAATAATTCGCGCTTTTAACAATTAGAAAAAATTCAAAACTTTTTGTTATATTTCATAGCAGGGTTCTGATTTAAAGTTATCATTATTCTTCATTTGACATTCTGAAGCACCATTGAGATACAAAATAATGGATACAATGGAATATAACGGAGTGATGCTACAATTCGGCACCAGTTATCCTGAGCATGTGCATAAATTCATGGAGAGAGTGTTAAGAATGGTAACAGCTGCTATGCCTAGCTTTTCAGTTATCTCTTTACATGTTTAAACTGTTTAAAATGTATTCATATTGTTTATTGTAGTAGATATTTTTGCTATTTACCATTTTATGTAAATACTTTTACTTGTATATAACTACCTACGGGATAGAACAATTTACAACCAAACTAGGATTCTATATTTCTAATATTTGAAAAAAATTAAAAAGTATTGAAGATAAACAGCATTACTTATTCTAAAATTACTTACTAAAAAAAGGTATAATATCATTCACATAGTATATAGTGACACTCGTTTATTTTCGCGTGGGGCTGTGGGGCTGCGCCAGTAAGTCTAATATCCAAATGATACAAAGATTCCAAAACAAAGTGCTTAAGTGTGTAGTTAACGCGCCTTGGTATGTCCGTATGGTGTATTGATCCTTGGTATGTGATCTCCATCGCGATCTTTAGATTGAGATGGTAGACGATACTATTAGTAGATTTGCTAGTTCACACCAAAAGAGACATCAAAACCACATTAACCCAGAAGTACAAAATACTCTCAAATGTGCAAAATACTATTGGAAGACTCAAAAGAATAAAGTCTTTTGAGCTCGTTAGACAGAACACTCAGTGATTCAAAGGAAAATCTTAGTTTAGTCAGCACATAGTATATAAATTCAGAAACAAATTAATTGTCAGTTACATAACTAGTTTTAATAAAAATTGTAAAATTAAAAAAAAAACAATTTCATTAAACTAAGAAACATATACTCCATGATAGAAGAGAGACAGATATACTGCTCAGAATGTCTTTCTTCTTTTTTATAGCGACGCATCTGTCCACTGGTCGTGCATGATGTATGGCGAGTAAACGCTTAAGTGTACACTAAATTGTTATTACTTAAATAATTTATATAATACCACTTTCATCAATAAACGACCTAATTAATTAAGATAAAAATATACAATTCCCTTCAATAACTTCTGAAATTATTCGGGACAAACCGATATGTGTGGCCAAAAACCTCATTTCATATAATAGCTTAAAACTGTTCCGCTGTGTCAATCGACAAATAGTCACAAAATAATGAAAATGTTTTCCTGTGATATTAATTTACAGAATTTTACATACTTGCAAAACTATAAAATGTTTATACTGCTTTGTATACCAACGAAATACGTCTTTCTGTTTAACATATTTTAAAACTAGTCTCATTTAACCTATCCCTCATATATATCTCTCTTTTAACTTATCCCTATATCACATTTTTAAATTCAGTGCTTTTTTGAATGCATATTCGCTGTAAATTTAGTTAATAAATTATTTCCTGAGAATGTTCACAATAGAACAAAGTAACCCCGTTTAATTAACAAACTTTAAATACAAATACTATACATGTCTAATGCATACATATTGCTCCGATTATATTTTAATGTGTTTACTTTCTAACCGGTTATTTAAAATTGACTCCAAATACTTGTTGGTGTTACGTAAATTTCTAAAGAAGAGTGAGTAAATTATATTAAATTATCGACCATTAAGTTTTTTCTTATATTTAGGATTTCTTTACTGGAATTTTTTGGAACCATAAATAAGAGTAAGTCAATAAATAAGTAAAGGTCTTCAAGTCTCTCTATTCATATAATATAACATTAGAAATAATCTGACTGTACATTGAAGATAGTTATGAAAAAAATGTTTAGAGTTACATAATAAAAGTGACGGAATACGAAAATACTGTTTGTGAAATTATTGTCTGCTTGTGTTTTTTATACACGAATCATGTGTTAATTGCCAAACAAGTTTGGATAATTTTTTAAAAGAATATATAACTAGAAGAAATGTCGAGTTTTTACTTCATCACCGTTGGTTCACTACATTAAAAGATATGCGATTTAACACTTTCTAAGATTTATTTACATTGTGTTAGTACAAAAAAGTAAAAGAAATGCATATCTTACCGACGCGTAATAATTACACAAATGTGTGGTGCGCCTACGTATATTAATAAATTTCGCTAAGTCTATTAAAAATCGCGCAATAACCCGGACATATTTTGACAAAAAGATTGTGACTAAAGATAAAATATGAGTGAGTTGTAATGCGAGTAGGGTAGGTGCTTAGGCATCCCGAATGAGAGCAGATGCATAAGGGCAGATATTTCAGTCATCTTCGGCATATAACATTTTTCGATGTTGTGTAGTTTCATTGTGAGCTAACTTTGTTCCTTCAATTTTTTACAATTTATAACGGTTGTATATATATATATATATATATATATATATATATATATATATATATATTTATATATGTATATATATATATATATGTATATATATATATATATATATATATATATATTATTTAATTACTTTGGAAAGTTTAACATTAGGCTGTATGAATTTATTGTTATATACTTAAATGTCTATTCATATAATGAAATTGAAGAATTGGCGTATCTGTGCGTTAAAAATATTTTAGAAAAAATTATTAAGAAAAACATAACAAAAGTAATAAAACATGAAACTTTTTTTGTAATATCTGTTTAAAAGCCCATTTGTTTATTCACGCATCGTGCAAGTTAAAGTGTTTCGAAGAAATGTTTAAATATAGATTTGATTATATAAGAACTAAGATATAAGCTATATTTATCACAATTTACCATTAAAAAGGAAAGATTTGACATTTAAATGTAAAGTGTGTTTACTTCAAAACAGGGTTATTTTTTAATTATTATAACAGTATTTTATTATAAGACCACATGCAAACGAAGTGGCGGACACAACTAGTCTCTTGGCATATAAAACCATTTACTATTTAGGCATATAAAACCGTTAAATTTATATATGTCTAAATTAGTAATGAATCTTCATAGTACAAAGTTTTAGTCATGGGGTAACATAAGGGCACATACTATTTCTTTTCACCTTTTGTTTCCTTTTTTACACATATTATTGTTATTTACCATATATTTTCTGTACAATATATTTTCAACAGAAATATATCTTTAACAAGAATGAATATGAAATTTAGAATGATCTCTATAGTTTTTCCGTAAACTTCTAGTAAAGCTAGTTTTTTTCAAAATTTTACTTGTACACTTCCGAAGATTGGCTATGAACAGATTTTTTTGTAAAAATTTGTAATAATATCTGCAGAATTCTCATAGATAAAATTTTAACAATATTGTCTTAGAATTTCGAGTATTTTATTTTCTGCTCCAAATTTTCTTATGAATATTTTAAAGTATTGAATTTTGCAATTTATATAAATTAATAGGCTTCAATACTATTCCAAACTTTAAGTCTGTACGCCAAACGGTTTCCGAGAAAAATTACTGTGAATGATGTTCAGACGGGAGGAAACGTGAGTGATCTGATGGTTACTTTCTTTTTTTTTAGGATCAGAGTTTAGGGGTCCGTACCCCTAAAATCTGATCCACCAAAAACTTTTTCTCATATATCTGCCATAATATTAGTCTTTTCGATTTTTTTAAAATCTGAATATTAGGCCAGAAATTAAAAAAAAATAAAGTTCTACTTCCTAACTAGCGAAAGGTAACCATGACAATTTTTAAATTTATATTTTGTTTTGCTACGTCGACTGGCACAAACTCGCTTCCATTATTATTAATGAAATGCCATGGACGGATTTATTACAAAATATTTTATGATGGACAATGAAATCACACTAACGGGATTGCTTGGAATACTCTTGTAATAAATTTTGATTGCTCAATAAAGCTAAAACGCAAGCTTTATATCATTTTAGGCATTTTACCTATGTACCGTATAAATCGAAATTGTGTTGATCGAACCCGAAACAAAACAGATACATGTTAATTTCAAGGACCACATGTTATTAAAATTTTTTTAAGCTTCTTCACTAGAATGATACTTTAAACAAATATTTTAAAAAACTAACGATTTGAACGTTGTAACTAACGATTTTAGACTTTTAACGTTTAACTAACGATTTCGTTGTAGCTAATAATACCTGTTTCTTGTATTATTATCAAATTTTTCAATGTAAAGTTATTAAAATAATTTTTAAAATATTAGAGTGATTAAATTCTTTAACTATATTTACAGGTTAAAATAAAATTCACATATCGTAAAAAATATTTTTGACAAGAAAATGACCTAAGAAAATGAATCTATATAATTCCCACTTTTATAATCCTACCGGGGTATTACTCGTTGCTATTTTCTTTCAAGCATCGGCAATGACGTTGCGTTATTTGTAATCATTGAAAGATTTAAGCTGTCAAATAACCTGTTATTAAAGCGCCATAGTACTCGTGCAAGAATATTCACTATATTTATTATTTTCAGAACCAATAAGCGCAAATGATAAATCGCCAGCAATAGTCGTTATTAGTTTCTTTTGCTATCGAGTTACATTTTGTAATAAAGAGATATTGTATTTATTAAGTAAGAAGTCTGAATTCAGATTAATGACACAAGCTCTGTATAGTTTAATGCTATGAACGAAATGTGTTATTTGTATTAATTATTTCATTTTATTTTATGTATTATAAGATTATGTAGCATTATATACATAACTCGACAGCGTTTTCCACGAAATTCGAGCAATAATTTGATACATGATTGCTAAATATTTGTTGACTGTAACTTTTACCTTGAAAGTAAATAAATAACCCACAGACACACACAAAAAAGCGCGCGCGCGCGCACGTACGCCCGCACGCCTGCACACACGAACACATGCATATATATATATATATATATATATATATATATATATATATATATATGTATATGTATATATATATATATATATATATATATATATGTGTATGTATATATATATATATATATATATATATATATATATATATATATATGAGTATATATATATATATATATATATATCGGTTTAAATCTGAAGATGCTCCACCTTAACGATGCCGCCATTCACGAAGATGAAATTTTTTGCATGTCATTTTGGATGAAGTTCTGAAAAAAATACTTTGAAGATATGCTTAAGACACTATTTATTATTAAGTAACAACTAGTACCTCGCCGTATTATTTATCAATATTAGCGCATGTGGTAACTGAATATTTTCACTATTGAATATTTCTCCTGAAAATGAGGAATAGAAAAAAATTATTTTTTTTTCCATTAGTATGTGTGTAGTTCTGTCAGATACATAAACTATATCTGGAATCCATTTCAATAAAGATATTTTATCCTTTTTTTAATTTCATCTGGGAGCTCGCCCTGGACGAGGATTGTGATAATGAATTTTTATGCTCAGCTATATCATAGCAGAATATAATATATGCTCAGCTATATCATAGTTCTTTCTTAATTCTTTTTTCTTAAGATCTTTGCTAATAGCCCACCTGAAGATGTAACACAATGAAACCTAGGTAGTGGTAAAGAACTTATAGAAAGTAGAAATAATACTACATCACGTAGTTTCATTTAATTGTAACTAAAGACTAAATGTAATATTTTCAATATTTATCTAAAATTGACGTCCGTAAAAACTATGAGAGACGACTCAATGATTTTTAAGGATACATAGTTAAATGGCAAAAAAGAAACTTATAATTTCGTCATGTCTGTTTGTGTAAACAATTGTACACTAGTTTTAACAAAATAAGGATATGACCTGTGCTGCTGTCTTTGGTGGTATTAATTGCAGTAAAGTTATTTGAAAGTATCCAAAATATGGTAATTTTTTGTTGGACGTTGGTTTTATTTCTTTATAACGTTAATGTCTATATTTAGGTAGATTTAACATTCCTCTTTTTAATCTTTCATATTTTTATTTGTGTAGTTTGGTGCTAAAAGCATTATATGTGTCTCGGCTTTTCACAATTCGTTCCTTAGAGATATGTCGTAGGTGTAAAAAGACTAGTTGTTTACGTAAATGCGAGCAAATTGAGAAGTGTCCGAGTGTTATGCTAATTCACTGGTTAAAATTAGTTGTTTACTTAAAAGACACTCTTCTCTAAGTCAATATAAAAATAAACCTTATTTTTCTACATGACAGACATAAATTAGTATTTTATCAGGAATATTTTGCCACTGTATCAAATGTCGATGTGGTATACTATTATGCTTCATCTACGCTTTCAACATATTCTCTTCATATTGATTGCAATGTTCTATACTTCCCTAACTGGCATGATGCGTCCATTAATAATACTATTGCACTCTGACCACAAACTAGTTTATTTCTTAATTATCAATGCTGTGAATTTACGTGAATTTTCGCTTCACTATAGCGTAGGACATTCATTTTTGGTAACTCTATTGCAACTTCTACTGTCCTTTTAAACTTCAAAGATTTAAGATTACCAACCTTCGCTGTTTGATCCTGGTAATTAAAAAACTATTTAAAATATCGATCTGGACTAAATTGAAACTCGATGAATTCGACTTGAGATCGATTATTAAAATCATTATAGGTAAAGAGCGAACAACTATTCCAGTTTCAGTTAATGGTTTTTTTATCGCATATCATACGCACTTATAAAAATATCTCAATGATGAGATGAAATATTACTGCCTTTTCTAAATTTAATTCACTTTCTTTCACCCTCCATATCCTGTAGCCTTGTGATGCTCATTCTGCTTTTGAAATAATCTCGAGCCGAAACTGATTTGTGTTTCAATATTAAAAGGTTTCTTTACCAACTTGTATTGCCAATTTACCTCTATTATAATGAAGATTGCAGGAGGAAAAGATAAGATCTTTTTGCTCCCCCGTATATATTTTTAATGATATTATAGGTAACATATGCTAGAAGCCTGAAATAAATGTTATTTCTTTTGATAAACTTCTAATGTATAAGAGCAATATTAAAAATTACATCTGTTCCTTTCACCCACCCAATAGGTAATGAATTTTAGGTAAACGCTAATTTCACTGAAATAATAAAAAGTTTCTTCGTGTTTTCCTACAACTTTAAAAACAGAATGATTAATTGTTATAATTGTATCTGCTCCTTACTACCTTGATGTTAATTGTGTTTAGTTTTTTTTAAGCACTTCAAATTGAGTGCATATGAGTTTTGAGCTGAGATCTTGCATTTTGTAAGCACTCCATCACTATAGAATATGTTCATAAGCTCACTGTGATCTTAACCTCTTGTAACTCAACGTAGATATATCCTTTCCATAGTTATATATGCAAATTTAGTCAATATTAATATTTTCCTTATTTTTCAAATTTTACCAAAATTCCTCTTATTTAATTTATACTCAGTTAATACGGATTAATATATTTATTAATTCTGAATACGTATAAAATAAACCAAAGAAATATAATATAGCTTAAAAAACGAAAAAGTTGGGGTTTTGATGATTAATATGTTACCATAAATACAATTCTCTACTATTTTCCTGTTTCAAGCAAGGCAATTTAAAAGTGTACAGACGAGAATACAGTTCAGAAATTCGGTATTACGTTTTATTACCTTAACACGCGTCAATGTCTACAAAGTTTCTCTGGTGTTCACTCATTACTAAAGTTTTTAAACCTCTTAGTTAAAGTTTTCAACACTTCTTGGAAGATTTTCCTTTAAACTAGATAATTTGTTTAACTTTGCTTTAATTTTTTTAAATTGAAATACTAAAGTTTTTGCTTGATTATTTTTCTGGTCTTAGGATATAGATACATACAGATAGAAAAAATATCTCAGTTATCTGCCTAATAATCCCACCTAGTAATGTAATCTTACGGCGAAATTTGGTTAAAAACTTAAATAAGTTGCATCCATTTTTGAAAAGTACCCAAATGGGTACTTTTCAAAAATGGATGCTACTTATAATTAATTCATTTAAATAATATAATAAGTTAGTAGAAAATTAACTCAATATTTATAAAATGTATAAAAATAACAATTTATTACAATTTATGAGTAATTACGAAAATCAATGTGAAATTAGGAATTAAGAAATATAATCATTTAAGAGTAATTATACGCATTACAAACTCATGACCAAAGGAACCCTTTGTGAATATATACTAATTTTAAAAATTTATTCAGCCGAGAAAAATTTATATCCTTTCATTCTTTGTCCTGAAACTCCATTCTATTTTTTCAAAATTAGACAAAAGCACTGAATTCTAAAATTTGTACATTTTAGTACTTTATGGAAGAATTTTCCTTGATAGCGCTATTATCATATCATCAAAATGCATTAAAAGGGACATACGCACATATTTTATATGGTGAAGAAATATTATAACTGCGCACCATTAATTTGTGCGATTTATAATTCTAGAGTCTGTATTGTTTTTTAATAAGAACCTATAATTTTTCTTGCAGAGGAAGTAAAATAAAATTATTTCTGCTCAAAGAATTTTGAAAACCATATTATAATTTTTTATTCCGTTTCTTCACAGTTTCATATCAAAGTGAGAAAACGAAGCTCTTACAAAAAAATTATAGTAAAAAATTATGGTAATGCAGACACGGTGAAATGTTATGAAAATTGAAAAGAGTGCATTTGATTAAAAGTTAATTAACTCTTAACTTATTGTTACGTTCTCGCCAGAGGTCATTTTTTGTTCTTGCTCTACAAACAATTCAGAAAATTCTGACATTGCAGTTTTTTTTCCGGCATATTCACTTTTCATATTCTTTATATTAAACATCGTCTAAAGTTTTATTAAAAATTATTCTGATATCTACACTTTGTGTTACGGGTGTTAATTTCTTTAAATAATTGATGTCTCTTCATACCTAACGCTTACTTGAGCAGAAACCAAACAAAAAATTCTGTGAAAATTCCGATAAATAAAGTTTATCAAATTTAGGCAATTTTTAAATCACATAAATAAAAAATGGCACTGTCATAAATGAATAGTAAACCAATCAACCTGCCATTATATAAAAGACAAAATTGGAAGAATTTTCATCAAGAGTCACAGACAGACTTATCTGAGTTAAAACAGAAAAGAATAACCCATAGAAGCCGAGCTGTAAACAACGAAACCATAGTAATGGCATTCAATTGGCGGATATCTTTCTTTAAGACTGCAATATACATGACCCTAGTGTATACAACGGCATGCCCCTAACTTGCATATACGGATTACTAACACCTATAAAAAGACGTAACCTGTAACAGGCTTGCAAGTATATTACACACTTTTTGACATGATAGAACGAGCGGGAGAGGGGAAGAGTGTACATACCATGTTAAAAGACACATCTGAACACGCCCGAGCGCTATACAAGTATGCCAGTAGCTGGCGAGGTTATGTGATAATGTTAACTTAATTTATTAATAATTTCATATTTAATATTCATCAGTATAATTTACATACTCGGTGACTGGTTTTATTTTTGTGGTATGTTTGTTTTATTAATTATTCTTAATATAAATGCAGAGATGATAAAAAAATTAAATTTATTCGTTTATACCAAAACTTCGAATGTCTATGGTACTCGAAGTTTCCGCCATCTAAAATAAAAATGCCCGAGATAATGCCTGCTTAACTTTTTCTGAACAAATTGATGATGTTCATTTGAAATTACCATCTACCGAGAATTAAATAAAATAAAAAGCCAAAAGTTCTTGCAGCTGATATCTAGTATTATCTGGTTTAAAGGGGCGAGTTTTCTAAATGGTGATATTGCGCACAGAGATACAATTTGTATAAAAATAAGTACATTATTTATTATTAGTAATAGTGATATGTTATTATAAACTCTGACGTCATTGAGAGACGCACACAAGTTTTGTTCTTTTATCATATAATATATTTCTTTATGAAAACTATTATTGTAAAATAAAAAATAATAGGCAATTTAGAAGTTTCATTGATAGAAATAATATACGGATATAAATAAATTGAACCCACAAAAATGACCATAGTGATGTAATCAAAATATAAGCGTAAGTATTTTGGAGTAGTAAAGCCTCTTTGAATGCATGATCATAACGCATCACTGAAAAATTTTACAACGTTTTTTCCAATTGTTGTTTCCATGAGCCTCGAATCGTAGTCCCTACCTGAATACTTTCGTAATCTGCACATTTTTTGGTGATATACGAATCACTAGTTTTTGTAACTAACAATATAAAAAACATGCCAATAATACAGTAACATCCTTTTAGTTCTGCAGCGAAAAACTTAAAATTCTAAATCTCGACGGAAGGATACCAAAAGCTTTTTCGACAATATGTCTAGCTCGTAAGAATATAGATCCTAAGAGATATGTTTTTAAAGAAAAAGCTGTATATTCTCATAACAGAATATTCAGGTGTATCTGAAGTATTCCTCTCTAGTGCTTGTCCTAGGTTTGATTTTATAATACTCCTTCATCTGAAGCTCTAACATTTCCTCCTCTATCAACATACGAAAAGCAATAATTATCATCTATAAGCTGAAAGTAATAATTCATATTTGCCTTTATAATTAAAATTATCTGAAGTCTCATTGAGAGCAATCATATTTATGTGTTTGCCATAAATAGTTGTAACACAGTCTGAAAAATTCCATTTAATTCGAAATACATGTTTTATTTTTGTCATTATTTTTTAGTGAAATCTGAAAAAAAGTGATACTTTACACAAAAATTAAATGTTATATTTGTTTTTATGATACAATAAGTGTTTTCTCCTTAAACACATGAATAGCAACTGACTTCTTCACAAAATACTGAAACACTTGAACAGCCACTGCCCCAATAACTACTAAACGACAAGTTTTACAATATATGCAAGAATAGTAAGGGTTACTTTCTGGTATACCAATCATTTCTAATAAGCGACATCAAACGGTTGACAAAAGAAAAATTTAGAAATGGATACTGACCGATAACGATACATTGACTGTATTATTGACTGTATTATTGTCCAAATATTGGAAAACATTAGTATTAAAACTGATAATCCAGGATCCAATGAAGATGATTAACTTTATGTTGGTATAAGTACTACCGCATATTTAAGAATATTACCACCACATAATGCCGTGGATATGCAATCAAAAATCGAAACTCGATTGTCAACAGAAAGGAGTCAACTCTATCAACAACCATCATCTTCTACTTCATATTTTCAGCTTTCTACGCCCTATTCTCATATTTCTATGCATTATACTGAAGAACTTCTAACAATTCTGCTACTCAAAACAGTCATTTTTTTCTAATGAAAATACTAATTACCCAAATATTTAGTCCGATGCAGCATATATACTTTACCATATAGCACAAACACAGCCTCCCAAAACAAATACAAATTTCTTGTATATGGCTTGGCATAACTCTTAATTGTATAACCATAAATTGGTGCTATACTTTAATTAATACTTTATTGATTATATCATTTAATATATAATTTTTTGCAACTGTACGGCCGTTTATAATAAAGTATCTAAATAAAAAAATTAACACTTGCTGTTTTCATATATAATGAACATTTTTAAAAAATACTATTATTTATTGTAGTTCTGATTATTTCTACCCAAATCAATGAATACTTAAGTGAAAATTGTTTAATATTAACATAAATATTTTTTCATTTTGTAAAAAAATTAACGGGATGGCGCTGCAATGGTACTTTTTTACAAATTTTAATGAATAATTAGGCAACTAATTATTCATTAAAATTTTTATAATTTGGAATAAAATGCAAAATTGTACATCTACTCTAAACAATACCTTCAGTGACGCAAATTAATCCCCTATAGCTAACAACCTTAAAGTAATTTCCAGTTTGTTTCTAGTTGAGATTATATTTCGTATACCTCTTTTCTGAATTTTATTTTCAATTTTTGACAAAAATTCCTGAAATTTTTCAAGAAGTATTACTAAATGATTTTCGTAATCTTCTTGACACATTTTTGTAAGTAAAGAGTTATTTGCTTTATATTTTTCCATTCTGCTAATCCAGCCTTTTGCCCAAATATTTCTTCATCTTTTTCTGTGTTTCTTTTGTTAAATATATTTAGCTACCTCTTGCGTTAAAAGTAAAATAATAATGGTTTTTTCATTTATTAGTGACAAAGCCGGAACTTTGTTCTTCAGTCTTAGTTTTGTTTCATTTTATGTCAAGGTATATTTATATAAATTTCCTTTCTAGGTTCCACTCAAAAAATCTTGTCTAAATTTTCTTTTAAGTTTTAAGCAGTGAAAGAGATACTGACAATGTACCGATGGATAAAAACTGCCATGATTAATATATTACTTCACAAGTTCTTAATACGCAGCAATATAATTTATATGGAAATATGTAAGGTATATATAAGTATACAAACAAACAAAATAGTATGATTTTTCCCCACAAAAATTTAAAATTACACAGCATTACTAAACTGTAAATAATTCAACGTTCACTAGTAAACTGGTATACCCACTAAATGCATCAGTCAGCAGATGTGACGCGCGTGCAAATTTCCTAGACCATTTGTATAATGATGTTATGTTAGCATTTTAGTGAGTTAATAAATAACAAAAATGTGAAGAAATTTTTATTTTTTGGAATTTTTTTAATGAATAATATTTTAGGTGTAACAAATTTAAATGTGTTATTATTTCTTCACTTTATTCGTAACAAAACCTCTTTAATTTTTTAATGCTATTATTTAGAAAAAAAAATATACAGTTTTTTTATTACAAAATTTACAAAAATTTGAAAAAAAAATTACAAAAAAATTAAAGTAGCTGTCCCTCAAAATAAATATATTTTCCTTATTATTTATTTTAAATATTAACTTTTTTCTAATTCATTTATTTATTTTCTAACTCGTAGCTTTTCTTTGAGACCATACGAATTTTTTAGCTTGCTCTTTCACCTTTTAAAAGCAAAACCTAATTTGTTTCTCATACTTATGCCAAATTTCAGCTTTTTATGTCAAATAATCTTAAAGAAAAATATATTTGACAAACCGACTGAGACCAAGATGATTTCATAAGTTTCCGACTTTTCCTAATCTGGTACAGACATTTTTCTACGTAACTTATCTCAATAGCTTGTTACACTATTAATATGTACACTAACATCATATAAGATGTTATATATCGTCGCTGTGATACATTGAGTTGATCACAAAGCTTATGTCCTATGATAGCGCGGCGTTTCTTGGGGTCCCAGGCTTAATTATCGGCCGCTCGCAGAGCAGAGCCAGAATGATGTCTTGGTTAGCTGTAAATAAATAAACAAATATAATCAAAATATATATGTGGGTATAGGAAAACAGTAGAGAAAAATGAAAACACTAAAAATGTTTAAAAAATTAATTTGAAGATTTGTTTTACGGGGACCGTCATACGCCATTAGCTCTTTGATCAATGCAACATACTATAGCGACGACATACAACATCTTATGTGACGTTAATCCATATATTACTAGGCAATCTGCCTGAGAATTTTCAAATTATCTAAAGTGTAACAGCGGTTATATATTAATAACACAATGATTAAAAGCTATCTTCCTCCATTTGGTAGCTATTATGTGCAGTAAGAAAAGACTCTTTGGCGTGATATCTTTCAGGACATCAATGTTAATGAGTTTTTTATTTTTATAAAAAGTTCTTAAATATAATGTCGATACTGCGGTGAAGGTTTCAATTTCGTAAACGAAAATGTAAGCTTAACCATTTACCATAATTCTGCTTTCATCTGTAAAAAAAGCTGGAAATTTTAGCCTTCATATTTTTTATAACTATTAACAATAAAATATGAGCTTACTAGTCAGTATACGCGACAGTTAGTAACAGTACCGTTTGCTGACCACGTTTAAATAATTGACGAAGGTCTATCAACTCGTTACGCGAACGAGGGATTAACTTTATTTCGGCATTACTTCTTTCTTTTTCTTTTAATCGTTGTTCATTTAGAATCGTCGTAGTTGGGGTAACTTAATATTGAACTATTACAATGTAGGCACATGTATGACTTTATCAATTGATATATTTGTGCTTTGTATTTCTCTTTGATAATATAAGAAAAGCTTCGTTAAAAGGAATTAAGATATGTTGCCATTGGGTATATTTCACATGAAAAGATAAATATGTTATTAATATTATTATTTACCACGCAATACATGTTATTGTTACATATCTATTATATAATATTCTTAATATTCTGGTATACATTTTATTTTAACACTTTTTTTAGTAAATAACCAATATAATATAAAATTGATATGAAATTGATAAATATAGGACCTTGTAAAACAAACAATTATAAATTCCTTGGATTGTCTTCAACATGATAATCGTTAAGAAAAAAAAGTTATAAAAAGTTTAGAAAAAAGCAATATTCAAAGTCATTAAATTTGCTTATTACACCTGATTGAAGAAATATAAAGGCTTGGCGTGGATAATTTATCACGTGTTCATTTAAATGTAAATATATTGACAATTAAATGAAACTACGTGATGTAGTATTATTTCTACTTTCTTTAAGTTCTTTACCACGACGTAGGTTTCGTTGTATTACAACATCTTCAGGTGAGATATTAGCAAAGATGTTGTAATACAACAAAACCTAGGTCGTGGTAAAGAACTTAAAGAAAGTAGAAATAATACTACATCACGTAGTTTCATTTAATTGTCAATATATTTACATTTAAATGAACACGTGATAAATTATCCACGCCAAGCCTTTATATTTCTTCAATCAGGTGTAATAAGCAAATTTAATGACTTTGAATATTATAATAAGTAATAATAGTTGCATTTAATTGTCAATGATTAATTTCTACAAAATTAACGCCAAATATATTCAATATATTGTCCGCTGAAATAAATTTCAAAATTAATTCAACTAATCAATCTGGCCGCTATACGAACAGTATTACAAACATCCAAATAATATATTACAATCTTAATTCCTTTATTATTTTTTTTTAATTGATAAAGAGTAGTGTTTTAAAAAATAATTTTTAATCTAGACCCCAAAATGCGTTCAAATATTCATGTCCTGTAGTTACAAAATTAGAGTGGTCAAAAGTCACTAAATTGATAATTCATGGAATCTACATTTTGTAATCAGACTCGGAAATCTCATTTTTCTTTGATCTGGAAAGCAATGATGGCTAAGAAAGAAATGTCGATATGTTTACAAATGCTGTACTTACATCAGGAGGAATGAAGTCAAATATAATTTAATGTTAAATAAACAATCTATGTAGTCTAAATATTTTAAAAATAAATAGTTTACTTCAACGATATGATAAATAATTCATGTAAAATTTTATACTTTTTAGTTAATTCAGAACCATCATTTACAAATTGAGGTCTTTTCAGACCGCAGGCCGTATTATAAAAAGTCCAGGAGTAGTACAATTTCAAGGCAAAAAAAAATAAAGCCAAAAAAATAAATTTTGAAAAAAAAATAAAGCCAAAAAAATAAAGAAGAAAAACAAGAAAGTATGAAAGGCCCTCGGAAACAAAAAAATATGAAGTAACGTTAAGCTATTGATAATGATTAATAAATGGAAGTGCCACTAGGAACGAAATTATGTTGTTCTCTACGCGTCTTAACCATCCAAATAGGCCTTTGTCATCTGTCGTATAATACTAGTATTATATTGCAATGAGCCGATGTAGCTCTAACGTTTATTAAAAGAAAATCTAAATATTAAAATGCAGTTTATTATGCGAAAATATTGAGAACAAATTTTATTTGTTTCTTTTTCTGTCTGATAAATGGTAGCGATACTGTATTTACTAATAAGTAATTATGACCATTATTAAAATATTTTTTTACTAGAAAAAAAAACAAATTCCACCATCTAGTATAGAATTATAAAACAATAAACACATTATACCCGTCTAACACGAATAAAAAATATTATATACAATAGAGTCACTTGTGATGAGAAATGCACTATGATCAGAAATGCAGAGTCAATATAAACACGTTTTAAAAAAATATAGTCGTACTGAAAAAGAGATTATTATTTATCTTTTAAACACCACTTTTGTATAAGAATACTGTTTTTATCTGACTGCACATAAGTAAACCAGGGTTTTGTTTTTCGCATGTATCTATCTACGCATGTTTATCGGATACTTTATTCCATAAATTTCCAAAGGCATAATGGATTTTAATTTATATGACGTCTTCAGAGTAACCAAATAGCAAAAATGGATCACTTATAGCTTCGTCCTGTCTATCTATCTGTGCATATGTCACAACAATTTTACACGCAGATTATTTGCAATAAATACATGAAATTTGGTTCATAGGTGTATTCTATAAACCGCTAAACAATGAAATAGTGTAATTATTGGAAAAAATAATATTAGAGATAGCACTCCATACATGTAACAGAGGGACGAAAAAATCTAATGCACGTAGGCGTGTGGTATATACTTAGAAAACATCTTAAAAATGATATAGGAGTTCCAAAATAAAATTTTTATTAAAGTGAATATTTGATGAGATATGCAAACTTAAATAATATCAGATAATACTTGAGATCAGATATTGTTACAATAAACCTGTAATCATCGATTTAGTTTTCAGGTAAAGTTTAGGCAAAGAGATTGGGGAATATATCTTTTTGGACATTTTCAGCAACACTTCTACGAAAATTCCAAAACTAATAATTTCGTAATCCTTAAAAATTGCTCTCTAAATTGTGAAAAATTCTAAAACTATTTATTTTCTCCATGGAACATACGAAATGAATTTATTTTCAATTACTTCTTTGTTTCCTCTAAAAGTTTATATCAATATTTTAAAATGTTAATTATTGAAATACATGCGGGTATGTTTTAACGAAATGAAAAATTACTGTGATAGACAGATGAACTTAGATGCTAATGATTTATGCACGTAAACATAAAAAGAGAAGAAAATCCTTTTTTTCACTAGAATTTTAATATGCTCCCTTGTGGTTATGATTTATACCACCATAATTCTTATTATTGTAAGAGTAACCTTTACGGTTACACTACAAATTACCCCCAATAATATTCTCAAATCCCTTAATCAATCTTTTCAATACTCCATCCTTTATTACGGAATTAAGTAATTGCTTATGTCATCGACTGGAACGTTGCTTCTCCAAATATCACGCGCGATCGAGATCGCTTTTATATGGAAATCGAGGTGCTGCTGTGAACGAAATATTGTGACGCTCATAATATATACGCATCGCAGCCAGCGGACTGTTTCCGCCTGACAAAGATATTGTATTATATATTGTTTTCGGCCGAAAACAGCTCGCATATCTGTATCCCGATGGCATATGCTTTCTATCCACAAATAAACAATAATAAACAACGATCGCATTTCACCGATCGCTCCATACTGAATTTCCAAAGTAAAGAAACTAAAATACATGGAGCGTTTCTGTTTCATAAACATATTAAAAGCACAGTAAAGACTTTATTAAGCATAAACATTTGAACTGAGGTAGATAACGATCTACTAAGGTAATTAACGATCAAATTACGGTGTTATTAATTAAGTAGCTTTTGTCCGCGGTTACATGATTTCCAATTAAGGTAGTGAAATTTATATACTGATGTTAAGCTGTCAAAATCCGTCACAAATATATTTATTATACATATTGCGCCATGTATTAATATTTTGTAGAATTTAATGTAAATTACCGAAAAAAATACGGAATTTTATTTTAAGTAAATAATGGTATTTCTTTAATTAAGACGTAGCTACAAAAGCGACAAGGAGTCAAAAAATCCATCCAGTGTTTTGGATTTAACTGAATAACAAACATGCCAATCAATGTTTCGTGGCATTAGTGTTTTAATTGACAACTAGGCGCCTACGCGTTATTCTACCATAAGACTATAAGCAAACAAAATTTAGTAGAACAACAGGAACCAGACATAATGAATCTCTATTTTTCTTGCCATTGACATAAAATATATATTACCCAATATAGATTTTTCCTCTCCTGGCCTAAGATATTATACCTTAAAGATTCTAAATTATATATATATATATATATATATATATATATATATATATAAGAATATTGATATAGGATAATTAAAAGACATCTAAATAATATTTTTATGGCTTTTAAGTATCCAATATCAGTATTCTTTCAACTTTTTTAATCATTTTTTTTATTTACTGGAACATATTGTTGTTATGTTTATTTCATACCTTATAAATTATTCATTATTTATATTTTCTTAAAATTATAATATTTTTATATTTATTTTACATTTATTGGATCATATATCTTTCTCATTGTAGATAATTCTAACAGATTTCATTTCTTTTATCGCACATTAGCTTCACTCAGTTATGTAATTGCTGTTTTTTCTCTTCTAGTATTTTTAACATTCGTTTGTACCCCACATAAATTTATCAGCACCCTGAATTTTATCTAACATACGGCAGAGAGACTACAAGTTTAAATCTTAACTGGAAAATAGAATTGAGGAGTGGTGAAACATAGAGATAACCAAAATAGGTCTATTTCAGGTGACTCTTGAAAACATATACAAAAGACGAATCACTGTTATCAGGTTCAAGTCGACTCCAAAGTGAAACTGGGAAAAGCTTAATTTGGATCAAATTTAAAACAAAAATGTTTTTTCATATTCTTTGAAGCCTGTTTAAAGCATGTTTTTTTCTAGACTCATATTGCCCTATAAATGTTACAGTTTAAAAAAAAATATTTCCAATACAGAGGACAAATATTAGTAAGAACAAACATAATAATTTATTGAATATATTTGGCGTTAATTTTGTAGAAATTCATTATTCACAATTAAATGAAACTACGTGATGTAGTATTATTTCTACTTTCATTAATTTCTTTACCACGACCTAGGTTTCGTTGTATCACAACATCTTCAGGTGGTATATTAGCAAAGATGTAATACATCGAAACCTAGGTCGTCAATTCGATCTATGGTTATATTTAAAAAAATAATAATTTGAAAAATATTTTCCGTACTAATTGCGTTCATATTGAGAACTGTTATGATAATTTTTAAATTTAATAGCCCTTCTTTACATCACTTAACAAAACGTAGAGTCAAATGTTTAATTAAAGGAACAAAATAAACCCGAAAAAAATTCAGTACATTTTCAATTATATTTGGCAGTAGTAAAAACAATTTTCATAATCGATTTTTTTTATTAAAATAATGACGAGTGGTATGTTTACTATATACATTTTTCTTAAAAAAATGGATTAGTAACAAATAATAATCTTCGAAAATGTCGTGACAATATTATCGTAAAAATTAATATCCGCTTCACGTAAAATCTATTAAGCAAATTTTTACTATAGTATTGCCTAAAATTAGGAGAAAAAAATGAGGTAAATTTTGTTCTGGCAGTGTATCAAAGTTAAGAAATACTAAGGAAAACAAAATTTTCATCAAAATTAAACTAACCAATATGTGAATCATAAGAAGCTCGAAAGCGAAGAAGGGCCAATATATATATATATATATATATATATATATATATAAATACGATTCGGTTTAAACAGATTTCAAGGAAAGTTTACGCAAACATTTGGTTCATTTCCTTGTTCAATAACAACTAAAAAGCAGTCCATATTAACGGTTTTACCTCTGAGTGTGTTTCTATAACTTCATGAGTAGATTTTGTAGGTGGTCCTTGGTCATTTGTCATTTTTCTAAATTATGTCAGTGGCTTTAGACACAGCAAGTTTAAGTTATACGCTGATGATCTCAAGATTTTCGCAAACATAAGAGACAGTACCAATCGCATTCAATTACATGGAGATCTTAATAGATTTGATGCATACCACAGTACCAATAAAATACTTTTAAAATAAATGTAAATTAGATTTTCTAAAAAGGGGTGTATTCCCATCTCTATTACGTTGATGATATTTTGTTAGACTCCGTTCGTGACACACCGCAATCTCGAGGTAAAAAAGGGAGCCTTTATAAAATCACTTACCCTGTTATTTGTCTGTCTGTTGCACCACTGATATAGAAAGAAGAAATTTGACATGGAAATATATATATTTCTTTAGCCTCATTTTTGCGCCAGTTAAATTTTTAAGATAATAGTTTTCATCATTTTTTTAAATTCTACATTTCATTTGGAGTATCATCAAAATTACTATATGAAGAGTGAAATTATTTTTTTTATAATTTTAATGTCCTATTTAAAAAGATATCATATAAAATACACAAAAATATAATATTCCCAACATTTCCAAAACTACTGAAGCCAAAATAATGAAAAAAACAGGGATGATAAAATCTAACTTGAATGGGAAATCTATGGCAATTATCCTAGATCTTACCATTTTTAAAATATACACCATATTTTTAGACCTGTAAAACGTACCGTAAGCAATATGTTTACATTGGGAAAAATTATTATCTGGAAATAGTTTAACAGAAATATTACACTTTTATAAGTGCCTAAATGTATACGGAATTTACTCAGTGCGAATTATATTTCTACTTGTATTTTTTTATCCATATGTCAGAAGAAAATATATCTTTATTTATTCTAAATTACAGTGATACTCACATGGAGCAGATTACCAAACTAGACTATGTATTAGTAACAAAAAAAGTGTTAAATAT
Organism: Druceiella hillmani; assembly: GCA_039881145.1. Lineage (NCBI taxonomy): Eukaryota > Metazoa > Arthropoda > Insecta > Lepidoptera > Hepialidae > Druceiella > Druceiella hillmani. The sequence continues at coordinate 795,647 of JAYKKI010000018.1, read as the reverse complement.
ATGTTATAAGGATTTCATGTTTAGAACTATCAAGTCCTTCAGAGATGAGAATAAACTGCCCCCTTTGCATAGCTCTTGGTTCGATATCAATTTATGTATCCTATTGCAATCTAGAATCCTTTTTATACACATTATTAAGTATGTACATATCAATATACAATATCTGTCACGATCGATACAATTGTGTAGACATTATAAACCAACTGCAGTTTCTCCTCTTCTACTCGTCTACCTTCCCACAGCTCTTACTAATTCCAGTAACTACGTGTCATCGACTTTAATTATTGCGAAAATCAGTTCTACTCTATCGACATGTACACTAGTTTGTCATACTTATACAAGCTGTCCATTCGTAAAATATTATTTGAGCAGTACTTAATAATTATAGATAAAATAATTTATAAAGTGACGGAAATTTTGATTATTATTTATATTATTTGATTAAAATAAAATAAATATTTTACATGCCTGCATAATTTAATTCTTTTCTGTCTTTGATTTTAAGTTACCACCATTATGTTATTTATCACTACTGTTTTAATCGGTTTGAATTTATATTAATAATATTATTTACAGTATAAATTTTATTTATTCTCATTATGAAATTAAATAATCAACGCAGAATAGTATCTTGATGTGAATGAATAAAAACGAATAAAAATGCAAATCTGACTAGGATTAAATTGAAAAATTGTTAGTTTTTTAGGACTAGCATCTGTTTCCTAACATTTAATAAATAAATAAATGACACTCTCTTATGAAAATGTCGTATTAATTTTATATTATAAAAATTACCCTTTTTAAAAATTAAAATTAAATTTCAAATAAATATTATGAAAAACAATGTTTCGACAAAATAAAAAAAAAACAAAATTTCGCCATACCTGTCAATAACTTTCAAATATATAAGAACATCATTATCTAATAATCTAATAATCTTATTTGCCAAGATTTAAAATGGAATGGCTAATGTCTATGCACAAAAAGAAGGAGTATTAAATTCTGATGGTTTGGATGCGATCAGTTTTTGTAACACATTAAATTTTAAGGCTACGAATCTCGAAAAGTGAAATTTTCCAATATTATATGAAATCACAAACAGGGACTCACGTCAATTCACAACATATTCTTTAGCACAAAATAAACCCAACATCAATCGATTGCATCATTCTATACTCTTCAGATTCCATCTGCTGTATTCTGGGAAATAATATATATTTATCGGGAGATCCTCATTGTACTCCAAGACTGAATTTATAATTACATATTTGTATAGCAAATTTACATATGAAAATCTTTAGATCTTCGCTCTGTGTTCCTTTGAAAAAACTGCGCTCTTCTTTGGCCCTTCTTCGCTTTCGAGCTTCTTACTTCCAGTGCCAACTGGTGGCAAATATCTGGTCACACTATGTGATATCACTGAGACTTAGTGACATTAATAAATATTTTATTGGTAAAATTTAAATAAAATTTTACCTCTGGCTATATCGCCAAACTATTTTATACTCGTGTGACTCAATCAAACTCTTTTAAAGATTTTATTATTGCGAACGCATTTTTGGAACGCTAATTGTTCTACAATTCTACAATAAATTGAATTCTGTTTTCCAATAAATTGTACTAAAATTTGTTCTATAGCAATGAAGATATTGAGCTTCTTATTCTACTCTTAGTAGTTTCATTTCATCTGCAAAATTTCTATAATCACATATCATATTAGCTGCCAGCTCGAGTTGGTCCGGGCAAAAGAGGTACTATGACTACATTTTACTTAAATAGCTTGTTTAAAACATTCTTGACTTCTATGCAATTTGTGAACGATGTTCTTCATGATATACTTTTTTAATAGTTTGCTTTAGTCGAGTTCAGTATTCCATGGCCTAATCATATAACATATATATGTGTATAATAAATAATCTGTAATAATTAAATTTAAATACATTTCATTTTCGTCTAAAATTTTTCCAGGGGTTAATTTGTTTTACCCTAAAATATTTCTGTAGTCCGACTTTGCATTAGAGTAACATAAAACGTGTTGTGACATAAAATATTTAATAATTAGCCACATAAACTGTTTGATTTTTTGCAAATTTTTGTATTACCTAAAATATATTCCTAGGTTATTTCAATGTTTTTCAAAAGCCTATTTGAATATTATAGACAATGGTCGAATAGCTAGGTTTTTTCCAAATACTAAACAACTCTAAATAAAATAGATATAAAAATATATATTAGACTTATAAAAATATTATAATTGCCAAGTTCGTATACAATTCAATTTCATTATTATTGAGATTAACAATCTTAAATTTATAATCCACAATAACAAACTTTTTATTTTCCTTTTAAATACAAACATTACTTCAATACTAAGACTAGGTGTGTGAACCTTCCATATACATTGTAATTTAAGGTGCCAAGGGCAGCCAGGGCTCAGAGCTGGTTTCTAGCCATCAACGATAGGGGAGTGTGAGCATAGCAAACTATACTAGATTTATTTAAATTGATAGCACTGAATATGTGATGCGAGTTACCTACGAACATTTCTGTGAGCGCTGTGGCTATGGCTTGATATACATTATAAAAGCGTGCTTTTAAAAGCAAGTTAAATATTGAAAGTACTCCACGTCTCCGAGTGGAAGTTTAATTTTTATTTAACACTTTTTTTATCCATTTATTTAAAATTGCTCATTGAAAATATAAAATAGGTAAAAATCTGTTGCTTCGTCCTCAATTTATCGAATGTCTTACATATAAATGTTTGAAGAATTTCTTCATGGAAATCAGAAGGTTAAGAAAGCTCACGGGGGCTGCTTTGTAAAATTTTACATACGTATCAAACAAAAAATTAATAAAAGCGCAAATAAATAAATAAATGATGAAAATTGGAAGACAATCTAGTATCATATGCAGTAATGGGATCAGATAGCGAATGAAGACTAAAGGAAAAAGGAAAATGAGCAGGGATTTAAATAGGAAGACCGTCATTCATCATACATATTATGACAATCTAAAACTACACTTTCTTCTGTATTAGGCTGAAAGGACTATTTGTATTACTATTTGAAGTGGGAACACCTCACTATGTGCCTTCATAATGTACATGGTGTTACCTATGTCAGTTATTTTTCTATCTCCATATTCTACGAATCAAAAAGACGGGGTTCATCAGTAGATGTTTTACGCTTTTAGAGAAATATTAACATCAAATAAGTGTTAAATGTTTTTTTATATAATTCTATTAAAACTAGTATGGTAAATAAACAATATATAGACCTCCAAATGAAAGGAAAACCCCCAGACTAGCCGTTAAGTCCCTGAGTACGAGAGAAGACAAAGTAAAAGACCTTAAATATTCCATCACATAGCATCGCAAATTGTTGATCCAATCAACGCCTCCATTGAGCCGGAAATACATAAAATATTTGGTAAGAAAATACATCCAACTTAAATTGAATGTCCAAGTTCTGACTGAGCTAATTGAATAAGACAGACTCAGAGGGAAACTAAATAAATAAAATCGACCTTCCAAAATTTGGCCAGCTCGTGCGTAGTTATTACTTTAATCTTACTCTCAGCTCTCGATCTATGATATTTCTAAGTCAAACCTTTTGTTGAAAAGGGTCCATGAATTCTTGGTGCTAACAATTACAGGTAACATGTAAATAAACCTGAGTTTTATAACATTTATGAAATGAAAATGATGTTGATTTGTTTCATTTTCATGTTAAGTGAACATATATAGTTTTACGATATAATTTCAAACTCTCTACGGAAGAAGACGATTTAAGTAAATGCAGCTGAGAAAAGGATAAACTATAATAAATATACCACGAACACGTTTTCACTGATCACTGTATTTAATTGAATGCAATAGGAAACATTCTTGCATAGAAATTGGTATTGCTTAAACAGTATGAAACATGAAAGTTTTTTCGGCAATATTACTACAGGAGTTGCTGTTTACAATAAATGAAAACATTGATAATATAATAACCATTATTATGTTAATAAAATACATAACCCCATTTGAAGGGAATAAATAAAATAACACTTCGGCAGTAGAAAACTAGGTAAATCTGATCAAGTGTACAAAATCAAGAATGAAGTCTTTTTTTAATATAACACTACAAGAATGAAGCAAAAATAATGAAAATAATGTTGGAAATATAATATAAAATTATCTCATAAAATTTCAACAGTCCTTCACCCACATCAGCAAATATACATTGAGTATCTAAAAATATAAATATCGATACTAATATACGAGTACTGAATAAAATAAAATTATATCTATGGGTGAGACACAAAACATTCTACCACTGCCAATGTAGCTGTATAATACGATAACAGATGATGCCAAAGACTTATATGGGAATTCAGTTAAACGTTCGTCTCCGTGTTTCAAACAAACCTTTTCTATGATATTCGTGTATTTTCACATTATACTATATTTTAAATTTGTCATATTAAAAAAATGACTCTGTTTAAATATCGCCATATTATATTTAACTTAATGTACCTTATGAATCATTCATAAGAAGTTAGAATGATTATGCCAATTCTACACAAGTAGTAAATAAATTATACAACCGTATTGATAATTAATTATATGTCAAAGAAGTATTACGGTTAAGGAAGAAATGTTGACCAGATAATTATAAAGACGAACATGTAGTTAATTAGCTTCAACGAAAAATTTAAGAAAAGATTTAAAGAATTTTTTATCCGATTTTATTTCTAGTTATTATGAAGAAGAATAAATACCAAGTAATAATGGTGTAAAAACATTCGAATTTTATAAAATTGCTAGTTAATTGTAATAAAATATTTTCGAACAGATTTGGAATTAAGTACTTTTTATGTGTATTTAAAATCTGCTTGGTGGACAAATTATTGTAAATATAGAACATTTATTTCTCAAATAAGTTGAGCACACTATACATTCATAAAAAAAATACTTCTATGAATTGTAGATTGACACGGTAATTGTATACATTAGAGAATTGCACAGCTTAATACACATTTCAAATAAATTAGTCATACCTCACTGCCAAGTTTGACCAAGAACTATGAAAAAACAAAATCGTTGATAGTTCACACGCTAATATGAAATTTCTTGGAACTTGCCACTTTCGTATAATTTAAAATAATTCAATCTCAACTTCAAATGCAGAAGTTAGTTGAGGTTTTTATAGTCAATACTTGTCATAAAACATCGGAAAAATTTAAACTGTTAAAACCTCTTTTATAAGGATGCTTTTATTATCTTGTCATTTATTTTAAATGTTCATTTATACGCAATTTTCACTAAATGTGTCTCCATAAAACCTTAAAGGAACTACTAAAAATATGGGCTTTATTAGAGAAATATTTTTTGCGTTATAGACAAAAACTATATAGGTTTTAAATGAAATAAGAACCTCTTCTTTCTTCAAAAATTATATTTGTATTAATAAAATCATTCTTTTTGTGTTATTCGCCTTGTTTATTTACATTATATGTTTTTCAGAAACCTAAGGCGGACATGTCTCTGAATTGTTTTTATAAATTCATACTCTTTATTTACCTAATTCATCTTTCTTATGCGTAGTTGAAATAAATATTAGAATATTATCAATACAATAAAGAGACAATTTTAAACTACATGTTTTGTTTAATATTGATATAAATGTTTTTCCATATATTTTTAAGATAATTATTTAAACATTTAAACATAAGTACATAGTTGATTTCTATATTTAATCTTTTTATAAACCACTCGTATGTGCTAATATTTTCGACAGATAATGCATTAAATATATTATAGTCATCTATTAACAAAATATTAATATGAAAGAGCAAAAGCTCCTCCCATCTTACCTTTCCATCAAAGTAATAGTTCGATTAATATTTCAATCTTTGGAATAACATTCCTCTCGTTACACGCTGTAATGGAGTTCATATCTTTTCTCCAACTCCATTAACCTTTTGATACTCTAATAAGTAATTCATGCGTCTGGCATGAAATAGATCTAAAGAGAAAGGAAAATGTGACTTACGAAAATAACTTCTTCAATCATTTTATTACCAATTGTTCTTAAAATGTGCGAAGATAAATTCTAAGGTAGCTGAAATCAATTTATTTCTCTCGGTATAAATTCAACAGTAAAAAATGTTAGTCGCGTTTCAAAATTCCTTTTTCTCCAGCTTTTCGTGAATTGAATTAGCAGTCGATTTGAAGTACACAAACATTTAATTTATAACGAATGGTTAAGCTGCACAGCTGCTATACAGTTACAATTAGAAGTTTTTTTTTTACAATTAATTAGAAGTTTCGTGTTCCTTTTCATTATCGTTTATTATTTCGCCTGACTTCCAATATCACATTTCAAGTCAAATTAAAAGTGTAGTGTGCCCTTATCCAAGCAAGTATTAAGTCGTATTTTTTCATATTCTTGTTTTTAATTTTGGCATAACCGCAGCTTATCCAACGAAATGTTCATCATAATATTATAGTTTCTAGTAGACTTAATGTGCATAGTATAATTTTAAATTAAATAAGGGAAAAACGATGTAAATTTAAATGAAGTGATTTAGCTACAACAGACGCATTTTTCAGTTAAATTTTTGAACCTTTACAGCTAGTACAAAATTTAGTATGACAAAGTTTTATTGCCTTGTTTGATATGTTCGCTCATGCGATATAGGACTACGGAAACATATTTAGATTAAACAAACTAAATGGTCATAAGTAATTATAAAAACTTTTGAAGTAACTGAACTGAAAGGAAGATCGAGAATATATTGTTTTATATTTCTGTGCTAGAAGAGCGGATCGCACATTTCTATATTCAACTAAATTAGAGAATCTATAACTTAACCGTTGGGAGTACCAATAACATTATTTTTGTAAATTAACATGTGTGTGTATGTGTGTGTGTTTGTGTTTGTATGTGCGTGAGCGTCTGTGTGTGCGCGTACGCGTGTGCATATGTTTGTGTGCGTGTGTGTGTGTGCGTCAGCGAGTGCGGAAATGCACGTGCGTGTGTGCGTGTGCTTGTATATGTGTGCCCGTATGTGTGTTTCTGTGCATGTGCCTGTATATGTTTGTGCGCAAGTGTGTGTGTATCTGTGTGAGTATGCATAAGTGAGTGAGTGGGTACTCACCCACTCACTCACTTATGCATACTCACGTGCGCGTGCGTGCGCGTGTGTGCGTGCGTGCGAGCACTTGCATGCGTGTGCGTACGCGTGTGTGTGTGCATATTGATGTGTGTGGTGTTAGCTATTATTCTAAATACGGATTAATATGTTTTACCAATATGCAAAATTTCATGTTTCTGTAACGTAGCGTTTGTGTAACCTAAAGATGAAAGTAAAACTATCAAAATATTGTGTTACAAACCATAATTGGACTCTGACATTAAACGGAATAGTTAGTTGAGAATATTCCACAAGAAATCCCTTGAGTTTCTAATCATAAATAGCCTAACGAAGATCTATTTTAACTAAGATCTATTTTACGAGGATTAAACTTAGATAAGCATGTAATATATAATGCTCATTTCTCAATGAATACCGTAAAATATGGTCATGTCTAGATAAAATAATACTCATGAGAACAAAAAGTAGCTGAATTGTCAATTAAAAAAAATAACACATTGTGTTTGTACACGTTTTGGACGCCTTATGTAAAAGAACAATCAGCGATTGAAGAAAAACACGTAATAGGATCAACTGATTAGAAATCACATTAAATATTTTTTTTAAAGATTTTAATTATATAACAAGTCTGAGAGGTATGAATATAAAATGATCGTACTGCATAACAGAAAGATTATGCTGACAACATCTCAAATGTTTTATCAACATGAGAGGTAAACATAAAATATAAAAGTCTCCGCGTCAGTAGATGAAATAGATGACTAGATAAAATTTTAGTATTGCGTAACAGAAAACTGCAATAAAAATGTTCTTCAGTTATTTACGAAACTGTAAAAAATATATAAATTTGTGAAACTTGTGTTTTTTCAACTCCTTTAATGTATAATAACTAATTTCTCTGAAAAATTCTCCTTCGACTTTTTAAAAGATAACTGTATATTCTTTTTCTCTTATGTTGCTCGAAAGAAACAATTTATGACAAAAGTTATTATAAACCTATCACTATATTCTAATAACAAACCAATTTTGATAATTTTTAAGCGAGGACAAAGGACACTTAAACTATTGTATATTAGACACACTATTGTCTTAGGTTTCAAGTCCATCAACTATTAAACAACATATTTCTATTTATTAAGACAGCTTTATTTAATCGTACTTTAGGTAGCTTCTGCATAAAAATATCTTACAAAATTTATTCCACTCATGCATTATAAACTCACATAGGAAGTACATTTCTTTATAATGTATAATTTTTTTTAATCAGGAAGGAATATTTCCTCAGCTGAATATCTGAAGCTAAATTCGTGTAGATGAAACTATAGAAAGTGCATATTTGTGGGTAAAAGTTTTTTTCAGAGTGTTTCCTGTACGATCTGAAGGAATTTTCATCGATCTTGCTTTAAAAAGTATACCAGTTTATAAATGAGTTAAAACATATTAAATATTAGGTAATTTTAAAAGCAATTACTTGTCATTTAATTTATATATAAAGCTAGCCTAAATAACAATTCGGGTATCTCCAATACAAATCACTGTATTTAAGTAACATTTAGATAAAATTCATATTATCTGGGCTTAACATGTATATAAAAATGATATCTCACATCCTGCGTCTCTCAAAAACAATTAAATAACTACCTCCCCTCCCCCCTTTTACAAGTAAATGGATAAAATTTTAAAATTAAATCTATTTTTTTTTGGAAATTATATCGATTTTACAGAATTGTGAATATCATTGATCTGCGGAATGGCTCTAAAATTACTTAGTTGTATTTCGTATATCCTATAGTATTCAAATTTATCATATTTTTTCATACTTACATTATATGCTATCACGATAAATAGTTTTCTATCGTAATGGATATTAACGGGATTCAAATAAATACGGTTGCTCGCAGTACCATATAAGCAATTACACGTAGTTCACCATGAACATTTGGTGTATGTACTACATCCAGTATTTAAATATATTTAATTTATTGTATTCGAGCGAAATCCATAATTAAATATATTATCTGTAAACCAAATGCACAAATCGAATGCTACCAGTTTGTGCAATTTGAAATTAAATATAGAAATTTCATTATAGTGTCATTCATAACTCCATTATTAAAGCCGTAAGGTACGGGATATTAGCTGTTGCTACGCGATTTGATTTGTAGCGCGAGTATAAGCTACTAGCCTGTAGCTTACAGCCATATTTAGAATAAAACTATCCCGTAATTATTCTGAGTGCAGAACATAAGACAACTGTGCTGTCATTCATTGATTATAATGTGCGAATGACAGGTAATTACTCTGAATGACTGTTAATAATCTGTTATTTCGTGTAAATAAACGAAAAAAGAGTAGAAGTAGCTAGTATTCCATTTTAAAAATAAACCTATTATATTTGACAGTGAATTTAATTCATTGAATTAGTTATTGGCTCCTGTTTACGTTTATTTTATTAGTTTGTTATTATTAATATCCATTTTTTTTTAATCTCCATCGTAAAGTGAAAGGTTTGTTGCTCCGTAAGTGAGATTTTCCAATTGACAGGTTATCGAAAAAATGATATTAGTGAGAATGATAGATCGAAATCGGTTCTGTAACTACAAGTTCCTAATAAATGTATTCTAATTCATTTTCATGTGCAATAAGCTCTTCGGTTAGTCGGCAGTTTAATTTTATGTAAAATGTACTTACCTTGGTGCTAATTTCTCTGTAAATTAAAGAATATTCATAAATAACAATGTACTAAAAATAAATATTCCGCTCGTGATCATCTTAACAAAAAAAACAATACGTGATCAAAAAAGTGTTTTTACTATGGATAAAAGACTGTCAAACGTCAAATTTAATGTCTTTGTGAAAATATTCTTGATTATTAAATTTTTAAATTTTTTTTATATACGTTATGTGGGAAACATGTTTCAAATAATTTTTTTATTATGAAATAATCGCGAGCGAAAATTATTCTCGTTAAACATATTATTTCTAATGTATATTTCTCATTCAATAACCAACAAACAGTGAAATTTCCATAAATTCCTTATGAATTGAACTACATTTCTTCCGATTAGAACTATATTTGTTCCTATTTGTGCAATTTGATAAATTTTGATAAACAGTATTAGAGTAGGCTATTTCGAAAAATAGTAACTATGACATATTGATACAAAGCGAAGTGATATACATATGTGTATATATATATATATATATATATATATATATATATATATATATATATATATATATATAATATCTCCATTAGTAGCTTGCGCCTTCCAAAAAGCACTGCAAGCCCACTATTCAAATATGACAGACAATGGAAAGCATTTCACCAATCTTTCTTCTCCCGAGTGGCACTTGTTACCTTTTATTAAGAGAACCTTTGCCAACGGAGTATGTCACCAATTTATTTTCTTTTATCATAAGGATATAAGCTATTCAACGGTCATTAAGTAGCATTGACTAATTTGTGAGAGTCCGAACCAAAGACAATTGGCGACAATGAAATTTATTGATTATGAGTGGATTTTCAAAGAAGTTCGAAAAATGTAGACAATTATATTTATAGAAGTGTTTGAAATAGCTTATCGAAAAATTATATTCAAACATAAACTCGTAAAGCTACGAAGATCTTAACAGTTTACGTCAATTACTTCATGAATATTTAATGTATCTAATGATTATGGCAGTTTTCGTAAGATTTATGGTAGTTACCATTTTGTTTCAGACAAATAAATTACCAATTTTAAACCAGCAGAAAATGTTGGTTGTCAAATTGCACGGCCATTATTGTTATCAATTAAAATTATTACGGTTGCAGAAAGTTAAGTGTTCATTTTTGTTTATTCTAAAGCTGCAGATATGTACTTGCTTATTTTTTATTATTCGGACAATAAATTAGTATATATTACTTTAGTATATTTTTGAATTTAATTTCATTATGAGTATAATCGATGAAAAGGACATGACTATTGTGTTCTATGCAATATACAAATAGCATCAAAGCTGCTATTCACATAATTTATCGTAGAGAGTCAAGTTATCTTTCCATCTGCATAAATTTATACAAGTGTTTATTTGACATAGGCTTTAGATTAAAAATATGTGAATGGAAAATTTAAAAGAAAAAGAAGCTAGGAAAATTCAACAAGGAAAGAATTCCATAAAAAAATAACAAGTCAGGTTTTGCAGTACAAACTAAGGTTATAGAGATAGAGAAATATTTCATAACCGTAAATATTCTGGTAAAAACAGGCTATAACTAAAATAAAATTTTACATGCTTACTGCATACGCTATGAATGAGAAATGACGAGAATTACTTTGTTCATAATGTAAAAGACATGAATTGTTACCTTCTTGTTCCTCATATTTATACAATGCTTATATTTATAAAACAATTAATACAAAAAATGGATAATATAGTAAAATTAGAAAAAATAAACAACTAATATTAAAAAACCAGGTAAACGAACTTAATTTTTTTTAGCTTGATAAATTTTACTTTTGCTGAAATTAAGATGTTTTTTCTGGTAACGAATAGTTATGAACCTTTAATATACAATTAATTTACCAAGATGTTGGGGCATTCCGGCGATGTGAAGTATTTTTGGACGAGTCTCAGTATTAGTAAAGGAATGACGACGTAAAATATCCCATGTTCTTCGGCTTCTTTATGAGACAGTGTATTAGTTCGTTCATTATTATAATAGCGCGCCGGGTTGTAAATTTAAAAAAATTAAATAATTTGTTAAAATTATTATAGTTGATAGCCTTATTATATATTAAAGATGTATAAATATAAAGTTGTAAAAAGTTAAGTAATTCGCTAAAATATTTTTTATTAACAGTCTTATTATACAGTAAAGGTCAAAGGGGAAAGATGTATATAATTTGTAAGGTCGTATTTTATTAGAAATTTCTTCAATCTATATTAAGAAACGTCTTGATTTCTTTAATATTAAGTTTGCGGCTCTGTGATGAGATTATTTGTAATCGTTACCTTTAATGGTTAGTTTCAAAAGTGACTCGGAACTGCCTAAGCTCATTAAAAGTTAATGAGCTTAGGCAGTTGCGAAAAAAAAACATCATACTAAAGTTTAGTAATTGTGACAAAGTAGAGAATTAAAGCGCTTGTAAGCCATTTACGTTATATGTAGCTTTACAAAATTAAAGAAAAAACAAAAAAGATTTCGATTACGAATACATAATAAAAAAATTTATGATATTAACATGTGAATGAGGATAAATGAAAATAAATAAGTATTTATTTTATATTTATATCACACAAGCCTAGTTGTTTAATTTAGGGAGCATTAAATAATATACACATATATATATATATATATATATATATATATATATATATATATATATATATATGTATATATATATATATATATATATATTCAAGTTGTGTATTTTGCCCTAATTCGTAAGGATTGTCGATAATTAAATGGAAATTTATGAGCTAGTCGGCGCAATTATATTGCACCACAATTTCGAGTATAATGGGATGTTTCTTTGAAAAATAGCATTCTAAATCGATATATTTTGGAAATCATATTTTTTTACTTGCCGTAAAAACTGCAAAATATTGATAAAGCAGTAAAAGGAATCTTTAATGATAGAAGTTGTCGTCAACCTTCTGTTATTAGCGTAGCAGTATGTCGATTGCCATTATATTTCAATTTTTCGTTACACAAAATGATTCTAATATTTTCTCAAGTCCTTTTCTTACCATCCTATTTGAATTACTTTAAAGTTACAAAAATATTAATACACTAATAGGTACAGTAAATACGACAAACTTGACCTAAATATGAAAATGCTACCGTTAAAGCTAATTTCAAGAACGTTCTTATTGTTTCATCATGCGTGTATAAGTACTTACAAGTTGCAAACATAATATTAAATTCCAGACTTCTCAAGGTACAATTGTTACTATTTTTGGTATAGACAATATTTTCCTACTGCCCAAGTGAGTGAGTGAATGATTTTAAAGACCTCTTTCTATGTAGAAATCATAAGTACCTATACACGAATGATACATTTTTGTATACTTACCTAAACGACTAAAATAAGAGATGCTATATGCTTATTGAAAAGATAACGTAAAGGATATTTCAACTAGACTGATGAAATTATATCGTCTAACGTTACCGAAAGTTTTATCCAAAAAAATAAGTTTTATGATCGAGTATTTTAAGGGTCGAATAAAGTATCGGTGTAAAGTATCAGTCTAACCAAAGCGTAACGCGTGATGTTTAAGGTCTAAAGACAAATGGGACTCAAAAAGAATAAATAAGACATGACTCTAGAATAAGCCACATCATTAAGCTGACCGTACGTATTAAAAAAAATTACAAAGAATTCTTTATTTTTTTTTAGTGTAATTATAAATTTAATTATTCCAAAATAACAATGTTTTTTATTAGAATAGAAATGTTAATTTATGTAATTATTTGCTTGCACTACCTTTATTAATCGCTTGGAATTGTGTCACTTAGAGATTTCTGAATTGAAAGTCAATAAAAAAATATTTATTAGCATATATACTATATATTTATAAATTTTATGCTAATTTCTACCACAATATTTTAATAAATTTGTATATTTATTAATGTCAAATGTCGTACGATACGTGGCACAAACCGTCAAAATTACAAAAATATATTTTTAACAGATTTTAGATATGTATATTTCAACAACACAGTGTAAACCAAAATATCGTAAATATATCTTAATTCTAAAAATATACTTTATATATGTAAATTGTTCTTATTCAACATATAAATCCACAACAATATTTATTCCAAAAACAGATTTCATTTTCGTGCACGCGTAACTGGAAACGTGAAAACTCCAATTAAAATTGTGAGAAAACGTCAAAGAAAGTTTGTAAGGCTTGACGGGTGTAAGAGGGAACGAAAGTAGGGCGAGACTTTGAACTACGATTATGTAAGTTTATTTTTGATTTATCTAGCAATCTGCAAAAACGAAGTAAGCGACAATATTCTCGATGATTATTTTCTCTTATGGGATGAAATCGTTTCAAATCTCTGAACTATTAGGATTTCTCTCTATAGATTAGATAGTATAGTAGTATGGTTAAAACCTTTTAGAATATGAAATTACGTTCGTTACAGTTATTTGTACCTTAGTGAAATGCATAACCTATTTACGGGAAAGTTAAATCTTGTGGTTGACGGAATTAAGCAAAATTTAGTTTCTTAATACTCTTTTATTAGCTTCATCTATAAAGGAAATGAAACCGAAATTCAATTTAATTTTCACCCACTTTTAAAGGTCAGATTTATTTGAAATATCTCAAGTACCGATAACAATACCATAATTTCTAAAAATGAAAAAGGTAATTCAAAGGTAAATAAAATAAAGAAATATTTCAATGAAATTTTCACTCATTTCCAGAGTACCAAAATATTTAAAATTTTACATTCGTATCATCACCGATGAAAATTCAATTAATTCATGAAATAAAAAAATATCACGATCAGAGAATCAACAAAACTAAAAGAGAATAAAGGAATATTTCCATTAAATTTTCCTAGACTTCCCGACGTCCGATTTATTTGAAATTTAGCACAAGTTTCAAGAATAATTTCGTAACTAAAAATATGTAAATCAAAGTAAATTAAAACACGCTTTTTAAGTTTAAAAAACTAAAAAAACATGCTTTTGAACTGATGCGAACGAAAAAGTATAAAAATTTTACTCATACGCGAATTGATGTCTCTCAACTCGGTTTAACTTGGTTTTTTCCAATGAAATAAAAAAAATAAAGTAATTGACAAAAAAATTAACTTGAATGTGAAAAAAGTAGAGTGTTTGTCATAAAAATGTGAATTTAGAGCAGACCACGATTTTTTAAAATTTTTTTTTAATCACTTTGCTCTCTTTTTAGCTTATAATGAAAAATTAATTACCCCTAGTTTAGAGACGTCATTTTGCTCTTGAATAAAAGGTTTAAATTTAAAGATTATTTTCTTATAATTCATGTTGCTATAAAACCTTGTTTTTTCAATTTTTTTAAATGTAATTTTTAATTTTAAAAACTACTACAGACAAATTTAGATTTAATTATTCTTAGTAAATGAAGTAAAATTCTGATAATTTCAAAGGAAACATTCAGATTTGTTTTTAAGATAAATTCGAGTAAAAAAAAGGAAAATTTTTTATTATTATAAATTATGTTCCTCAACAAAATTTTTAAATTTTGTGCAATACCCAATAGGTGAATTGTTCATTAACAAGTTTGGAATATTTTTGATATATAAATTGCTCCTCTCAAAGAGATCTTTTATATATAACCATTGAGTTATTATTGATTTTATTCATATTTTGCTAAATTTACATATTAATAGTATAATATTGAAAACAACTTGCCAACGCTTGAAAGAAGTAAACAATTTCAATTATAAAATTGGAAAGCAGCAAATATGTTTACCATTAACTTTATGGAAGTGCTGTATGAATATACACACACACATATATATATATATATATATATATAGTGTGTGTATGTATATAATGACAAGTATTCATAAAACATAGTGTCACATTAAACAATAACACGATTGTGCTACTGTATACGACAATATATACCTTGAGACTACGTGTGAAATAAACATATGAATGATAAAAATGAAAAAGGATAAGCGATACAAATTACAAAAAAATCATGCAGAAAAATTAAATTATCAAATTCCTATTTACACTTTCTAAAGCGGCAACAATTTGCAAAAAACTAAAGGAGAGTAATTTTAAAAGACCTGTATTGTAATTCTGTAAGAAATATATTATAATTAATTCTGCATTATAAACAAAATATAGAATGAGAAATTCTGAATCTACTTTCCTTGCTCCTAAGAGAAGAGGGATTAATTTTAAACCAGATATCATTTCAATTGCTTATGCATCCTTGAGAAATGTTGTTTCATTGATACCAATAAATATATTGTTATAATTATCCTAGAACCCTTATTATCCTACATGCATATTTCTGCACATTGTAAAGCGTTGACAAAGCGTTATGTAATGAATTAATAGAATTGTTTTATTTAGTACCAAACATATCTGTAACTTCTGGAAGTCTGAGTTTTAAATCAATATTCAGAAAATTATATTTTACCTCGAGTCTCGCTACGACTTATCTTGGAATATATTTTGATGTCGGCCGACCAAATAAGTTTTCGTGTGTTTGTTTGAATTTTGTTTCTATTTAAATATGTAGTAAAATACAAAACATACACGTTGTAATACTTTAATTACCGTAAAATTTGTAGAAGAGTGTACCGAAATGAATATCAATGCCGAGTTATTAAGCTTTCAAACTTTAATCTACAGAAACCCATAATCCGTAAAAACCCATGTGCCAAAACTCCTATTACAATGCTTCCAGAGGTATCTAAATACATGTGTGGCCCGTTTTGTGAGGTTGTGTTTATATCTTAATTTTTTCAAGATTCGATTATTTATAAGAGAAATAGTAAAATTAAGAATCTGATTTATTTAAAAGCAAATTAGTTGATAAATCTTTCCCATATAGAAAGTTTAATACCGAAACTGTCATAATTGTTTTATGATATATTATTTTGTTACCCGACTATGGCGCAGCAAAGGAAGGGTAGTGAATATAACAGTCTATGTATATATTGACGTTTGATATCGCAGCTCATAAACTGTCACCCGATTTTAGCAAATGAGGCATCAATCGGTTTGCATTTAATGTAAGAATGTCATAGGCTAGATTTTTAAAGACAACAAAGATTTCGGTGGACTTGTAATAAAAAAGTTGGACAAAAAATTCGAAAAGTGATCATTCAACAGATCTTTAAAAATAATTATGAAGTCTCTCTAACCATTTTTCATAAAGATGAAAAATTAGCCAAGCTTAGCACAAACATTATAAATACAAAGTTCTGTTTCAAACGTATTTCAAAATCAACTCAATTTCTAAAACGAAACTTTTTACGACTTTGCAAGATATAAACTAGTTCAGGCAGTCTCAAGGAAAATGTGTAATAAAGGTAAGTTGATGGAAGTGACGTAATATTTTATAAAATATTTTGCAATGAAGTTGTAGTGAATAAACTTCTGAAACGATATCTACGAAAGCGTTTAAAAGCTTCAGTACGTTGAAATCATTATGTGAGAAATATGTCAAAATCAAACGCAAAATAAAGGAAATAATCTTTGGAATGGAACGTCGTATAGAATATTCCTATGTGCGTCATATTTTTACATAATAGTATGGAATATGTTTTTCTAATACGAAAAACTATTCTGAACAGTTTTCAGAAGTATTATTTAGTGTTATAACATAATTTGTTACGTTCAAAATTATGCCAAGCTTAAGGAAACACAAATAATGTAACTAATATAAAATATGCGACTACGACTATTGTATAATGTTATTCAGTATGACCGTATTGGCAGGCTACTCCATATAAATTATGGTAATACTCGCAGTAGACGTAAATTTTTCCATTTTTATTTATGAAATAATCTCGGAGACTTCTGATTTGGCGTCACGGAAACAAAAGGAACAATTAATTAAAGATTTAAAGATAGTGAAACATTTACGTTGATATTATTAACAACTTTCTTATTTGACGTTTAAGACTGTTAAAAATTAAATTTTTTAAATCTCATTTATTTATTATTGTTTTTTATTTGTGTTGTCCCAAGGTGACAATAAGTAATGTGTACGTTTTTTATTTCAATACGTAATGTGTGAGTTTTTCTAAGTTCTTCGAATAGTATTATTTTTCCATCTTTTATTCCTTTTGTAATTAATTTCGTCTTCCAACAAAAGTTTATTTTTGCTATTTTGTAGGTCTTGATTTGTATTTTAGTAATTTTTATAACTTTTAAGTTTATTAAATTTACTACTTTCAAAATATAGATAGCATTATAGAATATAGCATTTTCATAATGATCTAGAACGATGATTAAGTAAAGTCATAGATGGAAATCTATGACTTTACTTAATCATCGTTCTATGATGGAGATATTAATGATTTAATATTTATAGATATTCACGATTATATATATATATATATATATATGTGTGTGTGTGTATATATATATATATATATATATATATATATATATATATATATATATATATCCCCAAAGAGGAGTTCTACTCATTTATTTAACTTTATGTTCGATAATATATTTATTTTACAGTATAAAACTCATCAATAAACTGTCTCAAAAATTTTAAGACACTATTTACTTTATCATTTCATCCGCTATCTATCTGCGTGAGTGAGTATAGTCTATAACATCTCTCACCCGGATACATTTTTCTGTTGGAAATGAAACACGTGATTTAATTTAGGTCGCAGCTCAATATCCGGTTATGGTCGGTGCGACTGGCCTTCCTTATTACGTAACATTTTCTTATTACTAGTGATTGCCCAGTGGTCGAAATTCGACAATAATTATGATTATTGTCGAAATTCGACAATAATCACAAATCTGAACGTTATTGAATTTCTTTTGTTGGAGAGTACACCTTTATAATCATTGCATATATTTTTTTCAATTTTGTTCTATCACATCAACTGAGAGCGTGTACAAATATGTCAAATATATCATCATTTTGTGCAATATTTAAATTTGCATTTGGCTTATTCTGCTTACTTTCACGCGAATCTATATCCTTTCTTCTTTGTCTCTCACTCCGACCTATCAATATTCTTTATCCAGGCATAATGGAAGTAGATGCGAATATCTGAATGTAAAAAAACATGTAATGAAATGATTGGAACTCCGAGTTGAAATTCCGAAAAAGAAATTTATTAAAAAAAAATGTGTTTTTATTTAGGAAAAAAATATTTTGAAACACTAATAGATAAGGGAAAGTAAGTCAATTCAAATAGCTACTACAAAATTTGCCTTTTGCAACAGGTCTATATTAAGCCCGCTTACAGATTCTTTATTTTACAACAAGTGTATATCAATCACATTGTATTTTACTAGGATATAAAACATATATATCTACTACACAAAATTTAAAACAAACACTCTTTGCCTTGACATGATACACTCTACAAACTATTGAAAAAGAACATTTAAAATCACACAAAATTCACAGTTGTAAACTCATTCAGTCAATTTGACATTTTATAATTCTTTAGTGACAATGTCTACTCTGTGCGACTGTTTGACCACGGAGTATTATGTGTTTGATATTGACAGTATGAACGTAAACGATGAATGATATTAATATTTATAGATATTCACGATTAATATCACTACTTGTGCATGATATATATTACTTATACATGATATATGTAATATAGCAGATAATCTAGTCAAAGCAATGCTATTCATTATGAATAGAAGGCTGACTACAAGCCATAGATTTTGTATTAAATATTTAACGAAAAATTTGTTTTATTCATTATTCCTTGTCTTATCCTTTCTATTTAATATTAATTTCCCTTTCATTATTTTAAACATAAATCCAGTGAATGAATTCGTTAGTAACTTTATATAGAGAAACAATAAACATCAGATAACTGAAGCACAACGAGCCCCATTATTGCGTTGAATTATCATGACCACCAAAATGCCAACATTTCGATTAGGTTAGGTTAATAAATTTATTAAGAAGTTGAAGTGCTTCCAGGAGCAAAAAACCTAAGTCCAAAAGGCCAGAGTGGCTCTCCACAAGCCTGGGATAAGGTTAGATGGGATACTATCGGATAACATTAATATGCATATCATTATCTTTCAATGACATAAATTATTACATAAATATAGTTATTAAAAAGTACTTAAAAAACAGCCCCATGCCCCAATTTAGTTAATCGGTAAATCTAAACACATTCATATATATCTTCATACATACATATCTTTGCTTATATCCCACCTGAAGATGTTGTAATACAACGAAACCTAGGTCGTGGTAAAGAAATTAAAGATAGTAGAAATAATACTACATCACGTAGTTTCATTTAATTGTGGATGACTACTTTTGTCAGCAGACTTGGAAAAAGCTTCTTCTATCAACGCTAATCTTTATTTCTTAGTAGCATCCATTCTCTTAAGTACTAGTGGCACGTTTCCTTTATGCCATTGGAATATAAGAGGCAGAATTCCTTAATTTAACCTTAGTGTAACTTTTTCCCTTCTTTTTGCATTATGTTCTATTGAATATAATTTTCTGTATCTTCTTCTTTCTGAAAATAAAAAAAAAATATATAATTATGACAAAGCAAATATCTAAATAACAATAGATAAAAAAATGGAGAAATCAAAATATCTGAAATTATCTCTCATTTTTGCTGGGGTACCTATAGTTTAGGACAGAATTGCTATCTTTGTTATGCTTAAATATACTCATAAATAATTATAATATTTTAAAACTCAAAATCTTTTAAAAACGTGAGTACGTATTGTATATATTTATTTAATTTATATGTAGGTAATATTATTTACGTTCAGTCAAGTTACCTTTTATGTACTTTGTCAATAGTATATAGTTTTTTCTTAAAGTAAAAAACGAAATAATGAAAGTCATATTAAATTTTTCTAAGCTAGTTTATGTACACTGTTATCTACTGCTTGTGTGATTGATATTCAGTACAAAACTCACTTATGATTACGTGAAATAATTCTAGCTATCCAAATAAAACATACATTAAAATTATCTTCATTACAATACAAAAAACTTATTGAAGATATTTCATCATTTCTCATGACCTTGCACCGTCGTTTTCTTATTTTTGTATCTTTCGGGAAAAGAAAAATCATTTCAGCAGGTGCGCTTTTAATAGTATTTGTTGACCCTTAGGCACAATACACTACTTATAAAATAGATTTCAAACTTTTTCTCATGGTTTATTTATTTATTTGTTTATGTACTTTAATGTATCTAATTGATTCGTATGAAGGACTTATTGCTACAAGAGAAAACTCTTACAGTGAACCAGAACACGAGACCAACCCCATTCGATGAGCGACCGGGAATCCAACAGCCCCGTGGTGCGCCAGGACGTCAAAGACCGTATGCCTTGTGATCAATCCAAGACACGACGGCCACGACTGGTTCAAATGGAATATATGCAAATATAATGAAAATATGTTTAAAGTAACGAGACATGGCCAATAAAAGCTCCGAGCATGGGTGTCACGTTATCCAAGACATACAAAAGTGGCAGCATTTATACGGCTTAAATTTATTGATAACTTTAAATATTTTTTTCAGAATTTAATTGAAACATTTCCAACAGTATTTATGTTTTTTATTATGTCATAACGATGTAAACAGTGTATTAAAAAATGCAACAAAATTACATGCTTATGTAAGTAATTAATTATGTAAGTATGCATTTCCTTATATTAAAAAAGGAGAGTGGGTCAATTTTACGTTTATACAAAAAATCTAATGACTCTAAAAAAATTTTGTTTTATTATAATTATAATGTGGTGTTATGCGTAATAATCTTAAAGTATTTACTGAAAATTCACAAGCGAACGAAATCGCGGACACAGCTCATCTCTATTAAACTAAAACCAAGTACATGAAAGAATATATTTTAATAAATTCAATTGCGTATTTTCATTGTGTATTTTCGTCAAATTAGAAAAGATTCGAAATAATGTTTATAGCCAATATTTATTATATGTAACATAACTTCTAGGAGATAAGAAAAATTTCAGCATTATTTTTGAAATGATCTCCAACTATCATGAGTAGTTAAGTATGAGTAAGCACGGGAGTCTGTACACTTATGGACATATATAAATTTATAAGTTTTTATATTTCTACCCCCGATCGGGATATGTAAATCAGTATCGGGAATATGATAAAAATAAGAATCATCGCTATCGATTTACGATAAACCTGTAGTAACGCTGTTTTTTTCATAATTTGGTTGCTACAGTTTCCAAGATAGAGGAGAAAACATATTTTTATAATAATGCTTCTAGAACTGTATTATGTAAAAGTAAAAAAAATTGTTCAGGAATTCTTACAACTTTGAAATCCATTAATTGCTTTGCTACACCACAAACGAAACAAAATGAATTTTAAGTAATTTATTTCCCTGTGTAAAATTTTTCTGTATTTTTTATATGTCACACATATGTTAATAGCTAATTATAAAGCTTTATAATTAAGCAAAATTTCAAGTCTGTACCTCAAACGGATTCCCTGAAAAATTACTGTGACAGATGGACAGATCGACAGTCGAACTTTATCACATATTTCCTCCCTAATATTAGATATTATAGCATCTGAATATTAAGTTGGAAGTAAAAAAAAATTAAATCATTTGAAATAAAAAAAAAATGTCAACTTGTTAAGATCATAAAATTTTGAAACGATGACAATTTTAAACTTAAATACAAGCCAAATATAAACTGAAAATTTACATTTTTTATTGCTACATCGACTGGTACAAACTCGCTTTCATTATTATTCCTAACTGCCGTGAACGGATTTATCACGAAACGTTTTATGAGGGGCAATGAAATTGCATTGACAGGATTGTTTAGAATATCATTGTAATAAATGTTGATTGCTCAATAAAGTTGAAACGCAAATTATATTCGGCATATTGTATCTATGCGCCGTTTTTATCGAAATTCTGTTTATCGTACCCAAAACAAAACAGAAACATGTTAAAAATATAATTTAGTTGATTATTTGCCATCTTTCTTCATTAAAAGTAACCTAAACCGTAATATTTTTTAACCACATTCAACCATTATCATTTTATGCTTCTTGACTAGAATAATATCTTGTGTTTCATTTATTACAATTTAAATGAAAATTTTAAAATAATGCTGAAATCAACGATTTTAGATGAATTTCCTTGTACATGCATATAGTTATTCACTTAAAAACTATTAAAATAACCTTGAATATATTACAATTATTGAATTTTTTGATCGATATATGCTAGTAAAGGCAAAATTTATTTTATGAAAATTATTTTATTGACTCGTATGTCGATGCGCTTTTGGTCACAAATTGATTTTAATGTGGCTGTGTGTTTTCAAATTTATAGCGATCTACGTACTCTCAAAAGGATCTAGTGAATTTAAAAACAGTTTTAGACTTTTTCTCTTACTAGGCTCAAATATTAATTACACTAAATTGTTGTTAAAAACGCCTATCCTAATTCAAAATATTCTGTGTACCTCAACCCAGAGAAACGTTGGACTACACTTTATTGCATGAATACAGAAATCGTTAATGACCATTTGCTGCGTCAGATTAATTTGAATATTTCGCCTAAAAATAGTCAAAGGCCTCTTTCCTGACCCTTCATATTCTCCATATTTCCCCATACCGTGAATTTGCTTCCTTACTTGTTTGACATTTTCAATTCCTACATAATCTCGTTTAGATCCAATTTATTTAATAAAACTATTTCATCCACTTACTAACAGAAATATTTTACAATTCACAATGACTACTGTTTGCTATTAACTATTTTAACTGTACTTACTGTAATGTGGTGCTATATTTTTAATTATTGGATTTTTTATGGAATTTGATTTGAGTCGACTGTTACTCATTACCTTGGATGCTATCTTATCTGATTTAATTCATTTAATGTCAATTAATTTAATACAATTGAATGATATTTTATTTATTCGATTTAACTTTATATCGTTTAAATAAATTTTAGTTCATTTAAATATGCTTATTATAATTTTAGTTATACTTCGTTTTAATTACAATGTCACCTATCGTTCCCAAAATGTATGTTGTGCTCGCTAATTATTGATACTATCATAAGCAATGTTATGGTTAAAATATTGAATTTGTTGTAATTTTGTTATGATGTTATTGTTTGTATTCTTAATAATTTAAAATAAAATGAAATAATTAATATTCTATGTTAAAATGATTTGTTAAGACCTGGTATTATAATGACGTTCAGTGTTGAAAATTCACTGAGGAATGGTCACTAAAACTATGTATTTTACTTCAAGTAAGATACAACTTTCATTCTGTTTACAACTGTCATAATTTAGTTGATATTTTTACAGCTTTTTATTATTATGAAAGAAAGCAAATTTCATTTTATAAAACTTTTTTACTTGTATTTCACGTTGATTATAAATGATGCTAGTGGCTTCAATTATAAGCACAATCATGTTTCAGATTTTTTTTAATCTAAATTAGAATTATAATGCAAATATCTAGAAGAACGAGAATGTCTAGCCAGTTTAAAGAAAAATGTAAGGTACGTTATATTTAATACCAAAGCATATTTTTCGTAATAATCGTATTGGAAAATGTGTAAATTTTTGAAAACTTACAAATGTTAATTTTGATCACGCCTGACTTAATTCTAAAATCTAAATCTACTTTGTTTTAAATGATAAAGTTTGCGCAAATATCGATCGTCGATCATCGATCATCGGATATATTTTTATTTTACTGTATTATTTCGTATTTTTAGAATTTCAAATCTCAAAAGGAAAAAAAAGAAACCCTTACTTTGTTTTCTGTCTTTCTGGCTGTCTGTCAAAACCCTTTTTCTCAGGAACGCGTGGAAGTATAAATTTTAAATTAACATTAAGTTTTTCGGTCCACAGACTCTCGAAGCTGTAAAAAAATCAAGTTTCTAAGTCAACGCAATATAACACCCCAAAAATAAGACTACGTACACCGCATATTTTACACTCGCAAGCCAATCAAAACTTATAGGGTACTTCTCGTTGGCCTAGAATCATGAAATTTGGCAAGAAGCACGTTCTTACAATACAAAAAAGGAAAAATCCCCGAGAATATTGTTGGTCCCATAAATTTATGAACTCTTGACTATAGAAATATGGTACAAATGCTTTACGTATTTCTTAAATGCACTTCTTCCTTATACACCTAAAAATTATTTTATCCAGTTCTCTTTAGCAGACTTCAAAAAAATGAGCAGGTTCTCAGTTCGTCAGAATTTTTTTTCAGGTATGTTCAGCAATACTTCTTTACCAAGTACGTCGATTTCAATGATTGTTCCTTCATTAGAGAGTACTTTAAAGGTGGTTCCATATAAATATAATGATAATCTGATGACAATATCTGGAAATAAAATATGGAACTCCTTAACGTGTGTTAGTAAATCAAGTACGATTCAAGATATTTGCTACGGGTAGTCGTTACTTTGAAAAATAACTACACCACATACCAGGTCAGGGTTTGAAGATAAGTTCTGGAGATGAACAATGGAACTGCTTAACGGATGTTAATAAATCAATTGTGATCCAATATATTCACTACTCGTTAGTTATTACTTTGCAAAATATAATATTGGATTTCGGATATGGAGAACTGAACTCCTTAATGGCGACTACTACTATTGCTTCGTTTGTGTGACTTGATGATAACCAACTTTAGATGATGAGAAAATTATATACATATATATTAGCTTTTACCAACGACTTTTAATAAATGTAAGATATTCTAAGAAAGAAAATAATTGAATGTTAGTTACAGTTTTAGCATTATTAAATAATATTTCATTTACTGAGAATATATATTAAAAATTCTAAAATAAATTAGGTATCTTTTAAAAAACCGACTTCAAAATTAGGTACAAAGAACATAGTGTCCTTGCTTCATAAATTCCGTTTAAGCCAAAAAGCGAGCGAAGCAACACGCAATGTATCCAAGAAGGTATATTCTCATACAATACAGCTAAACTTCAAAACAAAAGCTTAGCTGTATCGTAAACAAGGATTTTTTAGTATAACCCTCATCCAGAATGACGTTGATTATATTTAGAAAAAATATATTTCAGGATATGTATATACATAGGATAGGACATGTATATATATATATATATATATATATATATATTTATGTTTATATCCTGAAATCTACAATTTTTCAAATCTGCAGTTTTTGAACTGATTTATATATATATATATATATATATATATATATATATATACATATACACACACACACACATATGTAAGTATATATAAATTATGTTTAATATTGTATTTTATATTACTTTGTTATTTTCTGCAATTATAAATTACTTTACTTTTTTCAGGTAGCCTCATTTTATGGAAATTGTCAGCACTTCATAAGGTGTGTGTGCGTGGGTGAATGTATGTATAGATATACATACATACCTATTAATCCATATAGATACCTATTAATCCATAATGAAGCCAACACGATTATCTGTAACCATTATTCTGCGAGTACCAAAGTTTGAGCTGGTTCTGTCTATAAACTGTACTGATCGCACGTTAAATTGACAATAAACTAGACCAAATAGCTCTTCAAAGGATTTACACGAAATTGTTCACCGAATAACATAAGCCGCTTTGATGTCGAAAATTGATTAAATTTAATAATGATGGCATAAATTTGTACTCATGAAAATTACTCTGTAAAATAGTTATTATATATCGTAACAGTATTTACGAATTTGTGACTTCACTTCACATTATTATTTATCTTCAGCATATCTAATGTGAAAAGAACGTAAGCTACGGATTGTTAACCGTATTTAATGACTTTATTTCGACACCCGTGTATTTTGACTTCTATATACATTTATTCTTTTCATTAATTTAATAGGAAAATATTAATAGCACTATAAGTCTGACTTCAAAAATTGTAGAAAATCGAACAAACAGCAGAACCTCTATTACAGGCTATAGTTTAAATAAATTTTGATGTTAAGAAAAATATTAGAAATGAAGAGTATCATAATTTTAGTATCATTATTTCTTTAATTTTGTGAAACATTGTTAAATAAAAATATAGCTCAGGTGTTAGAAAACTGTATATGTAGCTTCAATTAAAAACCGCGTATAAGAAGTCGACGGGTATTTGTATAATTATGGATTAAAATACAAATATTCATAAAATATAGAGAGAGGGAAAACTCATAAAGAATCATCAATTTACATTAACAAATATTACGTCACTTTATTGGTAAATACACAAATCTTCTCAATCAGAAAATTTAAAATTAAACAAAATAAAATTGCACGAATTATTATTATTGTATGAATACATAAATTCCTGATCAATCTGTAAAATAACATACCTCTCAAACTAGGCTCTGTAAAAAATATCTTTAGATTCAATCGGTAATATTTTAATAGAAACTTAAACACTCATGTAGAAGTGAAATTATGACTGGTTCCTCTGTACCTATTTATATACAACTTAGATACGTTGAGGTATTCGAAGCTAATGTAATACTCTCCTTAACGTCTAATTATAGGCGTTAATGCTTACGATAAGACTTATAGTTAAACTTGGGAGTGCAATGTCTTCTGACTGTGTCATTAGGTTCAAAATTAAATTTAATCTAATTAATATTGTCTAATGCGTTCACCCATAAACGCTATAAAAAATCATACACACACACACACACGCATATATATATATATATATATATATATATATATATATATATATATATATATATACATATATATGTGTGTGTATGTATATACATATATATGTATTTTTTTTTCTTTTCACACCTCCCTTTCTCCATTGGATACAAACGGATGGGTCTTTTTAATTAATTTTTAAGCTCCAAAGCAATATATCATATGCTTCTCCCCCCCCCCAAATTTGGATTTGGAAAATGTGAAGATATTTACAATTTAATCAGAAACCAATTTTTTCAATCAATTTAAATAATTGCTTGCGTCAACCATTTTTAGAGATTTATTGTAGATAGCTACAAAACTGCTTCGTGCGTTTGTTTTTTTCTTTCAAGTAACTTATTATGTAAGTGTTTTATGACAAATTTATATAATCGATTATACGCTTACCTAAACAAAGTAATCTTTCATGCTATTAATTGGAATAAATTTATTCAAAAATATTTCAACTGAGGGCATTTGTTGTCTGAGAGTAATTTTACTTCTTCGTAAGACGTCTACAATTAAATAGATTTAATTTTATTTTTTCACTTCTTCATTTAAAAAGTTGACTTTTCGAAACAATTATTCCGTGCTTATATGCCTGTGCTTTTCAGAATTTATTTCTTTCTCATCTACCACGAAGAATTATGCTGTATGCCAACATTCCTTTTTGTCTTTCGATAACTTCAAATATAGAATCGTTAATTGTTACCTGTAGTTATTATCCTAATGTTCATTTTGATTATTATCCTAATGTTTTTTTGACTTAAGTGCATTAGCTTCAGGAACTTTGAGCTCAAATCTTGCACTTTATTAAAAGTTTTTCACTATGGAATCTTCTTTTAAATGTTTTTTACTCTATTTGTATAACTCAATATTATAGACATATATGAAAATATCTTCAATTTCATTATTTTTCTTTCTCGTTTATCAAATGTTTTTTTAGTTTAATAGATATACGTACATTGAAATAAAACAAATAATTTTTTTCGACAAATGAATCCACTTATTTGCTTAGTAAAGAAAAGATATATTTTAAATTAAAATTTTAATTAAAACAATTCAGGAAACGATTAGTATATTAGCGTTTACACAATTCTCTACTACTTGCCTGTTACAAGCGGGAAAAATTATAAGCGTCCATGGGAGAATATAGTTCAGAATTTCACTCTTGAGTTTTATTTTCTAGCTCGCCTCAGTGTCTGCAAATTACTTTGATGTTTTCCCGCGCAGTTTATTAAAGTTTTCACCGCTTCTTGAAACAATTGTACTCATGCTAGGTATGATTTTTAAATATCTTGTTACAAACTACTAAAAGAATAGAGAGATATTTTAGTTGATTGTTTCTCTTACATAAAGGTAAAGATAAACTTGGGCCTTTTATGTCAAAAATTGCTAATTAAAAATATCAATTATTTGGCTAGAAATATCATCTAAGAATCTTATTTTTTGAAAAAATATGCTTGACAAATTTTTAGATGCCTTTGCAAATTACCTGATTTGAAAACATACTCTTAATTATAAAATTAAAAAATATTACAATATCATACCATAAATCTTAGGCTAGTATTCAAAATTGTGTTAAAGATAATTATCAAACGTATAAACTTATTAAAAGCAAGTTATATCAGAATATGAGCAATCACGAAAGTCAACGTGATCTAGAGACCAAATAAGTATAGTCTTTTCCAAATAAATAAATTTATAGCATCATAGTCATTTTCTTTATATAGTAAAATGTATATAATATTAAAACATAAATGAAAATTATTTTGAGGTATTTACATTTTCTTATTTTCTATCTCTAATTCTTTCTTCTAAAATAATTTATCTAGGTACCAATTCATTAAAAAAATATAGTTATGATGTACAAAAAATATAATACAAATATACCCAAGAATATACTTTCATTAAAATCTTATACGCAAATTCAATAAATCAAACCGTACATTCGTGTATTTTCATATGTTTGATATTGGCGTACTTAAGAATAAACGTATGGAGGATGGAAAAATCCATTCATTTAATCCCTAATAGAAACATATACTAACAAACATTTTTTTATATAATGTTTGTACTTTAAAAGTATGGAAATTAGTAATTTTATTTCCACAAAGTTTAATTCTCAACACGGTACATGTTGAGAATTTTCTTAAATATACTAAATGCTCCCATGTGTTGCAATTATGTTTGTCTTAAATTTTGTTCTCCAATTTAAGCTTTTACGCTTGCGACTACCCTCGAATTAATTCACGATTGTGTATTCACTATTTCACGATTGTGCTTATTCCATTTTTAATGATAGAATTGATATTTTCTTTTCATTTTTAATTTTTTTTTCTATATCAGGATATTTATCCTAAGTTATTTTACAAAATTAACTTAAAAAAATTTCATCTGAAATTTCTTACAAGATTTTTAATAGTAGAGAAAACTAAAAACTAAAATATGTAAATATAAAAAATAATTATAAAAAAAATTAATACCCGACAGTCGTCTACGAGCCCTCAAAATGTAAATGTATGATCAAGTCTTATAATACATGTTTAGTGATTTTAATAAAATACGCATACTGACAGACAAACTAACAGATACGGATATTCACCAAAAAAAACAAATTATCGTTTCGTAATAAAGAAGGCAATTAATGATTTTCATGATTCCTAAAACTGTAAGTTGTCCACCTTTTATTTTGACAAATAAACTTGTATGCACACATGAATACGCCGAATCAATCGGGTGTGATGAAGGCGCATACTCTTCAGGTAGTTCATATAATGAAGTACGTTAGCATTATAGTAAATTTATAAATTATTAAAATATTAAAAATATATTTTGATTAGTAAGGTTTTTGAGGTAAAAAAAGAAATAAAATATTATTTACTAAATTTCCTTACCTTGTTACCTATTCTTTGGCTTTAAAACTTCGTTTACAACAGAAATATTTTCGGTAACACGGTATCAAAAATTTTAGTCAATATTGACATTTATTTACATCCTCAACCTTTTCTAATTTTTTCTACCTGATAGTTTTCGAGAAAATTGATTTTGAAAAAAAATCAGAAAAAAATTGCCAAAAATAGACAAAAAAATAGCAGCCGCTCCCACCTCTCAAAACGAAAACTTAACTTTTTGTACATAACATTCGTAATGGGCCACTGTTTTTCTTAAAATTCTGTCAAATTTCAAATGTTTATCTCAAAGGTTTCCGAGAAAAATTACATTAGCATATAGACTGATGCCGAGAATCTTCTATAAGTTTTTGATTTTTCCTATTCCAGTGCGAAATCCTAAAGATGATGCAATTTTTCTTTACATTTTACTTAGAGTCTTTCAAACTTTTTTTTTTTATATTTTTATATTAATATTTTAACTATATTATTTTCTTCTACCTATAGATACGCTTTATTTAAGCAACGTATATAAACTTAATGCACTTGTTATTAGTGTAATTTGTCTAAGTGCTTTAATTTCCTAAAGTACAGCAGGGTGAAATGTTAATGAACGTACCGCACAGTTGAATAATTAAAAGCAATCTCATCTCATAAGACTAGTATAATGAAAGACTTCACAGCGTGAAGTCTTTCAGTATACTAATCTTATTCAATTTATGACATGTAGCTGACCTGCATCTAGTGCCGTAGCTCATTTTATAGGAAACGTTTATTTAATTATATATTTGGAAACTGCTTCTGGTAAAAGTTCAGTTTCCTCAATGAAAATGTAATCTTAATAACGTATCATCAGTCTACTTTCATCTCTCGAACTACACGAGATATTTTAGCCAGCATATTCGTTATAACAAACTTGTATCTATAAACAAGAGCTGTGTGCGATCATCGGCTATGACACCGTTTAGAGACCGCTTAAACAATTGACGAAAGTCTATAGACTCGTTACGGGAACCGGGGAGTAACTTTATTTCAGCATTGCTCCTTTCTTATTCTTTCAATCGTTATCCATATGTATATGTATACATATATAAATATATATATATATATATATATATATATATATATATATATATATATATATATATATATAATATATATATATATATATATATATATATATATATATATATACTTATATATATATATATTACTTTATAACATAAAATAAATATTATTATGATTATTTTATATATACTCGGTCTCACAATAATCTTATTCTACTTTTTCAGCTCTACAAACCTTTATTAGACTTGGTTTGCGGTATAATTTTCTTCTAAACATTTCGGTTTTTTATCCTCTTTTTCTAGTTAATAATTAATGTCGCTTTGGCATTATCTATGAAAAAGTTTATCCATCATTTATTTAGTATTTGTCTAGCTTAAACGCCCATTAGCTTTCACTATTAAGTCTTTTTCATTCTTTTGCTGTCATTTAACCTTGAAAAGCATTGAGAGATTTATTTTCCTAATTCATCATTCCTTCGTTTTTAATTCTCCAGTGATTATTATACTGCACCATAGATTTTTCATAAAATGTCTTTCAGTGGTAAATAACTTAGATTATTATTTTCCATATTGGAATAATAAAAAATCATCAGATATTACAAAAATGCATGCCTGCATTTGAAAAGTTAAATTCAATGCAAACGCTTTAAAAAATTTGAAATTTATTTTCTTGATATTCAAAGAATTTTGTTTTCTATTTAAAATATTTTCATCACTACATTTTAGCGTTGCAATTAATAGGTTGATATGAGACTTTAAATGAATACATAACGCTATTAATTTAAATGCCTTATGCATGTATATAATATCAGTATATTAGGTTAAGTTTTTACTTAAAATGATCTATTCACGACATGTGATAAAGGAATATTGGTACTATGTACGCACCAATATTCCTATATCTATATTTATTTAAATTTTTTTCTATTTTCTATGGTAACAGAAACTGTAGTCCATTTTAGAAGGCATACACTTTAAATATTACGTTTTTATAGTACAGATATCACGTAGTTTGGAAATAATCTCTTTTAAATGGATTGGATATATCTATCTCACACCTTTCTGTTCAGATAGAGTAAGTCAATATATGCCTTGAGCACTTTTACACATTATTTGAGTTTCCGTACTGTAAAAGTAATTACTTTCTTCCACTGTAAAATAAATTATACTCATGAAAAATTGTATTTCTTTTGGGAAAACTCTATTTCCATCCAAGCTTCTCTCTTTAGTACTTCTCTTTATAGGACCAGATACGAAATACATTGTGGGTGAAAAAAAGAATGCTATTGAGAAAAAATATTGTGCGTGTCAACTTCGACGAGCCACTGGAGTTCAGTCCCTAATTACGATTGTCTTGGAATGTATAAAATAGGTAACACTATATCTAAATATAAATATCAATATCATTCATCAATATATCTCTCACAGTTAAGGAAGCGTTCATAAGAAACGCATTGGCGACTGTTTTTTCGTTGACTTACGTTGCAAAACTGGTATTCATGCAAAATTGTTTAACGAAATGATATACGACCTATGTCTATTCTGAAGATTTTTTGTAAATATCGGCGAAAGTATAAGTAGTTTCAAAGATTACCTCCTACATTCAAACTTACAAAATTTAACTTTTATAATATATGATTTTTTTTAGTGGGATAATATATAATCTAGTTTCATCCTTAAGATCCTTTCTAGATATTGGTGAAAGAATTTTTTAAATCGAATGAGTAGTTTCGGAGATTATCTCATACATTTAACCTTACAAAATTTAACTTCTTATAATAAACAAATTGTTTAACGGGATAAGATACAAGCTACGTCCATCCTGAAGGTCCTTTCTAAATATTCCATTATTATGAATCTTCTATTATTATGAAGGTCCTTTCTAATATTTCTTAAAAGAATTTTTAAAATCAGATAATTAGTATCGGAAATTACCTCTAATAATTAGACTTACAAAATTTAACTTTTTATAATATGTAAATTGCTTTTAACGGGATAAAATATAACCTATGTTCATCCCGAATCTCCTTCCTAAATATTTGTGAAAGAATTTTTGAAATCGGATGAGTAGTTTCGAAGGTTATCTCCAACATTTCAACTACAAAATTTAACTTTTCTATAACATACGAAAACTTTTTTAAAACGGGATAATATAATAATTATAATACTAAGGGAGTTTCGAAGATTACTTCCTACATTCAAATTGTTACACTTTTTTAAGGCTCTGAATATCTCATTTTAATCCTCATAAAGCTTCATACCGGGTGCTATATATGAAAACATATTTTTAAGAAGTAAAAAATTTACTAGTGTATCAATATAAGTAAACTTTTTTATGGCTTAAGAAGAAACTTCTGATCCACAATTTTCTTAACAATATTTGAAAAAACTATTTGCTAAACTCCTTAATTTTCTAAAAATATACATTCCAAGAAAAATTCCGTTAGTTCTGTTAATGTTCACCCAAATCACTCTTTCAAAAGTTCAAGTTTGAAACGAAGAGGCTTTTAAATATATACATATATATTCAAAACCCTATTTGCCTTTCCGACCGGTCATGAAATTCAATTAAGGGAGCTTAAATACATATTTTTTCGAATGCCTAAAATTAAAATACTATGTACTTGGTTAAAAGGAAATGTTTTTTAGAAATGGCATCATAAAATGAATTATTTTACCGTGATATGAAAATTGTAAAAATAATATTTTATTTGTAAAATATTGAAAAAGAATTTAGGCATGGTTCGGACTAAACTGAACCTCGTTTAACTTTTACATTGAGTGCACACCTACATAAACAGTTTATGGTATTTGTATTTGATGATAATCCTCACCTAAAACGCTTAGAGTGACAACCACCGTGCTGAAAACAAAGTCGGTATAAAATCGAATGATTTGGCGTGAAATTGAGTGAATGATAACGCCTTGCGAGAATTTTTTTGTATTATTTCTTTCGATTGTCTTAAACTGAGCATATGTCTCTCTTTATGCAGAGACCGGGTTACTATTTTCACTTCAAGTTTACTCTAGGTTTACAATAGGTTTATTTGCTCAAGTCAATTATCCTTGTGTATGCCAAGAGATTGTACGAGGTAACTCCGAAATATACAGCAAATAACTATGAATAAGGAACATCGGAAAACAGTTCAATGTTCAGATGTAAATGGGGATCAAAGTCAATATCAGTTTGTTAATAAGATCAAAATTTCACAAAAAAAATGACTTAAGGGTATAAAAAAATAAGAAAAAGAAATAAATGTGGTTAAAATTGTACACAAGCTAGTGGTAGATTAAAGGATTCGTTTGAAGCCACAAAAAATTTCTAGTTCAACACTCTATCCAAGTTTTTCCTTTAAAATATATATTTTATTCACCAGCAATACATTTCATGCCATTTTAAGCCTGTGAAGACGGATATAAAGTAGTTAAAAATAAAAGACGGAAATAGGAAGAATACAATTTCTTTTACAGTAGTGAGGAATGTCAAGTAGTTCGTAACAGTGCTCAATGATTATTAACGCTATGAGAAATGAGCTGAAAGCTTGGCTGACGAAAACAATAGATAATTAAGCCTATTTTAAAAATGTGTGTAAATTAAATGTATTTATACATTGATTAATGCATAAAATTCCTTCATCAAATAGAAATATTGAGATTAGGAAGGCTACCAAAAATTGTATCGAAAATACATAGATAGATACATAGATAGATTATTTTAAAAAAAACTGAAAAATCTAAATTTACAATATTAAAATACAATTGCAAAGCGTAATAATAATCAATATCGTACTTCAGGATCAACATTAAAAGAAGGCCTGAATCAAAGCAGACGTTTCAGCAATTTTCTGAGCAAGCGATTATTGTGAAATGCTATCTATTTATTTTTACTGTACGTACTCTACTACACTTTTATTCTTATTAAAGGTAAAAAATAATTAAATGCCCCCCCCACCCAATAATGGACACGAAGCTGCAAGATAATAAGCACGTATGTGTGATGTTAATTTTCGGATGTATTTTTAGGACTTTTAATTAAATATAAATATGTCAATAATATGTAAAAAACCGTAACAAAATAGTAAAATTTAATGAATATAACTAATTTAATTTTTTTGAAAAATTAATTTAAAGGCTCTTTATTTTATGCAGAAGCACTGAAATAATCCATTTAATACAGTATTAAATCTATATTTGTGAACGAACTATTAAGGACTACCGACATATTTTTCATAAGATTTTAACTGGTCGCAATTTAGAATATTCACTAAAGTCTTCGGCATGTGTCTATCCACGGTGAACATTGTGCGATTTATAAATGCATGTTAACCGCTTGGACAAGTTTATAAATTTTTGTATTTGATCACTGAAAATTATTGAAATTATGTCTGACTCCTCGAGATGGCTTTTGAAAATATACTAGATATTGAAATTTTTGTTATAGCATTTACTTGGTCGAACAACGTTCAAAATACCAACACAAACAGACAGCAGTAATACTCCTGTTTGTGACATTTCACAAAACGTCGATCAGCAAGGATTTACTATACATTTTTCAAACATAAAATATGTGGAAAATATTATTCCAAATAAATAGAATTCCAAACATAAAAATTATCAAAAAATTTAGAAAAATTAATAAAAAAATTATTTGTTTTTATTTCCTCAGGAATATATAGAATATATAATTTTAGCTATTATATACGAATTCTCTTCAATATTATTTGAAATGCAAATATACCGAGATCGTCAACAAAAGTGGGTCACAGAAAAGTTATAATGCAATCAAAATTTTATACAGATTGCCTTTGTAATTTTTAAATGATCATTAATATAATCGTAATATAATCGAACCTAAATAACTGTCCAAATTAAGGTCTAAAGTACCTACAATGTGACTTTATATGTGTAATTACTTTTATGTTCATGATCGTATCTATATTTCCACAATGTATATATCTAAATATTATTAATATCTAAACTAAATTATTTTATTATTACTTAAATGAGACACAAATATTTCATATTTATCATTTATGTCTTACAATTAAATACCGATCGGCAAAATCAATATTGCTGATTAGCTTACTATAATAAAAATAAAGTAAAAAATAATTTGATATAAAGCAAAGTTTAATATCTTTTACCCAATACTTTTTACGATATCAAATAGCATTCTAGCGGTAGACCGGTTGAACAATTGATTTTATTAATAAGGTGAGGTCAGATATAATTACAATACAGCCTGTTAATTCGCGATGTCAGTATTGCAAGTTTTGCTCGTCATAAAAATGCATAGTATTATCCACGGTTTTTACAAATAATAATATAATATTCGCCATGTGCACATCTTTCACAGGCATAAAAATGTGATCTAAAATCTAGAATTATCATTATAGATGTCCTGAATTTTGGTAAATTTCTAGTAAAAGTTTTTTCCATAATTTATACTTCAAAACATTTGAAGATAGGAAGAAGGGGCCGAACCATAACAAAAATTGTCGAGTAAAACGGAAAAAATCATGACATGTGCAAGCTTGAATTTTATGGGCAGCATAAATCGTTATTTGTTTGGTATGAGAGTGTTGACTGTAATTTTTCACGCAGCCAGTTGTACACTGGCCTCTCACATGTGACATCAAGACATAATATGTTTATTTTTGTACCTAATCTACCGTAGGTAATATATGTTGTTAACAGAGAATTATGATTTGACTATAATGATACGTCTCCTGATTGGTAATTATTTTGGAATATATATATTATGATTAGTATTAAAATAAAACTCACCAAATTTGTAGTTAACTTTTAAGTAATTACTACATTTTTTTATGAATAAAGAAAGTCAAAAAACTCCACTTCAGTCGTGTTTGACCCCACTTCTATTCAACAGTCCGATAGATATGCTTATTGCTTCATTACACCAGACAAATGATCTGGACATAGATACACAACGGTACATAATTGATGTAAGTTTTGTTTCGATCTGTGCTGATAAATACGGATTAAGCCAGAAAAAGTCCATACATCGGATAATTTGCCTTTCTATCACTATTTTCCTATCTATAGTTAGATAATAAATACCGTTGCTTCTTCGAATGTCACGTACGATCGAGACCGCTATTATATTGAAATTGAGTTGCCGCTGAGAGAAATATCGTAACGCTTGAAATATTTACAGATCGCAAGCGTCCCAAGCGGGCTTTTTCTTGGGCCATATACTTTGTCAGACTCTACAAATAACAACAAAACAATAATAAACATCGACCACACTGCACCGATCACTGAGTTTTAAAGTAAACATTTTAGTTACTTTATTTATTCGTACTTACTGCAGGTTTTTTTTCAGTTTCAGAAATCCACTGTACCTATATTTATATTAAACGCGCACCGTTAAGTAAACCTATGTACGAGTTTATTTTCTAAGACTATTGTCTTATAAAATATAGAGTATATAATACTAATGCTCAAATTATTGGCTAACTCTTGTCTGCGTTCGCATGACTTTCTATTAAGTTGGTAAAATTTACACACAGATTTTGAGCAGTTTGAGACACGCAATAAATGGATTTGATTTACTTTTTTCTCCATATATTAATATATTTTTTAATAAAATTAATAATTTTGAAAATAATGACATTAAAATTTATTCTATATAAATGATGACATGACATCCCATTACATTCATATCATCCCATCACCTGTACTATAAAACGTTTGAAAACATGGTGTACACTGGAAAATTAACTTTTAAGTTTGATCAACACGCGTGATCAAACTTAAAATATGGCGTGACTATAAGTTTAATTTTTTACCCCTAAGTGCCTGCAACTCGTTGATTCTATATTATATTTATTACCCCTGGCTGAAATCCAATTCTATTGTTTAAATTCGCAGCAGATATCTTCAAAGCGAGTACTGGTTCGATCCATGGAT
Source organism: Druceiella hillmani (assembly GCA_039881145.1). NCBI lineage: Eukaryota > Metazoa > Arthropoda > Insecta > Lepidoptera > Hepialidae > Druceiella > Druceiella hillmani. The sequence continues at coordinate 757,214 of JAYKKI010000018.1, read as the reverse complement.
GACAGATGGATTTCTTAATCAGGAAATTTTAATTCCTTTGTGGTTTTTGTTGCGGCTATATTAATAAAAACAATATGTTACTTAATTTTAATTTAACTCTTGTTTGAATTCTTAATACATTCACATTAATATATATATATATAGATATATATATATATATATATATTTTTATATATATATTACCTGAAATATATATATATTACCTTATATATATATATTACCTGAAAAGTAATGCATTCCAATTTTCCACATTAATTAAATATGTCAGTTTAAAAATTTTCCAAAAAGTAGGAAAATATTGTGTAAAAATATAATTTACTAAAATATGTGATATACTCTATACGTACATAAGAAGTTGTTATTTTATACCAGCGACTACCTTTATTCTGAAGCAAATTTTAAAACACACCAATCGATGAAAGTTTAAGTCCAACTGTTGAAAGTTGAATCCAACAAATTCATGCCATATTTATTTCTCTTTGATATTTTTTCGCCTCCAATTAGTTGCTTTTTTGCTATTACGCTTAACTCTCGTGTATGTTAAATGCTCTCGCGTTGGATTGGTTAAAGGATTTCAGTGAATTGGTATTTTGAACAAATTTAGTAGTGTCGAAATATAACAGTATATATACTATCATAAAATAATGGATCGACAATTATAAATTGGTTTTCTGACAATACAACGTTGACTAGCATTTTTGAAACAATAAGGTATTCTATATTTTAGTTAATATTCTAAATTTGAATGCCAACAGAAAAATAAAATAGTGAGCTACTCATCTATCAAGTCTAACTCAGTAAATTGATTATTTAAATAGGAGTCACATTCATTTTAAAAATTAAAGTAACTGATAATATGTTTTAAAACTGACCTACCTATTTATCGAGTGCTGTAACGTAGCATTAAATGTTTTTAATAGTCTTTTTGATTTTATGAAAATTTATGCACATTCAATAAAATTATAGAAACCAATGCACATTAACGCCAATCAAAATTTCATTGTTTATAAAATGAAGGAAATAATATCAAACACGACGTATGGTATCTAATGAAATTATTTTCAGTTCGCGATTATTTCCAATAAAATTTAATTATTAAATATTCTCTCTACCAACTGCGTTTTTCAATTAACTAAGAAACATTCACCATATATGTAATCATCATATTATTTCATTAGAGTGCATTCATGACTTATGCGATCTAGTGGTGATTTCCCATGCCAAGCTACACTTTCGACACTATTGTAGAGCATATTACCACACAGGTTTATGCATCACGGCGTTCCGTACTGAGAGCTTTCAAATCTCTCGTCCGAAATCAGTTTCTATATGCTGTTGCAATCTGAGATACTTTGTATGCTCCATTTCCTGGCATGATTGAGCGAGCACAGAGACGATGTGTACGCACATTTCAATACCGCTTCAATACGCCTAAAAGGGATTACGCTAAAGCAAATTTGTGGTTTAAATATAGCACACTACACAACAGGCGAATTCAACTGTGCTGGTAAAATGTATGCCATGATCGATACGAATGTTCAGACATAGTGAGACAATTGCATTTTCATGCACCGTGAAGTCGACTTGCTCGGCGGTTTTTTTTTTATTTTCCCACCGCTTGTATTAATACTGTCCCATTCTGTTAAGGTATTCGCCACTTTCTTATCCTAATACAAGCTGACCATTTATGGTATAACTTGAACTTTGAAAAGTTATTTAATTAAGAAAGAAAATGGGGGAATGACTATATACGTATATATATATATATATATATATATATATATATATATATATATATATATATGTATGTGTGTGTGCTCTTTTCAACAACGATATCAACAAGAGCAGTTTTCTTTCCACAATATGCGGGTAGTTTTAAAATCGTTTGTTACCGAACCTTTTTCCCACATTCAAACACATGTAGTAGAAACCGAAATACGGTTTAAATCCAGCTTTTTTAACGCAGTTTTTTTTTTATTTTAAGGCAATATATCTGATAAGGGTGCTGCTTTTAAATATTACGAAAAATCACAAATTTCGATTAATGTTAATACTCAAGATATTTTTGCGAATAAAATAAATCTAATAGCAATCCCCCTCAGCATTCTATTTCTTTCAACTTCAATCTTTTACCTCCTAAGTGGAATCGTTTTGACTGGAAATGCCGTTGGGAGAAAGATAACTAGATTCATATATTTACATGTAGGGAATTTCCTCAGTGTTTTTCAAGACTTACTTTGTTTTTAAATATTTGCACAGCATTTTTATGTATGTTTAACTCTAGATCATCGCTCCGTGATCCTGTGGTAAAACTTTTTTTTTGCCCAAAAGGAAAGACTATGATGATTTTGATTCATATGTAACTTATTAACAATAGCCTCGATAGTTTAATTATTGATTCTGTGCATTTGCCAAATACAAAACTGTGTGGCCCAATCCTGTAACATAAAAACACTTATAGCACACAGTTTGTTATGATTAGTAAAATAAACCATTGACCTTACTTGCAAATGTTTATGTTGTCTACAATATCTTCATACGTTGTTTTAACTTCTTGATAATTAAAAAAGTTTAGGTCATAAGCGAAATAACCCAATTCGACTCCTTTCATTTCAGTCTTTATTGCTCATTATCTGCATTTTCTAAATACACTTTAAATACCCTATATCCATTTCGACACAACATACTACAATTTCCTGTCAGATTGATAGCCAGATTTTTGCCAAATCCGAAAAAATTAACAAAACTGACATCGCTATAAAGTTAAAATTTTTATATTTTTATAGAAAATATATTATAAATGAAAATAATGAAAATAATTTCTAATTAAACTTAATTGCATTATGAAAGAAATTAGAGTCCTTTTAAAATTTTGAATTTATTATATACATTGATTTAAATTGTTTGCACTGGATGCGTATTATACTGGATGTGTATATGTAAAAATATATATAATAAAAATATATATTTTTGTGTGCACTATGGCATTTTAATACAAATTATAAAAACGTGCATCTAAAAGGATGTTAAATGTAGAAGGTAAATGTTTTACTTTATATTCAATATGTCTTCGAATAGAATATAAATTTTGATTTTATTATTTTTAGTTTTAAATTTAGTTAATGCTGTTTAAATTTAATTAATGATGTTTACTTAAAACATATAAAAACAGTCATTTCGTTCTGAATTTATCGAATATTTTTTATACAAATCCTTCAAGAATCTCTTGATGAAAGTCAGGAGATTAAGAACAGAAATATGAAGACTAGTCCCACGGGGTGTAATAATAAAAAAAAATACTAAAATTGAAGAGGAGTCTGGTATCATATTCGGCAAAGTAATCAGATAGTTTACGAAGGCTAAAAAAAGAAAATAATAGAAATTTGGTAATGGGAAAACCTGATATAGGTAAATCATATTCATGATTTTCTATAAAACACACCTTCTATGATATTCGACCAAAAATACTATTGGAAATACTCTTAAAAAAATAACATCACACGATATGCCTTCAAAGTAAGTATGGTCTCGCTATTGATGATATTATTCTACATCGATATTCTACAAATCAGAAAGGTGGAGTCCAGGAGTGAGGAGATGGGGCAGGTTTTCATAGAAATGTTTACGTCATTGTATATCAAATATTCTTTAGATAAATATGTATTTCTTTTAAAACTTGTTTGATAAATCAACAATGCAAAAACGAACCACTGAACGAGCCACCTTAAAGAAACGAGCGTCTGTGGGAATGAGAGAAGGCAGAGTCGAAAACTTGTAAACTTTGACGAAAGAACATTACAAATTAATGGTAGAATAAAAATTTCCATGGGACCTGAAATATATAAACTATTTTTGCAGGAATCGTGGAAAGGACAACGTTCTTAATTTTAATGCAGAAATTGTGATTTTGTTATTTATATAAAGCAAGAACTCAGAGGGAACATGAAAAAATTGAATCGACTCCTGGAGATTTGTCCTACTTGCATTTAGTTATCACTTCTAATCTTATCTCACTCTCGGCTTGCTTGATTTCTAATATGCCTTGAGAAGACCTTTTGTTGAAAAGGATTAAACAATATTTGATTCCGATAATTGAATACAATATATAAGAAAACATAATTAATATAACAGCAATGCAATAAAAATGGTATTGATTTATTTCGTTTTCGGGCTTATCAAATATATGTATTTATACGAATTATCTAATACTATCCTTAGTAGAAGACAATTCAACTAAATTCAGCTGGGGAAAGAAAAAATTCAAATTAAATTTATAACTAAAAAGTTTTTACTGAAATATGTATTTAATTAAATGTAGTATGATAAAGCCTTACTTTGAAGAAATGGGGTATTTCAAATTTATAAAATTATTAGGTTTTAATTATTAAATATTTTTAAGATACACTTACTTTGCTTTATGTTATTATATAGGCATTATTAACATCATGTCTTATTGAAAACTTTACTCTAAAAAAGTTACTTTTGAGGCTACTTTGGTTAATTATATATTTAGTAAGTTTTCGTAACGGCTTAAAAAAAATTGCACTCTTTATTAACATTTAAATTAAATTATCCATACATCACTGTGATGGTTAAACACGAAAAAAAGACGTTTTCTCTGAAATATTTCTCTGAAATCTTTCACAATGTAGTTCACATGCTATTAATAAAAATGTGACTTTCGTTTTCGAAGAAGGTGCTTTAGTGTAATGAATGTAAATTAATTAAATTTCATCTTTATACCTAAAATATGCGATGATTTTAATATCCTGTCATGCACTGTAAATATAACGTTCATGCTATCTTTCCTAAATATAGTAGGTTTCGATCATACCACAACGGAATTACTATGGGTATGTGCTCTATTGAAGAAGTGAAGAAGATGACGTACTCGTGAGAGTCCAGTTAGTCCAATATTGATAAAAAAGTACTGGTGTTGTTAATTGAAGTTACCCGCGTTCGTTTACGTGCTTTCGGTATTATGCAACAAATCTGTATCACGAAAATATCCCTGCAGTGTTGTTATAAAGTCATACCCTTCTTTTATGTAAATCGTATTTCTTATTCGTAAGTCGAAATAGATTATAAATATATATATATACTAGCTGACCCGTGCGAAGTCTTCACACTATATCGCCATCTAGCGTGTTCCAAGTATACAATTTGGCTAAGATATTTGATGTGTCGCTCATGCCAATTGTTATAAAAATTAATTGTTTTATTAACAAAAAGATTTTTTTCGAATTTTTTTATATTTTTCTCCCAAAGTAGAAAACATAAGCTTTAAGTGGGTATTTTTTTTATTTTTTTTGGTGCAGTAGTTAAAGAGATCGAGCCGCTCGACCAAAAAACACCTTTTAGAAATAATATATTTAGATATATATATATATATATATATATATATATATATATATATATAAAATAAAGGGACAATTTCATTTGTAAAATTTTCCTTCTGTATATTAAGAAAGCTACATAAAATTTAATTATAACTTCATCCTCGATTTGAAAATTTAATTTTTTGTTAACTTTTTTTGTATGAGGAAATAATGGACCGAGTATTAATATAATTGAATGAAAATGCGATTGGACGAAACCCCTCGTGTTTTACTTTTCGATCAAAGTAATGTTCGTTAGAATAATGTACCTTTCGTTACACACTTTAATAAAGTTCACCTCTTACCTCATTGACGCTTTAGGTCTCTGGTAACTAATTCACGGATTCGATAAGAATTAGATCAAAAATAAACCCAAAACCAAACTTACGAAAACTTCCTCGAAAATTCTGTTACTGATTGTTCTTCAAATGTGCGGATATGAACTCTTATCTCACTGGAAACCGTTTATTTTTATCAGTATATACTTAACAGGAAGAAAAAGTTAGTCGAGCTTCAAACTTCTTTTTTCACTACTCGTGAATTGAATTAGCATTCGCTTTGAAGTACAAGAGCGGTTTGTTCCGAACAAATTTCTAAGCAGCACAGTTGCTGTTTACTTAAATTAATTAGGAGTTTCACGTTCCCCTTTACTATTTCCAAGTTCCAAATCATATTATAAGAGTAGTATGACTTTATTTAAGTTATTATGAAGTCAAATTTTCCACAAAAATATTTGATCTTGAGGAAGTTTTTTTAAGAGTTATTGTTCTTTTAAAGTTTGGCGAAAAGCGGTTTATTCGAAGATATTTTCACCGCCGTATTTTACTAGATATACAAGGGGAGACGTAAGGTACGTAATATATTTTCAGAAGAACTAAGTAACAAATGACGATATCGATGAAATGAATCGAAATATATTATCTGCACTTTTCTGTTCAATTTTCAAACATTTATAGCCACAATAAAGTATTATAAGAAGATATCGTCGACAATAAGAAAATCTGAAAAAAACGTTACGTATTGCAAGATGATTGTAGATTGCCTGGTTCAATTCGGTCCTACGGTTAAGCAAGCTAAATAGTTATAATTTTTTAAAACAACTTTTGACAGTTCCTTCAAAAGTTGTTTTAAAAAAAATTGAAAGAAAAATAGAGAATTGTTTTTTTTGTTATAATTTCCTTTCTTTTAATTGTTATAATTCCCATATTGCAAATTTTGAATCGTACTCAACTAAAGTAGAGATTCTATAACTATATATGTATATGTACATATATATAAATATATATATATATATATATATATATATATATATATATATATGTATGTATATATATATATATATATATATATATATATATATATATATATATATGTGTAGGGAGAGATATTTTATATGTATATATAGTAAATTATAAACTCGAATTTTGTATCTTTATAAATCAAGACAACCTTTAAAAATGCGTGGCATATCGGAAGCTGAGTATCAAATAGAAAACGAAAGTGATAAAACTTGATGATGTCTAAAAAATAGGATGAAACGTCGTGTGAGGCACTTGGTCTTCATTGGACACAGAATTAAGTTATTTAGACATAAAACATAAGCATTAATAGAAATTAGTATAAAAATATGAGATGTGAATGCAAATCTAAATTTAAAAAAGATGACATCTATGAGTATAACTCAGGTTTTGAGGGTCCAAATACACTAAAGTACGCATCCAAGTTTAAACTTTCAAGGGAACCTACTATATCTATACAACTTTTTGTAAATAGTAATATTATTTTTAACCATACATGCATTGTGCCAATAGTGAATTTTTCAAAATATATTACGAATTTCTATTCCTTTATGTATTTTTCTAAACAATTTGTTATTGTCATAATATTAAGTCTAGGATTTTTGGAAAGGATAGGTATTTTCTCTAATTTTTATAAACATGTTATTAAACATTTTAAAGGCAGAAATATTTTTCTGTTCCTTCCTACCTCACATAAAATTAAAAATAATTCTAATATTTAATTTACTTCTTTTAAAATTTCTGTGGAAATACTGCATCTTAATTATTGAGGTAAATACAGTTTTAATTTTGGTATTAATATGTAAAATTTCATGTTTCTACGTCGAACCGTTATAAAAAAAAATTACTCATATTTTTGTAAACATGCTATTGAAAATAATTCTCATATTTTCGTAAACTTGTTATTGAAAATTTTAAGGAGAGAAATATTTTTCTGTTCCTTCCTACCACTTATCAAATTTAAAACAATTCTAATATTTAATTTACCTCTTAAAATTTCCGTGTAAATACTGCCTCTTAATTATTGAGATAAATAGAGTTTTCATTTCTTTATTGATATTTCAAATTTCATGTTTCTACTTCGAAAAGTTTTAAAGAAAAAATTACCGTGATAGATAGGCGGACAGATACGTAGAGTTGCCGTTTTCTCTCTTGTTATATAGAAACTTGAATTTTTTTTTACTTAACATCAAAACAATTAACATTCTATGTTTCTACTCATGAATGAGTGCAGACAATCAATGGAATAGTTAGTTGGAGATGTTCCACAAGGAAACCTCTCGAACACTTTGTAATTAGAAATAACCTTAAGAAACACAATGGTATTTCCATCCTAGGAGTATCGGTACCGAAAGAGCTTTTCTACATATATATATATATATATTTGTTAGGTGTTCATGGCTAAATGAATAAAACTAAGTTTAACACAAATTAAAAGAAAATTTCGTGATACACCGATTGGCATTATTATAAATTCATCATAGCAAATTTTCCTACATGGTGATTTTTTTTTCGGATCCTCCTTCATATGGGTACGAAATGAAAGTGTGAGCGTATAGAAAGGAACATAAGTATTTATGATTTATCTAATTATAAAAAATATAATATTCATTTGTTTCTTTTTTCAAGGAGATTATTACAAAGGGACTCAAAATGACTTAACATTTTTCATGTGTTTATATCCGAGTTGTTGGAACATGCAATAGTTTTTGTGAGGCATTGTGCATGTAATGTGACATTTCTTGATTGCGATAATAATATCCGAACTTATTGACAGACTAGCCTTGTATTGTTTGTTTTTTTCCCCCCATGTAATTACAATGCTTAAAAGATACGTCTTTGTACTATTTTCATTAAATTTGATCAAGATATTAATAAAATTTGATGTTGCGATATTATAAATGCATTTGTAATATATATATTAAAGGAACAAACTTTTATAAAACAAACGTGCTAAAAGAATAGACTCCAGACTGGATAAAAGCAGCAATGAGGTAAAACTCTTTATTGGAGTCTAAGGGAAACTATATAAAAGTTTATTCTGCAGGCTAATTTGCTAGTATGTATCATAGACGTGATATTTATTATTCACGTATAATATACATAAGTTTTTTGCTTTATAAAAGTCTCGTGCAAGTTGAGGAATACTTATGAGTTATAGAAAATTTAATATCAAATTTTGTGTCGCGAGTGTGTCATAATTTTATAATTCATTGAAAGGCTCGATAATGAGTATAGTACGATACGATACGTACGATACTTTTTCTATACTTTGTTTTACAGCTTGTCAATTTAAAATATAAAGTCGTGCTTTGAAACTAGAATTGTTGTGCTTTAAGTTACTCAGGAAAAAGTAATTCATGCCATTATCCCATTAATTGCTATCGGTTACATAAATATTCTAAATTTCTAAAGTCCAGAAAGTGATTTAATAAATATGCTACTATTGAAAATCATATATTTTATTATTAAATTAACTGCCATATGATATTTATTTCGAAATCCCCATCATTCTTTTAACACCTACAAATTTCGAAAAAATATTTTTTAAAAAGCATTTAAAAGCCGAGAGAAACATATTTCCCAATTTTCAAGTTTGTGAACTTTATAGTTTTGGAGATTTCATGATAAATCTGTCGCTGAGTCGCAGGCAGTTGGATTTTATTTATATAAAGTGTATCAGAGATTAACTATCAAACTTCAAAATGTTAACACAGCAATGGCTTGTATAACCAAGTAACTAAGTTCAAAAAAGTGGAAATATGGTGAAAATCAGTTTAGTTATTTGAATATGATACAAAACTAGTAAAAAAAATAAATATGTACATAAACACACACAACTTCTTCAAATTTTCGTTTTATTATGGATTTTATATATACCATGTAGTATACATAAAATCCATTTTTACAATAAGTATTCGATATATAGAAACGATTTCGCTACGATAAGTATATGCACAAGTAATAAAAATCGTTGATGAGTGAATACAGCAAAATATTACCTCGAAAAATCACACATATAACTTTCAATAAAGAATGTAGAGTGTAAGCCACTTAACGGAAATTCTCAGCCTTCCTTTTAAACGGCTCCATTTGATACGTGAGAATACAAGCAAAAGTCCAATTTTGCAATGTTGAGAAAGTAAGTCGCTTCGTGGGGTGTCCACTCAAGTCATTTAAGGTTATGACGCATACTCGTTTAAAGTCTGGCTATAATAATACAAAACAGAATACCTCAGAGTACGTGGTATTCTCCATACTCCATTTTAAGGGATGATGAAAACTTAAAAACCTCTAATTAGAAGCTTGGCAAACGTCAAAAAACGATAAAAATCTACACTCCACGAAATTTGTTATCTATCAAATGACAGATTTTGCACCTTTTTTATCCATGTAAGTTAAGGCTATATTACGACTATATAATAACTTACGCAAGTATGTAACATATGAGGAATATTGTTAATTTCAGAAATAACATAGATCATATGAGTAAATTAATCTTCATGGAATTAAAATAAATTATTTTGTTACTTATTGTCTTCTTAATATATAAAATGATATTAAAAATATTTCCCACGTCTACAGAATAATTCCCTTAAGTTTAGAAGAAATAAAAACGCAGAAAAATAAAATCGATAACTACTTATTGACTTTAATTTATTAATTATCTCACTACATGTTTTTGGGAAAGCCTTGTAATATATACTTGAACTTGAGGTAACGGTACCGTAAAGCCTAAGACTTACGCTAAACTTTATTCAAAAATATTCTTTAAAAGCTGCAGGCGATAGAATTTTACAGGATAATTTTTTTTATGTCTCACATACTTCGTAGAAATTTAAATCATTCTTTTTTTGAAAACTATTTTTCGTAATAAAAAAATAGCATATAATTACAACACAGTACTGCGATGTTTATTAATTTGTAAGTTATTATCGAGTAAAATACGGGTATTATTGTAAATTAAATTTGCAAAAAATTGTGTCAAAAATTTTATATGTCAAGCATTTTTTACTAATATTTATAAGTTGTTACATTTTTGTACAATTTTAAAGAAATCAGTCGCTTTTCAACACTTCAGCGTTATTATATTATTCATTAATTTAAGGTTCTAATTTTTCCTAAGAAACTAAGTTTGAGACAATATTTCACTTCGAACTTGGTGATTTATTAATCATCATCATTTTCTTAATGTCCGTAAAACAATTCAAACTCCTCCACTTGTCAAAAATTACACAAGAATGGATGTTCACCAATAATATTAATTAAAATACTAGCTCATAAAGGCCGCATTCAAGAAAATATAATTACAGAGTATGTATCTAAAATTTTGGTAGTATTTAAGTAGAAATAATAATTTAAAAAATAATGTTTCTAATCTAATTTTTCCATGAACTTATTCTATATAATATTGTAGGAGATCAGCTAATAATAAAATGTCTTTCGAATAAGTCTACAAATATACGACAGCTATTCGCAGATCAAACTAGGAACTATATTGAAATGTAGTTGCAGTTAATTTTAACCAAGTTGTTAACAAAATGTTTAAAATTGGCCGCAAGATTATGTAAAACAAAAAGTTTTTAAAGGCAACGATTAAAATATGTAGTCCTTAAATTTTAAATACATTTTTCTTTAAATAGAAAAAATCACAATGCAAGTACGTGCAACAGATAAAATACATACCTAAATATAATAATATTGCAGATAACTTATACAACGTAAATAGTGGCAGTATTCACGTGAATATCTATTAAAAAATACTATTATTCACAGTAATGGCATCTATTAAAATTTAGAATAAGTTAAAACAAATGAAATCAATTAACAGAATTTCCAGAATAAGAAAGCCATCTACCAGAAGTGAGTATGGTTGAAAATTAGTGTAACACTAAACTTTATAGTAAATATACACACTGACTGACGCATGGAAGAAATGATTGAAGCATGAAAATTTTGAAGGCCAAATTAAAAACATATTGAAAGAGAAAAAGTCCTATTACTTTATTTAATAAATCTTTCAGGAGTCTTCACATACCTTTCAGTTAAACCGAAATATTCTACTAACTTAGTTGTATGTCACAAAAAAATATTTCAAAATGGATTCTGGCTGAACAATAATAGTTATAATTAAATTAAAATAACAAAATATATCTTCAATAACCCAAAAAGCTTAAAATAATATTCTCGTTGATGTCAATCTGTAGAAGAAAATTTCTAAAGCGTGGACGACGTTTTTCACCATAATACCAGAGTATTTACGACACCAAAACAGTATTGAATATTGGTTCTTGTTTTTTATCCATTATTTGTTGTAGATATGTTATCAAGATTTAAACAAATTAAAATATAAGGATATATAAAAAACTTGTATCAAATCGGAGGTATACGGATAAATGTGCAAAAAAATATGACCCCCCTCTTTTATTTTCGAAATTATTCAAACTAAAATGAAAAAACACAGGTTTTTTTAAATACCCCGCAAAAGATTGCCTGAACACTATGGCCATGATTTAAAACGAAATATTTTTTTAAATATGTACCATGATTTCACGCCTATGAAATTGTAGCCGATTTTTTAGAAACCAGGGACATCAAATCTCGAAATTTGGCGTATAATATATTTTATTTAGCCACATATTTCGCATAAATAGCTATTTTTTTTAAATATAAGAATTAAAAACCGAATAAATTAAGGTTTACATTTTTTTTATATTAATATGTGAAAACAGAGAAAATATGCTGTATAATACTTGTCTAAATGATAAAAAAGACAAGGCTGATAAAATCTGAGTAGATGATTAAAGGAAAATTATAATGATTATACTAGATCTTATAATTTGCTCTATTATTGCTCCTATAAAATATATAGTATGCAATAAACTTACATTGCTATAAATTATTGTTTATAAAAAAATTAATAAAATTACTACCTACCTTAAATGTTTATAAATTCCTAAGTGTGTAAAAATACTCATAATGTGAGTTCTACAGCCACCGGTCAGTATAACTATAAAGAAAATATTTCAGTCATTATAGTGAACTTAAAGTGTTTCAATAAAAGGCCAAATTACAACGTCATAATTACACTATTTATACTATTTAATCAATACTGATCGCAAACATATTTTAAGATAAATCGTAGTTCGCTTAGTGAAAAGTTAAAGAATAAAAAATTCTGGAAGAAAATATATTATAAATAATGCTGTTCTTATAGTACATTTAACGAAAATATAACAAATAGTATATGAATGATTATTAAGTCCAAATTATTATCGATTCGAAAACCCTGATGCCGGATATGATACCCTTAACCGAAACAATCAGGTTACAAAGATTGTCAACTATTGACTCCATAATAAACCAAGTTTTATCAGCTAACGAATGGATAGTATCCTATTAATGTTAGAGAGCGGAATTGCCAAAAAACAGCTGAACAAATAGGCATCCCTTTATTTATCTTTGCAGCAATTTGCTATTCATGCACCCTCGCTGAATCCGAGTGCTGGCATGTTGACATACTTGTCCATAGCGCAACCTTTGATCACGGTGCTGTTTAACAATTGCAAATAAAGAAGTCTTTTTATAAGTTCAAAAGAAAATGCAACGTCGGCCTTTAGCTCGTAAAGATAGTCAGGGAGCTGTAATTTTAACAATTGGAAAATCGTGGAGCAATTTATTTATTTCCTGAAACAGCAGAAAATTTTAAATATTTATTAAAAAAATTATTCAAGTAAACAATTTGATTTTACTACGTAAAATACACAAGCATTCTTAAAGCAATTACTGTACCGTGCAAATGATATGTTAATTATAAAAATATATTATCAAAGATATTCATCATTCAAAGTTAGTTTATTTTGCAAACCGTATCTAAAAGTACGAGCATTTTGAAAATAATAGGCACGGTGGGTAGAGTCACTGAAAATTCTGATGGGACAAAATATTCTTTTAATTCTCATATCATACATTAAAAACAGTTAAAAATCCCGTGTACTGATTATTAGAAAAAATTAATGTTAATTGTCCATGCATACCATGCCAATGGTCAACGAAATATGTTTTAGCAAATATCGTGTTATACTGTTATCATTCACTTTCTATTAGCCAACGTGTTTTAATACTTAGATGTTGCAAAAACACGTGGCTCAAATCAAAGTTAGTAGTTTTTAGTTTTCCACACCTCAAAAGGAAAGAAATAACCGTTATTGGATCACTTCGTGGTCCGTCTGTCGATCTGTCAAGAGCGTTTTTCTCCGGAACGAGTGGAGGAATCAACTTGAAATTATATCAAATAGATCTATAGTCTCTTGGAGTTGCAAAAAAATTTCAAGATTATGAGTCAAAACAATAAAAAATCTAAAAATACGGCTATTTATACCATATGCGTCGATAACACATCGCTCTTTCTACTTTAAGAGGAGAGTGCGAGTAATATACGTTATTTTACATCTTTAGAAATATTACTTTCTTGTATTAATATTCGTTAAACTCGCAATACTCTTAGTTAAAAAGTAAAAATAAATACCTAAAAAAATATTGTTGGTGTCTAATTTCCACTATATTTTAAAACATATCGATTATGGTTGTGTAAAATGGAGCAAGTAGGAATTACAATAATATTTATTCTGAGTAGATGAATGAAATCAATCTGCTTATGAATTGATATCTCATGTTGCCAATAATTAGATGGTATTTAATCCTATTTGTACAATATGTATTAACGGAGCACGCCAATTTAATGTGTACATGCAATGAAGATTTTATAGAAAAGGTATTAGTTTGAAATTTCTTTTTAATTAACGCTCTAAAGATGGCAATTTAGTTATGAATGATAGTCATTAAAACAATTAAGCTTTGAAAACTTTCATTTTTTTAATATTTAGGATGTCAATCTTTGCTAATTGCCCACCTGAAGATGTTGTAATATAACGAAACCTAGATCGTGGAAAAGAACTTAAAGAAAGTAGAAATAATACATCACGTAGTTTCATTTAATTGTGAATAATGAATTTCTACAAAATTAATGGCAAATATATTCAATATTTAATAATATTTTAATGAGATGAGAACTAAAAAACATTATATTTTTAGGCAAATCCATATACTTCATGATTGAGGATTTTTATTTAGAAAAATGCACTTACATCAGGCTACCAACACCTAACCTAGTTTGATAGAAAATCATTTCACCTTGTACATATTAAAAGGACTCATAAAATACAGCTTCCTCTTTAAACATTTCGTTTTAAGGGTGGATTTTCTTACGAGTTTTAATAAAAGTTTGATTGTATTAAAATATGAATATTTATCTATCAGCAATACACAATTATAAAACACACTGCTTTGTATTCATCCTCCAGATATTTAACGTTTCGTCTCTCAGTTATTCCTTTACTTGAATCAATTTCGGTTTACTAATCAATGTATTATAATAATATTCTTCAAAATAATATAATCTTAAAATTTTGCGCCATATTTGTAAAAATACTCAAAAGTTACAAGCAACAAACTTAACCAATTCCTCTAATTAGAAATTTCATCCTATTGTATTTAGCTAATAATAATAATATGAAATAAAAGAAGATTAATTAAACTAGCGACCTGCTTAACTCCATTTCAAGATGAAATTTGAAAGACCATTTTCCATTTTCTCTGTTACAAAAATCGTACTTTAAAAGCGTGTCGCAAGGTTCAAGTGTGCATACACTGTAAAAGTGCAAGTGCGAAAAACCCTAATTAGAGATGCAAGAAAAGTCAAAGGGATTTTGTACAACTTAAAGTATATAAGGGGTAATAACATGCAGACTCGGAGATTTGAAATATGTCTCCGCGCGTGTATTTCGAATTTCCGACTTGGTGAACATTACGATATTTGTACTGCCAATGCCATCTATAAGCGTTTCTCGTAAATTGTATGCTATGGATATATTACGTTTCTAATGAACTTTATGCTCATAGATTTCGGAAAGTGAAAAAAAAACATTGGAAAAAACGTAAAAAAATTCAATCAGTTCCGAATATCACGCGAACGAAATCGCATTGGCACATCAAGTGTTAAATTTCTGTAATTAATAAAATCAAACTTTTATTTCAATTCCCCATTTTTTAAAAGTACCCTTGCGTAAAATATAATCAATTACATTTATGTAATATATCCCAAGAAAAAACATAGATATTAATCAATTAAGTATATTACATTCACATTTAAATTTTTTAAACTTTTAAAAAACACTGATTCGATTTTTTGTATAAGTCGTATTTTCCTCATTCCTTATGTCACTCAAAAGTGATAATTTATCGATTCAGAATACCACTCAGATTACTATGATTAACGATAAATAACGGATTATATTCCCATTTTTTGTATAAATAGCTTGCTTTAAGATCACCTTAAAACTTCTTAAAAGAAATGAGAGTACCATTAAAAACTTCTAAGGGTTTTAAATAAATTTTCAAAAGATTACATGTCGCCTTGAGCCTCGCAACGAGAAATCGCAAAATATTCTTTGAATTCAAGCACACACATTAACGTAAAGGTGCACGACTTTAATTAGAGGCGCGGGATAATGTCAAAGAAGCTTTGAATATCTTAACACACGCGCTATATTTGAATTCATATAGAAGATACTTTTCTACGTATATATTATCTGTGTAGGAGAAAGTTTACTTCAAACCTTTTCGGTTCGATCTTAAGGAATTTGTAGGGAGCCTAGTTTCACAAATATACGAGTTAGTAAATGACTTAAAACTTGCAGTATTTCAGATATAGACCAGGATCGATAATTTTTGAAACCAAACAAAATCGTAGTAGAATGAAATCTATTGGAAAATGTTGAGAATATTACAAAAAATGAAAGGAAAAATAAATTACGGTCGATTCGAGGTCGGGAAGTGGGAGAGGGTGGGTTTTTAAGGGTTAAAATCGGTTTATCTCGATTTCCGGCAAAACTAAAAGTCTTATGGAAAAAAGTTACATAGCAAAGTTGTAGGTAATAAAAAGATCTACAACTTTTGTATTTATACTTTTTTCTCATAACCTCAAAATTCACATGAAAAACTCAAAAAACCACGTTTTTGGTTTTTTATTTTTATCTTTTACAAAAATATTTTCTTTTTCATGAAATTTGGTGAGCACTTACCTTTGTATATACCAAATACACAAGAATTTTTTGGATTTGAAAAATTAATTTTTTCTCCTTATTTTTATTCAATACCGAAAAAGCACCCTAATTTTCAATCGCAAATTCACGCGTCAAAATATTAGCTGTTTTAAAAAAGTTGGTGGGCTTTTTATTCGTTGGAATCTCTACTTTCTGATAGTGTAATAAAAAATATACGTCACTATGGAAAATATTTTCAAAAAATTTAAAAAACGAAAAATACTCGGTCCCAAATATTATTTTTCTATCATTATGTACAAATTTGAGCTATTTATTAATATTAACGCTGTAATTACTCATTTAACGTATGATTCTAAGTTACATTGACGAACAAACAAATTTTCAATCCATCAAACATTAAGATTGCAAAATAAAACATGGTAAAATGGTTGTTAAAAATATTCAAGATAGGATTTAAAGGGAATTTTATCTAAACAATGAGGATGTTACAATTTTTTTTCAGTAAAAAAGTTTTATTATATTTTTGTCATAAAAAAAATCTCATACTATATAAATGTTTTTCATAATATTTTTTAGTCCAGTATTTTTTGTCTCTTTGATGGTATTCCTTCGTCGTTTTCCGATTCTAGCAAATCTTGGGAATCTTCAAGACCATCACCGTCTTCGTTTCCAATTTTTCCAGAATTTAATTATCAGAACCATACGAAGATACCATTTTTGCAGGAAAAATTTCTATCTTACCAGAAAAACAAAGACAAAATTATAAAATCGTTAATGGAAACATTACAGTCTCACGGATTTTCTTGTAAACAAGCAGACGAAGATGCTGATGCTGATATAATTAAGACCTCGATAGAAGTTGCTGGAGAGACAAGTAAAACTGTCATTGTTGTGGGACAAGATATTGATCTTTTGGTCCTTTTGAATCAATTAAATTTAAATAATCATGACATTTATCTTCTCAAGCCAGGTTCTGGAACAGTAAAAGATAAATTTTCCATGTCTAAGAGTTTCAAATATGAATCTTTTAAAAATATCATTGCACTTCTGCATTGTTTTTCAGGTTGCGATACAACATCTGGGTTTGCCGGAAAAGGAAATAAAAGTATCGTAAATGCATTATTAGACGCTAAATATTTGCACAATGTGGCCAATATTTTTTATAAAAAAGATGCAAACAAACACGATATCCAAAATAATGGACAATTAATAAAATCTATTTATAAGTGTAAAAATGACAATCAAATGCTGAATCAATTAAGATTTACAAAATATCAATTGGCAAAAATTAAATCATCTTTCATATTGGAGAATCTTCCACCCACAGAAGGTGCAGCAGAACAACATTGTTACAGGGCATATTATCAGCTTCAAACTTGGCTGGGTAACAAACTGACAGCTACAGATTGGAGCTGGAAACAACATGAACGAGGCATTATACCTAAATTCACAGGAAAAGAATTGATTCTGGAAATACTGCTCAAAACTATTTGCTGCTGTTTTGAAACTGGATGTAACAGTTTAAAATGTGGTTGCCGAAAACATGGTTTAAAATGCACAAATTGATGTTCAAATTTTCATGGTTCTGAATGAAAATGCTCTAATGTAGAAAAAAAAGCTTACGAGGAACTTAATGATTCGGATGAAATTGTGGATGAAGAAATAATGCAGACTGGAAATAATATTGGAAACGAAGACGGTGATGGTCTTGAAGATTCCCAAGATTTGCTAGAATCGGAAAACGACGAAGGAATACCATCAAAGAGACAAAAAATACTGAACTAAAAAATATTATGAAAAACATTTATATAGTATGAGATTTTTTTATGACAAAAATATAATAAAACTTTTTTACTGAAAAAAAAATTGTAACATCCTCATTTTTTAGATAAAATTCCCTTTAAATCCTATCTTGAATATTTTTAACAACCATTTTACCATGTTTTATTTTGCAATCTTAATGTTTAATGGACTGAAAATTTGTTTGTTCATCAATGTAACTTAGAATCATACGTTAAATGAGTAATTACAGCGTTAATATTAATAAATAGCTCAAATTTGTACATAATGATAGAAAAATAATTTTTAGATCCGAGTTTTTTTCGATTTTTAAATTTTTTGAAAATATTTTCCATAGTGACGTATATTTTTTATTACACTATCAGAAATTAGAGATTCCAACGAATAAAAAGCCCACCAACTTTTTTAAAAAAGCTAATATTTTGACGCGTGAATTTGCGATTGAAAATTAGGGTGCTTTTTCGGTATTGAATAAAAATAAGGAGAAAAAGTTAATTTTTCAAATCCAAAAAATTCTTGTGTATTTGGTATATACAAAGGTAAGTTCTCACCAAATTTCATGAAAAAAAAAATATTTTTGTAAAAAATAAAAATAAAAAACCAAAAACGTGGTTTTTTGAGTTTTTCATGTAAATTTTGAGGTTATGAGAAAAAAGTATGAATACAAAAGTTGTAGATCTTTTTATTACCTACAACTTTGTTATTTAACTTTTTTCCATAAGACTTTTAGTTTTGCCGGAAATCGAGATAAACCGATTTTAACCCTTAAAAACCCACCCTCTCCCACTTCCCGACCTCGAATCGACCGTAATTTATTTTTCCTTTCATTTTTGTAATATTCTCAACATTTTCCAATAGGTTTCATTCTACTACGATTTTTTTGTACTTTTTACCTTTTTTGAAGGCTTCGACACTGGTCTAAAAGGCAGTACTTTGAAATTGTTTTTCAAATATAATCCAATGAAAGTTTACGTCTATTAAATCTTGAACATTTAATGTATGTAATATTTATGGTACTCACCGTTTATTGTACATTTTGTTTATGGCAGTTACTATTTTATTTTAGACTAATAATTTTCCAAGATTTACCGACCACAAGACGTTGTCAAATTGCATGGCTTTTACTATTAATCATAATAATTTTACTATTGTAAAAATAAATTATTTTTTATTATTCTGAAGCAGCATATACATATTCATGTTATGTTTATTACTACAAAATAAATAAGTATATTTTACTCTAAAATATTTTTTAATGATCATAAATTACAAAATTGATATTTTTTGGTTATTGCATTGGCTGTTTTTTCATCGGTTATGCGAAGAATGAAAGTATACTTTAAATTTCGTTTCATTCCTCCTATAATAAATGAAAAAGTACTGAGTGCAATAAACAAATGACATCGGCTTTATTATTTATATAATTTAACAGCAAAAAACCTTGATGTAATTGATTTAATTTAATAAAATTGAAAAGTCAATCTATTTTTGGAACTTTTTCAAGTGTTTGTTTTACATAAGCTTTATGTTGAAAATATATAAATGGCAATTTCATAAGAGCAGGATAAGGTAGGAAAAACTCATTTATGACAAGAAAAAAAAACAACAAAAGAAAATACTATAATATCTTAAAAAACTAAGTAAATTAAACTCACGAAAATGAAAAAAATAATTAAATGAATTTAGCGTTTTACATATATATTATTGTACATATATAATTAGATTTTAATGTTTTGTAATATTCCAGCGATGTGCCGCACTTTTCGACCAAATCTCATAATTAGTATGGGAATGGCGACTTAAAGTAAACTATGTTATTATTTTTAACTGTGCTTATTCAAGAGATAATGTTTTATTTTTTGGATTGTGATAACGCGCGTACCATTTTATGTAAATAAAAAAAAATTAAAATAACTGTAATAGAACTATTTTATTAATACAAATAAATAAAACAGAATTATCTGTCTGTGATTTTGAATTTACAGTCTTGAAATAGTTTTTCTGTTTGCATTTTAGATTACCAAAACGAACCAAATATTGAAAAAATATCTCTCTGTCTGTCTTCTGTTAACGTAAAAAAACAATTGAAGTTATTGACGTGAATTTTATATAAATTGCAGATACTAACTAATTTAGTTTTTAGTTTCATCGTGGTATCTTAAACGATTCCAGAGTTATGACGATGAAAAATTAAATAGAAAATAAAACTACATCTCGGCCACATAGACAGTCATTAGCGGTGGGCTCTAGAAAAACATGGGAGCGTGCAGGAGCAACAAATACCAATAGGGTTATATATATATATACATATATATATATATATATATATATATATATATATATGTATATTTATACATACAGAGAAATCATGATCTTTTATAAATATCTTAGAAATGAAATATATTATCGTGAGATTAATAAAGATTATATTTAATAGAGAGTTTAATCTAAACCTATCCATATTAATGAAAAAATCCATGTAATATGGTTTTAATTATTTCGAAGAATCTTAAAAGATCGGAAAAATTTTAACACTGTCAATCGTATCAAACTCATTTCCGGCAACCATAACGGTAATAATAATTACCTAAATCAAAAAAATTATATAATCTACTAAGGTGGATTTCGTGGTAGTTGAAAACAAAACTTTCGTAATATAACAATCTTTCTTCAGCGAAATCAATGGAATTCCAGTGGCGTTGACACGTTATATAATAAGTTTAAAAATAAATCAATGACGTTTTGATTATGAATACGCAGGATCAATTTGCTCTACATAATCTGCACAACTCTCTTAGCATGTGAATGAAAAAACAAAATGAAATAAAAAGTAAGTAATGTAATATCATTATTATAATACATAAATTGTAAGTAATGTAATATCATTTGGCACTTGATTATAAAATAAAACGAATAATTATCTACAAGCATTGTCGATAAATAAACAAAAATTTATTAGCTTATCCTCACCTTCATGTTGCGTCAAAATTTTAAATAAAATTATGTGTTTGTTTTTACTTCGGAAAACCTTGCTCGACGCATGAAGGACGAAACAAAATGTGGGAATCAAATTTTGAAACGCAATATATATTTGAATATATTGAATATAAAATTCGTATATTTTTAATTTACCTAGCTTGTTACAAGAAGCAAGTGAGTGAGAGTATTCTGGGTAATTTTTTCCTTTACTTGATGGAGGAAACTGTTTCAAATTGCCGAATGACTATTACAATAAAATCTTTGCACCTGGACCGAACAAGTCGTCGCAGGATAGTATAATAGATAAATACTATTACTAATATCATCTTTTATCCACCTGGAAGATACGGGAGATCTTGAGTTAATTCAAATTGTATTTATTTCAATTTTAAATACGACCGAATAAGTACTTTGTAGCTCTGTCGCAAGAGACAATTAAATAAAGTCAAATTCTCTCATTTGCAGATAAGATATTTGGAATTTTTCTTCGGGGATCTGTTTCAATAAGGTTTAAAAAAATTTCTTAATCAATTGTAGGAGGTCGCTTTGGATAAGGTTTATCGAACAGATCGAAATTCTCTTCTTTAAATCTTTGGAATCAGTCCTTGTCTTTATCGTAAGAGGATATACCTTCAGCCATCCTTACGTACATACTGCGTGATGCTTCGCTGGTTTTTCGCCCTAAGTGACATTCATGAAGTAAGATAATATACATACACACTAGATTAAAATTTATTTAAAATAAACCATCATTGTTTGTTTCAATTAAATTTTACACAAACCGTTTTACATAAACACTAAAAATATTAACTACTGTATATAAAACTTAATGGACTGCCAAAACCTTACGAAAACTTCACAAAAATGTCGAGACGAGGAAATCTCGCATTGAGAAGCATTAAAACGCTTCTTGTGTGTTGCTTACCATTAATATGTAACACACAAAAAGCATTTGACTAATGAATAGTTTCATTTCCAGCGCAATGTAAGTAAAAGGAGTAAAAATTTAAAACCATTTCTTTGTATTTTAATTTTTAAAAGTAGTGATCACAAACTGAAGGGTTAATTATTGCACCGAATTTCATATTTATCTTACAACTTACCGCAATCCACCACAACAAATATTAACAGTCATGTCTGGAAAATTCTGTTCAAAGTAAAATTAACCTCGTGACTACATTTTTTGCCTCATTAAAATATATACGGGAAAAGCCATTAATAATAGTTAACCGCATATTAATTTAAAATTGAAGCATAACCCTGAAAGAATGGAGCGCGCGCAAAACTCAAAAAAAAACAAAAATGAAATCAGGAAATAGAAATATATGAACTGATAACTAAACATGAAAATCGAACAAATATAGCAAAAAATTAGGATTAATTGTATCCATTGATTAAACAAACTATGAAGACTTACTTCAAAGAAGTATACTATTATAGAGGAATAACTTTGGTAAATGTGGTAAATGAAGTGTTTGCTAGCTGCCGATCCCTGTTTTACCAGGGCCAAAAGAGATTAATTGAATTTTTTTTCTTTTCTTTAATGTAATAATTACGGATATTTAGTTTATTAACTGTATCTTCAACCGTTTAGTTATTTATTAAATGCTTTGGTTAAATATAAGACTACGCAGCCCATTTTGTAACATAAAAAACCTTGTAGCAAATAACCTACAATAATAAGCTGTATGTGACTTTTTTACAGATTTCGTTGCCGTATACAATTATTTTTAATATTATTTTGACGTAGCTCCAACGATTTGCTCTGTTTAACTCAAAAATACTTCTATGATTTGCTGTTCAACAAAAAATGGGCCCTAACGCCAAGTCTCTAATATTATTAATACGAGCCGTTGAACATTTTGTGATTTTTCATGTTGTTTAGAGTTTTTATCTATTATTTTACGGAAAATAAAATAATAGATAAATTTAATTCAGAAATAAACCCGGTACACTGACTTCTTTCCATAAAATAATTATTGCTCGCTCGTTACCCACACGTTAAAAAGACTATAACGAGCTGTAAACTGTATCTCGGTGAAATTTTTACATCAATAGTATAAGCCTTTTTTGTACGTAAACCTAAAAGAGCGAGTAAACTTTTCTCTCTATGAAATGAATATAATAAAAACCTGGTTTTCCTTTATTATTAAAGTTACTAGCCATTATTGCGTAAAAAACATCATAGTCCCAAATAGATTTGTTTAACTGTGTACCGTATTCATATGATTATTCCATTTTTATGAAGAAATTTATCTTTTTTAGAAAATAAAAGTATTTTATCTTTTTTAGATTTTTATTTCATTTTCACATATGTAGTACTTGTAAAAATTATATTAGCTTAATTAAATAAGTCGCCTAAACTTAATTGAAGTAACGACGTTAAATATGAGAAAAATTCACATTAAGGAGAACCACACACGAGTACATATAAATTTTAAAGAATTAAAAGTACATAGCATTGTTACTAAACTGCTACACTTTAAATATATTATTATCTTTATAAATATATTGCCTGGTATACATTTCAAAGGCGTCAGACTTGATTGAAAAATAAGTTATTTTTTTTTTAATTATTAACACAATTTAATTAAAATTATTATCTTTTCTAGTAGATACATATTATTAAGACTATTTAAGTAAAAGTTTAGGATAGAACAGGAAAGTACCCAGCGTCTGAAGAAAAGCGATTTAAAAGAACATTGTGTATTCTCTGAGTCTGGTGTGTATTCTTATTTTTATTATATATAATATTATATCATTCGCTTATTTCTGGCCACCACCGCTTTGTTTTTATATTTCCAATAATATAAAGTTCCAATACTAAGCCTCGAAAGTTGAGTGTTATATTAGTTATATTATTTTCCGATTCCAAAAGATGCCTGGGAAAGTTAACTATAAATATATATATATATATATATATATATATATATATATATATATATATATATATATATATCTATGTATATAAATATATATGTATATATATATATATATATATATATATGTATATATGTACATACACATTAAATCATTTAAACGAGAAGTAAATAAGGACAATAACTAAAAGGATACACATCCACCTCTGCAGAACCTCTGCAATCACTACACTAATAGCGTAGCTGAACCACTTGTCCATAGTGCACCCTTTGATCGCGGAGCTCTTTGATAATGGCAAACGGGAAAGCCTTTTTATATTTAAAAAAAAATGGCATTGCGTCCATGAACTCATAAAGGGGACGATAGTGCTTTAAATGAAACAATCGTAAACGTACGATGTAACTTATTCACTTTGTATTAGCGTAGAATGTCGAAAGAAAAAATGCCAAGTTTCCATAAACATAATAAATTTATGTGACACAAATTAAGAATGTATATGTTTCATTACGTAAAATTAGCAATACCAATAATTTGACAAAACTTCATGAGATGTTATAACTGACATTATATTTCAATTTTTTGACCCTTATAAGTCGCCGACCCTTATAAATTAGTTTTATAATTTTTTCTACCGATTTGAAGATTTTTGTTGATGTTTTTAAATGAAATATAATTAAGTTAATTTTAGGCCCATTTATATTCAATTTGATTTAAGTCGTTTTTATATTGCCAACTTTTAACCGACTTTGAAAGAGGAGAAATTCCAAAATCGACCTACACATTTTTTAGAATTGTCTATTTCCGTTTTCTCAAAAAAACTGCGTTATGCGCCTATGAAATAAAAATTTAATTTTTTTTAACGTACCTGTAATTTTAGCAAATATACATATTCCGTTGAAATTACAAGGTAACATATTTATGTTTTCTTTTAATATCTCAGCGAATCTATTGGTTAAGATAATACATTTTGCATTGTTTTGACTGAAGAATAGAATTGCCTTTCTATTACGCTTATATTCCTGCCTTTCCAATACTTAAGTTTTATATTGATTAACAGGTTCCATGTCTCAGACAATTTTGGAAATGTTTCGCCCCACTGGTACTAGTGGAAAGATAACTTTGAAGGGCTGATTTCTTTTCTTCTGCTGTCTTTGTTTTACTATGATTTAATAAGATCTTTTCTACAGAAGGAACTTGGTATATCAACAATATGTCAACATCAGTCACACAAAGTCTATTCTTTATGTCAACGTCCACACTAAAAATATTAGGCGCAACACTATATGAAAGCCTTGAGAATTTGATAAGATTGTACCAACGAGCTCAAATCCCAAATTTTGCAACGTTTTTTGAGCAAATAGCTTATAAAATGAGTCGTTTTACATTTAGCAATTAGCTAATTAAAAAAATCAAAACTATTTTTGTCTGAACCACGGTAAAAATGGTCAAAAACTGCTTTTCGTCATTTATAAATAATTCATGAAAAATGTCGATCCATATTGGATCGTAAATCAATTTATATTTTCAAATACGTATGATGGATCGGTAAATATAGGGCAAAGTTGATATAAATAAAATACAAAAGTTTAATTTTGATGCACATAAAAATTAAACGTATTGCTGCATCGCTAATAAAACGTTAACTATAATAGTCTGAAATAGCTAACGACTCAGGTGAGCGACATACAATTTAATTTTTTGTATTTAAATAAATGATAACGACATGCACAATTGCCTTATTATAGAACTTAACCTGAATTTCTAAACACGGAATTTCTGTAACCGAATAGAACAAAAGAATGCTTTGTTCAAATCGAATGTAATTTAATATTGGTTGCATTGAATCACGTGCATATATTTTATTAATCAATGAACAGTTTTGTAATGTTAACAAGACCGTTAAACAACTGGCCGTGTGGAATATAAAGTGTAAGTAAATTTCCCGTTCATGAGGTAAATATTTTAGTTTACGATAACGTTTTTTTTTGTTAAATGGGGATATCTTAGCCACAGGTGAATAAACAGTTTCAGGAGAAACTAATGCGGTTATGTGAAATAAAATATATTTATAAAGCTTTTGCACGTTTTCAGTTATTCGATCTTAAGTCAAATGTATTCAAACATCAGTTCTGCTTTGAAGACCACTAATACAGAATGGAAAGAATTTTATTATTCTTGTGTATTTTATATCTGGTTACTTTTACTTGAAATTATGAAACTTGTTTGGCTACCAACCGGAATTGTGATAAAAATAGTGTCTCAACACGATCTTGTTCTGAATCAAGTAACAGCATATAAATGAAATAATGAGAAAATTAATTTCTGGAATATAAATTAATTTTAAAATGACACATAAATGAATTTCTGGAAAAGTACTTTTTAATTTTAACGAAAATTAATTTAAAAAGTACGAAGAATTGCTAATAATCATAAGGACACTGGCTGTTAAATTGTAGATAGTTGAACAATCTACAAAATTTCACCGATTTTCGGTATAGTTTCAGCAACTTTAGAATTGGCGAAAAGAACTCATTATTTTGTCATATCAGCCTGTCCGTCTGCATGCCACAATATTATAGCTTAATCGAAAAAAAATATGGAAATTTTTAAATTTTACAGAAAAACATAAACAATAACGTAAACATGTGAAACAGATATGTATAAATGCATTTCAAGAACCTTCCCTTACAAATATGTAATAACTTGACATAAAAAAATACGCAGTGAAAATCAAACCATGAAAATATTAACTTGGAAATTTTGAATTGAACAAAGTACTCGCATTTTTTTTAAATTTCTTGTAGAAATAATTATTTTTAATTTATTGAAAGCGCTAAATATAAAGATTCCAAAATTTATATATTTTGCAAATTTATGTGAGCCCGTTCTAAAAATATCGTCGTAAAAAATGTACGTGGACCCTGTACATTTTTTTAGAACTCATTTGACATGTGGACTTGAAATTTGGCATAGTAATAAAACATATTAACATGCAAATATTTGTAGAAATAATACCCAAAAATATTCATATGTGACTTTTACCGGCGGTAAATAAATTAGTCCAATTTTTTTTTAATTTCGTGTATAAAATAAAATGAAACTGTATCCTATAAAGATTCCAAAGTTATTTTTTTTATAATCGCATGTAAGATAGTTATGGATATATTATTGAAAATGTTCACCTCTTTTTCATTTTATTTTCACGGTTTCTAGAAATTTGCCTAAAGTTTGCTAGAAAACTATAGGTGGAGATATCTAGATGATGTCATTATTCTTAAAATGCTAATGATATAATATTTAAAAATAGTCCAATAAAAATAATATATATCCTTTTATACATATGCCTAGATGGCATGAAACTCTCATAGGAAGAGTTATATTCGTTTATTTAACCTGAGAGCTTACTAATATATTAAATTTATAATTTATTTATCTTGAAGGTATGATTTCTTTTACCATTTTGTTAATAA
The DNA here is from genome assembly GCA_039881145.1 of Druceiella hillmani. Lineage (NCBI taxonomy): Eukaryota > Metazoa > Arthropoda > Insecta > Lepidoptera > Hepialidae > Druceiella > Druceiella hillmani. The sequence continues at coordinate 729,285 of JAYKKI010000018.1, read as the reverse complement.
TTTACCCCTCGAGTATGTTTATTCTACTACAAGTCCCAAGTACTACAAGTCTACTATCCCAAGCAGAGACACTCATATTTGTTTGTCTGAATTCAAAGAGGTGATTTCACTTAGATTGAAAAAAAAATACTGGTGTCGACCGGTGCGACTGTCTAATTACATAACATTTCCTTATTATATAACATTTGGGGGTGTAACTGTGTTTCCATTGTTAAAGGATTTAAATTTATGCCTGTGTGGCTTTATTTTAATTCCAGTTATATTACAGAATTACATCCTTGATGATAGGAAACATAAAACCTTTTATATTTATTGTTATTAATACGTCAAATAACGGTAATCATTTTAAATATCTTCTTCTGATTTGAAAAATATTCAATATAATTTAATGTGGTACGATTTTCAAGTTCGATAGATTATTTGATAAGATTGCTGATCTATTTTGGTTTCCTGTGTTAATAAATATTATTTTGTCCATTATTATAATTTATAATAAATTAAAATTTTTCATTAATCATTTAAAAGTATTATACAAATAATAATTTTAATAAAATAATATACACACATTATAATGCGAAGCTTCCAATGTAATAAAAATACTATTAAATTTAAAACTACTATTATAAATATATTATTAGGAAAATATTTTAAATAATATATAACGTTTTTTTAAATGTTATCACATTTAAAAATATGTTATGATATAACTTTTCTTTTATTTATTGCCAACATAATAGTTTTATTAAATCAGCTTGGTATTTAAAATCTCAAATATTATTTTATATATTCGGTGAGAAAATATGTTAGAACATTAAATGAGCGAAGCTCAAATTAAAATCGTTACCTGACTTGTGTTTGAAAACTTATCAGGTATTCCCTTTCAAATTATAATTATTGAGGTTCGACAGACGAATAAACATAAAAATGTAAAAATTAATAATAAAATGACTATATCGTTACGTTATGTCTTATAGAAAAAATTAATATTTTTACAAATTATCAAACTTCCATTTGCGATATATTTTAAAGATATTTTTCTTTCATTTAAACGTGGTAATATGCATGGCAATACATTTATAAATAAACATGGCGATATATACATTTATAAATAACCATATCAGGAATAAACAAATAAGTATTTACGTATGTGTACGAAACCAACGTAATTCGCACTATATTCTCGTAATTCAACAGGAATATATGTACCAAACAGTACCTCAGTTAAATAAATTGAATACAGACTTGGTGTGACACATCGTTGTCCTTAACCTTTAGACCGCATGTCGTCATAATTTCTTAATGGAGAAATTATAATTCTGTACCGTTAAACTTTAGGCCTTGCCTTGTTATCACCACTTAATGGAGAACTCACATATATAATAAAATCGTAAAAGAGCCGTTTCTGTACATTAAATATTTCTTTCAAAAAAACAATTTATACACATTGTACTTATGTTACTGCGACCAAAAAAACCGTTTTTAGAATTTTTGTCCGTTTGTTTGTGAGTTTGTGAGGTGAAACCTGATGTATTGTGGCAAGGTTCCCGTAACATTTAATGTTTGTTTCATTCAAATCGGTTGAAAAACAAAAACTTCGGTGGATTTAGTTGAAACGTTTTCTAATTGTAGTTTGTAAAACCATGATTGGAAGTTTATATGACTACAAAGTTAAAAAATAAGGCCTGGTTTTGGAAATATAGACATGTACAATTTAAATTTAACTGTCATCAATATGGTTGACCATAATAAAAAGAGATCAGCTTACTATTTCTTCGTGCGTTAGTCCAGCCCGGCTGGCCTAATTGAAGCGCACCGTAAGCCCCAGTGCGCCCTACACCATTGGATGATTCACAACGAACGCACTCTTTTGAATTATCTACTGTATTTAGTAGTTAGAAAATATTTAAATAAATAAAATAATTTCATAAAATTTGCGGACTATTCTGTCCGTATATTTATAAATATTCGTTAGATTATTATAGTTAGATACAAACTTTACACATAACTTTTGTTGGTTTTATTGTGTTTGACTAAAGTCCTGTGTTTATAATAATTACTCCATTCTTACCTAATAGTAGTTACAGTAAGTAGGGCATTATTAAATTGGAAGGATTTTTTAATTTTATCGTGTGTTTGTAAATACATTATACCTTTCTACTTTCTTATGATTTGAGTGCATGTAGATGGACAAATACTTGATAACTTTTCACTAGAAGAAAATCTGATGAAACCAAAACTGAAGTCCACGTGAACAAAGTCGCGGGCACCAGCTAGTTATAAATATTATCCAGTTTCAGTCCATTTCAATACCACGCTCAATCGCCTCAATAAAATTTGAAAATTACTGACCCCTTTCCGCTCCCCCGTTAACTAACTGACCTCTTTCCAGATCACCAATATAAAGATCATTTGAAAGGTGCTTCGTAGTATATTGGTGGCATTTTTTTGTCATTAAAGATGCCATCTATCTCCGATAATGAACTTTTCTCGTGGGAAATTGAAGCTAAACTATCTCAAGTGACGATCGTTGAACTTATAAAAGTGATCCCAATTCATAATTAAATGATTGATCAGTGTTACGATGTCTGTTAAAAGAGAAATTAACTGATAAATTAATTTTTTTATGATATTAAACAATATTTGGTGATATAAAACTTGGCAACCCAAGACTCGATAATTGCTTTTGTTATGATGTTTTTACACTCTGTCTCATATGGATGAATCTTCCGTTCAATTTGTTCTCTCGCGAACTGCGCTATGTCTATACTACATTATTGACATAAAAGTTACTTTTCGGATAATCAAACTACTAGCAAATAAAATGCATTTAAAAATATTATAGACAGGCACCTTATAGTATGTGGCTAATAATCTCCCATAAAAGAAACTCACAAGTAATATAATCGATATGCAGTTTCTGCCGCAACAAATTAAAAAATTATTTGCAAAAACGACTTCTCGATATATGCACTGCAAAACAACCACATCACAGCCATCAATTGTGATATTCGTCTCCAAAATCACACAAAAACTTCGCTCTCGTACAATGTAATTTTACAGTCTTCGTTCTGATGCCTTTTTGCTATATTTTTGTTGTGATCTATTTTTCGAGAAATTGTAAGGTATTACAATTTACCATTCAAATGTACCTTATCGCGAACACCGGGAAATAATTTTCGTTGACCAATTAACCGCTAATCTCAAATATCGTTAGCTTAACAAATACTTTACAGCCTCATGAACTATATGAATGACCAATCGATAATACCCTTAAAAAAATTGGGCATAACTTCTCAACCTCTTTTGAGCATAATCTTGTCGAGCTCCACATGGAAACTAATAAACCTATAAACTTCAAGGTGAAGAGGCTATTCGAATTTATGATTAGCAAGGGAATAAGTAAAGTTAATCAAACAAAAATCCTGTGACTTAATGTAAAACAAAAGATGACCCCTTCATTTAAAGCAAAACAAAAGATTGAATTTATACCGATACTTAGAATGAAAATCACATTCAAAATCAAAATTTCAGGTCGATATCTAAGAATAAGATCTACACTAATAAAATACCTGGCGTTTTCAGTCGTCATTTTATATGACACCAAATATTGTAATTTAGGCAAATAATAAACTTTTAGGGTTTATAGTATTTCTATTGAAATATTTACACGTATTATTATTCTTTTAACCATCATTCCTATATATAATATTTTAAGAAATCTTTAACAGACGTGAATATTGGCGAAAATATTAAATTTAGAGTTATCACCATAGTTTTTGGGTAAACTTTTAGTAACGTTGCCTTTTATAATTTTGACTTGCGCAGTTTCGACAATGCTGGGGGTAATATAATTTTTTGTAGAAATATTTAATCATGTTTCTAGTAGGACTTCATTTCATGAAATTCTAAAAAAATAGTTTAGGAATCATCATAACTTCGGAATCATTTAATTAATATCCATCATATATGAATTAAAAAGGATTTCGAGTATTTTGTTTCCTCCTCAAACATTTACTTATGAATATTTGAAGTGGTAATATATGCAGTAAATATGGGTTAATAAGTTACATCGTTATTCCTAATTTCAGTTTGTACATCAAATTGTTTCGGGAAAAAAAATGGAATGACATATGGGTATACGCATTGATAAATGCGTGACCTTATAAGTTCAATTATTTTTAAATTTTTGGTGTATGAACCTTTCAAAACAATTGAATTTGTTTCACCCTAACTTTTTTCCATATTTTTGTCATAACATTAATTTTAGATTTATTTGTAGAATCTGAAATAAAAAAAATTAAATCTTTTAAAACAGAATAAAAAATGTAGGTTTGTAAAATGTTAAAAACAAATTAAATTAAAAACAATCCGATTATAAAACGAAAATTTATTACATTGACTAGTACAAACTCGTTTTCATAATTCCTCATTAAATGCTGTGGAAGGATTTATCATTAAATATTTTATGAGATCCAATAAAATTGAATTGAAAAATTAAAATTTTCTTATAATAAATTTTGATAACTCAATAAAATTAAAACGGCTAGGCATTTTCACCAGTGTGCCGTATTGACCAAAATTCTGTAGAGCATACCCAAAACGACACAAAGATATGTTAAAATTGTCATTCGAAACGTTTTAATTTTAATCCTTTTGAATGGAATAAAATTGCGTTTTTTTTAATTCGGTTAACTTTAAAATTAAATTTTGAACAATTAAAATTTAAACGAAACCCACGATTTCAGACGAATTTTTTTCACTTGTATTGTAAAGTTTTGCAGCGTAAAACTACAATATGTGCATAAATTCCAACACAAAACTACAAGACATAACAGCCCACCTGAAGATGTTATAATACAACGAAACCTAGGTCGTGGCAAAAAACTTAAAGAAAGTAGAATACTACGTCACGTAGTTTCGTTTAATTGTCAATTCTGAATTTCTACAAAATTAACGCCAAATATATTCAACGTAAAATTATTAAAAAAACAATTAAAGATATTAAAATTTTCATAATACATACGCAGTATTACCTGCGTATGTATTATGAAAATTACAGGAATGTTTTTGACAAGGAAATGAATCGAATTCAATACACTTAACTAAATCCTTCAAAATTCCTACAGAGCATCTTGCTGAAGCATTATTCAGTGCCATTGTATTTCGAGTATCGACGATGGCGATGTCTTCTTCTTTGAAATTTTTGAAGGCTTTAAATCCTCAAATCGCCCTGTGATCAAAGCGCCGTAGTACTCGTGTAAAGTGCCATTCACTCCATATTTATTCTTTTCAGAGCCGATAAGCTCAAAGAATATATCGTCGAAAATAATCGTGGTTAGTTTCTTTTGACATCGGCCTTTTTTTTCAACATACAGATAACATATTTATGTAATGCAAAAATCTAAATTCAGTTTAATTTCATAAGTAGAGCTACAGAACAAAAATATAACTTATGACATACCAGTGCATCACTATTACGATGTGTTGGAGAAAATACAGATTTCTTGTTAAAACAAACACGAATTGATAAATTACAGTTTGATGATATGAAATTTGGGTACCAAGAAAAAAAAACATGTTAGGATATTATAACATGTTTTTTTTCTTCGGCAAACGGCCACGTCACAGCCATCAATTGCATTATTCGTCTCTATTATCACACATAAATGTCGCTCTCGTATAATTTTGCCATCTTATATTCGTTTTAATGTGCTTTGTTATATTTTTGTTGTAATCGTTATTTTGTGAAAATGAAAGGTGTTATATGTTACTGTACCTAATACTAACTTAATCAACATTAGGTTATTAACGAGATCTAAGTAAATTGATATTAATTGTTTAATTTCATTCCATGTACTAATTAACATATAACTTAATATGCATAAATCTATAAGTGACTTGACATTATATGCGTAAATCGATAGTGTTTTTTACGTAACTCACAATTAATCTGAATATTTTTTTTCTATTCTGAAAATATGTCTTCAACTAACTGAACCTATAATATTCAATTTTATCTGTTGGAGCAGAGGGCCAACATTAAAAAATGTAATTACTTTAAAGTAATAACAAATCTCCAAACATATATTAATGCATAACAAATATTACCAGTAAACTTTATTCTGTAAGCATCAAAGTTTGCGTTGCTTCGATCCATAAAACTATACTGATCGCATGTTGAATTGATAATAAACTAAACGTAACTGCTTGGAACGAGCTCTACGAAAATGTTTACCGAATAACGTGAACCGTATTTATGTCGAAATTCGATTAAATTTAAATGACGATGACTTGCATTTACTTTACGCAAATTAACATATATATATATATATATATATATATGTATGTATATATATATATATATATATATATATATATATATAAGGTAGCGTAAAGACCCTCGATAACAAGCTAGAGTTTATATGAAATTATACATTAAAAAGTAATATCAATTGTTAATATATGAGTTTACATCGATTTCGTGATAATTTGTTTAATTTAAACATAGCTAAAGAGTTACGTAAAGGTACGTATGCTTTAATTTAAAAACCATAAATGAAAAAGACAAATGAAAGAATAGAAATACAAACAAATATAAGATGAGACATGGAGAAAATTAATAAAAATCATTTATGGAAACCATTAATATGCATTAACCATTAATAACAAAGTAACGATACTTAATTAGAAAATAATTATATATTGAAAACTGAGTTTATAAATTTTTTCATCAATAAATTATGATAAAATTAAATTACAGGAATTTGTTATTTTATCTTGTGAACTTCTGATTAGAAGCTTTCACACTTCAATGATACTTGATTTTAAGCTTGCGGCTGCAGCATGATGTGGCTGTATCGTTAGGGTCGAGGTGAAAAATAATTTTTTTGAAAATTTGTTCAAAACTGAAGTTCATAAACCTATACTAGACGTCTCCCTAATGTTTATGGCAAACAGAAAATTCTGGTAGTTTATGTCCTGTTTATCGTATCTGTATAATTTCAACCGTTGTAGACTTAGATTAAATTTTGCAAGCAGATATTTGATATAGAGATCTCACTCAACATATTAGTCAAATTTTAAAATAATATTTTGTAACATATCTTCACAACCCATCCAACTGGGTACCATGTGATGGAACTTTTAAAATAATATTGAATTTTTATGTACTGTTCTTTTTTATTTTTAGTTTATATTTATGAAATATAATGCTTCAAATAGACGAGCAATAGGTCCTCTACTCTCTAATTTTTTAACGATGGGTTTGAAAAGGCTGGGAATAATTATAAACATTAGCATTTAATTTGAGCTATCAACTTATATTATTTCGGTTACCTTGCACTGATACTTTACGAGATGTAGATTACACTTGACCGCTTTTTTGATTAACATTGCACATTTGTCATTTGTGACTGATTTATATATGTAACTATATGTTTTTTCGACATTGAGAGTGTATTCCGAGCTATACTTTTGATGATATCAGTATATAGGAAATTATTCTAAAGAATCTAAAATACGGTGAATTATTATTTTATATTGATTCAAGTTTATTTTTTTTTATGTCTCTCCTTTGTGTGAGATATTTGCTTTTATAGAAAGAATTACATTATACTTTTATCTTCCAATTCTATGGTGAGACATTGTTCTATGTTCTAATATTTCTTCGCGTTTAGCTTCAAATACGGAGATATTAATTGTTATAATTGGTGTCTTCTTGCTCATTTTGCTTAATACATCTGAATTTTTAACTCCGGTTAACTCAGGTGCATGTTCACTATAGATTTTGCTTTTAATATCATTGTAATATATGAACTCAACACGATTATATCTATTTTAATTGAACAAATGCTCCTTAGCTCACTCGGCTGCTGTTCACGAGCTCTCTCTACAACCCCTCTCCATTTTAGCTTAATCTAGTTTTAGATTTATGTTACAATTAATCGCAATTTCTGCTTTATACAAATCTATTCATTGTTCCTTTAGGTCTATTTCAACCTGAAAAAAACCACGACTTCAACATCTCGCTGGAATTTGTACTAATCAGATTGAATTCTTCAAATAAGCTAATAAGAAAATCGGGATTTGCAAACGCATCCAATCCATCTTAGTTGACATTTTTGAATTTAACGGTCGATGGTCGATTCTCATAGTAATATCGGACACTGTATATATAGATATAGAAGGAAACTTCTTTAACATTCATTTATTTTCCTGCATCGTCGTTATTTTATTTTAAAGTTTAATACATTTTTCTAATTTAAAATATGTGTATTTAGAAAAGTAACTATATACTTGATAAAATAATCTATTTCTTTAAAAAACAATTAAAAAAGTATAACATAATTTAAACGGAAAAAGGAACTAAGGATGAGAAGATATTAGGATTTTATGATGGTATATTACAAGGGAAACAAATTAAAAATATCAGACGAGAAAAGAGTCTTGCAGTTCGGTCTTTCGTTTTATTAACCCATACGTGCCAATGTCTACAAATTATTTTTGATGTTTTCCTGTAGTCAGAATTAAAACTTTCAGCGCTTCTTACAAAACTGGTTCTCAAAACTAGGTATTTCTTTCAAATATATTGGAGCGAGTTACTACTAAAAGTATAAAGAAATCTTTCCGATTAATTATTTTTCTTATGTTAGGATAAACATAAACCTTAACCTTTTGTTGTTGAAAATTGCTTCGTCGTGATTTTTCAATTATACACTAAAACTCCACTTAGCAATGTAATTTATCAGAGTTTTTGCAATGAACAATAATTTTTTCATACAAAAAAATATTGTATGAGAAATTTTATATTTATGAAGTATCCAGATAATTATCCTTCAATTGAATTCTAATCGAAGAAAGATTAGAATATATTCCAAATGAAAAAGTGGGCAACCAGTGAACTTTAAAGAGTGCCCAATTGTTATAAAACAACAAAAAAAACCTGTATTTCAACTCTATAAATATTAAGCAGTATAGGATTGTTACTGAAAATAAACCTTAAAAGTTGGGAAAAAACTCAAGGCAAAATTATTAAAAGAACGTATTACAAGCCGCAAAAAATATTAAAGGATAATATTAAGTATTTTAATTAAAACGCAAATAATACCCGTATAGAAAAATGGAACAACAAACATAACGAAAAACAGTAAAGGTGAAATCCTGAAAATAACATCATCGTGAGATTGTAACCGATAACCCCAATTTACTAAAATAATAACAACTTTTAGCTAAAAGTATGTGCCGTTAAATGTCCAACTAGAAGTTTATCTTATATCGAGTATAAAATGAATTAATCTTCAAAATGTTCGAAATAGATTTTGCTTTTAAGCTCATCGCAATATATGTCACTCAACACCAATATATCTATTTTAATTATAATATATTCTTCAAGAAGTTAGGCTACCATTTTGTACTTTTCTTTATGTAGGGAGTTTAATGCAAAGCACAAGTATTTAGGATAAACGATCAAAGGCAAGAACCATTACCTGGCAGGTAAAAAAATGTTAATGTGAATTCTTCTCCTCTGGTTTGCCTGGAAGCCACCCAGGCCTAAAGAATAATTCCTTATTCAACCAATTTTTTATATCATTAAAGGAATATCAAGAAACAGTATATCAATACATAAAGTTGATTTATCTTTGGTTCATATACCCATCTTCCACTTTAACGCTGAGAAAATAATACCAATATAAGTAAACCACAACGTTGCAGAAAAAAAATTATTGGGATAAATCCAGTAGAACTCTGAACCAAATGATAAATCTATCGAAATTGTAGACCAAAAGATTAAACAACTGATAAAGAAAGTTACATCAGCAGCGAGATTTGGAACGTCTTCTGTGCCAAGACCCTTTTTTTTATTATTCAGCTAAAATAAGGATACCAATATTGATAAAAAGGAAAGTCCGGAAGAATTGGCAAACAATTGGATCACGGGACGTCACATCAGTATTCAACCACATTAAGTAATTTACGTAGATTCTTTTCATAAAATTATTAGCAATTTAACAAAAGAATGCAGTCTTGCACTTCTTGCAGAAATTAACCAAAATCTTCCCCTGAAATCTCAAGATGATAAGTTGATAGATAATACTGAGGAGAAGGCAGATCTTCTTGCAAAATACTTACATTAGATCTAAACTTTTACCCTTAAATACAGTTGATGAAAATATAATGATTATTGAACAGGAGGATGAGGTGGACATATTAATCGTTATTTTAAGAGAACTTAAAAATCTGTGCCATTACGAGCATAGCAGTAAAGAAACATTGGAGTTAACTTTGTAAACGTTACAAATCATTCATTATAAATGACCGTCTTAAATTAAAACCTGTCCCAAAACCTTGGAAAATTGTAGAAGTAGTTATTATATCGAAATTAGAAAAACTGCCTACAAAACAGACGTCGCACCAACCAATATCACTATTTTCTATTATGTCAAAGTTCTTTGAGAACGTATTATTATTAAGAAAAGGGAACTGCTTCCAAATCACTAATTTAAATTTTGAACTTCAAAGAATAATAAATAAAATAAACAAATGGACACAAAATTGAAATTTTAAATTAAATGAAAGCAAGTTTACTCATATCAACTTTTCATATATTAAAATAAAACTATTTCCATCATTTATTAAGAGTGATATTACCCCTTAAGTTGATACAGAAAAATATCTAAAAATGATTCAAGATTTCATGAATTGAGTGTCTAGAAACCGACAGGACTCGTATAGTAAGCGCTCCACCCATGTGATATTAACAAAAATTAAATAAATTTCACGGATCGTTCTACTTGAGCCTGGACTTGATTAAAGTGGACTCACAAGTTTATTAAGATTAATTACATATTATTTATTAATCAAACTTGGGTGTTTTTTGAATATTTTTTGACCACCTATCAAAAAAAGTAAAAAAAGATATATTTGCAAATAAACTATATCGGTACAAAAATGTAGAAAAAATCTTTTTTCTTTTAAAAATTAGGAATGTAATATAATTTGTATATATTAGCATAAAACGCAACAAATCAATAAACAGAATTCAGAATTAATTGAAGTAAAAAATATCAGGTACTAGTAGAAGCTAAGTGTTATTAGTGTCTGATACTGTCATATAGCCATGGAATATTTATACGATAATATATATACAAATACATAAATAGAATATAATGCAAAACTGATTTTTTTAAATATATTAAAAAGTGTAATGCAGTGATTCACAAACAGAAAAGAGAAAAGCTAAAGTATGATTAGTGATCGTAGTCCAAAACAAAAAAATTATATTCATAAATGAACAAATAATAATATAGTCAGAATTGTTAATAAGAAATTAAAATAATATTAAATATATTCTGGATTATTTAAAATATATTGAAAAAATCCATATCGAACATCTTTTAAATGTATAACCGTTGTCTAAAAGAATTAAAAATAAAACGGTAATTGACATTAACATTCTTTCTGCTATTATCAGAATGACTGTCTTTTTACTCCTTATAAATTTTTCATTTTTTTGTCTCAATTACCCTGTTGAGCTTACGACTTTCACTTGTTAGTATGTTACATCTTAATAAAGATGGTAATTTTATAACTGTAATTTTTGACATGTTCGTAGATTTTGATTGTACTGATTCAAGGAGTTCCGTAGAAATAACGTTTAAAAATCATTTAGAGTAATAAGCAGACTTTTCATAAAAACGCAAGGTTATTCGTTTATTTATATAAATACGGATAAATAAAATATAAAGGTCCTTAGTTTTCTCATTATTAGTAGAGTGTCATTTTTTTTTAATATCACCCGGTTTCAGCACTACGGACTTTGTCAGTTTCTTTTGTATCATTTTTTTATGTGTCTGAAAGGCCATCCTATTATTCATTAAGATACATTGGGCCTTGAAATATATACACTTCAGCATTTCATAGATAATATTTTCATGACAGTGCAAATTATATGACATCAAGGCATAAATGGTGAAGAAAGTATTCATCTGTGGGTTTTACTATTTCTGGAGTCTGTATTTAAAAAAAGAAATCATGATTATTTCAACAGAGTTAAATTAATTCTATTCAAACAATTTTTAAAAAAAGATAGCTTCAATTTTTTTTCCATTAGGGTTTCATAACAAGAGTAACAAAATTTTACCCTAATGAAAAACATTTGGTATTCGTCTTTCGTATGGTTATAGCTTATTATATAGCCGACCTAACCGAGAAAATTTAAATTTGGCGTGATGATTAATTCTTCACCAGTAGATAAGTTACAATGAGAAGTCATAAGAGCGTATTTTACTGAAAATTAATGAAACCCTTAATTTATTTGCACGTTCGTGTCAGAGGTACATATTTGGTTCCTGCTCTACAATCGCGGATCAATATTTTAGGAAATTGGATATTTTCATTTGCTCGTCAAATAGAAAATCGTTGCAGTTTCGTCTGTTTATTTTCCCACTGTTAATTTCTTTATGTTACGTCAGCTTTACACATTGAATACCATATAATATGAAATTAAGAAAACTTATAATAGATACTGAAGTTATGACTAAACTATTTCATCTACACATTAATTAATTCAAAATAAATATAATTATTATTTACTAAAACATAGGTAATAATTAAATTTTTTTAAAATACTACAGAATTCACAAATTCAACAATAAAAGTCATGCTCATCGTCTAAGTTATGTGCTACGCAATTAAGCGATACAAATGAGTGACCTACATTAATGGCATCTGATTTCTTTTATATTTGTGTATTTATTAAGAAATATAATAAAAATTAATTCATTTAATCCGTAATAGAAACATATATTTACAATAAATTAATTTATCGTTTACAGGCATGGAAAACCATTATTTTATTCTAATAATTTACAATTTTCAATATTTTAGAAAATTATAATTTTCAATATGTAACCAGAAAGCGCTACTGAATTTCTTGGACATAATAGTACTATCATGTGTTGTATTTATTTTCGTCTTGAACTTATAGAAAATTGTAGATTTTATGCCCATTACTGTATTCGTGTTAATTGTTTTATTTTATTCATAATGGAAGAATCGATAATATTACTATATATTTTTACTATAAATTTGTGTAATTTTTTGTAAGAAAAAATTATCTAAATCATCTTATAAGTTTTAAAACAGTAAGGGAGAAAGCAAATAAAAAAAATTTGGTATACCTGAGACCACGCTGTAGAATTTAATATTTTGGCAACCAAAATAATGGTTGTGTATATCTAAAATAACAATAATAGTATGCTACTAATATATTCACGGTAACAAATAAACGAACCAAAGTAATGAAGTGCACATTGAACTGATCATATTTCATCCACTTTGATATCAAGTGATATCATAATGAATATCACGTTTTAATTAAAAGAAATACGCAAAAGTTTTTTTTTTAAAAAAGTTTTGCAATTACGAACGAAATATTTACATAATAAATTATTACATTGTCCAAAGAGAAAATGTATTATGTAATGAGTATATCCCAAGCTTTTATTTTAATTCTAGTAATAAATAATATTTTGATAAAATAACTACAAAATCAAAGAAGAAGAAAAATACAGGCATCGAGATTCATACTCTGACATCTGTCGCGTTCCGTATAGTACTTTACCTACTCCAAGAGTCCACTTGGGAAAATGACGAAATACATACTTCCTAACTTGAAAGCTCTTTTGTTCTTCTCGAGTGCAAAGGAACATACTCGGCCTAGCGTCGAGTATTGGTTAGGCTCAGAAAATAAAGTAAGGATAACGAAATCGTCCACAGGACTCACTGTAGCAGAAGTGGAAACATCGAAAGGTACTAGCCAAATATTGTCATAGATAATATAATTTACTTAGGTATATTGTCATTCTTATTTTCGTATTCTGTAAAGTTGATATTTTTAGTAAAACAATTTATAGAAAAAAGGACGTATTTAAAAAAATTAGGTTCGGTTGCGTTTATTTTTTTGCAAGTGAGCGATTTGATTATAAAATTTGTTCATGTTCATCATCTCCATTTTTTGTATTGCTAAAGTTTATTTCGCACCTTTTTTAAATTTTTTTATATCTGCACTTAATACATAAATATCAATAGTATAATAAAAATATGAGTAAAATAAGAATTTACAAGGCGTTAAAAATATGACTTCTTTCTCATCACTTCTTTCTTCTTTCTCATATTAAAAGAAATTCAATACGAACAGCTTTAAATATTTATTTTTAAATGTTTAGTTTAGGGTTTCTTTCTAATTATAAAGTAATAACTGAGAACAAATGCATTTTGGCAACAATGAAATTCTTACTATTTATTAACAAGAAAACCTAAAATTTTAAATAAATAAAAACAAAAAGGACTTTATATTTTATAAAAATTATATTTATATATTATTTTAAAACTAAACTTTTAAGGGTTAATGCAATTTATCTTTTTAATATCTCGTAAATTTTTGTATTTTTCTTATTTAGTTTTTCATATTAACATTTCTACTTAGATGTTTTTGAGTGTGTAAATGCAATCATACATTAAAAGTGATAAATACTATGGTACTAAAAAATTTAAATATTCATATGGAGTACATTTTTATAAATAATATTATAACGATGATATTTTTAATACAAATTTTTTTTAGTTTCATTAAAAAAAACAGTGAAATTCGCATTTTTCCTAATATACCTTATTTTTATAAACTAATAACCAATCTTCAGAATGATAAACGATATTTAGTGTGTAAAATATGAATTCTGCTGAATCAAAAAATGAATAGATAGCTGATGTAAAATTAATTTCTTCTGACTCCGATTGTGATTTGAAGGTTAAATTATGGACAATACTTTGATTATTGCGCTCGTGTTTTAGGGTGAACGAAAGAGCGTTATAAATTCTGGGTTCAGATAACTTTTACCTTGTTCAACATAACAACAAGACAAATAATCTAATATAACTTATCACGATTGTGTCGTGAACATAAATAATATTTATTTTTTTTCGAGATAATAATGGAACAATTCATTTGTTGTTAGAGCACAAATAAACAAATATTTGTACGTAATGCAAGCCACATTTCCAAATTTTTCGTTATTTTTATGTAATTCACTAAACATCTAGCAGAACCGTTAATTTGATGCGCACAAGTAAAATTGGCGAGCCTTAAAAGACGGCCAGTAAACAATACTAACGTCACGTGCCCAGCGCGTCAATGCCCGGGGTCGGACTGTCGCTATCATCTACCTACTGCAGAATATAACACTGTGTGACATTTCCAGTTATCCGTATTCGGAAAACGCAAATACTTTCCCATCGAAAAATGTTGGGCAAAGTGAGAGAAAAGAAATTTTTAACTCAAAAATAGACTAACAGACATATCAATAGGCAATAACTTTAGCAATATTTATATTCTTTTAACACTTCTTGGAAAACAAGAGTGAAACTTATGTACGAATTATACTCGTAATTAGTAGTTTTAACTTTATGCATATACAAACAAACAGATAAGAATAATTTCAACAAAATTAACGAAGTATGAATTGCAATAGTAATGCAGAGGTATAAGTGTATAAATTTTAGTAATGCAGCTTTTCAGCATTACAAAAACTATACGTTTTTCACAAGCATATTTGTATGCACGGTTGAATGCATGCCAATCGCGTGTCATGCACCTGCTATTTTACATTAAGGCGCTGAAAACAGCCTTTCAAGCACCGCCCCTTTTTTTCCGATAAATTAACGCCACTCCAAATACCCGGAATATTCACGTACTAAATTAACTGTGTCAATAACTCGTTAACCGCACGGATGATCATTTGCGACTTATGCTCTTTGAAATATTAATATCGCGTCTATTACTTTTAGTTTGGTATATATTTTTATATATTTACATATATATATATATATATATATATATATATATATATATATATATATGTATATATATGTATATATATATATGTATATATATATATATATATATATATATATATATATATATGTATATATATGTATATATATATATATATATATATATATATCTACATACATAACTGCACGAATCTATAATACAATGGACTTAATTGTTAAATGTTATTCCGATTTATTTTGGATGTCCCGTCAAATTGAATATTCAATGAAAGATTTCGGCACGGTCAGAAAAATACATAACAGGCCAAATTATAAGTTGCATAAAGTTTCCCTGCCATAATAGTTATATTGACACTCAAATTTATCATTGCTGTCTTGCTATTATTATTAGTTTCGATTTCATTCTCTTTATTCACATTTTGTTTTTAAATTACAAACCAAGATCATATAATGGAATAACGCTAATATATTCAAAGCTAGTACACAAAACATGTAAAAGGAGAACTCCTTTTACTGTAAATAGTAACTTTTTCCCTAGATTTCGCTGAACCGTTATAGTTAAAAAGTTATAGGGAGAAAATAAAACATACAGCTTCATCTAAAAAGGTTAAATGAATTTTTATGCTATGCCTTTACTTTCGTGACCTTATAATACAAATGACAAGAAAACAAACATATTTCCTCTAAATTAGAGATTAATGGGAGTGTTTCTATTGCTGACCTAAATTGCGTTTCAAAACTCACATCTATCCGCGGCTCCATCGCAACATTACTTTGTTATTCCATTGTGTATTTTGGTTTCAAATAAGAATTTTCCTGCAGTAATAAGATTTTTAGAAATAAAAAATAATTTAAGCCATTTATCAGTCAGCTAATTACATCTGCGTAAAAATCATAGCGATCTACTGCTCCGTTATGATGTGAAAGATGAACAAACAACGAAACTGTTATACTTATAATATTAATCAGGATAACAACAGTTGGGATCAAATTTTTTGTCATTTACCGAACCGTCAATCATCTCTGTGCGAAACATTACTGAGATCCTTTACTTCGTTGCGACGTAAAAGAGCACAAACAAATACACTTTGAAATTTTTCATTATTGGGATTGTAATATTAGTTCGGATGGGATTTCCCGGGTATGAAAATGAAGTGAAAGAGAAAGAGTGGCGTATATAATATTGTGGTCATCACTATCTATGGGCAGAAAATCAGGTCGATCTGTTGCTCCATTGCAATGTGAAAAAAGTATAAACAAACATACTTCTGAACATATAATATTTTTGATATTATCATATTAGTTAAGATGATATTTCCCGGGTTAGGAAGCAGCCTATACCATTTCCTGACACGTCAATTATTTCTGTGCCGAAAATCAGTTTGATCCGTTGTTCCATTTTGGCATGAAATAAGGACAAACAAAAGCACTTTCGGTTTTTTGATATTAGTTGGGACCGTCATATTATTTAGTTGCGATGCGATTTGTCAGTTTGGAAATCTCAATGTAAAGTAGGCTAAATCATTTCCTGGCTCATCCGCTACCTCTGTGAATAAAATCACGTCGAGCTGTAAGAGTAGTTTATATCATTTCCTGACCTATTGACAGAAAATCAAACCGATTCGTTGTTCTGCTGAATTTTTAATATTGGTTTTGTTTTTTTTTGTTTGTGGCAATAGATTTTCGGGATTAAAAATTGATTATGTCATTTTCTGGCCCACCAACCTCTATGCAGAAAATCAGGTCGATCCGTTTTGTTTTGTTGTAGCAAGACAAATACATTTTAAAATGTTTATATTTGTTATTTTTTATGTTTGTTAAACACCCTTTCAAATATTTATATAGAAAGACATACACACTTAAAAATGTTTATATTTGTTTGGATTGTTATATTAGTTAGGATCAGATTTTTCAAGTTAAAAATGTATGCCATTTCTTTAACTATTGTGTAAAGAAAATCATGTCGATGTGTAACTCCATTGCGACGCGAAGGAAGGACAAACAAATATACTCTCGAATTTTTAATTGTTGGAAATCACGTCGGTTGGGGTTGAGCTACATCGATTTGTTGGTGTATTGCGAGGTGAAATAGGACAGACATTTTGTAATTTTTAATATTAGTTGTGATTGTAGTTTTCCCGGGTTGGAAAGTAGTTTATTAATTTTCTGATCGGTCAACTATATTTTTGCAGTAACCCACGTTGATCTGTTGCTCTATTGCGACGTGAAAGAAGGACAAACAAACTACCTTCCAATTTTTAATATTCTTTGCACTTGTTGTTTAGTTAGAATGCCATTTCCGCAATTAGGAAGTAGCCTATGTTCTTTCTTGCCTCGCCAACTATCTTTGTACCGAAAGTCAGGTCGATCTATTGCGAAGTGAAGAAGGACAAACAAATACATTTTTGCATTTTTAATATTACTTAGAATTGTCATATTAGATAGGATAACATTTCCTGGATTAATAGTTATCTTACTTTATTTCCTGGTTCATCAACTATTTTTGTGCAGAAATTCAAGTTGATATATTACTCCGTTGTGATATAAAATAAGGACAAACAAATACATTTTCGCATATTTAATATTAGGTGAGATTGTAATATTAGTTGGTATAAGTTTTCCCGGGTTGAAAAGTAGCCTGTTTCATTTCAGGCTCCACCAGCTATTTCTATGCGGGAACTCACGTCGATCTGCTACTCTATTTTAACGTGAAAGAAGGACAAACAAATTCACTTCATAATTTGTAAACTATGGAATTGCTATATTAGTCAAGATGAGATAGTGCGAGTTGAAAAATAACCTGTATTATTTTCTGGTATCTCTATGCAGAAAGCCATATCTCTATGCAGCAAACCATTTAAATTTGTTACTCCATTACGATGTAAAAGAAGGACAAGAAAACCGACTTCTGAACTTTTAATATTATTTGGGATTATTATATCGCTTAGGATACAATTTCCCCGGTTGGCATTTTGTCTATATAATTACTTGGTCTACCAACTAACTCTGTGCAGTAAGTTACATCGATGTGTTGCTTCATTGCGACGTAAAACAAGGGAAAAAAAACTTTCGACTTTTTAATATGTATTAGTTGAGATTTTTGTATTAGTTTATAAAAGATTTTCCCGCTTGGAAATTTCCCAGGTTCAAATTTTTAGCGTTGGTTGGATTTATAATATTAGTGAGGAAGATATTTCTCGACTCGGTAAATAGTCTGTCATTTCCTGGTCGACCAAATATTTCTGTGCAGAAAGTGGTGTTGATCTATTGCTACATTGTGACATGAAAGAAGGATAAACCGACTTTAACATTTTTAATATTTGTTCTGATCTTTTTTTAGTTAAGATGAAATTTGCGAAAAACCATGTCGACCTGTTATTCTATTGCGACGTGAAAGAAGGACAAGCACACTCGCTTTTCAATTTTCAATGTTGGTTAAATTTGTTGTTTTAGTTAGGATGACATTTCGCGGATTGGGAAGCAGATTATGTTATTTCTTGTCGCGTCAACTATCTTTGTACCGAAAGTCAGATCGATCCATTGCGAAATGAAGAAGGACGAACAAACACACTTTTGCATTTTTAATATTATTTGAGATTGTTATTTTAGGTAGGATATTATTTGGAACGAAATGTAGCCTATGTCTTTCCTGGTTTGCCAACTCCCTCTATGTAAAGTTTATAAATACAAACAAGAATTGATATAAAAAGAACAAACATAAAAATTAAAAGAGATTAAAAAGCGAAAAGGGTCGCCTAAAAAAGTTTTGTAAATACAAACACCAATTCATAAATAAAAGAAACCGACCCTACATACCTAAAATTTAGTAAGCTAAATGAATTACTAAAAAGATATACATCCAAACATGAATTTATATAGAAAAAAAACAAACCAAAATATAAAAAAATTTAATAAGCAAAAAGGGTCGCGTGAATAAAGTTTATGAATAAAAACAGGCATGGATAATTAAAAAAAACGTTGGTAACCAAAATTAACAAACCAAAAAGGGTTAAGTAAAAAAAATATAAATACAAACACGAATTGATATACTAAAAAAGAAACCCAAAATATTCAAACATTAAAAAAGCCAAAAGGATCGCGCAAGGAAAGTTTATAAATACAAAGACGAATTAGTAAAAAAAACAAACCCAAAACATCCTAAATTTAGTGAGCAAAAAGAATTACATAGAAATATAAATACAAACATGAATTGAAATAAAAAAAACAACCAAAATATCCAAAAATTAAATGAGCAAAAATGGTCGCATGAAAAAGTTTATAAATGCAAGCAGGTATGGGTAATTAAGAAAATTAATCAAAAACATAGAAAATTGAGTAAGTAAAAACGATTATATAAAAATATTATAAATACAAACACAAATTGATATGAAAAATAAACAAAAAAAGAAAGTTAAAAGTTATTCCCATACAGACAAATATATGAAAATTTTCATATAGATTTTTTTATTATAAATAATCGCGAGCTACAATGTATATTTTTAAATACATGATGTTTTTAAAGGTATATACTTGTACATCGCATTCAATGTATACTGCATATTCTTTCATGTCCTATAATAAAATGTAAAAATGTCATTGGTGCTTAACTGCACTCGTATTTACGATATCAAAACACAGGTTCAAACCTAACATTATAATTAATTTAATTTTTATTTTTATTATTTTTTAAGCGAGTGGGAAAATAAGCAACATACTCATATATTCAACTGGCACTGCGTCTCAGCACACACAGTCGATTTGCATGCGAGCAAGAGAGAAACAGTGGACATCGCCGTATTTGTATTCGAGAGAAATAATGTGTTTGATTTTGTTTTATTAGAATCCTATTTACTTTACTGAAAATAAAAACAGCCAAGATTTTAAATGAGACGTGAACAGTTAGTCTTTTTAATTCTATTAATAAAGTCTTATAAATAACCGAATTAATTTTGTTTCAAATGTTCCCGGATGTTTTTGGATTTTTTTCAGACAGAAAGTTTATTTTAGTTCTATTTTGAAAACGACAGGGCTTTGAAAGTATTGTCTAGCAAACGTATATTTTTTTCGTGGCCATAAATTTAGTAATTTTTGCTAAAATTATTTTTGAAAAACTCTCAATCTGCTGTTGTCACCTCCTTAACATCGTCATTTTAAATTGGTCATGGTTTGGTAATAGGTGTTATATTTGGAATGGCGATTAAAAAAAGAATTTGCTCCAGACTAAATTAGAAATAACCTTCAATTCTAAACTAATCCTACAATTAAAGAGAAAATGCTTATGTATAACGTTTGTGATTGGTCTGCTATTGCCTACAATTATACCAATGCTATTTTGACTGTGATAAAAATGTATCGTGGTCGTAGATGTCGTGACCACCCACTTAAGTGAACTGGGAACTAATTTTGTTTCAGCATTGCTTATAGATAATTATCTTATATATATATATATATATATATATATATATATATATATATATATATATATATGTATATATATATATATATACATATATATATTTATACATATATATATATATATATGTGTGTGTGTGTGTGTAATTTTATACGTATTTAATATTTTTGTCAATAACTTTTGGAAACTGGTACAACATGGGACACTGATGTATTTATAATTAATATAATGTTTTCAATATTCCATATTTGTAGTAGCTATAGTCTGATTTTAGAAGACACACTTTGGTGCAGGAATAATGCATGATCGAGACATTCTCTTTTAGATGAGATAGGAAACATTTTATACTTTTAATGATCAAAGTGAGTGTATACAAAATAGTAAATGATATCCTCGTTCAGGTCCAGACGAACCAAGCTATCCGAAATCGACCAGTTTCTTATTTCTCATAGGGTCATTTATCAATTATTGTTTATTTTCAATAACTAAATGAATTTACATGCCGCGCAATACTAGAATAATAAATTAAATCCATGGAAAATTTAATTTCCCCTGTCTTAACGTTCGTACATAATAACACTAAACTCTTTAATACTTTCTTTTCTTTGTAGGCAAAAGAAGGTATGAAATATATCACATAAGAATACAACATATATTTTATATAAAAGAAGGTTTATTAGAGTGTAAACCTGGCCAAACTTTTTATGGCTCCAAATGAATCTCTCGATCTACTACTAAATGTTTGAAATAATATTGCGATAAACCCCTTAATTTATTGAAGCTATATAGGTCTAGGATATTATAATCAGTGAGTTCAGTGAATTTCCATCAAGTTTTCTATTTGTAAGCTTAAAACAGAAAGAACCTTTGGGTGTGTAATTCGATCACGAAATTTTGTTAAAGACCCCAAGAACGGACTTCTTCGAATGGCTTAGTCTGTCAGATTGATCAGAGTACTTAGATGAAAATGACATCTACACTTAGTGTTCTTTTAGTATGTGAGGAGACCACATATGATATTACATTAAGCAGAATGTCTATTTATTTCACTTTTATAACATGTTATATTTTTATTACGATACTGTGGTAAAACTTATTAAAATGAACATGAGATAAAAATATTTGTATTCGCGTAACTGTCAGCCTCTTAGTTTTGATGTGCGTAATTACAATGCATCAATATAATTACAATGCACGATGTGTCTGAATTATATGGTCATATACTTGTTTAAAGAGAAATAATTCATTTTAAAAATGTCATGACAAAATTAATTACATTATACAGATATTAAACTGGAAAAAATGAAACTTTACTTGTAAAAACTTATGTAGAAAAGAAATTAGGTGTAATTCATCAATTACAAAAATTGAAATAAATATGATATCCAATATTGAGATATAAAATGCTGGTACACGCACAATTTAAACCAGTTATACTTGATAGCATTCCTCGCCCAATAACGGTAAAAGTTACAACCACCGTGCATAATATGAAGTCAGTACGAGATCGATAAGGACAGCGCATTGTAGAAATATTCTATGATTTTTTTTGGATTATATTCGACATAATGACATATGTATTTTTTAATAAAGACCTGTAACATTATTTCGTTCGTTTTTAATGAAGAACCTCAATACAATTTACATGAAATTTCTATGATTGTTAAACACGGGTTAATTATGCTTGTTTACGGAAAAGAATATATGAGATACTCCCAAATTATATGACATATAACGGAATACATTAAAACACATTTCTTCACTCAGATGTAACTTGTGAACGAAATAAATGTCAATCTGTTTATAACGTAAAAATCACATAAACAAGGAGGTTAAAGCAAATGAAAAGGTAAGAAGAAAAGAAATATGGGTGACTAAAAATTATAAGCGTAACCGTTAAATTTGCTAACCTCACCTGACTGAAGAAATGTTGTGTCGTAACCTGGATATTTTACTATACTTTATATGGAAATATTCTGCGTGTTGAACGAAATTCTGAAATGAATTCAATTTATTGATCTGACCGTTATACGAATCGATTTTCAAATTTCCCGATGGTATAATATTTTATTCTAACTGTGTTGGTTAAAAAGATTTTAAAAATCGATATTCTAATATGCCATAAAAATAAGTTAAAAATTATACGGTGAAACTAGCTTAAATTCCCATGTCTTCTTACGAAACACAAAATCATACATTTCGTAATCGTACGCAGAAATCTCACCTTCCCTTGATCGAAAACCAAAAAAGGTTCATTTGATTTATCCACAAAATTAATAAAGGAAGCTAAAAATCTATAGTGTTTATATAAAAATTGTATTTATATCAGGAACGGCGAAGATGAATATAATTTAATATTAGTTATTCCTAGTCTACTTTAAACATATAATAAATATTTCGCATGAAATTTTAGACTTTCTGATGATTTCAAATCCTTTTTTGAAGCTGAAAAAAGTTTCAACGTTTCAACTTTCACTTGAAAGTTATTTCTATAAATATTTTTTTAGATTAAAGTTATAATAAGCGGTTTGTTTTAATTGTACTATTCCAGCCCCCTCCTATTGTTCCAGTTTCATCAACCCGTGAGATATCGTATTAAATGAACGTTTATTATCAATACATATTGTTCGCTTTGATTTCGATTATTCCAATTAGTTTATAGGTTTTTTGCTATTTATTTTCGTAATAAAATTAATAACAGCATGGAAAATTATCGAATTTGTTTCCACACTAAGTTAACCTATGGCATTTGGAACAGTGTTGTAAAGCTAATGAATGAATAAAGATAAATATTTGTTGGAGTGTTCCATATAGTTATTTCTGAATTTAAAGAAAAAATGTGGAAACTCTTAGAATGATAGGGAAAAGGTATTATTTCGTATCAAAGTAATTCTTATCAAAATATTAAACACTAAATTTAAATAAACCCAATTCAGAAATGAAAATAAAATTGTGGGGTCTAGAAATTTTCATACGGCTTTACTTATTTCCCTAGATGTAAAACTGAGAGTACCATAACCAGAATACCAATACGACAGAGGTCAAATTATTGAACATTACATGCAATGTCTATAAAACAAGGATTTTACTCCACATATTCGAAACATAAAATCTCTGAATATATTTTAAAACATATTTATTTGCATCATTGAAAATGAACAAAACGAATAATATATTTTAATTTTCACTGGCTGTTTTGTACGAAAATTCTTTTCAATATGATTTGGCGTACAAAATGTACCGATATCATAAAAAAGTGTGAAATTACTGTAAACTTTTGTGTACAAATAATCATCCAATTGAATACAAAAATTATTAAAAATGTATTTTTATGATTGTGAGATAAACAGATATTCATGTTGTGTACACCATTATGATATAAATAATTACTAATATTTACACTAAATTACTTGACCAGTTACTACTATGATATGAGTGTGACATACGATCATTATAAATGTATCGTATATGTGGTATAAAATAAAAATATAACTGCATTCCGCAAGATTCGCAAGGAAATTACATCAACACATCATAGATAGAGGAACTACGCCTAATGGATAGAGAAACAATTGTATAAGTTATATCACCATAAAATGAACAAAAAATTAAGTGCCTCCCCAGGCGAATCGCAATTAAAAAAGTAGAGTGTTAAGGAAAGCACTTAGATAAAAATATGGTCATATTTAAAAGGAAATAATTGCTTATCTGTACAATGTAACGACATCTCTTTTATCTAAACACGAATATTACTTATCCGTAAAGTTGTGTTTTTACATCTAAATTCAATGTAGGTACATATACTCGTAATTCGTGCATTGAATCCTTTATTACCTAAATTCCCAATGATTTAACGGATTTTAATGTATAATTGGTCGACAGAGCTCTCTTGTTTCGCCAATAATTTATCTAGTTAAAGAAAATGTTAGACTGTATACGACTTGATTGAACGTCATTTGCAAGTTTTATCGTTTACCATACTTAAAACTTCTTTAATTCCATACGAACGTCGCTTTCTTTAATTGAAGTCTATATAACAGCGTTCAGCACTGAGACAGAAAATAATATATTTAAAACTAAGTTACTATTCGACGCATAAGTATTGCTTCGTCTATGATCAGTAGACTCATATGATTATTTTTAGGTTTTAATAACATCTAAAGAGGATACAGGAGGTACAGGAGTATGTTTTTCTTCGTTGTTTTTTCCTACGGTGGCAATAACAATCGGAACTTCAACTTCCAAAATATTAACAAATAAATCTGAGTGACATATTTTTTATAATGGTATCATTCCATAATGGTTCTATTCAGAATATTGATACTATATTTTTTCCATGTACGCATGTCACCTAATGTATTTTTCACGAGCGGTAAAAATATCGCGAATTACCCGGAAACGAAGAATTCCAGAATCATCTGTGTAGTATTTGGGTAAAGTTTAGGTAAAAATGTAATAACGCTATAGGGGTTAAGGGAAACATATTTGTTGTTTATCATATTTGTTGTATTTATGCTCTACAAATATATAGATACTCACCTCATTTGCGCCCTCCAAAATTTTTAAATAAATATTTTTGGACGTCTTGAGAGGTATGATTTACATATATATATATATATATATATATATATATATACATATATATATATATATATATAAATTTATATATATATATATATATATATATACATATATATATATATATATATATATATATATATAAGTTTCTACGTTAAACAGTCGTTGAATAAAAATGTCGTAGAAGATAAATGAATCGAAAAGTTAACGATTTAAGTACAGAACTCTCGAAAGAAAAATCTTTTTCTGATTTCACTCGAATTTGAATTAGACCGTGATATGAGTATTTATGCCACTCTAATTCTTGTTACTATAACCTAAGAATGTCCTTTATAGCTGCACCATAATTAACTGCTAATAACGACTAAGAAAATCAGTCATTTATAAATACTTAACCCTTTACTACAGAGTAAAGCAATTACTTGTGTCTTCGGCTGTAACGTTGCTTCTCCAAATATCACGCATGATCGATCGCTGTTATATGCAAATCAAAGTGCGGCTACGAGCGAAATATCGTAACGCTCGTAATATTTACGTTTCGAAGGCACCACGCTGCAGGCTGTTTCTACACGATAACAATATATTACACAATCCGATGCCATACGCTCATGATACGCTCTCAGTCAGACTCCACAAATAACCTAAAACGATTACAAACAACGATCACACTGTGCCGATCGCTTCATAATGAATTTTTAAATAAACTTGAATAGACATAGTATTTCAAATACATTCTCATACCATACTTTAAGAATTGTGTTAAACATAAACTAATGTGATTCTTCTAAAACAATTCACGAATAAGTTACAAAATGATTAATTAACTATATTTGGTCTGATTTCTATTACGAAATACGCGGAATTTTCTGTTACGAAAACAAAACGTACATACAGATATTAGGTCATCGAGAGAGGTGACAAATGGATTTAATATACGTATTTTTCCATGTATTAATATATTGATGAATTAAATATTTATTAGTGAGACTGAAAAAACATTCAGTTTTACTCTATGTGAATAATGGTAGAAATACCATTCATATAGATCAAAACCTTTAAATGACATGTAAAAATAAAATTCTAAATTCACATAGAACGTAAAATATCGAATTCTACGTGAATAATTAGAGTTACGGAGTAATTCACTTAAATTATGAACTACGTTGAAACCAAAAAAAGATAATCGACCCAGTAATTTAGTTTTAATTGAGTAATAAAATGCAAATCAGCTTAACGATTTATTGGTTTTCTGCTTGACTAAAATCACATATAATTAGGTAGCTAAGAATAACTGTAGCAAACAAGTTATAGATAGGCATACCAAACTTGTTGACGATTAGTTGCATAGTAGAGAAATTATTTGATAACAAAGAAACAAATTAAATAATGCATCAACTTTTTAATTTACACTTAATTTAACATAAGAATACACTTATATTCTCTAAATATATATTCTTATTTTCCTATTACATATGGTATACTTACCAGACATATGGTTTTCTTCTACTAGCTTAAACTATTAGCTTATTATTTATACATTCTAATTTATTTTTATGGCTTCTAAGTATCCTTTCGCTATTCACCCAACCTGTTTGGTCAATTTCTTTCTTTACGTGAACACATTTTTGTTCATACAAATTATTACCCAGTTTTTCAATATTAACGTATTCTTAAAAGTATTTCAATATTTCATCAAATTTTCGATTCTATTTTTTCTTTTTTCTTCGTTCTTCGTCATAATTTAGCCATATGTTTTTCACGTTGTGCGGATTAATCTCATTTTCCCCCATGTTCAATATTAACACCAGCTTTTGTATCACCGTATTTTCGCTTTCTTTTTCCATTGTTGTTTTCGATTAAATCGCTAATTCTACATATGTTCTAATATTTTGTTGGCACTAACAGTTTAAAACTGTATGTATATTGATATTGGAATTTGTCCATACAATTGCCTATGCCATAAAAATATATTTTAAATATTATCCGAATCCTAAACTTTGCTCAAACTTGTCATTATCCATGAAGCTACAAAGTTAGTTTTGCTTTCTTTTTCAATTGGTATTTTTGATAAAATGAAATTACTTCTCTTTCGTTGTCTTTAATAATCGTTTATTCTGTATACGTTCTAACATCTTCTTGGTACCAACATTTTAAAAGTGTATGTATATTGATATTGGAACTTGTCGATCCAATTGCCTAAGCTGTAAAAAATTATATGTATTATGAACACTCAAGAACTAATTTTTAAATATTATCCGTAATTTAACTTTACTTTTTTCACTTGGCCAAAATCTAATTGTGTCGCTTAATATCGAAATATTTGTTAGTTCGATTCATGGATAACCAATGTGTTCAATAAACTGAATATTAAATTATGTCGTATTTTATTGAGGTTCTGTTGTTATAATAAACTTGTTATTTAATTTTACTTCAGTTCTAATAACGATTATTAATACATACGAGCATGTACTTGGTGGATGTATCACTATAGAAGTAATTAATTCCAATCGGCCAAAATGTTGTATGTGAATTTAATTTTGCAAAAGACTGAAAAAAATTAGTGAAACTATTACTGAATTGAAAAGATAGCTATTTGAAGAAAAA
Source organism: Druceiella hillmani (assembly GCA_039881145.1). NCBI lineage: Eukaryota > Metazoa > Arthropoda > Insecta > Lepidoptera > Hepialidae > Druceiella > Druceiella hillmani. Next base: position 700,841 of record JAYKKI010000018.1, on the reverse strand, counting down.
AAAAAAATATAAAATTGAAAAAAGATGTAAAATTTTAGTACGGTATGGTTTTTTTTCAAATATCGACATGGTTGAACAAAATATTTTTACAAAAAAAAATTCGATGGATGCCAATTCGACGCTTCTCTTCTTTCTCACGTACATACACAACCACCCTCAAACATGAGTGCACCATTTCATTTGGCATTTACTCCAAAAATCTCCAGCAGTAGTAGTAGTTCTCAAATTTATTTATGTTTGAAAACGATATATTACCACGAAAGTTTCAACTAAGTACTCGTATTTTTATTATTTTATACTTTTTAATGCACTTGTGGCTATTTGAAACTGATACAATTTTTAAAAATTTTTTTTAGGTTTTTGGTGTCTATTATATCCTATACGATTATTACGAACTTACCATGAATTCAAATCCTATATTACCCCAATTATTGAAATCGGATCAGACGTTTAATAAAATTAAATATATTCATATAAATCCATATAGATTCCTGTACACACGTATACATATATATGGATATATAAATCCCATTCCCTCTTTAGACAAATCAAAGTTAGTGCTTCAGTCTTATAAATATACACCTGTACATATTACTGAATTAAGCTAATATTCTAGTTTCTACGTCTTAATATATTCCTCTATATGATTATTTACCTACTTAACTGCGGATTAAAATTTAGTTATTTCTTTCATTTTTTAGCCTCTATTTTCTTACTTGTTTATCTACCTACTAATTATTTTTATTGCCATGATATCCTATGAGAATGTTACCAACTTACGATGACCAATATCAATAGTGTTTCCTATGTTTAAATCTAATTTTGTAGCATTTAGTGAATCTAAATATATTTATAGATATATATGCCGGTATACAAACCATAGACTTAATATACTACGAATAGACGAATTAAGCGTGCGAGCGAGAACATATTGTTTTTGATATTACTGCGAGTGGAAAAGAGATGATGTGCACAGATAAAACTATTAATTCTACGAATTTCCTTTTCTTCTATATTCAAACAACCTTTGAATATTTAATAAACAAGCAGTTTTGGACAAAATCGATCAAGTATACAAATAGTTTATAAATTTAAAATTTGAATATGGCCCTATAATCAATAATTCTACGAGGAGATACTTAGGTAGATTTAGCTGGATTTTAATAAATATAAGAAATGTAAAATATTTATGCGTGTATATGTATATATATATATATATATATAAATATATATATATATATATATATATATATATTTATATATATATATATATATATGTATGATGTATATATATTTATCTATCTACTGACTAATATATCAGTTGCTTCATGCTTTTAAATGTACCTGTATATACTCACCTACTACTTTAATTTATCGCTTTGTTGCTTGCGTTAAGATATATAAAGGGTCCTGTCACCACAGCATGGCTCCACTATTGTACCCTGATTTTGCTGAGGAACAAATTTATGTTTCCCTTAACCGTATTCCATTACATTATTATTAGACCTATATCTCCAAATTCTCTCAGAGCACGTGTCCTATTTAATGTTGAGAAAATATATGGCGTACCGTCATGTCTCTTGATCAAATTCTCACCAAGTAGTAACGGGTGTATACCCTACCGAAAAAAGGATTTATCCAAATGGATTAACAAGTATCCACTGGAGATATGAGATAACATGCAAAAAAAGGAAATGTTGCCAAAATGGAATATTTCCTCTTTTGTGAAATTTGATAAGAAAGATTGCATTGAGAAGAGGTGAAAAATAATTTACAATATGCTCTAATACGGATCAAGTTGATAGCAAAGTTAAACTAGGTAAAAGTTAAATATAAAATAAAGGTGAAAATTATATGAAGATACATATGTCACAAGAAAAAATATTTAATTCAGATTTTTGAAGCCGTGGCAAAAAGCTAAATTATAAATTGAAACATGCTTATCGTATTCTTCGGTAGATATTCCGAGACATTTCATAAAATTGTGTTGCTCTTAAAAATAAAGAAATAATTTTCCCTGATATATATTTTCACAGGAACGAAGACATTTGTCACAGTATAAAATCCATTTGATTAAAACCGTATAATTAAAAACACTCAAAATTAAGTTGTGAATGTGTTAGTCATTAAAATATATAATTCATACTCATATGCTAAAATTGTTATTTAATACCGTGTTTTCAACACACCAGTCAATGAAAGTCCAAGTCCAATTTTTTAAAGCTGAATCTAGCAAATTCATGCCGGTTTATTTGATTCATTTTAAAATTGTTTCGCCTCTAATTAGCCGCTTTTGAGCTTTGACGTTTAACTCTTATGCATATAAAATGCAGTTGAATTGAATTGTTTAAAGAGTTTAAGCGAATACGCATTTTTAACAAATTTAATAAAGTGAAGAAATAGGTTACCATAGTATTAAAAGTTTTCACTGCATATAACAACGTAAACTAACGTATTAGCAATATATTTTTGCAAGTATTTTTTATTTTGGATAACGCTTTTGAAATTGAAGTGTTATGAGATAATCAAAATGCATTACTTCAAATAAGTGAATATTTTGTATTTTGTACTTATGTAACATTCATACCTGCTACATTTTTAAATAATCATTTCATTCATTTCGCCGACAATGAATTTCATAACGAAATTTTAAGAAAAATTTAATTTGAATGGAATTCAAAATATTTTTTTTGTATTTATTTTGAAACTTTTTTATTTTTTATTTTGCTTATTTACGATTTAACCTAAATATCATATTATCATATAAATATTAAATCATCACCTTCACTATTTTAGAAAATAAAAATGATGTAAGAGAATAACTTGGAAATAGTATGATGAATTTTGAATTTACAATTTAATGCCAGTAGAAAAATAAAATAGTAAACAACTCATCTGTTAAAACTTGATGTTATGAATCGAATATTTAAATTTATGAATTAGCACGGACTCATATTTATTTTAGAAGTAAAGAGAACAAAAATAATCGGATACTGTAAAATAGCATAAAATGTTTTCTAATAGGCTATTTATTTTTGATTTATAATAATCTATAAACATTTAATAAAATAATAGAAACAAATGTAAAAATTGGCACCAACGAACATTTTAATTTTTATTGGTAATTAAATGAAATATTACATAAAAAATCATTGATCAATTCCACTCGCGAAAAAAAATTACTTGAAAAATTTCCCATATTTTTTTTTTATTGCGTTTTTGCAATAAACTTCTTATTATAATCGTTTCTGCTTAATTGCCGTTTTTGCAGCCCTAAATACAGACTATGCAAATAAAAAGACAAAATTTTAATTAAAACGAAAGCAAATTCGAAAAACGCAAACATTACATTTTTGCACTTTCTTACATACCGATCATAAGAAGATCGAAGACGAAAAAAGACCAGTTATAAGGAGGAAACAACACGAATTATAAGGACGACTCTGTGTAAAGATTTCAAAAAATAGATTTCCACAAACATTTAACTGATTTCTTATATTAATAACAAACAGTTAAAATTCATAATTTTACCGAGTTATCCTATAATTTTCGAAATACCTCAAAGTTCTATACTTGCCTTTTTTTATTTTTCATTTTTATAAATTATATCAGTGGCTGCTTCAGGCAAGTTCCTATTATACGCTGATGATCTCAAGATCTTCCAAAAAATAAAAGGTAATACCAATCTCATTAAATCACATAAAGGTCATCACTTAATAGACACTATGCGTAGAGTGGCACAGATAAAATAGACTTTGAATAATTGTAAATTAACTTCCTTAAAAAAGGGTCTATTTCCAGCTCTATAATATTGGTTATATTTTACTCCATTCGTGATACCTGACATAACACAACCTCGGGGTGATGTTAAGGGTCCGTGCAGAAAAAGAAGCCATTGTAAGATTATTCACCTCTTTATATGTCTGTCTGATTTTCTCAGAAATAATCCGATTTGAAATTTGGTATAGGAATACATATGTATTAAGCCTCATATTTTGCACCACCTTACTTTTTTAAAGTAATTAAATAAGAGTAAAAGTAAATGAAGTTCTCACTTTTTTTATATGTGATTATGAAGTATACAAAAATATTTTCTTTAAACTGCATGCAAAAAATATTTTAAAACATATACAAAAGCAAAGCATTCCCCTGCCTCTCTTTCCAAAACTACTTAAGTTTTTAAAAATGAAAAAAAATCTGATTTGAATGTTACCGACAAAATTTAGTAATTAATCTAATTCTTATAATTTTGGGGTACCTTACCGATAAAAGAAAAAATGCCACCCTTGTCAGATCATATAGGTACCTCTAGGTTCCTCCGTCAAATGTATTCGTCTCAGAAATCACTTTACATAGAAAAGTATAATTAAAATATTGATGTTAAGTTAATGACAAACTGGACATCAATTTATAAATAATTCTTTGCTAAGAAAACAAACGCAATATCAATCAACCGCAGCATACTATTATCCTCGCAGTCAATCTGCTCTGCCTTCTATGTTGAATCGTTTTGGAGAACTGAAAACGTCGCACCAAAAAAAATAGTATTACGTTCAGGATATTTACTTTTCAGGAATACTCTTACTGTATTCCAAGACAAACTCAATATTTCAGTACTTATAAATTATTTTTATATTAGATCATCGCTTTGTAATCCTTTGATAAAAGCTGCGTAGTACTTGTACCAAATAGTTAGTCACTTTAGTGATATCGTGGAGAGGTAGTAAGTAAACATTAAAAAAATTTATTAAAAACAATTTAAATAAAATTCTAGACTTGAAAATGGCGCTTAGCTTTATATATTGCTGTGACTCTGTTCCACTCTTATTAAACTTTTATAAATACGAACACAGTTTAGGACTACCAACTGTTCGTTGCACAGCTTTGAAGATATTAAAACCTCCGTTCTACCGTTTATAGTTACAATTTATCTCCATAATTTACATACTCATAAATTTTACTATCTCTTGCTTGGTTTATCCCAGCCATAAAGGGATCATGACGGGTTTTGTTTTAATAGCTTGTATAATGTAATATTGTTTTAAATTCAGCTTTAGTCAAGTGCTGAACTGTGTAGTCAAAAACTGTGTAGTTTTTCTTCTAAATTTAAACGATATAAAATATGTAAAAATTTTCCATATAAACTGTTGATATTTGTTGCAAATTTTTATGTCGTTTACAAGTTAAACACAAGTAGATGTTACTTAAATATATGAGATTAGGTATGTCGACCTACGATAGACATTTTAAATTCAGATGTCACCGGCAGCCGCCGGCTCCGAGCTCGCTTCGCGCGCTGAACGGCGTTGGTGCGCGAGCATCGCTAACTCTCTATACTAGATTTATTCAAATTTACGACACTGAATATGTGATGTTCGTTATCTACGAATATTTTTGTGAACACCGTGGCTGGTCAATTGAATAGTGCAAAATGCAAAACGGTGCTTCCAAAAGCATGCTAAATTTTAAATAGATATTACACTCAAATTTCAACGTATCTTCGAGCAGAGGACTTTTATTTATTTAAAATATCAAGAACAAAGAGTACTAATTTGTAGAACTATTCATATTATTGCTAAATATCTGAAAAAAAAACAAAACTACAAAGCTGTGAAAAAAATAAAAAAGTTAGAAGTCAGTCTGATAAAAAACCTCTGATCAATTTGCTGGATATGACTCCAGTAAATTGATAAAATGTCTTATCCAGAGAAAAAAAGAAATAAGCGGAGATTTGAAATTGTAAAACCGGATATTCATCATAATCTTATAAACCACACCTTCTCTGGTGTTAGGCCAAAAAACTATTCAAAATACTCGTAGAAACGGCAATATCTCAAAATGTGCCTTCAAAATGGGTATGATCTACCTTTTAGTAGATATTATTCTAACTTGACATTTTAAAAGTCAGAAAGAGGGAGTCCCTTGTGGAATAGGATACCATTTTAGTGAAGGTCATGTATCAAATACATACCAAACATTTTTTCGTCAAATACGTAATTAATTCGATATCAATATGGATATCTTCCAGATATCTGCCTGTTACGAATTATCAAATATGTATCTATGGAAGAACGAGAAAATGAAGCTAAAGACCTTAAACATATATGTATGAAGATATGTTTAAGGTCTCTAGTTTCATTTTCGAGATTGACTTTTTAGTCGAGAAAATGAAGCTAAAGACCTTAAACTCATATCAGATAGAGCCTCCAAAATTATCGGTACAATGAACACCTCCACGGAAATATAGAGAATAAATATATTTCGCCTGAAATGAAGAAAAGACAATATTCTGAATGTCAAATTTCTGACTGTTATCTGAATAAGGTAGGAATTGAGATGAAAAATAAATAAATTAAATAGGCTTCCCGAGATTTGACCCATTATCTTCAGTTATTAATTTAATCTAACTCTCAATCTCTGAGATTTGTAAAGAAGACTTTTGAACGAAAAAGGTACAACAGTTAATGATGTTGGCAATTAGAGATACCGTGCAACGTAATTTAAATAATATTCGTGTAATTAAAATGATATTGATTTCTTTCATTTTCAGGCTCGCGAAATATATTTAGTTCTGTAATGAATTCTACAAAAGGAGATAATCAAACTAAATGTGACTACGAAAGGAACATCGTATAAATAAACATACCGCTAACACGTTTTCACTGAATAGCGTATATATTTAAATGTAGTATTAAGAAGCCCCGCATAAAAATTGGTATCACTAGCACAATTTAAAATATAAATTTTTCTGAAATTGCAAATTAAGTAAACAAATACCTTAAAAATATTAAAAATATAATATTTGCGATTTTATTAACCGAATAGCAGATAATTGGTGAATTCAAATTGTGTAAAAGGAAAGTAAATTAAGAAGTCTTCAGTGATGAGAAACTAATGTAAATCTAATTAGGTGTGGAATCAATATGAAAATAATTTCTGTTTAAATTTTATCTGACGAAAAAAAAAACAAAAAAAAAAAAAAATAGCATTTCACATCTAAAAATATAAATATCAATAAAAATAGACAAGTGCTAAATAAAATTTATGGATAAATTGAAATTACATCAATCTGTTAAAGTAAAACATTCTAAAATTATCAATGCAATTATATGGACCGATAAAATATGCCAAGATATTTATAATAGTGAAGCTTAACATCGTATCTATATTTCATACAAACTTTACATATTGCGTGTTTTGTCTATTTACATATTGAAAAATTTGATTAAAAATTTATTTAACCAATCCCTAGCTTGTTTAAGCTTTGCTTTATTATATTTGGTTTTAATGAGCATTTCAACTATATAATCAGTGCAATATTTAAACAGGAATTATAAACACAAAAAATCGTTGACATATGGTTTGCACATCAATAAAAAAAACATTGCATATTAGGTAGTGCTATATTTAAATTAATTTAATTTTGATCTCAAGTACAAAAGTCAGCTGAATTTTTTCTATAAATTTTATACAAGTATATTTTAAAAATTAAACAGAAAAACGATGTAAAAATTTTAGTTTTTTAGTACTTTATCACAAACCAATTTTATAACCATGCTTTTCGTACCTCTATATATGTTTTAAATATTACTTTTAAATAATTTTCAATAAATGTATCTCTATCACATCACAAAGGAATTACGGCCAATATGTGGTTTATTAAAGAAGAAGACATTTCCGTGACAGTCCTGTTAATCAAAAATCGACAAAAACTGCACAAGTATTAATTAAAAATTGTATTAAAAACCTTATCTTTCAGCGTCTAATTATCTTTTATTTCAAGAAAATCTTTCTCATTGTATTATCCTTCATCATCTAGTTACTTTACATATAATCAAGAAATCCAGTATTATGAAAATATCCCTTAATTTTTCTCCATATAGTTTTAGTGTAAGTGCAGTCTTCTTTTGCGTAAGTCTTATTTCTTATACGCAAGTCAAAATAGATATTGGAATATTAAAAATAAAGTAAAGAGGCAAATTTAAATTCTAAATTTTTTCATATAGCAAATTTCTTCCCGCATATTTTAATAAAAATGTGTAACATTTCGGCATAGCTTCATCTAATTTTTTTTAAATACGTATAAAGGATTTTGCAGATATTGCATTAAATATGTTGTTGTATTCTATTGACTGAGTATTTAAATAATTAAATGAAAATATGATTAGATCGAAAACTCTTCTCGTCTTACCTTTCGATCGAAGTACAGATTAATGAAATAATGTTTTTTTTCGTTACACGCTATAATATAGTTCACCACTTTTCGCTAATCCTTCTAACTCCTTAAGTATATTTGAAGTGACTCATGGATTGGGTAAGAATTAATTTGAGAATACGAGAACCCCAAACTTACGAAAATACCTTTCTCGACAATTTTATTACCATTTGTTCTTCAAATGTGAAAAAGTTCTCAGCTCACTGAAATCAGTGTACTTCTCTCAGAATCACTTCAACGGGAAGGAAAAGTTAGTCGCATTTCAAACTTCTTTCTTTCGCCAACTACATGCGAATTGAATTAGCAGACGCTTTGAAGTTCTAATGCGGTGTGTTCCAAATGAATTTTGCTCGGTACATTTGCTGTGTAGTTCACTTAATTAGAAATTGCGCGCTTTGTTTATTAAGTCATTGTGACATTCTTTCATTTGCATGATATTTTAGAGGGAACCTCACATTAAAAGTATAGAAGTAATAAGTCGTTATTGTATTGTATTATCCAAGTAAGTAATAAGTCGTATTCTTCATAAAATAATTTGAAAAATAGAAACATTTCGTTTCATATAACTTTATTAAAGTTAGGCACAAAAGTGTTTTATTATTTCGCCCTATATAATAATCCATAATGATATATATGATATCAGTCGAAGTGCGTTTAGCATCTTCGTTTCGACATTTTATATTTACAATATAATATTATATGAAAATATTACGGGCGACATCAAAATTTACGAAAAACTTTAACAGTATGTAGTGCTAATTATTATTGGTGCGTAGATTCGTCTCCTGATGCAAAATCAAACCAATAAAATATTTTTCAGTGAAACAAACTTAATCCTTACAGTTGCATCAAAATAATGTTTAAAAGAATTGAATTGAAAGAAGGAGGAAAGTGAATTGAAAAAAGGAAGAATAAAATATGACCATAGAATTCTATTTACAGTTAAAGCAGCGAAAAAGAAATTCACCGTTAATTATACAGTTGATAATAATAAACAATCATTATATAAAAAGGAAATAAAACTGGATATAATAATAATTGTTTTCATACGGATAAAGCAGGGACGAGCTTAAAATAAACCAATAAAACAGCAAAGATCTTTATATATAAATAGTAAATATAACGAATGGCGCTCCTAAATTTTGAGTTTTAAAAAATTATAAGTATTCATACATAAATAAACTTCAACTTGAGTTGAAGATTATTTATGACTTACAGAACAATTAATTCAAAATGTCGTGTATTGCGAAGGTACCTATCATTTTGTAATTCATTCAAGAACTCCATGGAAAGGTACACTTTGTTTCACAGTTCAAAAATTGAACACACAAGTCGTACTTCAAAACTCCAATAATCATATTTCAAGTTATGCTATTTAACCATTCATGCAAGTTAACTATCCATTTCTTTTCGGGAAATGAATACATGCTGCCTTCTCTGTAAAACTACTCTGATGTGTTATTAAACTGGTTTAATTAATTAATAAATTCGTTACCAATATTACTAAGATTTTCATCCATATTTAAATTAACTGCTTTGTCTGTGTTATAAAGAACCAAGGCTGCTTTTCATTCGCTTTTTTATGTAATAATTATTTACGGACAAAGATTTTCCAGAAAAGTTCAAATAGGTATAATGTCTCTTCAGTTTATTTTGATGAAATTTCTTAAATAATTTTCCACCCGCAATTTCATACCTTTGAGCATACACAATAATCTTCTTAATGGCTGCACTTGACACTTGAGAATAAAAGCAAGAAACTGAAGACTAATTTTGCAATGTTGCGAAAGTAGGTCGCTTCCTGGGACGCCCATTTAACTCGTTTAAGTTTGTGTTGCTTACCCGCTTAAAGTCTCGCTAGAATGGATCTGAGTGTACGTAAAACCGAGCTTAAGGGATGATGATAACATAAAGGCCTCTAATTAGAGACGTGGCATAATAAACAAGGAACAATAAATATCTTAAGTCATAACACTTAACGAAAGTAAGTCATTTATACTTAACGAAATTTATAACCATTCAATAGATAGCTTTTGCAACTCAATTTGTTCGTGTAAGTTTAAAAATCGTATGCATAGTGATCATATAATAACTTCAAGTAGTATATAAATTTGCATTTACGAAAAATATCGTTTTTAAGAAATAATATACCTAAATAACAAAATAAATTTTGTGGGAATAAAATAATATTTTTTTTCACTTTTACTTCCATATGCTTATAAAACCACAGGGTGAAACAAATTTCGCCACGTCTAGAGCAAAAATTCTTAGTGTAGAAAAAATGACAACGCGGAAAAAGAACGACTGCAACTTATGATTTAAACTTTACTAATTGTGTAATAACGTGTTTTTCAGATAGTGTGTGAAATTGTGATAACGATGTTCGCCCTAATTACTCTATAAAAGTATTTTTCAAGCCACGAAGAATAGAACTTTACCGAATGATTTGTTACAATTTCATATATATTTTCCAATGTTCAGATAAAATTTTTGATCTTTTTGAACACAATATGTCATCGTAAAATGCAGACCATAATTATAAAAGGTTTTTGGCATATATATTTTACTATATAACCAAACAATATGATAATACATTAAATTTACGAATATCAACTGTTACATTTTCCTTATACACTTTTATTATTACTTTTTAATGAATTATTAAAATTCTTATATATATTCAAAATCTTTTCTATTCTCATCAAAATCAGTTTTCAAAAAACGTACGATTATATTTTTATGTTATCCACTAAATTTATTGTCTTATTTTCCCTGACAAACTTAGTTATTGGTATTACTTTTTTTAATATGGATATGGTGATTTCTGTATCAATATCACTTAAAACTTCACTAGTTCTCATGATTTGTTCTGGTCAGTCCATACCAATAAGCCTTAATCATCAATCACCTCGATTAAAAGTTACTTAACAACTATTATATTAAGGCAATTATTTAAATAGAACTTGCTGATAAGGAAAGAACCATTTTTCTGATCACTATGTCCTTTGAAATCATATGCGATATAATCATATATGATAAGTTTTGACACGTAATATAAGCTATTAATTAATTTAATAGCTTATATTACGTGTCAAAACTTAGATATATTGCTTACAAAAATACGTTATTTATTACCTGTTACTGTTATTTATAACAGGTTTGCTCTTATAGTTGGAATAGTCAATCTCAGTTAATAACTTAGTATCTAAACGCATAAAATATATGCTCTTTCCGTTGACCAACACAACGACGGAGTTTACGTAATTCCGCTGACAAGTTTCTTTATGTGATATATTGACAGACGGAGAACACGTCACTTATATTATAAGGAATGCGTTGTTCTTCTTTTGGCGTAGAAGATCCTGAAAGAATAGTAATAAATTTGTGATAGGTGATATCATTCCACTAAAGTTATTTTTATATTTCTATGCTAAAACCTGGCGCCTAACTTTATATGGCGTTACTTTTTTTACATTTATTTTTTAATGAAGTAAATATATAAAGGTTTTTTGTTTCTATGAAATATATAATTATTTGCTTAATTTCACGTGTATTTTTATTTATGAATTAAAAAATACGTATATATTAATTTTAAAAAATCGAATTTTGTTTTTTCACCGTTGTACTCACAGGACGCTGCTTATTCAGCATACTAAAGATAAAGTAAGAAAATCAAAAAAAAAATTCGAAACTGTTATCGTTTTTATTTTTCGACACATTTTAAATATGCCTAAATAATGTTTTAAGTGAATGGGAGAATTTTATTTGTAAATAAGTAATATAAATAGAAACAATATTTAAATTTTAAACTTCGTCTATCTGATATCTGATTTCAGGTCAAACTAGAAACCATCTCGATGTGTAGTAGACGTTAGTTTTAACCAAATTGTTAATAAAATTCAAAATCGGTAAACTGATGGTCGAGGGTTCTGATAATTACGGCTTAAATTTCATCACAGGTTTAGCACTACGGCTGCTTATTATTATATAAATGGTGTATTTGGTGTATTTTTAATTTCAACATCGAGATTTATTTTATAATTAGTGTATTATGTGAAACAAAACTTATACCTAATCTCCATTAAATGTAAACCACGAAGGATTGAACAATTATAATATAATAATTAGAAGTATACCTGGAAAATAGAAATTTAAGATTTCAATATGCTAAATATACGCATACGTACAGAAAGTACATACCTACTAAATATATTAATATTGTAGGTAGCTTGAAGTTTACAGTAAAAATAAAAGACTGATTAAAAAAAATGGAAGCAGATAAAGATTACAGTGACATTATATAATATTAACACAAATAACTATTTACGAATATTACGAGGTTACGAAAATAAATTAAATATTTTAAGGAATTTGCAAATTGAGAAAGCACCACACACCATCTAAATAAATACTATGGGTATGCGTGAAAATGAGGACACTGATATTGCCATGTCAAAAAGTCAAAAATAATTTTCTGCTCGTGTCAATCTGCAGAAGAATTTTTTTTAAATCCAGAACGACACTTGTCATCGAGACGTCGGAGCATGTATGATATTAGAATAGAACGGAACTTGGTTTATTTCTTTCTCATACATAAGATAATGAAAAGTAATGAAAAAAAATACTAAAACGGATATTATTGATATAACTAGTGAGCATTTTTATAAAATGCTTCGTAAGAAGCACAACTCACTTAGGACTCGGACTTCTACTTTATTGACATGAAAAATGGCATAACATAACAAAATAACAATGACATTTTTTAAAATATCATAAATGGAAACAACTCGCAAGTTTTTAATTGATTTATCGTTCTTTTTTTTTATTGACTGATTTTAAAAGGAATTAATAAAAAAAACTGGACGAGTGGGATTTGCACTACGAAGGTTTTTATACCTATTTAGGCACCTATAAACGTCTAAGTATACATATATTGTAAGAGTTCACATGAAAGAATCACAATTTAAGAAGGAACCTTTCGAAGTACAGAACCTTAAACACCTTAAATTTATGTTCGGAGTTGGAAATAATTCCAAATAATACTATTTTTTAAAGGACATTGTGATTTTATTAAAATTTGTATGTTTTATTAAATGTGGTAATGAGAATAAAGTAAAAATTACTTTAATTTTTTTTTTGTTTTAAGCTAGTAAATAGATATAAATTTCCGGGAGAAATAAGAATACACGGACGAAAGAAGTGATTGTTTCAAGTCCCTATTGTAGGTTAAATTTAATTAAAATACAAATATTTTTACAATATTTATGTATACCCTAATCCATTATTTAATTGACAATATGTGTTAGAACCGTGAAAATTTTATGAATTTCATCTTTTGGAAAGAAAGAAATTTCTTCTTTTCGTATTTTATAACTATAGTTCATATATTCATGAATTTAAATATTTTTTTAAACTTTCGATATTCCCTGTGACAGATGAACTATGACGAGATGACGTTATAAAATCCATGGAATCATACTGAAAAATTAAAAATCGGAATAAGCAATTCATTCGTTTTTACAAATATAGTTAATGTGTATCGTACACAATTTATGGAAAAAGCATCTATTAAACTATATGAGTAATTTTGCGGTAATCGCTTTCCTTAAAGTTCAAACCTTTTTGTTAATTAGTGAAATGGGAATTGTGAAACAATTTTGTTCGGAAACTAACTTCTTGCACTAACTTCTTATATATAGTTCTAGTTTAACTCAACTAATTTTATTTACCAAAGATGATTACGTTGCTAACGTGCTCCCATGTTTAGATACAAACATGTCTGCCTAATTTCACTGACCGCATAATCATATTTATATTATTCGTAAATCTCAATAACTGGTCACGCTGATGTCACAATACAGATTTTCGCCATCAATTGCACCCTTGACAGTTTCAAAAGCTTCATGACGTCCACGAATAACAAATAAGGTGCAATTTTCACCGACCAACAATTATTGTTTACTGGAAGTAGTGAATCAGTATAAGAATAGTAACTGATATTAATGAACATGTGACCGAAAAATTGGATATGATCACGTATAAACTTTATGTAAAAACTGTAACCATTAAGAACATCATGTTAGATGCGTACACCACCGAAGTAATTTTTTCGAGTGCTTAAATTACTGCCTTCATAATATTAAAATCAGTTTATTAAATAACGAACAGAATCAGTGGAACCTTTATTATCAAAGCTCTCATGTGAATCTCTCATGTGATTTAAAATTTTAAATTATCAATCCCATTCAGAAAGTTTACGACATTTTAACGATCTGTAAGTGCCTAGGCAAAAACAGTCATTCGACCTAGTTGGATATTTGAAGTGCAGTATCGGTAAAGATGCCATTGAATTACAGTATCAAATCATCAAGAGATAAGCATAGTCTCTGGAAATGAACTTTCTCTAACGGCATTCTAAAAGCATCAACAATCAATTGTATTTCCTTCACAGATGTCTGATGTTAAGGCGGGTTATGATAATTTATAATATCTTTAATTGCTTGACATTAAAGCTATATCCGCTACTCATTTATATGCTTACATTTCAACAACAACTCTCATGAGATGAGTAACGTTATCGGACTGAAGGTTACGGAAGAGCGCATTTTATTTGTTTTTTATTTTTTCCGAAATTTGCCGTCATGATTTGCGTTGGTACTCTCTTAAATGATACCTGAAATCGCTCTGATTCGACAAATAGCTGTGTAGGTAAACTAAATTAGTATGTTTTTCATGGTGACTCGTTCGTACGAAAACGCAAAGAAGTTTCTTGCGTAATCGTATATATTCGTACTACTTGATTTTGTACGAAAAGGTATCTAAAGTGCGCTCGGTCTAATACCTACCCTTATACATAATTTGTTATATATATTAATTCCGTGTCTAGTATCAGGGAAATTCACTTGCTCTTTATTTTCGTATATTCTTGAATTAAAACTATAAACAAACGATGCGCAACTTTCGCTATATATTACAGGTAGGTGGTAAAAACTCGATGAAGAGCACTTGACACAAAAATATTATGAGATCAACACTGTTTCTCCAACATTTGCAATTTTATTTCTTCTTAGCAAATATTTAAAAGAGTAGGTAACAGCTCGACATCGCGTGCCGTAAGTCATGGCGCAGTGTTAAAACTGATCCTTTTTAACTTTATTATAGAATAAACTGCTGGTAAATAACACAAATATACTGGAGTTAAACCAGGTACAGTTTGCAACAAAACTACATGTTACAGTATAACAAAATTAAGAATGAAAAGCAAGAATACAATAAAGTGTAAAAGAGAAATTTTGTCATGTTTAGAAAAGCAATGAAATGGTTATTATTGATTTAACCTTCTTAAAGTTAAAAAGTGTTTTTTTGGAAATATGATTACACGTTAGGTATTTTTTAAATAACAAATTGATATAAATGTAGAATGAAATTTCAGATGGCCGACAGCTGCAATAAGCAATATTGATATAAAATAAACTTTAATTGAAAATTGGCTTATTAAATCATTATTTCACAAAATAATGTTTGCATTTTCTTTATTTATTTTCAATTCAAAGGAGATATCAAAAAAACACTTTTGAGGAATATAAGTTCTGTATTATTTTGTACTAAAAATATTATTTCATAACATAAATTGATATCAGAATAGTTACGACAAATTTTAATTCTAAATTATTGGCTGTGAAGAAAAATATGTAGCGGATGAGATATCATTTATTCCTTGCCTAGTGATATCCTTTAATAACATGGGTAATGCAAAAAAAATCATGATTTTTTTCTTATATTTTAAGGACCAATAAAAAAGTACAATGTATATTTGAATTAATTATCTAAGACGCCGTTTTTTGTGAACCTTGAAGGTATGCAACCACCTAAAAATTTAAAGAGATATAGGGAACGACGAAAAATATCTTGATTTATGGCTATTTTTTTACGTTTACATCTTTTTCTAGAGTTTGGGACTCAGATATTGCTGGTAATCCCTACCCTAAAAGGCTTTAAAAAGGTCAAGTGGAACAGCATTAAGTAATACATTAATTGGATATTAATATACCTTTTTTATATTTCTCTAATGAAAAAAGGAACTCTCATATCAGTCTGTCCGTTTTGAAATCCCGTCACAGGCTCATATGCGTGAAATTTTCTTTAACTTTATATTTAATATTAAAATCGTTGTAAATGTGTCATGCAAACACCTACTCTGATTTCAACGATTAAGATATTATTGGTATTGAATTTATCGTAAGTTCGGGACATTCTGCGTATATAGGATATTAAAGGCACTTAAAAAGGAAAAAAAAATAAATGACTTCAAATAACCACCAAATAACAAGTGAATTGAAAAGAATAATATAGAAAATACGAGTACTTGGTTAGTCATTTTGCGTTAAAATATTGTTTTCGAACTTAAATCAATTTGCAAAATATCACTATCGCCGTAAATTTTTGAAATCGATCCTAGTCGACGCTTCTCTTTCCTGTCACGTACATGCACACCCATACACACTCAAGTGTGTGCTAAATTTAAATTTATATTTTTTTTAAATAAAAATTTATGAGAAAGGCTATAACTAAAATATTATAATACAAAAAATATTGAAAAAGGAATATGATGCAGACATTCAGGTAGGATTTAATTTCGGTCCAGTGAAAACCTATAAGGTACAGTTATCAAATTTCTTCCCCAAAATTAATTCCATTCTAGTTCATAGTTTTCCTTCCAACTAACGCTACCTCGGTTTTATATCCCGCATCTAAGGTTATTTACGTCAGTTGGCCATTGTAAAAAAGTGGTCTTGTAACGTCACTCTTACCAAAAGATATTTGAAAAAGGACAAAACTGTTCAAGGTAAGTATTTGTTTGTTTTTTATATACACTCTTTTGAATATAAAACGGGCGGTTTTGATTTTGTCATATTATTAACAAAATATTATTTATTGAGAGGTTGTATTAATTGTAATTGTTACTGGCAGGTACAGTGTATTCTCGCACATAAAAATGAACGTTCTAAATTTGAAATTTATTCTTTATGAATGAAAATTCTCTTTCGCTGACAAAAACGTATTTTTGGCAGTAAATGAAATTCAACTCTTATTAAGTTCTTTTTCATTTGTTACGTTTTTTATTTTAACAAATAAATTTTAATTAAATTTCTACTGTTTGCTGTATTAGTTCACTTCTGTTTGCTGTTCTCAGTGTGGTTGAAATAACGATAAGTGCTAGTAAAATTATTGCGTTTCTTAAAGAAGGCTATATCCAATGTTATGTGTCTCAGCAGCATAATGTGAGCCGTTCTACCGTCCAAAGGATACCAAGAAACGAGCTGGCAATGATACCAAAAAACGAGCTCCGTCAGTAGAAGGCCAGATTCTGACAGAAAACGGTGCACTGAGCCGCGGGACGACCGCTTCATAGTCAGTCAAGCGCTACGAAATCGTCAAGTTACGTACGTGGATCTCAAACAGAACCTCGAGCACGTCAGAGGTACACGAGTAAGCCTATGGGACAGTCAGAAGAAGACTTCAGGCCGTCAATATACGTAGCTATCGCCCAGCTCAGGGCTCTACATTGCTCCGTGAGCATCGAGTTGCCAGATTGAAATTCGCTCAAAATTTTTCGTCATGGGCCCAACAAGACTGGAATAGTGTTTTATTCTCCGATGAAGCTCGTATATCAATTAGTGGTGAGAATCAACATCGACGAGTCTTACAAAGACCTGGAGAATGCTTCGCAGAAGTGTGCTTTGAGGAAATCACCTCTTACGGTGGAGGCTCCATAATTTGGGCTAGTATTAACTCAGATGACCGTACAGAATTAGTTTTTATTGAAAATGGCACACTTAATGCGCAAAGGTACATAACAGAGGTTCTTATTCCTCATGCTCAACCTGCATTAACAGCAGTTGGAGGCGAGTCCATTTTTATGGACGACAATGCTCGCGCCCACCGCTCTAGAGACGTTGAATCGTATATGCAGGAGGCCGGAATTCGTCGTTTAGAGTGGCCAGCTAGAAGTCCCGACCTCAATCCGATAGAATACATATGGGATAATCTCAAGTGACTAGTCAGAGCCGTAAAACCAGCTCCAGAAAACATACAGGCCCTTAAAAATGTGATCGTCGCTGAATGGGAACGCATTCCTCAGGAAATGATAAAAAACGTCGTCGAAAGATTAAGCGCATTGATTTTAGCTAGATGAGGCCATACTCGTTACTAAATTTTCAAAATTTATGTTAAATTAATAAATAATATTCAAAAATAAACTTTAGCCATTTTTAAAATACCAGTATAAAAACGCCCGTCTGTGGACTTTACATTGTTTTTTTATTTATTCGCATTTTTAATGACTGAAGTAGTTAAAAACGGTATCTTAATAATAAATAACAATATTCTCATCATATCGCCATATAAAATGCATCAAATAATAATAAAATTACTCTGATATGGTTTATTCCTACAAGTGTCCGTTTTTTTTTTGCAAAAGAGTATATTATAATTTTTAGTCCCCACTTTATTTACCTTTCGAAAATGTTTCTTGAAATTTCTTTGTATTTTTTTTATCACAATTTTTATGGTTCCATAGAAAAATAAAGAAACTTTATTACTTCGTCATGTCTATCCGTCTTGTCTTCTTATATAAAACAACTTGATATTTTTTGCAATTTTATCCTTATGGACATGAAATTATGCATGTATACGCTTCAGAGAGAAATCTTGCACAATGTTTAACAGAAAATCAAGCAACATTTTTGTACAGGTTTTTTAATGTAATGTGGTTTTCAAAATATTAAAAGTTAGATAAAATATGTGATATAAAATGGATCGCCCTTTCTTTTTTCTTATCGTTAAAAAATATTTGAGGAAATTACAAGAAAAGTTCTAGGTAGTAGCCTTTGTTCAGAAATTTTGATAAAAATTATTTGGAAGAGATTTCATTAACGATTTCGTGATATAAGCAACATCAGAACCAATCTTATGCATGTACCTACAGGCACTTGGACGATTTAATTTTCCCAATATTCTTGTCGAATTTTTAATCGAGTCAGTTTTATGCTTCATTTTACAAGTTTCGATTTCATTTCATTATATATTTAATATTTAAAACTGAAAGAAATAGACAAACATGGTCCAAACATCAATAAAATAAATAATTGGCCTATAATCGTAGTCTTATCCATCAGTAAAAAGAGCAAGAATTCAAGCAATTGTAACATTGTGATACATTAAAAAACTATGCTCAATAATAAATTGGCGTATCTGTATTTTCATTTTCGTAGGTTGTAAGCTGCTCAACATAAAGACCAGGTTGCCCCAACTTCACACTTGTCTGTAGGCATACAGTAATGATCAAAATTTGAAACGTCACCGACTTAGCCAAGTTTGCTCCACGTTTATTCCACTCGTAGATTTGTTTTAATCGACGTTGTTGAATATTGTAGGGATCATTAGCATCGAACATGACAATTGTGAATTTCATGCAAATTTTTGATTCAACACCTTAAATCAAATTGAAAACTATTTAATTTTTTGTTTCTTTTTAATAAATAAATGTAAAAGGGAGGTTGCTTTCAAATAGGACTTACATTTAACTTTAATTATCGTTACTTTTTTTCATTTAAATAATTTTTCACAAAGCATGGCTTTGACATTCTTTCGACATGGACACAATAGATTCCGTGCGTGTACACTCGCTTGCATCCGCTTGTGAATTTTTTCTTTTATGCTAATATAACTTTCTAAGCGGTTGTTAGAATATGACACAGTTAAGAAAAATTGTTTTCCATCATAAATAATTCCATATTAATTTCTGAAAAAAATTATATATTTTGTTATACAAGACGGAATATCATAAGAATCGCTTGCATTCCTATATTCATTTATTAATTCGAATAAATATTATCGGCATGAAAACAAGCGCACATCATTTAACAAATTCACTGTTTAATTAAACAATTTGAAATGGTAAACACTAATGAGCGAATTCCTCCATTAAAGTGTTACAGAAATAAAGGGTCTGCACCTTGAGTTTAAGGGGCCAATGGCTCGCGAAAGTCATTTCAATTTAAATTGAATCGAACTAACTGCCAATTTGTGACCTAATTAACTGCATAAATTAACAGCGAATCCACATCGAAGAGCTGCCAATTCAATTTAATAATACCTGAATAAAAATTGAGTGAAGAGAAAATTGTAGTTATTTTAGCATTATTGTCTGTTTTTATTTGACTTCTTCATTATTTTTGATGAATTTTTTGTTAAAAGTAAGATACATGTAACATTATATTCACAGGAACATTTCTATAAAACAGTAAGGCTACGAATTTGTCGTGTAAATCTAACGACACGGACGGGACGGGAGTACGTAGACAAACGTGCTAGTATAAATTGTTTACAATACTGATATTCTTAAAGTATTGATACACGTAAACAAAAATTTTGCCTATTATACATTCGTGAAGGATGTTTATGACTATTTTCAAACTTATGGAATAACAACCATGATATACGTTGTCCTTTAGACTAAAATATTGTTATAGGCTAAAATAGTGTAATAGG
Source organism: Druceiella hillmani (assembly GCA_039881145.1). Lineage (NCBI taxonomy): Eukaryota > Metazoa > Arthropoda > Insecta > Lepidoptera > Hepialidae > Druceiella > Druceiella hillmani. The sequence continues at coordinate 680,074 of JAYKKI010000018.1, read as the reverse complement.
CATAAAAGAAAAAAGTTTCCTTCCGATAAAATCAGCCAATCAGAACTGTAAAAGTCATCAATTTGAGTATAAGCTATTATTGAGCATATATTCATTTGAAGAATCGGCTTGACAGAAAGAAAACTTGGAATTAATATTACTACTTTATACTTTTATTATATACAGGCATAAAAACATCTCGGCTTAATAAAAGATTCGCTATATCTTTTACTAAATATTAAAAAATTATGATATATAAAAAATGTTCGGCAAATTCATTTATTTTCATTGTTACTTTATTATTTATATTTATTAAAATAAATAAATTGCAATAAATGTCAGCACAATCATTTATTTTCATTAATAAATGAATTGTATTATCATACGGAAATGGAAACTGTCTGGCAGATGACTGGCTTTCAATAGAAAGCCAGTAGAAAAAAGTACATTGATATTTGACATCAATATGATCTGTGTTTCACATGAGAAACAAATATCATTGCAAGATCATTTTTAATGGGAATTTTCACTGTTGTAAATACCAATATAAATAAGTTTAAATATTTACACGTGTTTAGAATTGAGGTTATAAAACTCACTGCCCACAATGCTTACTGCTCGAATGAATACTTGCAACCAATACTCGTATGAACACACACACACATATAACAGTATGTAAAAGAAAGAAAAAGAGGGAAGGGTCGTCTGGAGGGAGCATAACGCTTTTTCCTTACGTGACGATCTGCCAATTCGCTCTACTGTAAGCCGCATAAAAGATATTCGTTCCAATACCAAGTTTTACATTATTGCACTAAGACGACTAGATAGAACGCTTATAGCTGGTATGTACTACTTCGGACAACACTTGACTTTTATACAAATTATTATTATATTAATTACTATTGTGCCAGACTGAGAAATGTGAAATTGGGAAGCGATAGAAGTATAAAATTGGGAAACAATTTTCAAAAGGTTCATTATTATCGTCGCCAATATATCAATACCTAGAGGATGAAATCAAGCGCAGACTAGTCTATGATATCTGATAATATGTATTCACTGATTGAATACATGCCATGCGATTGATTAATACAAGGTATTGTAAAGTACTATAAAGTTGTCGTCTTTTGCTACTAATACAAATATCAGAATTGGTCTTAGATGATTTTATTTATTTTTTGATCCGTTATATTCTGAGTTTGGGGGAATACATACATACTATACATTAAAGTTTGTAAAAATTAATAATTGTTTCGGCCAACATCGGATACAGATAATCTAAATAAAATGTATTTTTTTCGTATATAATAATTCATTATATTATGACGAAATATTGACTCAGGTATTATACCCTAAATACTAATAAATTTAATAATGCAATCAAAAATAAACATATTGTGAAAAACCATTGCATCCTCGGATTAAAATCTGTAAAATAGAAAGCAATATAGCTACCAAGGAAAATACTTTAAGTTGTCTTCTAATCATAACATAAATAAGATCAATTTTAATTTATGACTGAAGTATTCAGATAATAAACTATTACTATATAACAGAACTATTTTAATTTGCTAGATGGCATTTTTTTCATAAATTAATGGATCGCCAAATTTCAAATGAGTAACCGATGAGTTATTGATAGGCCGGGATGATCGCAGTCAATTGACGTCAGACTCGGTAAATACATTATTTACGACCATATAAGACAAACGATCAATAAGGCTTAAAATAAAATGTGACTTAAAAGAGATAAAGAGTGAAAAAAAGCATGATAAAAAGAGGTAACTGCATTGAAAACGAGAAAATAACATCGCGTTTTATTTACAACCATATAAGACAAATATTCAATAAGGTTTAAAATAAAATGTGACTTAAAAAGGATAAAGAGTGAAAAAAGGCATGAATAAAAAGAGGTAACTGCATTGAAAACGAGAAAATAACATCGCCTTTTAACAACTTTTTTATATTGGAGTATATACCAAAAAATAAATCATCAACGAACTGAAAGTGTCTCTTCTTTTAATACACTATCATTGGTTTGTAAACGTCGCCTATATTAACAGATATTTAATGACCATCGATGGATAGGATAAATTATATAATAATTTGACGGAAGTTTGGATTAGAAAGAGAAGTTTGGATCGGAAGTTTGGATTAGAAATTCATAAGAAAATAATATTTTAACTGAGAAACGATTGAAATGAATATGGTCATTACATATACATGTATATATTGAAAGTCCCAAGATGATATTTATAAGTGAAGCCGGTCGATAATCCTAAGTATGTATTTCCGCCCTAACAAAAGAGTCGAAACAAAAGATTAACAAACTGTGGAGAAAACCAAACACGAATATTAAAATTAATGTTAAATCCCTAATCGTGCATAAAATGATAGCGGCAGAATAAAAATATGGATAGACTTAGAATTTTAAATTTTAACATATAAGAAATTGTGCTACTTAAAGTTGTAGACAATTTCACATTAAGATAAATCGCCAAGTTTGTTTTAAACTTACTCCAAACTTACGATTTATACAATGTTTGAATATGCTAGATAGGTAAAAAACTAGACTTATGAATAATTTCTAATTCTAGTAGGATTTTTCTAAGATAATAGTGAATATGTGAAGTAAGCATCTCCAACCAAAATTAGATCTCACTCCGAAGTGACCCGTACCAGGTTATTGCCAGTCATACAGCAGGATTGAGCAGTAATCTTACGTGGAGATAGTCACCACGGTACACTTGCAATTAGTTGTAATTTAGTTCGTTACTTCAACTTAACTTAGACGCAGTGTCATATTGCATTTGATGGAATAACTAATAACTTTCATGATAGTCTATGACCATAAACACCCACAGATTGTCATTTGTCGTTAGCAGTTATTATGTACGTATCGTTATATTTAACATTTCAAAATATCAAACGAGAACATTTTTAATCAGTACTTCGGATTACATATCGGTGGACAAATAGCAAGTTGTGCTAATTTTTCTATAAACACTTAATACATATGAAAATCAATACAATGTTTTAAATAATGTAATTGTTATCGTAATGTTTACAATCCGCTTAAATTTATTTTTAATATCCACTATCTTTTTTTTCATAATATTCCACCTAACATTGGTTTAAATTTATTAATTTAGCACTCTTTAGTCTTGTATAAAAACAATCACTTCTAGTATTTTAAAAAGAAATATAAAAGTTGTCTATATGTATATTTACAATACTAGAAATGATTGTTTTATATAAGGTTAAAGAAAATCGAACTTGATATAAATAGGTTATAATTCTCTAAGAATTTCTTTTCACAGGGATTACTCAATACATTATTCTGAACAATGAAAAAAGGTGGAAAGTAAATATTGAACTCTCCTTCAACAGACTCTTTGTTTTTACTCTTTTTCTAGTCAAAGGAAGTGATAAGTCACACCTATAATGAAAAATATGAAACAAACTGCATGTCAATAGGTAACAGGTCGGCCGGCAACTAATGTTATTAGCTTGACTTAATTTTAAAAAATTATTTTCTTACAAATTTTTCAAAGAAAAAAGTTTTCCTAGAAGTAGTTACTATTTTGAAGTTATTTTGTATTAAAGATTAATTTTTTTTCAAATTTCGAAATTTGGAGGTTATTATCTCGAAAAGAGTTGTTTTTTTACATTCATTAAAAACATTTACATGCTGAATTATGAAGGGAAATATGTTTTAAAAAATACAACTATATCAGTACTTAACTTGTACTTCAGAAATAAAATGAGGTAAATAGCAGATTATTGCTCGAATATTTATAAAAAACAGGGGTGACATTTAATTACTAATTTATTCTTTGTAATTATATCGATAGATGACATACATTTCAAATGTATTGTCATCTTTGTAATTATTTTTACAAAGTTAAAACCAAAAATAAAATTATTGGCAAATCCTACATATTTATCACATTTGTGAGATTTTCAAAAATTAGATTTCGGTCTTTACACCCAAATAACGTCCTAAATTTTGTTTGCTATTTAGGAAAAAAACTTACAAAAAAAATTGAAAAGAATAACCTATTTCTCGGTAAGGCAATAAATCGAAAAAAATTGAAAACAAACTGTCATATTGAATAAAAAATTACAAAGACAAAATGAGTCGCGCAGCGTCAGCTGCAGTTGATACAGAAAAAAAATATTTACAAGGCTTAAGTAATGCAAATCTCAGAGTATTTTGAATAGAGTACAAGTAGTGACAAAGCACTAAGCATCGAGTAATTTGAATAAGGACTGGAGGGAGCTTAGTGGTATGAATTTGGAAGACGAAGCTTGCCTAAATACATTAAATTTCTTTGTTTTACGAATAATAATGAAAAATAAATTAAGAGTTGTAACATTAGGAAAAGAACATTAGGATAGTAAGGACATCCTCTTCCATGGGGATTATTTGATTTTACAATTTTCAATGTAGAAATTTTTGGTTATTTTTTTAAATAACTAAAAATGCCTGTATGTAATCCGGAAAACCGCATAAGTACATCAGCAGATTGGATGCAATATTTCACATTTCATCAGTTTTCTTCAAAATAAATTCACATATTCGCGTGCACTATCAATTAATTAAAATATTAATAGGGAATTTTTTACCTGAGTTAGTTTTGATATTAACCATTAATTTAAAATATGAAAAAAAAACTAAGAATTTAACAAAACAAATATGAGACTTCGACACGCCCTGGTTCAAGAAATGAGAAGTGCGTTAAGTACACAATTAATCAATTAAAAAATTAAACCGATCATGTACGTAAATGTCATAATACGTAAAACTACATTTTCATAATTATTCAACAAACAACATCAAACTTATTAGGCAATGTGGCCGAAACCACGCAAAATGAACTTACTCACTATGCACTAGTTCCAAGATTTTATTTTTTTTACATCCTTGTGAAAATTACACATGCCTTCCGTTAGGAACTATAAACTGCGTTAAAATGTAATATTTTATGGAAAAGGTTTTAAAGTAAAAAATATATTTGTATTTAAAAAAAAACAGTAATTTAAATCATTCAATAATAAGATTATGTGGTCTGAATACGGAATCAAAAAGGAATATTCCGTATTCATTAAAATCCCAAATAAATATTTTACCACACTTCAAAGAAAAAGTAATAAATTTTTATTCAGGTTACATATTCACCTACATCTACATCCAATTAGATTGACGTTGCCAGACGCCTTGTACTTCCCAGGATGTTCCGTATTTTTAGCTGTAATTTAAGTGCCCCGCTGGAACAATAGCTAATCCATATTTTTGTAAAAAACCATATGTGCATTAAACGAACCGAAACAATTCATCTGTCAATGGCGATTTGCTGAAGACGGCGTTCGTTGCAGGTAGCGTGTTTCTATCTCTCCGCCTAATTTATAATATGCAACACAAGGAAATTATTATTCAAATATTGATTAAGCAGTAATATTTGTAAAATATGACTTTCCTTTTTCTATTATTGACCCTTAATCAATTATGTTTCCTGTATTTCTTTCTCTTTGCCTGAGCTTCGAAGAAGAAAAATTAAAGAAAGTCTAATAAATCTATCGAGTTTAAAGATTACATTGAAAAAGATAAATAGTGTCATTATTTTAATTAACTAACAACCCTTATGTTCCTAGGACTTTTGTATCTCCAATCGTAGAAAACCATCGTTGAAATGAAAGGCGGTAGACAATATGTTGGAACAAAACCGATTTGATGACGATAATTTAATGCACGCAAAAGGGTAGAACATAAAATAAATTCGAAAAACGTAAGTGTCGGAATATCATAATATTTCCATGTATTAAAGCTTTTATTAGGACCGGCAATAAACGTGTTAATAGACTTAAGTAATCATGGTGATTAAAGAAATATAAAATTAGGAAAGCTTCAGTGCTAAGGTGGTGAAAGATGTAATTAACTTTGGTTAACGTCAAAACTAAACCATGGAAGCAAGTTAAATTGTTATATACAACTAGTGACACACCCGGGCTTCGTGAGCAAATATTTTAGGGAAGACAAATAAGGTGTCTAAGTTCGTTTCCACGCAACGTTAAGCGTTTTTCCATCAGGTACCAAAACGTCCCATTTGAAGATTTTGAACGCGTACAATTAAGTTATTTAATTAAGATTTTTGTCGTGTATTTTTCTCTCCTAAAACTAGTATTGCCTTTAGTTACTAAAAAATAAAATAACAATGACCTGATGCACTTATGCCCATCCCCTTTTCCTTCGTCCCCAACGCGAATACATACATCGTACAGAACAAATTTAAAAAGGGCGTTTCGGCTTTTCTTGCTTTCATAAACTTTTTTAACTCTTTTAAACTTCTAATTCAAATTGTATCTATTGCAAAAGCTTAAAATTTTGATACCCTTTTTAATAAGGATTAATGAATTTACCTAAACAAGTTAAAAAACTGGAAAACAGTTACGGTGGCTTACGTAACTGTTTTCCAGCTTTTACGGTGGCTTTGTCTACAAAAGATATATAAACGCAGCCCAAGACTTCCTTTAGACGTTTTTAAGATCTAAAATTACCTCACGCATATTATTAGTATATATTTCATGGATTTTGCAGCACTAATCATGAAGGCATCCGGACAAGCGACTTTTTCCTCGGTTACGTTGACATTATCAACCTTGTCTCAAAAACGATATAACGATAAAATTATACCGTATTGCGAAGTTGAATTTCATAAAACTTTTATCTGTATTGTATTCGTATAAATAGGATTCTTTTATATTTAAAGAAAAAAAAGAAAAAATCAAGGTGTAAAATGTTATTTGTCTAACTTTTTTATTTATAAATAATTTATAAAACTCTGAGCAAAAACCAATTTAATAAGAAAGTTTGTCTATTTTATATACGAGTGTCGGTTTTAGTTTATGTCCCTTTTAAGGTATTAAAAACATATTTATAAATTTCCTAATAAGAACTTGACCAAAAGATATAGATCAATGCGTATGTGTATATTTTATGTGTGAAAAAAATGTTAAGAAATTCACGCAAAAACATTCTTTTTTCATTTTTAAAATAATGCCCCTTCAAATTATTTTTGAATACTAGACTATTTCTTTTTGAGTTATTCACATTCAATATTTTATATTATTATGGATATTCATGAGTTCGAGAAATTAAACGTCATGTAAACATCGTAAAATTAATTCGAAATTACATATATATATACTTTAATGTCGATTCCTAACTTTCATTTGCTATAATATAAATAACAACATTGTCATGATCGTTACCATATATTATTAAATATTACATTTGTAAATTACAATTATATGTACCAATGTGGTTAATTAGAAACCAGCTTTTTACTATTTTAATATCCTTTACGTTTCTTTTAATAATTAATTTTAATTTTTCATGCTGATCAATGCTTCTCTTAAAAAATTCATATCGGATTCGGCCAAAAAAATAAAAAAACCAAAAAGTTTTTTACCAATTTTTTCTCAAAGATTTGCTATAGTAATAGATATGATAAGCACGACATAACTTAAATATAAGAATGATGTAATCGTTAGTAATTTTCAGTAAAATGATAATTAGCTTGTCGAGCATATTCGAGCAATTACAAGTTACACATATCATGATAAATTTCAGCTTTCTTGAGGTTTTCTTTTTACCAATCTTTTTATGAGACCATTAGAAGAGAAGATATTTTTCCTAATGCCCAAGTAGAATCAGTCGTTATGTTTATGTTCAGAAATCACCAAAACCTATAAAGTAAATGAAAAATTTTGAAATGTTTTTACGTCAATATTTCCTTGCAAAAACGGAGAATCATTTCGCCATTTATTTATTACTAATTTCAATATTATTTTGCAAATTATTATTTATATTAAGGTATTATTTTATTTATTATTTAGGTATTATTTACTTTAAAGGATAAATAATAATAATAAATTAATACCTTTTGCAAAATAATATTGAAATGAGGTATTATAAGGTATTAATTTATTATTATTATTAAAGGTATTATTGCCGAGGCTTGGACAAAATGAACGATTTTATTTTTAAAATAGTCAGTCAGTTAACAGCAAATGTATACTTTTACACTATGGGAGTATATATTGGGTGACATTATTATTTGTGACCAAAATCAAGGAGCGATTAATACATTAGATAATAAGGTAATGATGCTGATTTATAAAACATAACCCAAAACACTGTGTAAAAGAATATATGAAATAAAAAAAAAATTTAGTATATAAAGAAATAAAAATCAGTGCTTAAAATATAATAATAAAATTCTCATTTTAGAAGCTGTAAAAAAATTCAAAAGGTATATTTTTGCAGTTTATTTAAATTAGTTTCGTAAAAAAGCAGTTAATAATTTAAAAAATTTATATTTATTAAAATTCTTTATGATATATCTGCCTATAAATATCTAAAGAATGTATTATTATTTTATCCCCATATAAAATAAATGAATAAATTAGATATTGTGAATTAATTTTCTTCACCAGAAGAATATTACTCTATTCATAATAAATATATAACTAAATAATATTAAACAGACCGTATTCTCGTTCCCTTTTTGTTTTCGTATGTTCTAATGGACGGACATAAAACGTTACTATTTTATAAATGAATTCATAGAGTTGTCTTTAGTAACTTCTAGAATTGCAAGTTTCAAATAAATGTTCCAAATATTACAGTTTTCCTCAAGTCTTGCTACGACTTACCTTAGAATATACCTTAACTTAGGCCGACCCAAGTTTTATCGCAAGCACAAGAGCCCCTAATTAAAGATGCGGTAGAACGTAGGAAAAGCTTGAAATACTCTAACTTATGTACAAGAACATACCGAGAATTAAAATGAACGCGCGGAGATGAAGCTTTCAAACTTTTATCTATCTAAGCCAAATATATATGAAAACTTTGGTCACATGGTTTTCGGAGGCATCTGAATAAATATGTAGCAGGCTGTTTTGGGAGATTGTACTTACGTATGTAATTTTATGTATTTTATTTTACTTTTGTGAGAAATATTGTAAGCATCTATTTATGATTAAATATTCAGTTTTGCTTGCATCATCACTAAAATTTTGAGACTAAAATCAACTGATTTCTACTGAAATTTTGAGACGAAAACTAAAATCACTGAAATTTTGAGAATTTTGGATATGATGATGCATCATTTTAATCCTTTCAGAAATTAGAATTACTTAGAGCGGTGTATGTTTCGTTATGCTCTTAAATTAAATGATTATTTAAATAGTTTTTATTGAAGTACCGCTATGAAATAATTCGATACATAATATTTGGAGGTACATCTTACAGTACATTAGATACACGCTGTAAAAAATCGTGACTATCTCAAAAACCATGAAATGTAGAATTATTGCTAGTTCTCCGGTAAATGTTAGGGAAACTTATAGTTATTACATATACATATATATATATATATATATATATATATTTATATATATGTGTATATATATATATATATATATATATACATATATATATATATATATATATATATATATATATATATATATATATATATATATATGTATATATATATAATTGATAGTTTATTTTTTATAATTTTGACTTCAGACGTTAAGGAAATAGAGAAAGTTATCTTTTCAGGACATTCTAAGAATTTCTCTATCTACAAAATAAAGTTGTTTTAGAAACCTTGTAACTTTTTGGTTTAATTTATGTTCCATACTATATGCGGTACGAAAACAATTTTCGAATATTTTACTTCCCACTTAAAAAATTTCCTTGCGAATAATTTGAAGTATTATATTTGAATTATATGTGCGTTAATAACTTCTATCCTTACTCAAAATTTTAAAAATTTCCTGAAAAAAGCGAATGTGACAGTGGATAGACAGAGAACACGTGAGTGACCTTGTAAATCCGTTTTTTTTCTCTCTTTGAGGTACTGAACCCAAAAAAACGGTTGAGTTGGATTCGTACAATCTTTTTTTATATTTCTGTCATGATTTTCGATTTTTTTCTACAATATGAATTAAAAAATTAAATCCTTAAAATCAGGTAAAAACTATTGACTTCCTAAAATTATAAAAATTCGACAATTTTGAACTTAAATGCAATCCGAATATAGACTAAAAATTTGCATTATTTATTGCTAGATTGACTGGTACAAAGTCGTTCTTGTTATTCATTAAATAACCTAGCAGGGTTTATCACGGAACATTTTATGAGGAATAATGAAATTGCATTAATAGGATTGATTGGAATTTAGTAATAAATCTCCTCGTAATCAATTTTAAAAGCCTAATAAAGTTAAAACGCAAACCTTGTTAAGCGTTTTGTGTATATGCACCGTGTTGTTAGAAATTGTAGTGATAGTACCCAAGATAAAAAGAAAATATGTTAAAAATATCATTTTGTCGGTTATTTAAAATTCTTCTGCTATATCTAAATATTTAACCTCATTGAGACTTGGTAATTTTAAGTTTCTTGACCAAAATAGTATTGTGTTATATTTAAATTATATTATATATATATATATATATATATATATATATATATACATATATATATATATATATATATATATATATATATATGTGCGTGTGTCTTAACCTGGCGATTTTTCGCCTTAATGATAACATCAGTGAACGTAAATCAAAAAAATCTTTGAAAATCATTTGATAAAATCTGCCACTGCAGTGTGAGCATCGTTCGGAACCCTAATCGGGAAAATGTTTTTGTTAATAATTATTACTAAATTTAATACAGAAGCATTATTGGACAAATTATGTTCTTTGAAACTTACCTTTAAGAATATACCTTCAACCGTTGTTATGGATATATAGTGCTGTTTCGCTCACCGTTCGATCTAAACGGCATTCACGAAGCAAGAGCACACAATGTTCTTATCGAGACGTTTCCACATTTTGTTTGTCGTTTACTCACCAAAACTCCTAATTAGACAGATGATCGAAAGCGGTCTCTTTGTTTAGCCTGCCAGAAATTTTCCCGAAGTTTCTATAACATTTAAAAAATCATCGTATAAAAGAGCGGGTTTGTATGAAATGTCAAAAAGTTAGCTAATATTTGAAAAAAAATGACGAAAGTTTACAAACACTTAACTAATTTGTAATTTAAAAAAATGTGTGAAATTTGAGTTCATTTTTGGCTCAAGAAAAGCGTCCATTTATTTCCTTTTTGTTTATATCTCGGAGATTTTACCGACTTAAAAAACCTTCCCATTGCAACAAAACAGATATTAAAAAAGGAATATTTTGGGTCAAAAATTAGTTAAATTTACAGTTGTTCTTATTTTTAAAAATTTGAATCATTTTAATTTGCTTATAATATAATAAATAGAAAACGATTTCAATATCAAACTAAGTATACTTGTCAGAAACTTAATTTTACCAAGGTATGGAATGAAATTCAGATAAATTCAGCCTTAGTTACGACTTTTTCTAAATTCGTAATAGTTTAAGACTTGATAATGTATATGAAGTTTAAGACTTGATAATGCTTATTATGTATATGGTCACTTGAGAAAACAAGTTTTTAGTAAGCAGTCTGATAAGTGAATGTAATGTTTCATATTGAAATTAAAAGTTGATAATACTGTTATCATTGTATCCAGTCTATAAAACGTCGTTTTGGAAACTTCTAGTTTTTTTTTATTTATTAAGTAGGGTAAATAAGGCTGCTAAAAATATCTCCAATAACCATATAAAACAACTGCGTAGAACGTATTTTTTTTTTTTACCTCTCTTTCTTCATCTCTCTTTCGTTTTAGAAATGGAAATTAAAACACAAAATAAAATACAGATTTTCTTGTTACAAATGTTAATTCTTATCACGCGTGATGTGTGATTAGAATAAATTTCTACGAAAAAAAAGTCACGAAATACATTAAATAAACATAAAATTATTTTCACGCATATAAAATATACCTTACATTTTTCGCTAATTCTAAAGACATTGTCTTTATATTTAATATCGGTCCTGTAATTTTTACTTAAATGTAGCACTGAAATGTAAAACCTAATTTTACTTACAATTTAAATAGAATCGACGGGAAAAATAAAATTATTTGTAAAATTGTCAAATAGGTTTTTTGACGTTTTCATATCTATAGTTCATTATTAAAATAGCAACAAAATTATAATGAATATGAATATAATTAAAATTATACTTTACCTGGAAAAAAAACTTTTAATTTTAGAGACCACATGACAATGAATTTTTAACACTAAACATTATTGTAATACCGTGTTACAACAAAGCAATTTTACGTAGAATATATTATTTCTTTTATTTTATTTTAACCTATTTGGGACGCTAACAGTACTGATATAATTCAATTTCAATATAATCAGACTATATAAGATAAATCTGCTTATTATGTAACTAATAATTAGTTGGTGCAACAAAATTAATGGATTTTGTTGTTAATAGTGAACCAAAATAATAAATTAAACCTATTTCATTAAACTAATTGAATTAAACAAACAAAATAATACAGTATCAGAAGTCCAGATAAACGACCTAATAATTTTAATAAGTCCAAATAATAGAAATACAAGACAGTGAAAATAGTTAATTATTGAATTAATTTTGGTTTAAAAAAATATCAGATTTTAATTAATATACGAGACATTTTTTATTAATCAAGTTACTTTTAAATGAGAGTATAAAGGAAACTAAAATGTCAAAGAAGAAACAAATTCACGGCATGGGAACATACAAAGAATATGAAAGGTCCAAAAAGACGTTTTTGACAGTTTTCATGTAGATTATTCAGCTTTATCTGTAGAGTAGAGGGTCTCTATAATTATTGGGATCAAATTCTATAATTATCTGTTCAATGAAATGCAATCTATTTACGACAAGCGTTCTTAATAACAATTTATTGCAATCAATACCCGAGCCTAGTAAGAGAAACAATGTAAAAATATTTTTGGATTCTCTTGACTATTTCAGAGTACATAGATCGGCATGAATTCAAAATTACACAATCCCATTCGATTAGACTTTTGACGAAAAGCGCATCCTTAAAATGTAATTATTATGGATTAATAATACATAAATATGTTCACAAATATTTATACATATTACAGCCAACAAGATTACCAATAAGCATTATTCTGTAAGTACCAAAGTTTGCACTGTTTCGGTCCATAAAACTGTACTGATTGCACGTTAAATTGATAATAATCTAAACGTAATTGCTCTTGGAAGGAGTTTCACGAAATTGTTCACCGAATAACGTAAGCCGCTTTGATGTCGAATGTCTATTGAATTTCACTAAAGGTGACTTAGTGTAATTCCCGTATTGAGCAAATTACCGTTGAAAATAATTAAATTAATATATGTTTTAACAGCGCTTACGAATTTGTGGATTAACTTCACGTTATATTTTAATCTGTCGCATTAACGAATGTGGAAACGATGTTAGCTACTAATGTGATTGTCATTCTGATTTATTTTCTTTCCGTACCCTTTGTTGATATGTACATATATATATATATATATATATATATAAATATATATATATATATATATATATATACACATATGAACGATTTGTATGAAATAAACAGCGCTATAAACTGTTTTCCAAAATTTTGAGGAATTGTTAATATATAGGTCGAGTAAGGACTCAATAACAGGTAAATAATGCTTTAAAGAAATTACCAACTGATAATGTGTGAAATAAATTGTGTAATACAAAAATTTAAAAGAATGTTTTTTAATATATCTCCACATACATGCAGAATGAATGCAATTTTTTGCGCACAACCCATCGAATAGTATCCTCCCCAAATGTGTCGAGCAGATTTGAAAAATCTGAAAAATATTCTAAGTAGCGGCATTTAATTTGAAGTATCAAATTAACTTACTTAAGTTAACTTGTACTAACAAATTAAAAGATGTAGTCTACACTTGACCAAATTTTAATTAATGGTTTTCATTGGTGAATTTTGACTGATTCGTAAATATATTTGTATACTTTTTCAACAAGTTAAGTGTACAGTCAGTGCTATTGTTTTTGATTATATTGATGGGCAGAAAATTATTCGAAACCACGTAAAGTGAGTAGGTATTCTATGTGACATTGATTTTACTTCTCCGTGAGACGGAAATTCCAAATTATGTAAATTTAAGTCTTTACCTTTAAGTTTTACTTCTTGTAAAGTATTTGCTTTTTTCGAAAATATTAAGCCATGATTTTGTCTTCCTCCCCCGTGGTAACGCATTTGTGTATATACGTTTTCATCTCAATGTTTATTTTGCTTAAAACGTTTACTTTTTCACTCAGGCGCACGTGAGTTTTGAGCTAGAATCCTGCATTTTATGAATATTTATTCACTATAGATTCTGCTCATAAGCTTGCTGTGATATGTGTAACTTAATACTAATAAATCCATTTTAGAATGAATAAATGAGTGGTCCTTAGCTGACACCCGATTGAGATCGAAATCAAAGTCAGTGTGCTGCTGTAAGTGCCGCTGGTTCATGAACTCTATCTACGCCTTCTTCTCTTTCTTCCAGTCAGTAACCGCGATTCTTGTTTTATATAAATCTAGTCATTATTTTCTTAGGCTTACTCTGCTTTATTTCAACCATGCTTTCTTTCACGTCGAGTTCTCCAACATAGCTGGTAAAGATGTTGGTATTCACTCATGCAGCACATATGTCGAAACCATATAAAATGGTTTGAATTGATGGCGTTGTGGAATTTGATGTTCGATGGGCGTTCGTTTCTGACAGGGATATCAGATGGGGTCTATATAGTCATAGATAAAACCTTTTTTTAAATCAATTTCTTTACTTACTCCTTATTGTTCCGTTTTAAATTTAATCATATAACTTAGATTATATGTATGTATTAAAACAAAATAAATATTTTTTTTGATAAAGTAATCTACTTAATTTATGAAGAATTAAATAAACATAATATACTTTAAAAGGAAAAAATAAACGACGAAAGAGAACTTTAAATATTAGTATGTATCTATTAGATATATACAGATTCCTACAAACTTACTCTTAACATTGGAACAAATTAAAATGTACAAACGAGAAAATAGTTTTGAAGTTCGTTCTTTTGTTTTATTATCTTAAAAGCGTCAATGTCTATAAAGTTTCCTAATATTTCTTCGTACCCATAGTTAACGTTTTCAACGCTTCTTGAAATATTTGGGCTCAGACTAGATATTTTCTTTGAATATTTAATGGTAATGAATAATTATGTTGAGTTACTAAACGGACAGAAAAATATTTTTGGTTGATTATTTTTCTCATATTAGATTAAAAATAAACTTGGACTTTTTTTTCTTGAAAATGGCTTGGTTGAGATTTTTCAGTTTTTCTATGTGAATAACAAAAAAATAATAATTTCATCTAACAATATAATTTTTGAGCGTTTTTGCAAATATACTTATTTGATAAAAAAACGTGAAAAAATTATTTTAATTTTATAAATTAGGAAAATAATATATGTATTGAAAATAATACATTAGCATATTAGGATATCACGCTACAAACAATTAGAAAGTGTTCAGAATTCACTGAGGTAAATAATACCCAAAATTAGTAGAAGATAAGCATTACAAATATATTAGGAATAAAGAAATATCGTTATTTCATAATAATTAAGTTCATACCTCGTCACAAAATTAACCCTTTCTGAGTATTCATTTATTGAATAATCTGTTCAGTCCACAGAAACGGAATAAGCCAGCTAATGGAGAAATAGAATATTATTCAAAATATGTGAAACAGTATAAGTCAGCGATTCGCAATCATAAAACCCAAAAATTTCTAATTTTTATATGAAACATAGTCAATGGTATAAATCTAACAAAATATAGTCTAATTTTTAGAAATTTTTATAAAAAATAATCAGCATCTCTTGCTTTGTGAATGTGCATTGTCTAAAGGAATTAAAAATTAAGTGTTAATTGATATTGACATTTGTTCTGCCGTCCTCAAAATAATGTCTTGTTCATTCCTTAAGAATTTTATGTAGCTTTTCTCGACGATCCTATTAAGATTAATTCAGGAATTAGTATATTACATTAGAGTATAGAGGATCGTTCTATATCTGTAATTTATGTCAGATTGTTACCTAGTTGTCTACAGTGCTGGTCCGAGAAGTTCCATATTTACCAATTACTTACGTATGTTTATAGGTTTATATGTTTTCTTATAATTTAACTGTTATAGGATGGATGTTTTAGTAAGTCTTCAAAATGCAACGTCTATTGCCTGTTGTCTATTGCCGTCCGCGTCTATTCGCTCATAAAACATCTTTAACTATGTCGATTTTTTATGGATGAAACTATCGTTTCGGACATTGACTCCAAAAGATGTTAGTATAATTTAAAATATAATGTCTGTTTATTTGTCTGATTGGTTACAACTTCTATTAGATATCTTTTAGTACAGTTTTCTCTATCGTGTTGGTCATTTATTCCTGAATATATTTCTAAAATGTGACGCTGTCTTTTTATCTATAAACTTGGTTTATAACTAGAGAAGCACCATTATATAAATAAATTAGCTGAGATCTACGCCAAGTCAGGTTTATTTTAATCAATCAGAAAGTGTGTGTATACTACATTGACTAACCTAATGTTTCAGTGTTTGATGGTAATAAAGGAAACTCAAGTTGATCTGGAAATACTGCAATCATTCCAGGATTCCCCATATTTACTGATAACAAAATCAGTAGGAGTCTGGTCATATGACTTAAAGGAAATAACTGTAAACCTTCATTTAAATTTTTAATAAAAATACGTACTTTGGATTCATAATTTAAGAAATAAAGATTAAAAAGCAAGCATTTTTCATAATTTGAACTAAATTCATTTTGGTTTTAGAGCACTCTTACGATAAATGAAAAATTTATATGTCGGAAAAATAAATGAAAATGCTGATGTGGAATCACATTAAACTGAAGTAAAGCTTTTTCAAGTAAATGCGAGCACTGCTCAACCAAAGTCATAATTCAGAGCTTAAATAAAGAAGCAAAGACCAAAGTCATAATTCAGAGCTTAAATAAAGAAGCAAAGAACGGAAAAAGTACAGTAAGATTACCCCTGCAAAAAGGCAAAAAATAATGTGAATAAAAAAGGATGACAGCAGTCTCCTATCTTTTGAATGCAATAAAAAGTGCACAAATAATTTTCTATATTAGTTAATAAGCAACAAAGTCAAGACATAAAAAAATACTTGTAAAATGACACGGCGTGAGTAAAAAGTCTGTGTATTGAACACAATTAGCCGAAAACGTCACGATACTGAGATAAATATGAAAAAATATAACACAAACAAACGATACTCAAAAGTGAAAGTGGAAAGAAATTCAGAGTAAGCAAGACTTTTTACTTGATAATTCCAGGCTTCCAAAAAATATTTCTGGATTGTACAAAACATCTATAAATAAGAAACAATTGACGAAGTTTTCATTATGGACAAGGGCAAGATGCAAACACAAATAAAATGCAATTGACGGACATATTGATAATTACAACACGTTATATATATATATATATATATATATATATATATATATATATATATGTATGTGTATATATATGTATATATATATATATATACATGATTATATCACACTACCGGCGGTAGCGTACGCCAAATCGTAGTGATGTAAGTGTGGCCATAATATATAACGGAGTTGTGGAAACTTCCAAAAATATGAAATGTTCATACGAGTATTACAGAAAGCGGGTAAAAGTAAAAATATTTTTTGCCAAGCTCATTAAAAAAATATTTCAAAGATAGGTTTGGTGAATGCTGCAAAATGTGTGATGTTCGTAAAACCCATCTCCGTCACGTAGAGGACTCAAGAGCAACTTAAACAGTTTTTGCCAAGCAAATTGTCGTATTCAAGGAGAAATTTGTGCCTCTTGAAACAAACTGCGGAAGTTAAGTGGACCACAATGCTATACTATAAGGTTATCAGTGGCCGAAATCAGAAAGTATTAGTACTTACTATAAGTTTTTCCTCTAAAACCGAGGTATGAAGTTCTTTACAATACGGGGTGATAACGTATGACTCAAAGCAAGACGACGGACGTTCTATATATGAGGAGGCATTTATATACCTCCTCATACATAGAACACTAAGGACGTTTCAGCAGAAATGGTTTACGTAAAATACTTTAAGGTCGACCATACATAAATGTCCGCGGACATTTTTGCATTCCGATGACAATATCCACCACCATTTTGGATATTGTCACCGGAATGCAGAAATATGCAGAATAAGCAGTAAACATGTTCAATAGAATAGACTTCAATTAGGTATTAATATATTATTTAATTTATATATTTTAACAAAAATTAATTTATACAGTATTCACTACATAACACATTATACCTACCTTGAGGTTAACTTAAGGTTTCACAAACAAGGTTTTTTTGTGATTTACAGGTAATTAATAACTTGTAAGTTAGGAAGTGAAAGTTTAAAGGGATGATAAAAATCATATTATTACTGTAGCTCATTAAAATAGGTAGGTTTATCAGGTAAAGAACACTAATTAAATCTGTGCTTAGAGGATAAGTCTATTAATGTATTGTTTGATGAAAACATTAATAATGTTATATAATAATTACGACTGTTGTAGTATTTGTAAACATTATATTTTATGTAAATGGGGAGGAAGCTTATTTTAGCTAAATCTGACTTAAAGTCTAGGAACAGGTTAGATGTAAACATGTCAGCAGAGAGAGGCTTCGAAGCAAGTTGTGCTAGATTTGATAACTTTAACATTTTGAATGATAATAGATAACTACTAGGAAACATGGAGGTATTTAAACCTGAAGAAAGGCATAAAATGTTCCTCAGTAAATTAACAAGGGTAACATTAAAGTGGGGATTTTAAAATTAATTTTCCAATTTAATCAATTCCTGTTAAATAATTTTCTCTTATATAGATATTTTAGACAGTTTGCTCTTAAATTTACAACTCTATGAAAATACGAAGTGTACAAGTCAACAGATTGAGTTAGATGACTACAGACAAAAAAATCATATTAATAAATACTTCTGATAAGTTAAATTTATGCGTAAAGCAGATTACAGAAAGGCATATCATAAAGAGTAATATTGAGCATCTGAAAAGGACATTTTGGCAAATCTTTGAAATTGTCAGTTAAAAAGATTATACGATTGACATTGCAAGATTTTTTTAAAATATTTTTAAAATTTTTTCATTCCAATGAAATTCAAACATAAGGAAATTTTGATTCTCATCGTCAAAATGTCTCAAACAGAATTAGGTTCCACTAGCTCAATGATAAATGAAAATGAAACTCGTCTTAAAATTGACACTTTGTTTAAATTTATTGATACATATGATGGTAATAGAGATAATTTGTCTTCTTGGTTGACAAATTGTGACCGAGCATTCAGTTTAGCTTTTGATAATCAAGTTAACATTTTATTTGCATTTATCCAAAATAAATTAACAGACAAAGCTCAATCCACTTGTGCAAATACAATTTTTGAAAAATGGGAAGATTTAAAAGAATTTTTAAAAACGCGATTTGGCAATAGGAAACACCAGACTTACTTATTACTAGAGCTACAGAATTGTAAACAATTACACAATGAAAGTATCGCTCAATATATTTTTAAAATTGAAACTTGTTTAAAGAGATTACTATCAAATATTAGACAATCTTGTACCGACAATACTTTATTACCGGGACAAATTGAAAGCACAAATCAGTTAGCACTTCACTCATTCTTATTAGGAGTAAATCTGCAAATCTCTCAAATGTTGAGATCCCGTGAGACACAAAATTTAAACGAAGCTTTTAATATTGCATTAGAAGAAGAAAAATTCACTCTTCTTCAAAACACTCAAAACAAATTTTGCCACAAATGTAAGAAATCTGGTCATACTTCCCTTTCTTGTCAAAAATTCCCAGTGAATAATAATTATAATAATCAAAATAATTATAATAATAACCGACAATTCAATTTTAATAGAAATAAATAGCCAATTTATTACGTTCAAAACGAATATGTAAAACACTGCAAATATTGCAAAAAGGATGGTCACACAATTAATAATTGTTTCAACAATATAATGACAAGTTCCGAAATAAAACCAATTCAACCAATATTCTGAATGATAATCCTAATAAAAATAAAGATAATAATATGCATCATTTAAACTGGGACTAACCCTCGGAAGGTGCCATTCCGGGAGTTCTAATAGATGCAATGGAGGCACACAAAATAAATTAAAAATATATCATAACATAAATCCAAATTCTCTAGTTTTTGACGTCGAATTAAAATGCAAAGAATCTAAATATAATAAAACTCTAAAATTTCTTATTGATACTGGTGCAGGAATTTCTATGATCCAAGCCAAAAGTTTATTACCTTCGACTAATATTTTTACAGAACAAAAATATTAAAAGGATAACAAAATCCGAATTTGAATGCAAAACCTTAGGATACGGTTATTTCAATTTATTATTAAATAAAACCAGCATAAATCATGTATTTCATATAATTTATGACAAAAATGTAAGTTTAGATTACGATGAAATAATCGGTAATGATTTATTACAAAATTTTAATGCTCTGATAAATTTAAAGAATAATACTATTATTCTAAATAATGAAATACTAAATTTAAAAAATAAAAATGAGGATAAAATCCTTTATCGTTTAAAACCTAGAAATTATACTCTTTTAAAGGCTAATGTTTTAAATCCGGAAATAAAAGAAGGACTCGTCGAAAATATTAAAATATTAGATGGTGTTTATTTGGCTAGCTTTTTCACTAGAGTTGAAGAAGACAACCATGCACT
The DNA here is from genome assembly GCA_039881145.1 of Druceiella hillmani. NCBI lineage: Eukaryota > Metazoa > Arthropoda > Insecta > Lepidoptera > Hepialidae > Druceiella > Druceiella hillmani. Next base: position 659,250 of record JAYKKI010000018.1, on the reverse strand, counting down.
TTTTTCTATTCTAAATACTCTAGATAATGAAATTTTAATAAAAACTTTAAACGTCGTACTCGAACCAATGAGTTCATTTGTATTTAACTATAGCAGCGCCTCGAGTGTCTGTATTCCGTGCGACAATATTTATAAAAATTGTAATAATGTACCAATATTTAAATTTAATGCTAGATCAACCAGAATTGAGCGACTATACGATGAATTACGTATAGGTCATTTTAATAAGGAAGAAAAGGAATCCTTATGGGATATTTGTAAAAGGTTCAATTCTATATTTTATTTAGAGGGAGATGAACTCTCTCATACTAATTTAATAACTCATCAAATAGAAACTAATAATTGTCCTCCAATCCGAAATAAAACGTATCGATATCCAGAAGTTCATAAAGAAGAAGTAAATTCTCAAATAAATAAAATGTTGAAAGAAAATATAATTCAACGGTCTAATAGTCTATGGTCGTCACCACTTTGGGTCGTTCCGAAAAAGAAAGACGCGTCAGGAAACATTAAATGGAGAGTAGTAATTGACTACCGTAAATTAAATAATGTTACTATAGCAGATGCTTATCCATTACCAAATATAAACGAAATATTAGATCAATTAGGACATTCAAAATATTTCACAACCCTTGATCTAGCAAGCGGTTTTCACCAAATAAAAGTTGATCTTAAAGATATATCTAAAACAGCTTTCTCTACTCCAAACGGTCTTTATGAATATAGGAGAATGCCTTTTGGTTTAAAAAATGCTCCTGCTATATTCCAAAGATTAATGAACACTGTTCTCAGTGGTATTCAAGGTTTATATTGATTGTCTATATGGATGACATAGTAATCTATGCAAATTATATTCAAGATCACTGCAAAAAACTCGAAGCAGTATTTGAAAAATTAAAAATTAGTAATCTTAAATTACAACCAGATAAATGTGAATTCATGCGACACGAAGTAAATTATCTAGGACACATTATAACTGACAAAGTTGTATCTCCAGATCCTAATAAAGTAAAAGTCATAAAAGATTTCCCTATACCTAAAAATCCAAAAGATATAAAATCATTCTTAGGTTTAGTTGGATATTATAGACGATTTATTAATAATTTTTCCAAAATTACTAAGCCATTAACGTCGTTATTAAAGAAAGATATACAATTTTCTTGGTCCGACGAACAACAAAATTCATTTGATATTCTAAGAGAAATTCTTATTTCTCCACAGATCCTACAATATCCGAATTTTAGTAAAGAATTTATACTAACTACAGACGCTAGCAATTATGCTATCGGTGCAATTCTTAGTCAAGGCGAAATAAGTAAACATTTATCAATCGCTTATGCCTCCAAAACACTTAATAAAACTGAAGGAAATTATAGCACAACGGAAAAAGAATTATTAGCTATCAAGTTGGCAATTCAGCATTTCAGACCATATTTATATGGAAGACATTTTAAAATAGTAACCGATCATCGTCCTCTTACTTGGTTATTCAATGTAAAAAACCCTGGTAGGAAACTCATTCGTTGGAGACTACAATTAGAAGAATTTGATTATGAAATTATTCATAAACCTAGAAGAGTAAATTCTAATTTAGACTGTTTATCACGAGTAATAGTGAATAAAGTAAATTCAGAAGATTATTCAGAAAATTATTTAGATTTTCTAAATTTATTCTCACAAAATCAAGAGTTTACCATGTCTAATTATCTTGAAATTGACGAAAACTTATTTAACCAAAAACATAATAACGTAGCATATATTACCAACATTTCGTTAGACGAAGAAAACCCCTTCGCAATTGAAGCTTTCAGTAAAAGTAATAATATTGACATATTGCTCTCACAAGATAAAGAATTATATCAGATATTGAAATCCGAAAACAAGAATCAGAATATTTATCACTGCATAGCTAAACATAATTATTATGATAAATGAACACTCAAAGATTTATTTTATACCTTGATAAATCTACGAAAGAAATTAATTGCTGACGAAGCAAAGTCAATTTATATTCCAGATTTCAAGGATTCATATAGTTCAATACATCCAGATCGAATCAAACAAGTTGTATTTTATGTGTTTAAAAATATTGATATAATGATAAGAATGTGCCACAATAAAATTCAAACTCCAAATGAATCTCTCATCCCCATAATACTAAAAGAAAATCATAACAGTACATCATCAGGACATAACGGTATAATCAAGATGAAGCAAAGAATAAAATTCAAATATAATTGGCCGAACATTAAAAGAAATATCATAGAATATGTGAATAATTGTAAATCATGCCAATTGAATAAAACTGTACGTAAACAGGTTAAAGCACCTATGATAATTACTACAACATCAACTATAGCATTTGAAAGAATAGCTATGGACATAGTAGGTCCATTACCAACTACTATTAACGGAAATAGATTCATTCTCACAATACAAGACGACTTAACAAAGTTTTCACAGGCTTATGCTCTGAACTCTCATGATGCTTCCTCAGTAGCTGATAAACTCATATTATTCATTTCACATTTTGGAATACCGAAATCAATTCTTACAGACCAAGGTAGCGAATTTATTTCAGACTAGTTAAAATAATTAACTAAATTATTTAAAATAAAGAAATTAAACTCAACTGCATATCACCCTCAAACTAACGGAGCTTTAGAAAGAAGTCACTCCACTCTTAAAGATTATCTAAAACAGTGTATATCAGAAGAACAGAACGATTGGGATAAATATGTTCCACTCGCTATGTTTAATTATAATAGGAGTGTGCATTCTACAAGTCAATTCACACCGCATGAATTAGTTTTTGGACAAAAACCAAATTTACCTTCTTCAATTAATGAAAGAGAAAACGAAAGTAACTATAATGCTTATATACAAAATTTAAGACAAAAATTAAGAAAAATTCAAGGATTAGCCAGAGATAATATTATTCGAAGCAAAGAATATTTTAAAAGAAGATATGATACAAAAATTAAGGTTCCAAAATATAAGAAAGGAGATTTTGTTTTAATAGATATTAAAACTGGTAACAAGTTAAAACCGAATTGGAAAGGACCATATGAAATTATAAATGTAAATCCATACTTACCAAATTTATTAATAAAAACCGAAAGAGGAAAATTGACTAAAATTCACATAAATCGAACTAAACCAGCATCTAGAACCATGATACCTAAAAATAAGTTATCCAATTCATTTTCAGGATATGTTCTACGTTCGCGTCTCCCGCGAAATTAATCGAAATTACTCCAATTGATAAAAGCGTTGGAGTATATTTCGACCGAATTGGAACTCTGAAGATATTAGTTGATCATTGGAAATTGATATAATTTAAAGACATTGGATCAATTACAAAAACTATAGAATTGGTTGAAACACGATGCAAATTCACTAAAACACGCTGTAATGAATTAGAAGAAATTTCATCAAGTTTGAAATGTGCGAAAAGATTAAACGTCACTAATAAAATGCTCGACAAAGCTATAAATCTGTATCAAACTTTATCTCATTTGACAAGTTCTAGACGAACCAAACGAGGAAGGTTTGATGGAATAGGATCAGTTCTTAAAACTGTATTTGGAACATTAGACTACGGAGATGCTCAATATGATGATGGAATAATTGATAGTCTTAGAAGATGATAAAGAAATTTATGCAATTATGAAAAATCAAGTTCAGGTAACTCAGTCTGCTAACCAAAATTTTAATAATACTCTCAAAAAGTTAAATGAAAATGAACAAATTCTAAGTAAAAACTTTGCAAAATTCCAAGATTACATTGACAAATTAGATTCTCTAATCTCAATAGTCGATATAAGAACAACTATATACACTCATTTCTCTACTTTAAATTCTATGATCTATGACTTAACTGAAGATCTAAATATCATAATTAATTCTATACTTTTTGCTAAATAAAACGTTTTACACCCTGCTATAATATCGCATAATCAAATGTATTAATTATCTACAAATTTGAAATTTTTAAGACAAAATAAAGAATTCCCAACACCACTAAATCTTGAAGACATACATTTGTTAATCGATATATCCACCTTAAATGTTTTCTACATGAATTATAAACTAATATTTATATTGAATTTACCTTTAGTAACTCCACAAGAATTTGAACTATATCACGTTTTCCCTCTACCAACACCACATAGTATTGAAGATTTAACCTATGCTTTAGTACAACCAACCAAAAGATTTATAGGTATAACTACCAATCGACATTCATATGTTCAATTTAACGAACTAACTTCATGCAAAAAACTCTCTAATAAACAATTTGTCGAAGATATAAATAAACATTCAGTCATGGTAAACCCATCTTGCGAATCTCAATTATTAACTAAAGTTTCAAAAACCCTACCAAAATAATGTATTACAAAGTTTATGTACGGACAAGTCGAAATTTGGCAAAAACTCTCAAATAATCGTTGGATATACATATACTTGGAACCTACAAAATTAACTGAAAATTGTTTAAAAACAGACATTAAAGAATACGAACTCGCTAATGTGGGAATCGTTAAATTAGAAAAGGACTGTAAAGTTTATGCAAATCTCATCCAGATTACTGCAACTAGTGATATAATTACGAATTATAATTCACCAGCCATTCATTTTTATCTTACTAAAGACGACTGTTGTAATGAAATAAAATTAAATAAAACTAAACATTTGTTTACCCCTGTAAACATAGGAAATATTCAACTAGATGATTTAAATTTAGCCTCAGTAAAATTACACTCCATAGAAGAAAAAATTTAATCTCAACAAAAAAGTCAATTGTTAAATAAACCTAGCTCTCATATTACTTATTTGATTTACCTTCTTTGTGAAATTGTTTTAATATACTTTCTATATAGGTTCTGTAGAGTCATGAAGCCGAAATATAATAGAAATAAAAGAAATAGCGATGACGATAATTCAGGAAGTTCATGTTGCGTTCAAATATTTAACCAATGTTGTACTAAATTTACTAAACATTCAAACACCAGAGTAGATCCTATTATTGAACTAAAAGAGATTGACGATGCGGCTGACGTTTCTACTCGATTAAGAGTAAATCGATCTGCGAGTGCAGAATCGAAAAGGAAATATTCCTATAATTTGAATAATTAATATTTTGTAATGTTTTCTTATAAAGATTTGTTAAATCATTAATTATAATCAATATACGAATTGTAAAATTTACATTCAATATATGAATTGTAAATACTTATATTTTTGTCATTTGTATAAAATGTGTCTAATTAATCTAAAAGAATTGTATTAATATGAAATTTGTATTTTTAAATGTTAATAATGTAAACAATCATTTATTGGAATTAAGAAAACTTTTGAATTGTAAAACTTTAATTGTAAGAAATTTATTATTTAAGAAATTTATTTTCAATTGTAAAATTTATAATTTTGTAATGTGTAAACTCTCATGTTATATTTAAAATGAATTGTAATTGTATGGGTTTTCAAACGAAACAACCAATTTCTTAAACAATTTTATTAGCCCATTGTTTAGTTTTAAGGAGGTGTTATGTACCTCGCCCTCGTATCCTAAATTATTCCAAAATGACCTCCATACGTTTTGAATAACAACGTTTGTCACGTAGCGCATAACGATCTTCGAATGGATCCCTATCAGTTATTTTGACAATTTAATAGGGGTTAAGACCTATTGTAAAAACAATTCGACGAAATATTTGTTTTAACTAAACATTTGTGTGGAATGAATTGTTTCTAATGGCATTGCGTCAACCACATGCGGCGTAGATATGCTAATCAGACCACCATGGTTCCAAGATAAGGTTGTTTGTTTCACACTATAAAAACCCTTGCAAGCAGCTCACAAGTATCATTCAGCATTCATAATTTGTCATTCGATCGTCACTCTTCATCATTCATTCATTCGTCATTCACATAGCTGTAAAACTTGATTATAATTTGTTTTCTTAGTTGATAAATTGATTTTAAATAAATATATATATATATATATATATATATATATATATATATATATATATATATATATATATATGTATATGTATAATATACACTAGACATTATTACTTGTTACCAACAAATACCTGTATTCTGAAGCGAATTCGAAAACAACCCAATCGATGAAAGTTCAAGTCCAATTATTAAAAATCATCCTGTAAATTCATACCATATTTAATTCCCTTTGATATTTTTTTCGAAACTAATTAGTTACTTCTGCGCTTTTTCGTTTAACTAGCACGTTAAACGCAGTCATATTGAATTGGTTAAAGGGTTCCTCCGAACTGACTTTTTTCAAATTTAATATAGGGGAAATACATTAACAAGACGTTAAAAAAATTTCGGTACATAAAATATCGAAAAATAACGTATTAATAATATATATCCGATTTCTGATGATCATCGTGTTGATCAGCATTTCAGTCATAAAGTGTTCTTTATTTGGTAAAACTGCAAATGTAATTACTCTGAGATAAAGTCAATACGTAATGTGGAATAAGTGGATAAATACGTATAATTTTTATCCAACTTTCATATATAATTTTTATCCAACGATAAATTTTAGGACGAAAGTTTGAGAAAAAGTTTAACTTATTCAAGTTAAGAATGTAAAAAAAATAACGTTTTTTATACAATCTATTGATAACAAAAGTTTTTATAGAACCCATATTATTATCGTCTTTTATTCATTTAAAAAAAACTGCATTTATATTATATAAAAATCGTAAAATAGTCATAAAAATGTTCTCGTAATTAATAAAAACTTTAATGTAATTTTCCAAAAATAACTTCAAGAGAATATCAACAAGCTATAAAAGAAATTAGGCGTTAGGCTAAAGTTTGAGAAATAAAATGAGGTTTATATTTTTGATACAGTGTCAAACAGCAAAAAGTCCAAATTAACGATTTTACATCACCGTGTGTTCTTGTAACTTCAGGAACGTGTCTATCCTTGCCTCTTTTTATTTGGCATTCTTATAAATGATAGTAGTGATTGCCCCAAATACGATAAGTTCATGTTCTGATGATTTGAAGATCTTCTAAAAATAGATGATAATATTGTTGCATTCAATTATATGATAATCTTAACAAGCTTGTTGTGTACCTCTGCATCAATAAAATACACTCAAGTCGAAATAAGTGTATTTCAGTAATTTTCTCTAAAAAAAAGAGGGACTATCCATTTACATTTCTATAATAAGTGCGATATTTTGCTACAGTCCGTTTGTGTTGTCTCAAGGTGTTTTTATTGTTTTTTTTTTATTCCGAACTGAAAAACGGAACCCACATGAGATAACTCACGTGTTTGTGTATCCTCGTGGTTGTCCGTTGGTCACACCTAATTTTCTCAGACATCATGTGACATAGAAACATGAAATTCGATATATCTTATTAACCCTTATACTTTCTACTAGTTTCCTTTTTCAAAATAATAATAAATCGTTTAATGTAAATAAAGCACTTTTGGTAAATGAAGTATTAATTTTTTTTTAATCTTCGTCGGATTTTCATTAGAATTTAATTTGAAAAGAATGAGAGCAAAGATATTTTTTTCTTAATTTTGAATTGAATGCTTAAAGAAAATATTTTATAAAATAAATTAAATCAGAACACTTTTTCCACTACCGACCTAATTGAATAAAAAATCATGAAAAAAAAACAGAATGTAAAATTAACTACAGCGATTGTGTAAAGAAAATTATGGCACCAAATTTTTACGGCTGTGAAAATTATAGTGAGTGATATATAGTCATAAATCAATATTCGGAAATAGTTTAACAGAAACACTATAATATATACGAGTGTAACTCCTATTTGACAGTTTTTTTTCATGCGTGTACATCAGAAGGAAATATATATTTATTCATTTCAAATTATACTTTGACGAGTGCGACCAAACATGGAATTTGTAAACCTTCAGAAGATATAGAACATACATACTACCTAAAACCTGGATTCCTTTCTGTACTAAATTTACTGACATGGGTACAAAGCCTATATGTACGCACAACAATCTTAAAAGTGATTACGCTGAATCAAATTTACTGTTTAAATACGTCACACTACTTGCAGACGTTTTGAACTGGGATATTCAATATTTTTCATAATCGACAGGATCATTCTGATTGTGAGCCAACTGCATATTCGTGGGCCCAAGTGAACGACCCTCACGGTGCTCTTTGACTTTCCCCCAACTCATAATTATGTCTGTATTCACTTACCATTGCCTAGACTTTATGATGATTGTGACAAACTCTTCCATGCTGAAGACGTGATCACTATTCGCCATCTTAATATAAGGTAGTCAAATTACCAAATATCACTAGAGTTACAGATCAAATGATAAATTAATTATGGACAATTTTTAATTCCTATATTTTCCTTGTTAATGATTCGGCTATTTAAATAAATATATATATTTTTCAATTTTAAGTTATCGCTATTATTGAGTGTATGATCATGGTTTTAATAATTAATATTGACAACATAATTTACAGTTTAGGATTTTTTCCTTCAATTAATATATAAAAGTAAATACTCAATCTAGAATAGTATTTTACTAGATATTGGAATATAAGGATACAAGTTTGCCTAGCGTAAACCTTGAGAACAATTGTCTTACGATTTGCATCTGTTTTCCTGATATTAAATAAATACATAAAAGTTAATCTCGTATTCAAACATAATATAGTTTTCACAAAATAAACTATATATTTTTGAAAATGATAACAAGGTTTTGTACAATTAAATACAAAAGAACCATATCTTGACAAACTAATAAATAAACTAAAATTTCATGTATAATTATGAAATGTCAAACAAGTTAACCAAAATAGCAGTCATCGTTCTACCACATGTGGTAAAAAATAGCTTTTATACTCCTCTGGCTCTGAACCTCCCAGCGATGCTCAAATAAAAAAGAACATGTTAGTTTTGCAGCCAAATCTCTGTAAATGCAATATTCAATCTCTAAACACAAAAAGAAAGAGTATTTAGATCATCTGCTTTGAATCAACCTGAAAGCAAAGTATAAGCTAAAATCGCAAACGAAAGCTGACGTCAATACACAAGATATTATTTGCGGAAAAATACAAACCGTATATCTATCGACGTCATTTCATCCTCTTCACATTCAATCTGCTGCCTTCTAGGTCGAATCGTTTTGGAGACCTGGAAACGCCGTAGCAGGAAAAATAACTTTCGTGACATCTACGTGTCGGGAGCGTTCCCACTGTATTGTAAGACTGACTTTATATTTAAATATTTGTACATTTATATATGAATAATTTTAGGTGTTAAAACTATGCGGCGTTTGTAATAAATATTTGGTCACTTTGTGTGACCTCACTGAAATTTAGTAGAAGTTTTATAATTCTTGTATTAACAATAATTTTTAAAAAATCTACACTTAGATATGTCGCTTGGCTATTTTATACTAGCGTTACTCTGTCAAACTATTATAAAGTTCTTATTAGTAGAAACGCAGCTTAAGCACATTAAAAGTTCATTGACAGCTCTGAAAAATCTTTGAACTTCCTATCTTAACCTTTAAAGTTACAGTTTATCTGCATAATTTATACAATCGTATATCATATTATTTTTTAAATGCGTATTTGCATACATACTTATATATAATACGTTACTTTTAATTCTCTAATACGTACAAATGTATTTATATACAACCATATTTTTCCACTAATTTCTTTTCATAAGCATTCTTCTCCCTTCAGATTCTTTAATATTTCTTTAACTCAATACTTCCATCATTCTGATAAAAGTCTTATTTTAAATTTATGGTATAATCCACGAAAACTTTAATTTTAAATATGATATTTTGCGTCGATATTTTAAGGAACGAAGCCAACACTTTCTGAACAGTAACAATACTATCCGAGGTAGAAAAAAGGATTTTCCTAGGGAAAAAAGGACCATGACTACCTTTTCAGCTTGTTTAATAAAATACTGATTTATGTGTAATTTACTAATGGTATTTTCTATGTTTAAGTTATAAATTTTGTGCTTTAATTAAGTACATAACTATGTTGGCCAACTATGTAACTTAAAAATATTTATCACAAACCATAATATATCCCAGAATTGTTCATATGTATGTAATTGTCCTCTAAAATAGTTACTTTGATGTATCTTCTACGATTTAATTTTTTGAACGCAATAGAAAACGGATTACAATATAATATATAAATACTAATATACTAATTGACAATACAAACCGCTGGTCTTTTTTGCAAATTTTAATGTTGTGTGCAATATTTTTATAATTTTTTAAACGTCTCCATACGTGGAAAAGTATAGGTCATAGACGAATTAGCCCACTTTGACTCCTTTATCTCAATCTTTATTGATTATTACTCACTTTCTAAAAAGACTTAAAGACATAAGATAAAGATGATTAAAATTTCGTGTCAGTTGGATAGCTAAGTTTTGCCAAAACCTAAAGAACAGTGAGAAAAGTTGACATAAATATAAAATTAATATCTTTATACCTGCTGAGAAAATGGGAATAAAATTTAATTGTTTTATAAATGAAACAAGCAGCCACGTTTTTAAATTTAGAATATACTATAACAATTTTTTTTATTTCCTGTTAAATATGAACTGACATTATTTAAATATACGAAACTCGGTGTGTCAACCTCCGATACACATTGTAATTTCAGATGTCACCAGCAGCCCCCGGCTCCGCGTGCGAGCGTCGCTAGCTTTCTATGCCAGATTTATTCAAATTGACACCACTGAATATATGTTGCACGTTAGCTACAACGATGTTTGTGAGCTATGTGACTTCGTCATGTAAATTATAAAAGCCTGCTTCTAAAAGCAAGTTAAATATTGAAAGTAAATTTTACTCTCAACCATCGAGTCTTTGAGTAGAAGATGGATTTTTATCAAAAAATTTTTTTATTTGAAATTTATTTAATAGAGTGCATTAGCAATGTAAACATATAAACATTGTCATTTAATTCTGAATTTATCAAAGAAGAGATCTTTGATCTATTAGAAGATTAAGAATAAAAAGACGATGACTAGTTTTTAATTTGCGGGAATATTGTTGCTCATAAAACACAATTAATTAAATGAAAGATGTGAAAAAAATGTTACAATTGCTAGAGAGTTCGGTATTATATATAGCAAAGTGATCAGATGGCGTATGAAGTCGTAAGAAAAATTAAAATAGGCAAAGAATCGAATATTCATCAAATACATTATCTCTATAAACCATACCTTCTACACTAGTAGATCAAATAGATTACTCGAAGTAATAACATCTCACGATATCACTTCAAGATAAGTATAGTCTAACGTGTGACATTCTACGAATCAGCAATCAAAAAGCTGGAGTCCGCGACGGAGATTGTATTCAATTAAATGTAGTATAGAAATACCTTGCATGGACATTGGTATCATAAAAGCAGTGTGAATTACTAAAGTTTTTTATAGAGTAGGGATTGTTATTGATAATGAATAAAAATATAAAAAATCAAAGAATGTAATATTCGCGGTTATGTTAACTAAATAGCTGAAAATTGTTGTAATTATTTACAACTACCCTACGACATTTGAAAGCTGTACTTAAAATAGGAAAATAAACAAAGAACATTTTAGCCATGAGAAACTAATACTAACTAATACTTAGAAAAGTAAAACTTTTTGGAAAAAAATTATTTTTGAATACACTAAAAATAAGTAAACAAAAGTATTTTCACAAATTTTACGTAAAAATTTGTTGTTTTTACATTTTAATGCCTATGATATCTTTTGTTACCCAGAATGTCACGAACTTACGTTGAACACGAAACAGATATGTGTAGCATTTAATGAACCTTAATATATTCATATACATCTACATAAATATATAGAGACATATAAGTCACATTCCCATTTTTAGCTTCACCGTAATTAGTGCTTAAAGTTTTTATATACATTTACATAATTATCTATTTCTTAATATTCTAGTTGCTACATATAACTGTATATACTTACTTGTCTACGTACTAATGTTTAGTAAATTCATGAGGTTGTTCATACCTGGATTTACTTAGATATCTACCTACCAACTATTACTTTAGTTACTTGGTACCTTTATGTATATATATATATATATATACACACACACACACACACATATATATATATATATATATATATATATATATATATATACATATATATATATATGGTACTTGCCTGCCTATTTACTTCGTTATTTTCTTACTTACATCAAGACAAATGTAACCAGTCCAAATTCGATGAATTTACTCTTCATCAGTGTAATGTTCATGTCACCAACTCCCAGCTCCATCACTGTACCCTGATTTTCTTAAAGGACAAATATAAAACTTTATAGACTTTATAAACTTTATTACGTTATCATTCGACTTATGTCAATTATTTATGCGGAATTTATGTTGTGCTTTCAATTTGTGAAGAAATGAAAAATTGTATAGTCTCTTCTAGAGAACTAAAATACTAATTTAATAACAGCATATCCCCAAGTCTCACAATTTAAGTAGCAGTACCCCCGTAGCATGAGGATTAAAGACCAGAAACTATGAGTTTAATGACAAAGTTTTTACTTGCGATCCACAATAAAATAGCAGGGAGTACCCCGACTGCATCTAGAATGAGAAGTTCAACGTCAGTACTTTTGTTTAAGACCAACAATACTAATTTAAAACAGCTCGTTCGTAAGCTCTGCGATTTTAGCAAGCAGTATCTCTGAATCAGGATTATGGAGTTGAAACTCAAACTTCAATGACAGAGTATCTGCTTGATACCCAAAATACTAATTTAAAAAGAGAACTTCTTCACGTTTCTCAGTTTAGGCAACAGTAATCCTTAATCATCAAGACTGAGGACTTGCTCCTCAGCTCTTACGGTTAAGGCAGTCAGTACCCTTGTAATATCATGACTAAGGAGACAGAACAAAATTTTATTAACACAGTCCCTGCTTGAAGTATAATAAAAACTAAATACAGAGAAACGGATTAAAAAGAATATATCCTGAACTCTTCAATTAACTTTTAAATTTTTATTCCACTTCCAAATTGATCCTCTACTCCATTACATGTTTATTTAATGACAGCAGACAATAAAGTCTCACGTTTAAGCAGGAATCACGACTGAAGTCATTAAATATCGTGTCAGTCGTTGAACACCTGTTTCCAACTCCTCGGTCCTGATACTGCAGGAGTATAGCTTTCTTAAACGTGAGATTAATGAGCTGCTATTTTTTAAAATAAACATTTAACAGACTTAGAAATCAGTCAGTAGAAGAGACTTGAATAGTTGCTCGTTTTAATATTTTTCTTTGTTTCATGTTTAAATGTTGCCTTATTTTGTTCAAAATTATATACTTTAGTAATCGTTGACAAGAACTAAAAATGATTTTGCCAATATAACGTTCAAATATATATAGTGTCTTTATATTAAAATAAATTCTATTTCGAAGTATAATAACGATTAAAAAATAAATGTTGACTTAAGAAATGATAATTTAAATAAGTAGTTCAAGATGCATTTATCTCAAAAAGAAATAAATACAAAGAAATAATGGTATACGTATATTGAAATTTCATTAAATTACTAACTGATTACAGCAAAATATTTTCAGATAAATTTGATATTAAATGCTTTGTATGCCTTACGTTTAACGAAAAACGCTATTATGAAAAAATATTTTTTTAAACGAATTAGGAATACTTGACATTTATGCATAATTATTTTCTTTAATTGTGGATTGTCGCGGTAATCTTTAATGTAAATTATTCTTATACCTTTGAAAAGTGTACACTTCAATGGACATTTTAATTAATTTATCCATACTTCACTGCGACGTATTAATACGAACTATAAACACAAAAAATCATTTACTACATGGTTCACATATGAATTTAAACTAATTTAGTTTTATCATCGAACTCAGAATTTAGTTAAATATTTTCATGATTCGCTACTTATACACTCTAAAAAATCGAAAGAATTGAAAACGATACAGTATTTTGTTTTATATTTTACCAGAAATTTAGTTTATATGAATTTTTTAATACCTCATCAAATGTTTCAAATACCATCATGTATTATTTTTGCTAAATGTATCTTCTTTATACCACAATGGAACTATCGCAGATACGTACTTTATTATCAAAAATGTCTCAATAAAGTACATAGCTGCGGTTGTTCAATTGCCATATTAAAGAAAAAAAAGTATGCTTGACAGTCTCGTTAGCTCAAAATTCAGTTAACGAGTTAATTGAAAAAAATACATTTGTTTGCCTTGCCAAATTATCTTTTGTTTCAACAAAGTTTCTCTTGCGTTATCCGTATTCTTCTATTTAATTAAATATTACCTATAAATCCAATATCATGAAAATATCTCTGAATTGTTTCTAGAAAGTCGTACTCTCCTCTTACCTAAGTCACATTCATTATGCATGAGTCTAAATAGATGGAAAAGATTAATTGATGCAATAAAGGCACAAGTTTAAGTTATATTTTCTTCATTTTAGCAAATTATCTATCGTATATTTAGAAGAAAACTACTGTAACAATTAACCACAGGTTTATTATCGATTTATAAATTTCATTTTTTCAATATGTGCAAAGATTTTCGGCAGAGAATGCATTAAATATACCGTCATCCATTCAATCAGTATTAATATAATTGAATGAGTGCTCCTCTCATCTTACCTTTCTACCAAAGTTATATTCGTTGGAATAAATGCCTTTCATTACACGCTATAGCAGAATTCATCTATTTTCACTGACCCCACTGACCCGTTTGGTCTGTATTAAGTAATTTATCGATTCATTAAGAATTTTATTGCAAAAAAAACAGAACTTCTGTTCTTCAACAATATTGTTAACAGTTGTTTTTCAAATGTGAGAAGATAAACTCTTAGCTCTCTGAAATGAGTTTATTACTATAACTGCAAGAGGAAAAGAAAGTTAGTCGAGTTTCAAACTTCCTTTTTTCGCCAACTACTGGAAAATTTAATTACCGATTGCTTTGAAGTGCAGAAGCAGTTAGTTCCGCACAAATTGTTAAGAAGCACAGTTGCTGTTTAGTGAAATTAATTAGAAGTTTTGGGTTCCGTTTTAGTGTCCTTTATTATTTCGTCTAAAATTTTTTATTATATTCCAATTCATATTAAATAAATAAAATAATTCGATCGAACGAAAATTTTATTTGATTTTTTTTATTTGGAACAAAAGCGACTTCTCCAATAAAACATTTACCATCGTGTTATAGTTTCTAAGTAGGCGTATGGTATATAATATATTTTTACAAGAACTATATAATGAGGGATAATGACTTAAATGAAATGATTTGAGTTAAACCTTTCAACTATTATATCTACAATAACTCATTATGTTGCTAATTAGTATAGACTAACCGTGAAAATATTGTTTAGTTAACTCGAAACGTAATACATGTGACATAAATTACTTTATGTTATTTTTAGTGAGACGATTACGATAATTCACGCGTATGGCGTATATATTGCCCCAGATTCAAAAGAATTCACCAGTAAATTTTTTTAAAAATTATTTTAACTTTTCGTAATGCGTTCAAAAGTAAACCAGCTTGCAGGCAAATGGGGAAACATTGTAAAAATAATTTTTTTTATTATTTTCACTCAAATATTTTTTTCATAACTTTATTCTACGTATAGACACAAAATCTATGGTGCACAATATGACCAACAACAACATCTATCCTTTTGCGCCTAGCCAAGTGCTTATTTAAAAACCTATCCCACCCACACCATTCCACACTTTACATCTGTACATGCTCATTTCGCTAATGTATGTCCAGGTGAAACATTTTAATGCGTGATTTAATATATACGTAGCGCCGTCTATTGAAATAAATATATACACTACACATTTGTGTAATTACTACGCGTCGAGTATCAATGCAATGTAAATAAATATCTTTCAATATTAACGTGTCATATCTTCTAAATAAGTTCACCGATTCCGATGAAAAACTATATGTCATGTTAAATCAATTCCTATATTCATCTAAAGTAGAGTAGTACATCATAACGAATCGAATACTATACATTTATATAATTACTACGCATCGAGTAGGTAGATTTAAATTTAATCAGAAGTGTTTATGGGATGTCTATTCGAAGAACCATTGAGACAAACAATGAAAAAACAATATTATTTGTACTTTATTATTTTATTACGAACTATAAGAACCTTCAATATACATAACAATCAATTCTATAGTTTTATTACATGCATAGATTGCCTGCTTTCATTCATTGCCAGGTATATAATAAGACGATAGAAATAGGTTTGGATTTAACAAAATAAATGGTCTTAAGTAAACAGCCATACGTCATAATATGCGACTTAACTATTCATTGCCATTTGAGATTTGAATATCTTTTACGCTTCTATGTATTCGTAAATTGGTTTCAAAATGTAAAATTCCCAAGCAACTTTCGATCCGCCTATTTTCTCGTCTTTAAATTCAACCAGAATTTCAAAAAATCTTTTCTTACAAAGAACTTAGAAGCCTTTATAATTCTAGAGACCGACGAATCAGTCTGTGAATGATTGGCAATTGGTTTTTATATATTTCTAGTGTATCACTAATTTCACAGTGCAACTACTGGATTTCAAAAACGTTAACACGCCGTGTTGGTTCATATAAACAAGAAACTACAATACGTACAAATACGTAATATGATACAAACCTAGTAAAAAAATAAGTATACATACATGCAAACATGATTTCTTAAAATGGTTGTTAATTCCCGTGTATGTTATATTTAACAACCATTTCTACAATAAATAATTAATATGCAGAAAGTGCTTCGCTACGATAAGTACATACATAAGGATTCAAAGTCGTTGATAAGTAAGCACAGCACAATATTACATCAAAGAACATCACATGTAGTTATTAATAGCAAATAGGAAATGCCCAACCTTGCTTCTGAACAGCTGCATTCAATACGTATGAATACAAGCAAGAGACTGAAGATAATTTTACAATGTCATGAAAGTAGGTCGCTTCGTGGGATGCCCTCTTCAATCACTGATGTTTATGTTACTTATTAAGTATCTCTATGTTGCTTAAAGTCTTGCCAGAATAAATCTCGGGTTACGTAAAACCCGAACGTAAGGAAACATGAAAATATAAAGACGTCTTATTAGACGCTTGCAGAACTGTCAAAGCATAATAAATATCGTGTTTACTCCGTGAAACTTATAATTTGTTAAATGGTGTCTTCTTTATCTTTATTTGTTCATGTACGTTTAAAGCTAATATGTGTAGTGACAATATAACAACTTATGCAAGTAATAAACAAATTTCCATATACAGAAAACATAATTTTTTAGAAGAAACTTACGAATAAATTAAATTTGGTGAAAGAATATGATTTTTTTTAATTTCCATATCTACTTATAAAACAATGATGGTAAAATATTTCATCACCTCTACAGAATATCCATAAAGTGAAGAAAAATTAAAAAGTAGAAAAATTAAGTGGTTTCCACTTACTAATTTAAAGTTTACTAATTTTGAAATAACATATTTTTGTGATTATACTATGTATTTGAAATGCAGATAACGTTTTCCACCCTAACGGTTTTACTAAAAAAATGTCTTAAAGCTACTTGTAACAAAACTCTATATATATATATATATATATATATATATATATATATATATATATATATATATATAATCAAACATGTAAAAATTTTATAAATTTTTGTGACACATATTACGTTGTGTGACATAACTTATAAAATTATGGTAATTAATTAAATTTACGAAAAATATGTCTAACACTTTATTTCACATTATAAGTCTGTTATATATTTTAAGTACTAATATTTATAAATTTTTGTATCTACCTGTTGTAGTCGCCTCTAAGCAAAGTTTTCTTTTTGCATAGTAATGATTCGGAAATCTTCAAAATTTTTTTGATGTATTCGCTAATTTAATTTCTTATTTTTCCTGAGAAATTAAGTTTTTAGCGTTATGCTTTTTTACTATGAATATATTATCTGTTACTACGATCGTAATAACTGATAACTTAATGCTGATAACTTAATCTCCGGACCTTATTAATTTCATAATTTCTCAGTAAATATCTAAATACCAGAAAATCAAAAATATATGGTTTTTGCGTTAACCAACGATGCTTAGACATATGCTAAAATATAGTTAATAACTTTAACAGAAACAGGAAGATTGAAAATATTTCTGTGTTAAAACGTAATAAATTGGACGTTTTTTTATTTATATTTGTACTGTAATTACGAAAATGTTATTATTTTTTCCATTAATTTGTTTAATTTTTGATGTATTTTTATTTTTTAATAAAATTAAATATACCATAAAACCTATTGCTATATATATCTGTGTTATATTAGTTTTGTCCTTATTTAAAAAAAATCATTTTGTTTAATTTTTTTATTGTTGCTCTTATGCAACGCTATTCTCTAAACATGGTAAAAATCAACGATTCTTCGGTTCTATATAGGTAGATATGAAATTCACGAAAATAAACTTTTAAGCAAAAGGAAGCAGTTTGTTTGTAAATAAGTAGTGTAAATAGAATCATAGTTAAGTTTTCAACTTGGTCTTCCGACAGCAATTTGCAAATCAAACTGGGAACTATCTCGAAACGTAGTTGCGGTTAATGTTGAACAAATTGTTAACAAAGTTGTAGTTCGGCAAACTGATCAAACTGAAAATAGATTCAGTGGGAGCTACCGAGGCTGCGATAATTACGGCTTAAACTTATAGCACAGTTACGTTTAGTGCTACTGCCGGTTATTAATATACAAATTCGTTATATAAAATATGAAAATTTTGCGGTATTATATGCAATCTTTAAGTTAAAAGTATAACGTTTGAAAAATTAGGCAAATTCACAGTACATGTATCAAAACTTTTAGTTTAATATATAGTATTATATATCACTGGTAGACAGTAAAAATAAAGCACTAATTATAGAGACGGAAATAGATAAACATTGTGCTAATGTACTGTGACATTGTACAATATTTAGTATAAATAACTATTTTTAAATATTATGAGGCTACGAAGCGAAAGGAAATTAGGTAACAAAATTTGCAGTAAAAGAAACCTGCCGAGAACAGGATGTAGGTAGGCGTGAAAATTAAGTACATAATACTACAATATGTTAAACTATATAGTAAATGTGCATACTAACGAATGCGTAGAAGAAATGATGAAACAAAAGAATGTTCAAGATGAAGTTGAAAAAATATTGAACGAGGAAAAATCTTCCATTCTCTTATTTACTTACTCATTCAATTTAGTTTCAACACTTCATAATGTTTTATCGCAGAACAAAGAAAGTCAATGCTCGCTTAAGCGAGTTTCTGCTTTGTTGGCACACAAAAATGGAAAACACATATAGTGACACTGAAACTTTTTAGAATATCAGAAATAGAATCTTATTTATTTTATTTTTTTTGTTGACTTTATGACTTTAGCCCTGGTCCTAAGACCAGTCATTGAAACTAATTTTTTGTCAAATTAAATTCATCTTGATACGATACATACAATTTTCAAATGGCTACTAATTTGTAAACACAAATTAAAAATTCAAACAAGATCGCTGGATTATTAAAAGGTCGATTTTCCAAATTAAATGATTTTTTGTTTACCATTATTAGTTCTAAAAAATTTCAATGCTTTCTTCTATTTTAAAGAGTCTCAAAAAGGAATGAATGTAGACAGAAGGATAAAATACTATTTACTTTTAAATAAGTTTTCATTGAACTTTCAAAATGCACAATTTTTCAGATCCTCAAGGATATATAATTTATTTATTCGTAATACTCATGATTGTGGTTACCACAAATCTTATCTTTTCAGAAACTTGCTTTCACATACGACCAAAATTTTATTTAATTTCGACCTACCTCTATGGTAAAATTAATGCAACGTGCTATATTATAATATTACTTCAACAGAATATAAATTTGAAACCGACTTTTAATTGGTGAAGGCTTAATCATTCATTTAAACGTTTTATTTTATTTAACAAGTTAGTTTTTAAATCTTATAGAGACAAACCAAAAATACTGAAAATAGTCTCCCGATATATTAATGACTTTACTTGAGGACGTTACTTTGAATGAAGTAAAGCAGATAAACTACTCCACAGTTGTAGAAAATGCAGAGCCTGCTCGCTACTCTCGACTTTCAAATGGTAATTTGTGCATGAAACTGGTGTATTTGGATACAGTCGAATAAAACACCACATTTGCTAATATACGCACATATAACCAGATACTTCCACTCGAGTAAAGGAATTATATTAATCCTTATTTTTATTTCAACTCAAAGCCCTATGTAAATGGAAAAAAAATATTTGTATATTCCTCCTCAATATTTGATTTCACTAATTTTCCCCACTTAATGTAGCAATTTTGTAGGAGCAGAAATAAGGAAAGGGAGAAAGAAGTGGCAGTGAGAGACACCTTAAGAAAATTTGCTCAATTCTCTTGTGTTTTCGTACAATTATTCTATTTTTACAGTCTGAGTTTTTATGAAGTTATACAATATTTATATATTAGGAGTTTTTATTTTTAGTATACATTTTTTAATATGTAGTTTTCATATCAGAGATGGTATTTTTTTTAATTTCTTCCTTTTTTGAAACTAACACAAAGTACGTGAAAAGTTATGGAGTACAATATTGAGAAAAAGGAAAGTTGAAAGGTTGGAAAATACGTATTAGCTTCAATTAAAATTGAAAACGTCTTTAAAAAGATGTATATCTTTGCGTGTCCTTTCCATTCCATCAAGCGTGTTTAGCGTGCCGAATTAAAAGACGTTGAAAAGGTAAGAAAATAAAAATTAATCGTTTAAAATCACAATATCTCTTGTTAAGCAAAACGTTTTTTTTCCTTTTGAAGTGCATGTTTTGCAAAAGAAAATAATAATATTAAACTTGGCTCGGTAACGGATGTACAGCCGCGAGGCAAATGAAAGTTACATGTGTTTGCGAATTTTAACTTTGCTGTAGGTAAAAATTATTGGAAAAAAGGTATAAATAATTATTATGAATGCTTTGTACATAGATAAATAATAGAAAAAAAAACGCGCGCCACTCAGCAAAAATGACATAGGTATTGATCTAAATATCAATATACGGCCAAATGAACAAAAACCAAATCGAGAATGACAACACTAGTTCATGTGCGCCATCATTTAATTGCAATTAAATGAAACTACTTCGTCGGTAACATGACTGACTGTATGGGGCCGTAGATGTAATGTTGTCGTGGCGTTATCTTATTTTATTATTTTTTAACTAAATTAAAAAACAATGGTTTCCAATTTGGATGCATGGGTATTGATGTGACAATACTTAAATAGCTTGGAATTTATGTAAAGTAACAAAAAAGTTACTTTTATATAACAAAAGGCGACTACAACAGGTAGATACAACGATACTATACTATAGAGATATGTCAGGAATGGTTCAGAATTAAAGTGGATACATTGTCTTAACTTCATTCTGTGCCAATCAGTTTTAATTTATTGCCTGTATCGGAAAGCTGCGTACTTATAGTTTTCGGTATTAGTAGGACGATTATACAAAAACCGATTTAAACTTCATCAGTGATGAAAAGGTTAAGATTTAAAGAAATTATATTTGTCTTAAAGAAATTATAATGTTATAATACTCTCCATCTACATGCAGATACTTATCTATGGCACGTTTTCGATAATCGTTTACCCTGTTTTCGTATTTTATATTATTTTAGTTTAAAATATTTGTTTATTGTTTTAATACAAAATTAGAAATGTGCAAGATATGTGTATGGAAAAGTCACATACTAATTATATCAGACCACATAATAAAACGCGAATTTTCAACACCTTTTTCACAATAAAATTCAAAGGTTATGCTGAATATTATTCAATTATCTTCAATTACATTATACTTTCCTGTTTTATATACCTTTATAAAAAATCTTTTCTAATTGATCTTCCCTACCTTAAACATTAATGACACATTTGACACAATAAATATAAATTGGTTTTAGAGAGAGACATGGTCTATGTGGAGTTATTTTCAAATATTTCAAACTAGCTGTGCCTAAGACTTTGCGTAAAATTTGGAATGAGGAAAATTATTAAAATTTTCTCTCTTTTTTATATATTGCTCTTGGATATAACCTATTACCATACCAAATTTCATCAAAATCCTTCCAGGGAATTTTGCGTGATTGACGCACAAATTAAGAGACAGACTGACAAAAATTGGAAAAAAATATTCTACCTTCTATTATCATTCTATACGCTGAATCAATTACTGTTTTTAAAATATATTCCATGTACAGAATTCACTCTGTTACAATTTTATTATATGTATAGATAATTATTATTTGGAAGGTTAACTATTTAAAAAATATGTTGATTCTGTTTTCTAACGAAAAGCAATGGGTTCCAAAGTTTGTATATTTTGTATATTTAGGCTCTTCGGATGCGTGCGCACACACATCCGCAAACAAATTTTCCACTGATAAAATACTGTTCTTCTCTTCGAAATCCTTTTTGCACTACTAAACATAATTGATTTTACCAAAATGATTTTGACAAAATAATTTTAATAACCTGCAAAATAGTATATACTTTTTTCAATAATTAAAAACCCAACGTGTGTGTAAGCTCGCGTGTCTTTCGTGTATAGGTTTTGGTAGTATATGCGTTATGGTAAATGTATGCGTTGGCTACATTTAATCACTAAATGACTCAAACCTATGAACATTTTATACTTACATTTCCAGTTTTAAATTTATCGGTTAAGAAGTTTTTGAATTATTGATGTGACAGACAGATGGACAAATACTAGTTCTTTTTGCTTCTAAGGTTTCTTGTTTAGGCACCGTACTCATCAGTCTATTTTTAAAAGTTTAGGCAAAGAAAAATGAATATTTGAAAAAAATTATGAGTCACAACACGTCCTTACAAGGTCTCAATATTGAATTTCTTACAGTTACTGAACATACAGCTTTTTTCTCAATAAATAATAAAAAAATATGTATGAGAAACGGTTGTAAACCGAAGGTGACTTTTTTTTAAATTCTCAAACTCTAATTTTAACATATTTTTACTACACATTCCACCATTTTTTATTGTTATCAAGGAAAACGTACTCATGAGAATCAAAATGTCAAATGAAATGACACGCTGCTAATTTCGCCATACAGCACCGTTTCTAGTGGGACATTTTTCGGTTACTATGGGCCTGTCCGTACGAACTAATATAAGTCTATGAACGTAGGTAAAACTTGTTTGGCGATCTAAACCTTACCATATAAGGAGTAGAAACGCAGAGAGAGAGACAGAGAAAGAGAGAGTAAGTATTCTAAATGTTACTCCATAGATTGTATTAAATTCGTATGAGAAAATTTTACACTACATATTCTGAAAAATTAATAAAATGTCATTACAATTCGACGTAAACACCGAATAAAATCTTTTTAAATAGACAACTGTCAATTAAAAAAATCGCCGCGATGGAAAATGTCGGGATGTGTTGTTCCTGTCGTAAATTATATTTACGACAACTAGATGTGCACATTTTTTGCAGATTTATAAATAAATTAAGAATATATGTTGTTAGACTTGTAATGGAAAAAGTACACGCAAAATAAGTAATAACTCAATCGAAAAAATTTTGATAGTGTAATTTTGACACACATAATGTAAAAAACAGCTAATAGCGGTAATGAGGGTCCGTTTTGTTTGTTTTCGCGCAAAATTTTGACAATTTACTTTTGACACACATAACATACAAAACAGCTGATTGCCAGTACTGAGCGCCATTGTTGTTTCTTTTCGCGCATTCCTAGACTTATTGGCATATTTTATCGTGTTTATCTATTTCTCTCGATTGTTTACTAAGAATCTATTTTCCATCGTTCTTTCTATAGATTCGATACATTATGAAGTCAAAAAAAGTTGCATAAAAAACGTTGCAACCTTGAAAATTTTACTCATTACTCCAAAACAAGTTTCAAAAAACTTTATTGCAATAGAGTCACCCTCTCTCTCACTAGAACTATGTGATTATTAACATTTTGAAAATTTTGAATATCGATAATAAAAATAACAAGAAAAAATCGAATTTGTTAAAATGTGGAATCCTGACACTGATCTTAACATAAATCATGACATAAATAATAGGCGACAGATTAATGTAGACATAGAATGGTCAATATCTCTTCCACAAGGAATTTATTACACTAATTTAGATGGCCTTTATTATGCAAAGATTTATCCTTTGAACTAATCACAATGCATACTATAAATTGCCATAAACTAATCACAATACATACTATAAAGTAATGCAAAACTATTTTAGTTAAAATGATAATTTTCCTTTATATATCCACTTGAGCGTTTATGCTATTTATAAATATCCTTGCGCGTAACAGCGCTTGCACCATGTTAACAGAATAATGCCCAACTCTTAAAGTATTTACTTTATTATTAAGATTTGTCACGTATTACGAACACATATCAGTAAATACAACGTAGAGGTTATGAAGATAATAACTTTGCTTCAAATAATAGATAGTGTACATACAATCATTCCCTGCTTTCAAAGACAACATTTAAAAGAAAAAAACACAATCGCAAAAAAACTTTCATAAACTATAGGGGCAAAAATAACTATACGCTAAAGACGACTGTAGTGTCGTTCGATTTTATATCCCGTACAAGTCTGTCTCTATATTTTTATTTTTAAATTGACTTAAATAGTCAATTTAACGTTTGAGTAACACTAGTCGCCGAAAGTGTTAGCCGTCTCATATAAATGACAGGGTCTCTCAGGAGAATACAATGAAGAAGTTGAAAAACTTTGCAGAATATAATGCCATATTTAGGGTAAAATGAAAATGCCTTAGCAGACATATTGATGCCTTCATTTTATTGATTTTTTCCAGCTGCATGCTTCAAACCATTTATTAGTCATTTATCATCTCTTTAAACAAATATAAACTCCCTTAGATATCCAAATGCAATACATTTTAAAGCACGACGGATTATATTTTGTTAACTAATTTAACAGTTGAGACTTTCATTTGAATTAATGAACAAATACGTTCCTCGTAATATATTATTTTCAAAAAAAATAAATATGCCGTCATATAATACTGATTTAATGCAAATGCTACAATTTTTTTATTGCACGTTCTAAACAATTATATTTTGAGTTTGAATGAATGACCAAATTACAATTTCACAACTTAAATATTTAAACTGTTTAATAAAAAATTGATCGCATATACACTTAAAAATTAGTTGGATCAGTGAATAAATTTTGGATAAAAAAGCCTGTAACAACGCGTTATCTCATTTCCATCTGCGCTTTAGATACATGTAACGATAATACGTCAAATGATATATCAAATACTGTTCCGTTAATATATTGTTAACTCCAAAATCCCGTAAGCCCTTAGTCTGTGTTAATACTCAAATTATAATGCGCGTACTTTTTGAATTCATATTTCCACTCGGTGGATTTTGGCAATATGAATAAATTATCCTTTTGGCAATAGAGATATGTGAAAATATTTGCAGATTATCAAATAAATTTGAAGATTTGTTAAATTACCGGATCAAATGAAAGCTATATTGAAGTGTTTATATATAAAAAAAAGTAAATATTTCTAAAAAATATTTTTAATGAGCAGTCACGAGGACTAAATTATTTCTTAAATTTACACTATAGTAGTAACGTCACTCAATGTACCCAGGTTTAAAATGTTACGCTGCTACCATTTATTAAAAATAGCCACAGAATGCAAACACTTTTTACAACTGTGATATATTTGACTGTCTACCGATTTGCTTTCTTAAAAATTGATATAAAAATTTCAATGAAACTTTCACTGAAATAATTTTCAGAATTCAGCTTAAAATCGAAGTCATGTTTTGCGTGTACTCTTCGTAATTTTTGTCTATTTTTCAATTTATATCTTTGTCTGTTTGTTTTAGCGTTACGCAAATAGTATTGAACCGATATTAATGAAACGGTCAATAAATATTATGAATGTATTTTTTTGGTCTTATTTTTTTTGATCTTGATATTTTTTATGGGGCTTTTACTCACCACATAAGAACCTGGGGCGCTGACCTAAAAACTGATGAATAGAAATTATAAATATTATTATAGCAATTTGGCCTACCATTAAAGTCAAAATATAAAATACTTTTACCTTATCAGGCATACATTTTTAGTAAAAATATTTTCAACTATAAACGTAAATAATTTTTATTTCGGTGCCATGACCGAATAAAAATAAAAAAGAATACCCATGTATTCTTGAGATGTAAATTATATCACTGGACAAAAATTCCACAAATAAATTAAATGTATGATCAACAAGTTTACGAGGATTCCGTAACATTGATACACACAGTATATTTGTAATCTTTCTATTAAAATATTTACAAATATTATTATTATTTTTCTTCATATAAATATATTACCTATTACGTCTTTGGCGGGCATGAAAATGTCATAAAATTTTCAAAAAGTGTGAGATTTAGGATAGTAGATAACCGTAAGTAAATTCTAATAAATTTATTATTAAAAAAAGTTCGACAGAGAAGACAATACTCCGTAAAAGAATGTTTCCCAAGGAACTGCAATGCCGTCTATTGATATAAAGATATTGTATGTATCAATTATAGTTTTCCGAAAAACAGCCAACTATAGACCAGGTAATTTTTGTACTTGTAACTACGCTAACCAAGCCACAGACAAAAGATAGTGATTAATAAACTAGTCGAACCTAACTTCGATGAAAACACATGTATTCCTAAACCATCAAATTATGCAAAAAATGAAGAAAAACTGAATGAATATTTTTTATTTATATATTATCGTTACTTAGAGATGTGCAAGAATTTTCGAATTCAAATTCCGTCAGCAAATAGTAGCAAATAACATTTTCTATACCACTTACTGCCCTCGATTGTATCAAATTGAATGCACTACTTCCAATATACTGTTCTATAATCCTAAAGACAGCTTTACAAGTTCATGACGACCTCAAACAGTAGTAATTTTACAAACTTTTGAAGTAGGTTTTTTTCATCTCAGTGTAATGTGAACCATCGCTCCCTTAGGTTTCTTGCTTGTAACCATGACACTAGGATGTCCTTTATGGCTACACCGCTAATTAATATAATATCCAAACCATTATAGCGTAACTAAGACATTCATTTTACATCGTTATGTAAAGCTCGCAATGCTGCGGGGTTTAAAAAAAATTCATGTTATGTTCTTTATATGACTTTTGTCTAGGCTTGAGCCAAAAAAAATTACGATATGGTTGGAATACAATATTTGCAGATAAAACATTTTTCCTTGCCGTAGTTTACAATTGATGTAATGAATTGAAACGTATCTGCACTCATAACCTTAGTGACGATATTTGAAGACGACATCATGTGGTGGTAATGACCGAAGATAAATCGATATTATGTAATTGATACGATGTAATAAAGGCATTCTAGCAAAATATACCACTGTAACCAATTTAACCTAATGAAAAAAGAGGGTATATTCTCATTTAAATACATAATGAAAACTGTATATATTCAGTTAATATTAATTTGAATTGAAGTTGCCTTCCATAATACAATTGTTAGTAGAATATTTATTTCAAAGATCACGTAAATATGCTATTCTTTGAAGAACAACGGAACAAGACTTAACGCTACAAGCTCGTATATGAATATTTGTAGAAATATTCTTTATAACTACAAGGCTCCAGAATATTCCGCCCAAACACTTAGTCCTTCAGTGCCTTCGGCGTTTAATTAACTAGTTATCCGAAGAACCACACGGTGCCTACAATTTCAACAACATACCTTGTAATTTATATTTATTTAAAAAAATTCGAGGAACAATTTTGAAATATTTGTGTTATGGCTGTTCTTTGAATACTGTTTCCGAAGAAAAGTTTAAAGAAAAATCAATTCATTTGTATACATAATTATATATGGAATATTGGAAGATACTTCGAAAACCAGTGGCCACCTAACTTAATTTTAGAGAAAATACACATTTCGGCATTACCTTATCTTTTCTACATTTCAAATTTAAAATTAATAAATTCTTCTCCTTTTTGCACATCAAATAGACAACCTATATATTTAATTAATAAATACCAAATGTCCTGCACTTTTAGGATTCCGTAGCCAAATAGCAAAAAGAGAATCTTCAAAATGTTTTGTCCGTCTGTGTTGAAACTTTACCTGTAGATATTTATTAAGTGAATATAAAGGAAATAAGGAATATTTTAATTTTTTTTAAGTTACTCTTCACATGTCGAACTTAGAAACGAACATTTTTTTCTCACGAAACGCACGGAACGAAGTGCCGCTGAGGGTGTTCTTTTTTTAAATTCAATAAAAAAATTCTAGTAATATTTTAAATACCTAAAATAGTAGCATTATATTTATGAATTATATCTTGATTCACGCATCATTGTAGTTAATAATACAGCTCGGCTTGTTTAATTTTGATTTTGATATAATTACTAACAAGATATGAGAGAATTATTACCCTGTGGCGGTATTGATAATCCATGAGATTAAGTTAATTTATATGGTCACATTGCAAACTTAACCAAAAATGAGTTCGTTAGTAAATAATTCACAAGATGTCCTTATAAATAGTTGAAACTAAAATTGGTCGATTCCAAAAAATATTGTAGAAATGACTGAGAAATGATGAGTTTACATTTAGTTTCAGTAAAATTCAAAATAGATGTAATTTTGCAATTACGTTAGTGAGATTTTATAGTTGCTTAGATGAAATTGTAATAAAATGAATACATTTATCGGTAATAAAAAATAAACAGATAGTGTGTACTTACCACACTATCTGTTTATTTTTTATATATGTATGTTATGTATGTTATGTATTTAACTAGTATAGTCTTTTTAATATTACATAGCTAGGTTATCTAGCTATGTAATATTAAAAATACTATACTAGTTAAATACAAAATGAGAAGAAACAGTGAAGTAGAAACCGAATTTCATTATCAATCAACGAATGTTTCAATATCTATTGATTCATATCTTCTTATTATTGCAATAACATCCATGCAAGAAATTAATTAAAGATCATTTTAACTATCAGCAATACTTCAGTCTTAGTTTCAAAAGATTTATCTCCAATATTATTTGTGGCGATAACCACCCTCCTTTCCTGCAGGTAAGCTTATTTTAGAGTGATTCATATTTTCTATAGATATAAACCTACTAAATTAATAATTTATTTGAATAATTAATAACTATTTAATGATTTATGCCTTCAATTAATTAATTAAATCTTAATTCTAAAGTTGTTAGGTTCCATTAAATACTTACTTCCATGAAACTTATTTTTGGTGATATCGTATCGTATATAATCATCTAAAACTGACTTGAAAAAAAAAATTTTTTTTTATTTGAAAACTAATTTTGGGATTAGGCGCTACAATGACGCGGAATTTAAAATTTTTAATTATTATGAACTCTGTAAATATGTAGAAGACAATGGAAAAGACAGACTCAAGGAGAGACGATCAATTCCTTTTTACCGAAATCGGTAGAAAATACTAAAAAACTTAAGATTACAGTTTTGTTTAAAAAATATTAACAACGAAGCACTAAACAAAGCTAACTAATAGAAGAATACATTACAAGCAAAAAAAGTGAAACTCAAAAATACAAAAACAATAAAAAATTATTGTTTAACGAACTGAAGGGCTTTTCATTACTGAAGAATAAACTAAATATAATCATTTTTAGTTAATATGATACTTTTATCAAAGGTCGTATAAAACTTGTTTTAAAGATATCTTATTGAATTTTATCAAATTATTTAAAATATGATTTTCACTATAGCAAGTAAAATTTTCAATAACATGCCACCTATGCATGCATTGCATAACTGTTAAAATATAATTAGGGCCCAAAGCGGGCACTCTGCTTAACACGAACACTTCCCTTAAAATTGTCGTCAGAAAATGTACCGTGGCATCAAGGCCTGTGGACATCCCCTTACTCTGCCCGAACTACAATATTCATCCAATGCGATTGAGCGCCTGTGTGAAAAAAAATCGACGTTTTTTGCAACAAAATAAAAGAATATGCACCAATAAAATAATGATATCTTAACATTGACACAAAATATTATATGAATAATTATTTTGTATCAATATTAAGATATGATTATTTTATTGTATCTATTTTAGTGTATTTTAGTATTATTTAATTTTATATTACACATTTAAAGGTTAGGTTTTATGAGAACACGCAAGTGACCCAAAGGGCGAAGCGGGTAATAACGAGCATTTACCCGTTATACCCTCTAGGGCTTACACCTATTGTTTGTTATATGAGCATTCTAAAATACAAATATCGATCTTATTTGACTTTTCTAAATTGTAAATAAAAAATACAAGGTTTTTATTTGTATATACAAATTAATAAATAGATTGTATTTTCCATAACTTGTACAGCATAAAGATCGTAAAAATTTGGGTATATGTAAAGCCATCACAAACAATATATATTGAAAGTCCAATTAACCGATAATGACTTTATCTTTTCAGATGATGAACAAATATAAAAGAAAAACGCCGCAAACCTATGAGATGAAAGTGTCATGCAGAAATCATAACGAGTTAAACAGACCATTGAAAACCACGGCAATCAAATCAAACACCTTGGTGGTAACTTTACCGTGACACCTTATATCGGAATCTTACAACGAAAAACTTGGACGCTGTGGTTTGCTCTAGAACAAGAATTACAACTATGGCAATATTTACTTCAAAGGGATGATAGGTTTTATGGATTTACGGGAGAATTTTTTTTCAGATTCGTCTTCTCGTATTCCAAAAGAACCATATCCTCCACTCAGACAAGAATGATGCTATCAGAATAGTATAAGGGATTTTTCGAGAAACTTTCTAACTTAACCGGAAAAAGATGAGCCAACATACATTGACCTATCTAGATATACAATAAACCTCAAATTTTACAGATTTGTTGAACTAAATCGAAAAGCATGGCGTCGATTCTACTTGTCCATATAATATTAACGAAATGACAATCCAAAGGTGTTTGAGCAAACCGTCACAAGTAATTTTTTTAAAATTTGTTTTTTATTAGTAATAAAGTATTTTTATTTTTTTATTTCATGGTTCTTTGATAACTTTTATTTATCTTCCTGATAATATCAAGAAAAATTAAAGCGTGCTCGCTGTGCTTTAAGCACACTCGTTTTGTTCCCAAATCGGTACCCAATTTAGATTATTCCTTGGGCAGGGCGAGCATTCGTAAGGGATTCGTAATTTGCTTCATATTTTGCGTGTACTATTAGACTACAATAAATTCAGCTAACAATAGCAAAACAAGTTGTTAAAAGATCATAATTCTTGCCATATTTTTCTCATTTTGTCTTAAGGCACCCACAGGAGGCATCCTACCTCTTCGTCAATATTACAAGATTCGAGAATACTAATTATGAAAAAACCTCAACCAAATGCGTAACCAAATATTTCATGATTATTTAATAATCATCAGCATCAAACATTTACAAATAAATAATTTCCTATGATTCATTAATTTACTTTTATTATCATAAACAAAACTTATTTTATATAAACTGCCAGCCACTATGCCTGCTTCGGTCAGTAACTCTTTATATGAAATCAATATTATTTCGTAAAATGAATGGTTTCACTTTATTATAACTGTATATTATAAATCATTGTGTATATAGAAAATATGTAATTATATTAATTTATAAATATACTCTTTATAACTGCTATATGTGCGGATGTGCGTGATTGTGTGTGTAGCTAAAGCTTGATTTATCTAATTACGAATCCTAAATTAACGAAAAATATGTAGAGATCTCTTTTAAATTTTTTTCTGTTTTTATCTCACGCTCTCTCGTACAGATTAGCTTATTGTTAAAAAACTATAAATCTCTTTGCAAACGATTTTATTTTCATCAAACTTTATGGGTAAAATTACTATTGGTAACATGACTAGTTATTATTATTATTTTTCATTAAAATAAATATTACAACATGAAAAGCAAGTGAGGAAAAATTTATAAATAAAAAGTGATAAGTTTTATTAGTTTCATCGTTCTAATTAATTTATAAATTAACCCAGAAACATGTCTATGCCATGTATGACTGGATACAAAAGACACCCTTATCCCATTTAATTAATTTCTGTAAATTAAAAATTCACACGAACTTACGTTAAACAAAAATACAAGGTAATTCCGAAAATTAAAGTATTAATTAAACACGTGACCATGAGACCCCTGTCTGTTAAATTACTTAGATACTGTTGTTTTGAAGAACTAACGGTCTGTCACTGCAAGAGAAATGGGACTGCCCTCGCAATATAATATTTACAGGTTGCGGGTACCACGGGTGGGTATTTAATTCCCGGCTAAAATTTATAGAGGAGTCCCAAACCACCAGTGCGCCACCCTTCACAATTCAAAAGTAATGAAGAGAGGCTACACTATATCTAGAAACGAATACAAATCTACGAGAAATAAACTGAGGTCCATGTATAAATGAGAACTCTCCAATAACTTTTACAGCCTAAGTTATTTTCTAAATAGGGAAAATGAGAAAATGTCATGATAATCTCAATTTATTGAAATACATAGTATAATGTTAATAATTTTCTCACAAAGTGCGTGAACAACTTAAAACTGTCACTTAGTTACGGCATTATGGCTTTGAATGCCGGGATATTTCGAGCGACGCTCCGCTTCGATAAGTTTTTAGTCTCTCTTAGCAAAAATAGTGACGTAATAGACGCGAAATTATCAGGGTTTATTCTTTGGACTTTTCTAAAATCATATTGCCATTGATAAATGTCTCAATTATTAACATGAAATTTTTAACGACTCAAGCTAGCAAGAATCCAAAACGTTCGTGAATTTTTTTTTCATTTCCACTTCTTAGGACCTTTTTCTATAAATATTATGGTATAATCATTTTTGTTATACCTATGTAAACTCTATGTGAAAGGCTGTTTACTTAAAAGTAAACAACCTCGTAACCTCTAAATCGAAAAGTACGACGGTAATACAGAGCCCACTCTCCAAGTTCAGGCAGTAGCAATCACGTTTCGAGTCTTTTAGGTTTAATTAAATAGTCACTTTAGCCAACTTTATAACCTATTTTACTTAGCGAAGACTACTTTTCTAAACTAAAATTATTATTCCAAATAAAGGAGAACCTAGAATTACAGTCATATTTATTATTCACTGTAAACATTTTATACTAACATTGGTAGAAATTACATTACTTAAATTGGTATCCAATAAAATGGATAGTATAATTTATAGGAACATAAATTAAAGTCAAAGTTTACACGCCAATGACCCCTTTTCGTATTATAAGATTTTATTTCCGCCATTAAACATAACTTCTGAGGCTGATCAAGTCATGTGATAGAAGAAAGATCACAATAGCTAAAATTTTCTTTAATTTTACCTCTTTGGTCAATTTTATTTTTATTTTTAATATAAATGTAAATTTTAATCAAAAGTGACTTGTAAACCGGATTTTCATATCATTCAATAACATAGTTATTATCTGGTTCTTAAACATACAAATGATTATTCTGCATCCAAGACAATAATTTAAATCTTGATAGCTCTGTCGGTATTTGCTTTCGTCAAATTAGATTTAAAAGCTAATTAAATTATGCGTATTAAATATAGAACTAAAATTGTTTTCAAAATGATTGTATATACTAAATTTGTATGTAAGTATTATTCCTAAATAGCTATTAATCATTTTTTAAATACTATAAATATCTGTAGAAATATATCCTAGCCCCATCAAGACGACTTGCTGCTAACAACTTAAAGACTCGAAATTGTTTTAAAAATAATATATTATAAGGTGGTTTCTACAACATGAACATATTTTTTTCCATCATATAGGCATTAGCTATATGATGAATATTGCGGAGAAATATTTCTAAATTTATTTATACATATTTTCCCATCTTATCAATATACTTAAAACTTAACTACATCTTTATATATTGGGCTGCTTAGTAATGAAAAGCACTGAATATACGTAAAACGTAATTTTCTATTTACTAATTTCAAACTCCAACGTTAACTCGAATGAAATGTCAAGCTAGTTTTTAACTTGGCTTCTTTTTGCAAGCTTCAAGACGAGAACTGAATGTGTTGAACTTAAAGTGAAGTGATGATGAAAGTACAAAAACTTCTAATTAGAGACGTGCGGGAATGCTGAAAGAGCTTTGCATGTATTAAGGTATTTAAGGGTATGAATTCGTGGGGTGAAACTTTAGAAATTTTATATTATTGACTCCTATTAACACGTGTAAAAAGATGTTAAGAAATCGTATCGAATAAGGAAAAAAATAGAATGGCTCACCTTTTCAAAAATATTGACAGAAAAAAATGAACTTGTATTAATTTAGTCGCATTTTGAATTTATTGCAAATGAAAGGCACATTAAATATTTAAATATTTATATATATATATATATATATATATATATATATATATATATATACGTGTGTGTGTGTGTATATATATATTTATATATATAAATATCCAGGTATTATAATAAAACTTATAGACACAAATTTAATTTGCTTTTTATATTTCCATAATATCGATAAGTAAATTAGAACCACATGTGAGCTCAAACATCTCGAAAGGAAACTTTTTTCAAAGCGTCTTTGCACGTGATTAAACTGGCATTACGACATGGCCGAGTGTCCCAACTTGGCTTAAGTGATCGGGTGTCCTCATGGATTTCTGTGTCTTACGCCTATTTTTTGTTATGTAAGCATTCTAAAATACTCAAAACTAAGCAAAATATATGTCACTTATGCGACTTGACACTAGACTCGTCAGAGTATGAATGTTCCTTAATAGCCACGATGTTACAAAGCATGTGGAAATTGCATATACTGCAAATTCCAAAAACCAAGTAAACCTAAAACATTTTTGTGTATAATTTAACATTATCTTTCCAGTCAATTATATTCAAAATAGCTCTATCTCGGAGATATTAATTTTTGGGAACCTGATGAAATTGTAAAACATGGCACATAGCAAGTTATATGTGAAAAAATGATTATCTTTTAAGCGATATTCATATAATGCTCTTATGATAAAAAAGAAAACTCTGACGTATAATTATAGTCGTATTAAACAATTATAAGATTTATGCATACCAATAGATGGACTATTTAGAAAACTTACTTTGTTAGATTCAATAATCAAATATCTGAGCTACTGTAAAACCAATTTTATAAGGACGGTAGATATATTTAATATACCGTCAACATATTTTGCATATAATTAGGTATATGGAGTTTTCGGTGCCCAATGAGACACACAATTAAAATGAATATCATGCTTTTATTCTAAATGGCTGCACTTGACATATAAAACTACAGGTATGAAATTGTAGACTATTTTTGCAACGTAACAAAATCCGAACATGCCACAAATGTCTGTATAAATTATTTTATTTTCTGTTGCTTACTTGCTGAAGTTCTCACAAGAGGAAGTCTCTGGGGGGTGTTAAATTCGAGCTTAAGGAATAACAAAAACGCAAGTATCTATAATTAGAGAGGCGAGTGAACAAAAAAGGCAATGAATATATTAAACCATGTATACTCTATGAAGTATAATATGCATTTACGGGTGCAGTTTCTTATGGTTTAATTTATTGAAATATTATACAGCAGCTGCCCATGATAAAAAATATGAAAAAATACACAAGATATAAACTATGGCCACACGGGAAAATCCATTTTCCATAATAATTTGAAATAATGAAAAAAAGATTTTCATTTAATTTAATATAAACTGTTATTTAATGTGCATTTGTAATTATTTATATAATTACAATAGAAAAAACATATTTATGCATCTATGCTATTTAAAATCTAATCAATCCCGATGATTAGTGCTGGAGACTGAACCAGTAAAATTATAAAAAACTTAAGGAACCTTCCTATTACCTTTATATTTTCACTCATATACATCAAAAGCAAAAAGGTTGAGGAAGGTACTTATCATCATTCAATCATTTTCTCGCAAAAAGAGTCAGTTTGTCCCAACTCTTCAACTAAGGAGGTAAATTGAAATAATGACTTGAGTGAATTGAAGTAATTTATATTTTGCAATAAAAAAATTAAAAAGAGATTAATGACAATTTTTATG
The DNA here is from genome assembly GCA_039881145.1 of Druceiella hillmani. Taxonomy (NCBI): domain Eukaryota; kingdom Metazoa; phylum Arthropoda; class Insecta; order Lepidoptera; family Hepialidae; genus Druceiella; species Druceiella hillmani. The sequence goes on along the minus strand of JAYKKI010000018.1, from coordinate 622,906 downwards.
GGTACATTCTGAAATTAAGATAATTGAGCATAAGCTTTATTATTCTCGAGACATTTTGTACTCAGTAGTCACACTACGAGAATACATAATTCCTTATTGTATTTCCAAATTTCCAACAACAAGGGGTTTTAGACATTTGTGATATCTTTATTATCAAATTTTTGGAATAATACGAACTGTTTCTTTAGTACATTAGTATGTTTTTTTGAAAAGTAAGGCCTCATTGTTTTTTTTAAACTAGTAACACGTGAAATATTCCCAGCTTGAGGCAACTTTAAGGATAAAACCAGATATAATTGCATAATTTAATGATGACAAACCTCTCTAGTTATTTCCTAGGAAAATTTTCTTTTGTATGTAGCATAGTTAAGAGACTTTTTGTTTGTTCGTATTCCAACATAGTTACGTCCTACGTCTCCATGAGGTTTCATCAAAAAACCCGGTTTTTGACCATATTCCAGAGCTAACCCCATATCAGACTAATAAACTCCACCTTTCTGGTAACGCGATCTACCTCGATTCCTGCAACACCGAGCACTCCATTCCAGTTGGCTCTCTTTGATGTCTCCATCTCTTTTTCTCAGCTGTACTCAATTCAGTTTCGCTTCTTTTGCAAGACCTAGTAATGTATCAAACTTTCTTGGCAATGATTCATGGCTCATCATTAGTAATTACCGCGATTTACCTGATATCGAGAATTCTATCAAAAGTTAGCAAAAGCATAATTTAAAATTTAGTAACATAGCATGTTTTCTCCTACTAGTGAAAAGATAGCTTGATTTGGAAATCCCACCGATACTAAATTTACATTATTTTTTTATTTCTTAGCAACTTTATAAAGATAAGTGGAAAGAATTGTCACCTACCAATGCATCTCAATAACGTTTATAACCTAACAAAAGTTCCTCAGCTGCGAGTTCATAAGTGTTGAAGCTAGCCATGCACTATCCGTCTTTTTAATATATATTTTTGGCATCCTAACATCACCATAAAACAAGCATTACAACATTACAAAGAAGGTAAGTAGAAAGCTGTTTAAATCCTATGTACAAACAAACCTTATTCTTTGTTGTGAGCCACATAAATAATAATTACTTTAACCCTTTTTAATAATATAAATTTTGACATCTACTTCGGAACTAAGTAGGTTATTTCTTTGGTATTAGTTGACTGGAAGAGATTCTCCTTGCAGCAATAAATCAGTAATATATACAAATGTTACATTAAAGACTTATAACTAAAGAAAATAAATAACCTCGGTACACGATACAAATGCTATTAAAATTGAAAACTAAATCCTGAATAAGTGGGCTGATAAATTATTTATAATCTAAATCTCAAATTAAGCGTATTTTTAAAGATAAGTGGAGTAAAGGTACACCTAAAACTTGCTTTTATTATTTTTTAATTGAATCCGTCTCTATTATTTGGAGCCCACACCAAGCCAAGCACAGCTTGATGACCAATCGTGTGCAAAATAAGTTCCTCCTATATCCGTATATGGGACAGTATGGTTACTTCCCCTTTCTGTTTTCTACCAATTTCCTCTTGGGTTTGCTAGGTTTCCATTCCTTGCAACTCAGAAGAGACGTTGCGCTTATAAATTGTATCTTCCAGATATTAAAAGAAAAAAGTATATGCCCTGTATTTTTGAGGAAACTTTTATTCTTCGTACCAGACAATTTTCCGTATTCATGCAATAATCGCCTGTTGAAGTTATACTTCTTTAGGCGCGTTATGAAAAAATTATGATAGTGAAATTTTAAGATTCGTCACACAAAAGTTACAGTATGAAGTTGCAGCGGTTGCAGTCTCGAAACAAAAGCTATTGGCACCATCGTCGCCTCTGTTCATTGTTTTCATATTCATAGTATTTATCCACATGTTTCTAGTGTCCACATTCACACACGTGTTTTAGTTTCATGTAAGTGCGATTTATATATGTGCTGATAAATTACATTCAGTAGTGATTTAAATTCAATATTTTGATTAATATATTTACTATTCGTAAATATTAGTGAAAAAATTGTGTTTAGAGACTTTTTCAAATGCTCCAATATAATTTAGGTTATCTATCCGTATGTATTATTTAATGATGCCAAAGAAGGATAACTTCTCACGCGCGTACATAAGTACACGCACCTTTCTTTTTTTCTATAACACCCTCTAAAAATTATATCGGAACTTTCTAGTTTCCCGCGGTATTCAACTGTTCAACCACATAATCGCGGTCGCACCAGAGTGATTTGTTTATGATAAATGAAAGAAATTTGTCAAAATGTGTCGTCGTTTTGTTTTATAGTCCTTGTATATTTGGTATTCATGTTTAATTTATACCTTATTTTATTTTAATTGTTAAACTGTTAATTACTTATCGCTATGAATAGATTACCTGTGTTGTATCGATAAATATATGTAAATAAATAAATAAGCAACAAATATCAACAACGTATTCCAACGAGTGTGGTGCATGTGCAGGAGTGGGAGTGAACTATGTTCTCACCATTGAGTGTAATAGATTTTGAAGAATATATGTGGTGTCTTAACTCACAACATATACTAAAGTTAATTAATTTTTCAAATTCTAATTTTATTTTACGATTTCGGTACTAATCTTAACAGCAGCTTGCAAACGTAGAGCTGATATTGCCTTACAATTTTTAGGGCATCTGCAACGTTTAATCAATTATATAGTCTATTTATTAGTAAATTTCGATCTATGAAAGAAATAACTGAAGATTATGTGAAAAATTATCTTCTAATCAAGATGGACTAAACTCCGGGAGTTAAAATTTATCTGAGCTAATTTAAATTTTAACCATTCTGAAAGATCTTTTTTTCCGAAAGATTTTTGCATGATTTTTTAATAATATTTGACAATAGAAATTCACTGACTGTTCATTACAGATTATTACAGAAATCCTTAATTAGAACGCTACAGAATAACAAACATTATTTATTTGGGAATAAATAAAAATAAAAAAAAATTTATTGTGTTCCACTTGTGTTAGTTCTTAATAGTTTTTACGTCCGCGAAGACGGCAGATGGAAAAAATTAAAGCACATTGAGTAAAATTACTTCAATAGTGAGGAATATTTACTTCATAGCTTAGTTAGATAAATATATCTAATAGTTATTTGTGGATGAAATCCATTTGCTTTATGAAATAATGATTTTACTTAAATTCTAACATTTTCAAACCGAAAAATTGAAAGTGAATTAATGAATACATTTTTGTATGAATAAATAACAACAGCACATCAAATTTAGGGTAATCAATTCCAATAGAGTTCTGTTGCAATTGTATCATGCAACTTGACTGTTTGAAATTATCTATGAACTAGTTTGATTGACAGATTACTATGGAATAAAGAGGTAAACTTTTTTAAATTGAAGTTACTTTTTTGCTATATTTTTTTTCGTAAGACAAGAAATAAAAAGATAATGATTTAATATTTATTATGCCTATATATCAACTGAATATTATATTGAATTACATATAGAAGAGTTCTTATAGTGACACAAAATTAGATTAATATTTGCGTGGTTGTCTAAATGAAACATGATAACTCACATTCTATGTGTCAGGCTACCATTAAATTATTAAACATATGTGCCAAAAATTATTCACAAAATATTTAGTCATATTTCTTTATTAATTAAAGACATTTTTGTTTGGTACATAAATACAATATCTAATAATGTTGGCACTAAATTTAAATTAAAAAAATCAAAGTATATTTTTTGTAGGTTTACAAGGCGCAGTATGTATAATTTTATTTTAATGAAAGAAGGAGACGACATAAATGCTTATAAACAAGGTTATGAATTCAAAAATGTGATAATTTATGAATACATCTTTAAGAGAACCGTAATAAGAAGATAAAGCAACATGTCGAATTTAAAACTACGTGATGTAGTATTATTTCTACTTTCTTTAAGTCCTTTACCGCGACCTAGGTTTCGCTGTATTACAGCATCTTCATTTCGGCTATTAGCAAATATTACAACATCTTCAGAAGGGGTATTAGCAAAGATCTTTGCTAATAACCCACCTGAAGATGTTGTAATACAACAAAACCTAAGTCGTGATAAAGAACTTAAAGAAAGTAGAAATAATACTACATCACGTAGTTTCGTTTAATTGTGAACAGAATAAACTACATTACGTTTCCTTGCTGCAGTAGAAATTTATTTTAATACATAAAATGCACATTTCAAAAAATTTGATCTTTATTGAAGAACAAATTAGGTGACTAAAAATAAACTACTTCCTAAATAATGTTGAATAGAAAACCACAATATGCATAATATTTGTTTAGCTAAACTAAAACATTAAAAAAACCGGAACCAATTATATATATATATATATATATATATATATATATATATATATATATATATATCCACTAGCTAAACACTTTTTAGCACACTTTTTGCTTACGTTAATAAGTCTGATATATGTTAAGGTAATCTTTTCATTTTTCAATTGTCTGCTCAATTTATTTTTCATCTCCTCGTAATAAAATTAATAACTTATAATTTAATGTAACAGCTTACACATCGATCACTCCTCTATTACCAATGAGCTTAGATTTAGTTTCAAAGGTTAATAATTATTGCAAAAATTTACAACTAGTGAAAACTTGATTTATGCAAAATGCGACTCCCAATTATAGGTGAAATCCGATACCTAATTATAAGAACATATATGTCAGAATCTTAGAAAACAATCCGTTCACATATTTGCAATCTGCAGCTTCATGCGATTTAATAGGAAAAATATGGTTTATACAAATAATTTTAACAGTAATTTCTATAACGTCATGTTAAAAATGAAAATATCATCAATTAGGAATCATCATGAAATATGCAACCTATATTGTCCTATTCTTTAATTGGTTTAAAAATTGTTTAATAATGAATATGTAAAGTTTGAAACCGACTTCAAAAAAGAGAAAGTACCCAATTTAACTATTTTTATGTATGTTACCTCAAATCTCTGACATTGGTAAACAAATTTGGACGAATATCTTTTTTTGAAAGAGTATATTTGCAATATGATCCCATGAAAATTTAGCAAGGGTCTGACCAAAGAAGGTTAAAATGTACCGCGGTAATCCCCAAAATTGAACAGCATGGATGCCGGGATCGAGCTATAAGTTCAACCAATTTAGATGGTTATTTTTTATTTAGAAGGGAATACATCCGATGCGTCTCCATAAAAATTTTGTTAAAATCAGATCATGGAAATTAAGTAAGCATCATAGATTTCTTCAACATTGAGCGGCACAAGTGCTCTGATAGAGATTCAGTCATTTACGTTTAACGATAATCTAATAAGATACGACTAAGGGCCACATAGATTCACTCTTTAGTAAAATTAGGGTGCAATGATGAAACCGGATGGCGGTGATAGGAACTCTTCCGTGATGAAGAGTAAACCTATAATCATTATACCGACCATCCAAAGACATCACCGCTTCTCCGACTATTACCGCAGGTGGCAAAATCGAGACACCATAATCGATGTGTGTCACAGGCGATCGAGATCATTATTATACAGAACTTGAAGTTTCGCTGTGAGATAAATAATATAGCGTTCAATATATTTAAGAATAGCGCACATTCCAAGCGGACGTATGCCACTCGACAATAATATATAGCACGTTTCAATGACACCGGGCCACTACCAGACTCCACAGTTAAATAATAATGAACAGCGGCCACGCTCTATCGATCGGCTCAAATTGAAGTTTTTAGTGAACAAAGTGTATTTGCGATTCTGAAACGTTGGGAAAGGTGTCCAAGAAAAGATTTTTTAAGCACAAAAAACTAAAATTATATAATTCTTCCTAATTATTTAAAGGTTGGCTACGATAAATATATTCTTAATGGAAATGTAGCTATGTCTTCTACTAATTGTGATGTAAAAATAATTATTGGTTGTTGTGTACAAAAGAGTATAAAAGAAACCATTGGTGTAACTCTTTTCCCCAAAATCTTCCTACATACTCAATCAATGTATTTTATGATTCAGTAGCGAAACAAGGAGCCCTTATCAATTCATTAGATCCATCCGTCCTTTTGTCCATCGTAAGCAACCTCCAAATTTCTACAGTCTTATTCCTATCTAATTTAGGGTAAATCAAAAAAAATGACTTGGATCTAATATTAATAAAAAGTGGCCATTTGTGTTTTGTGTGATGTTTGCAAAATATTATTGCAATCTATCAAGAGCAGCTGCTTCCGCATCGGTTTCAAGTTTCAAAATTTATAATGTAATTCATTACTGTATTGTGACAAAGACTAACTTAGGATTTTTAACTATAAATTTGACAGCGAATAAATTCGAAAAATAAACAAGATAATTTTTGGTGAATATAAATATGACTGATGTAATGATAAGGATTCAACTGTTTTCCTTGATGTTACAAATTAATTGTGTTATGACTAACTGAATCTAATTTATCATGCTATCATGCCATCGCCGTGGTGTATTGGGTTGATAGTGTTAACACATAGATTATGCCGTCACCGTGGTGTGTTGAGTTGATCACAAGGGCATACGAAGTTTGACCGACAGAAGCCGAGTTCGATTCACAGCAGCTCGTAGAGAGGGCTGGACTGATAATCTAGTGGGCTGCTTTCACTAGAAATTTATGTTTCTACTTGTAAGTATTCACGCTTTATTAATATATGAGACATGAACTGCGTTTCGTAAAAGGCAGACGTTTCTTTTGAAAGATTAATGGCATAACTTGAAATGGCTGTTTTTCGAGTTATAAAATAATAATTAATCATTATATTTATAAAACTTTGAAAAATATTTTATGATTTTTTATTACTTGTTATTTTTTTATATTTAAACTACTTGCGTCAAATTTTCATTAACTGAGAAATTGTATTTTTAGGTCGTAAGGTACAAGAAAATTATATTCGGTAAAGTAAGTATTAAGTAAATTAGTTTTACATTCATATAGCATTAGAATTTATAAACCATTCAAGTAGAGCCAAATTTAAATTTTCAAGATGTCAACTTTATAAAGACAGTTTAAAAAGGAAATTAAATTAAGCCGTACACTTGGATTTATATCCGAATTATTACATAGCCGAATAATTTAAATTGTAAAAGCAAAAGTAAGGTTGACTTGCATCGACTATTGCCAAATAAGCAATATACTAAAACTTATTAAATATCTACTAATATATAGGATAGTTGTCATGTCTGAATAATACATATTTCCTTAAGGACTAAGAACCATTTCTTAGGTGCCGCCAATTCAGCTATGTTTCAGTGACCAACTTATTTAATCCCTCCATTAATTATTCATAATGTTTACTATTCAACTAAACATTCAAAAGGCAACTCTACTTTCAACATAAAATCGAGGGTAATAGCTAGTTATTATACATGATAATAATTCGCTTACATTTCTTTTTTAACGAATTACATAACACTGAAATGGGTTTGAAGGAACTCGGGGTTTACAAGCAATCGCAGTAATTGGCGTTAAACCAATGCTCCCCGATTCCCTTCTTTTGTTTTGTTTATGTTATCATTAATTTAAATATGCAGCAACCGCCGTTCGTTTCATGCGAACTTTTACAAGTGGAAATACTATTGTGTTGTTCAAGTTCTGTGTAATAATGATACCGGGTTGCTATGATTTATATTTTAACTATATTTCCGAGAAATAGACAATACGACATAAAGTACAGAATAGAATATTTTGATGAGTGTACACGTGTACAGTCATCAAAATATGTATATATAAATTTATATATCAAAATGTTATTCGAACTGAAATACCAACCTGTTTCATATGTATTTGCTAAGATTGTTGTATTAAAGAACTCGTAATGTCATCGTAATCGATATGGTATTGTTCTCTTAATATTTAAATGTAGCGAATGCTCCGGAAATTGTCCAGTATCCGACACAGTCGCGTACCGTTTGTGTGCTGCCGCTGTTCGCAAATTAAATGAATTCAGGCTGCACAGCGGACACAGCGCAACAATGTAAATAGGTTTTACGTGCGTATGCGGATGTTACCTTTGTAATAGGCAAAATAAATACATTTTGAATAGGCATAGGAGAAGATTAAATATTATGATAACAAGCTTAACTAAAATACTAAGGTAAACCTGAAGGTCTCGAGTTTCAAATTTAAAAATTTAAAATGTCACGTTTAATACTTCTAAAAATTGGATATGAATGCTATTAAGTTATTCCGCAATATGAAGTTATTAGTTAAGTTGTTACACCTATCTATTGGTTAGATTAAGCATTACTTTTCTACATACTATTTAATAAAGTTATTTAGAGCTCTTTAACCTTACGTAACTTGGTCTGTTGGAGCGAGGCATTATTTCGACTTGTTGGTGATATTTCAAAATAAATATAGCAAAATGTTGGCAATTTTTCGTCAAGACCTTTAATAATTTGAAGTAAGATTTCTAAAAGCTTATATATATATATATATATATATATATATATATATATATATATATATATATATATATATATATATATATATGTATGTGTGTGTGTGTGTGTGTACGTATGAATATAAATAATATATTTTACACATTTTTTTAATTGATTTCATTTCCTTTTTCAAAATGTATATAAACTTCTAAACAATTATTGTCATTTCAAATTAATAAGTTCTTACTCCAAAATCTAAAGTACCAATATTCACTTAAAAATGACACTCCATGTTTTACTGAATAAATATGTATAAAATAATATAGAATAATATGTAATAAATCACTCATAACTATTAACCAATTGTAAGTAATACCTATAATCAAAGTATCACTTAATAAATTCAAGAAAAAATACTTGAATATAAATACCATTATAGTACTGTTGCAGGTATTATTACATAATTAAAAAAGAATGTAGCGTCTATACTCCGTGCACACTTTGTAACTATAGCACAATTAAAAAGAGCATGTAAACTAAAACAAGACACTAACTTTTAATCGCTTCATTTCAATGAGATATAAATAGCAATATCGTGACCTATGAATTTTTCTTCACGATCTTTGGCTTGAATGGTAGAGTTACAGAAGTTTGGTTTCAAAAATAATCTACTAAACTAAGTTTGTTTTCATTTATCTTTTGTGCTTGATAAGAAAGTCTCTATTATTCCCGCTCTACGATATCGCTGTACGATATTTGAGAATAACAGAAACTCAATGTCACGTTTTAAATTGAGAATGAGATTCAACGTATGCCAATTTGAAACAAAAATTAATAAGATATTTTAACGGATAGCTCATGATAACAGATTTTAAAATATGTTCATATTCCAACTGGAAACTCAAATACGAAGCTTCGAAGATTTTTGTGCATATAAAAAAAAATTAAATGGGACCAACAAGATATTTTTACGTTTTCTTTATCTATTTTTTACGATTCCGTATTAATACACTTATAATTTCCTCGTGTTTACAGTTTCTACAGTTTCAGACCAATGCTTATGAAAGTTTAGAAGCATACCTATGCTTCATGTACTTCATATGCTTACAAGTTGGCTTGTTAAGTTCTGGGTAATCACGTACACGTAGTTAACCATTTATATCAAAAACCTAAAATAACGGTATTCAGCAATTATTACATTACAAAATTATTTTGGCCAATTTGTATTAAAAAATTAAAGAGATACATTATGCCTGCAATGGGTAATTTAATATTTGTTACAGTTTCTGAATATTACATAAGTGCTTAATTATATATTGAACGGTCGTAGTACGACTTCTACTAATATTAAATTTTGAAAGTATTTTTGCAGTTTGTGGTCCTAGTTCTTTTTGTTTGAATTTATTTTATTTTAATATACAATTTTTTTAACAATTCACCACATCAAATATGAACGATTCCCTGAAAAAGATATGATACAGAATATGATAAATGATAAGTAATTTGATTCTAAAATTACAATATGCTAATAATTGGCATCAAGGACCGATTTAAATACTGACCATTTTACAAACATAAATAATCGCCCATTTCCCTGCTACTAAAATGTCGTGTTATGTATGTATCACTAAAACAGTCTTAAAAAGTAACATTTTAAAGAAGCTTTCTCCCTCATTCTCTTTAACTATTTCTAAGCATATGTGAGATTTATTTATTAAATTTAATAAAATTCCTCTAGGTCTGTGTTTTTTATTTAAATATCCAGGTAAGACTTTCAATATATTAAGTTATACTTCGCACTTGATACATAGTCTAGTGAGGAGTTATTTATATATCTTACTGTAACTTATATCAGTTAAAGTTCAGCACACGACTAAACTTTTGTAATTTTTATACAATTCCCACCATTCCATCCGGGTTGTCACAGGCCTCTCCTGGGACCCATAACATCCTCCCTCATAGAAACGACCTGATCTTCAAAAGTTCCCTAATAATGTCCTGTAGCTACAATCACAGCGCTTCCATCCAACAAAGATAAAACCGTCCCCTCTCAATAAGTCCACTGAAACTGATAACAGCAACGCATACCTTGGACAGGTCCTATAGGTTTTAGTCAGAGCCAACAGCTGCGTACAAGTTAAGCACAACACGTCTAATACTCTACGAAGCCCAAACCGATGGCTTATAGGCCAATATACCACAAAAATCAGTTTAAGAGTAGAGTTACCGGGTTGTTGCAGTACCTTCCATAAATACTTCATAACGGTTTACATTGCTAACTATATTAGAAATTAGGGTTTGCCATCCAGAACCTGTTGGATATGCAAGCATTTAAATATTGCCTGAAAATATGTTTCTTCAAATAATTCCATGCTACTGGAAGCAATAATTATTTCGACGACCATACCTTTGCTTTTACTTATCTAATACTTCTGAATCACTGCTTTCTTCAAGAGTCAATAATATATATATATATATATATATATATATATATATATATATATATATATATATATATATATATATATATATATATATATATTCAATTTGTAATTAAACTCAATCAAAGCAAATACATCAATTATGCGCTTTTATGCTCATTACTACTAGTACTACAAAACCTGCCGAACATTGGAATAGATATAAGATGGTTAGACCCAGCTCTTCCAAATTGATATTAATAATTCATTGTTCGCAATGTCTCATAGTAACAACACTTATATGGAATAACTGAACCAGTGACGTCAGGATAGTTCCATTTTGGTCAAAGGACTGTTTGGTAATGTAAACCTTTAATAATTTGAAATGAAAACGCAATTATTGGTCTGATGAAATAATGAAAGCTTTCAACATGAAACAATTGTAAACATGTAGGCATATAATTATATCTCAGGCATATAAGTATCTCAGGCATATAATTATATCTTAAAGGGTTACACTGGGCATACATGTGAGACGCCGATTTCTTTTCCTTTTTGGTCTTTTTCGGTTTTTTAAGTGAAGCGAAATTGTATCGTGCTAACATTTCATTTTCTTTAGAAACATTTTTAATTGATATTTTTTTTGTTTATTAAATTTCGTTGGTTTAATTTCTGTTCTGGAAAGAAGACATAGTTCGGAAGATAGAATGCGCGTGTGAAATATATATTTTGGATGTTATTTCATGTAAATATCCCGAAAAGCCCATAATTTATTTTAGCCCACGATTTACTTGAACCAACTTATATAAAACAGATATATGTTATTATAAAACAGAATTCTAGCTATTGGATAGTGCCTTGCATAGTTTAGTAAGTACAATGCTATTTTCTATCGTCTCTGGCCAAACCAATGTAAAATGACATAAAATATATATAACAATCCAACAGCAAATGCGAATAAGATAAATGATTTTTTTAAATATATTTTTTAATGATTGAATAAAAAGTAATCATGAAAATATTTTATATTTAGTTGGTCTAGAAACCCACTTTTAAATTGGCATATTGATTCACAATAAAAAATCCATAGAAAGTACAAAAAAAATGCAGCCCGAACTAATTGACTCCTACTAGAAATTTAACAATTTTTAAAACACATAATTTTTTTATATAAATAATAAAGAGCCATCTTCTAATATTTATTTAATGAATAGTTAGTTTATTGTACGCTGTTGTCCACGTAACTAGATTAAATGGCGTATTTACATACAATATACACGAACATTTAAAGAATATTTAAATACAACGTGAGATTTTTGTTAATGTATACATTAAATACGGAATGAAACGTACTATTTTTCCTCTTAAAACGTGACATCAAAATTTTCTTTCTTTAAATACTTGCACATGGTGACAAGCTCGCTATGACCATCGACACGACTGCTCTACACGCCTCCCTCGACATGACTATAAGTTATTTGCAAGAGTTGGCAATTTAATGGGACCTACCTACTTGTAAGTGTACTCTTATGTTTCCATTAACAAAACTCGTCATGTATAAATCATAAATATATATATATATATATATATATATATATATATATATATATATATATATTTATATATATATATATATATATATATATATATTATTTTTAATAACACCATACTGAAACTGTAAATGTAACTCTGAAAATAATAGACACCACGAAATTAAATATTTAAGTTATATAAAAATATAAAAGCAACGAAAAGTAATCTGCCTGAATTATAAATGCAGGTTTGATATATTTTTTCATATTAAAATAATTATAAAATATATAATAATATATATATATATTCCCAGAGTTCATAATAAACTTTCCAAAAATAGGAGTTTTTCATCAAAAATGTAAATACGCCTTGAAGTAATATTTAAAAACCGTATTAACATTTCAAAGGGTCACAAATTATCATTCGTACGCCTAGCCAGTTATTGGCGCCGTTAATTTAGCATGTTAATATACCAAGCGCCTGATATGGCGCTAGTTTATCGAAAAGAGGAAGGGGCGGAGCTTGGAAATGAAATTCTTGAAGGTTGTCGACAGATATCATAGCCTTAATGTACCAAATATCATGTTTCTACACGCGAATTTTACCAAATACATCAGAATAAAAACAAAAAGAGGAGGCGGAAGAAATATTTTAATGACCAGTATTTATAAATAATTTTTGTCTTTCTTCGACTTTTATTTTTTGTTCATTTATTCGATGTTAAAAAAGTTCTACAGTAGTTTTTTTTAAGTGTCAAAATAAGGCTAGAATTGCTCGATTCTCGATAAATAAGACTCAAGATCTGTCAAAATGTAAAAGTCAATGCTTTAGACATTAACTACGAGTTTTCATAAATAGCAATCGATTATTGCCTTTATGTGGGACTCGTATATTTCTTTTTGGAGACGCGATGGACGGTATTTTATTTTATGTTATCGTGGTATTAGAAATAATATAATATTCCTTTTTAATTAAGAAAGAATTTTATAGATTCTTGAGATTTGTCGTAAATGTCCTTGAATATTCGAAGCCCATGCCATTTGCATTTAAAATATTTCTTGTACGTGAATATTCTTACGTCAGTATACATTATAGTAAGGTATGCTATTACGTGACATATCTCGTCTTTCTTTTTTGCACTTGTCTATTTGTTATTTTTTAATATACATATATACATATATATATATATATATATATATATATATATATATATATATATATATATATATACAGCGTCCGAGAAAAACTGTCGGACAAAGAAAAAAGATTAAAAATAGGTGATGGTCGTCGAAAGAAAATTTAAAAGATGACTTTTTCGGAAATTTTTGAAAAAAATATTCATTATTATTTGTAATTCCCGCCCGGGTTAATGACCGCGACACCGCCTTGCGAGACATTGTATATAAGGTAATTTATACGTAGCGAGTATTTCGTTTGATTGATTGGTTAAATAACATGGAATATAAATATTAAAAACATAATTAATAATATCATTAATGTACTCACTCATTTTGTAGTTCCGTGGAAATTACTCAATCCATGACTTTTTTCACGTTTATAAAGAAGTACACAAAAAAGTCATTTTAGTAACAACTATTGCAAAAGAAATGTTATTAATTTAATGTTCATATAAAATTATTTTACTTTTTTCTTTAAGAAATCTTTCAAAATGTTTTCCGTTTTATTCTAAACACAATCATGCTCTCTTTATAATTGAATTTCATAAATCTCTCGATAATTCATTCTCGTAAAGTTTGTTCGTCCGGGCATTCAGTTGAGAATAAAAACAAAAATCGAGTTGTGTTAAATCTGAAAATCTCGGAGGCCAGGGTACAGATCCACTGCGCCATATACAGTGACGAAAATATTACTTGTGTAAATACTCACGTACTCGAATATCGAAATGAGGGGGCACTCCGTCGTGCTGCCACCACATATCTCTGACAACGCTCAAAAGTAAATTTGAAATAACGTTTTCTACTTCATTACGAAAAAAAGACAAATAAATGTCCCATATTGTTTTGGTAGATAGGAAAAACGGACCTACGAGCTGATTACCCAAAATTCCCGCCCATACATTTAAATGCCACCATGCCCGGTCGTATTAAATATGAATTCGTATGGCTCCAGTAGTGTTCGTTATGCACATTAAATATTCATAACCTGTAAATGTGCTTTCATCTGACCATAAAATATGTCGAACAAATGTTGGCAGGTTTTGGATACATAACCGAATACCTTTTACTCGCCTGGCGAGTATTGTAATTACATACCCCCAAGCACATTAGCATGTCATAATATTTCCAATTAGAATAGCGCACAGAAAACAGTATAAGTTATTAAAACAATAATTAACAAAAACAAACGCTATTACTCCAAAAAACCGAAATACGTTGAATGTAAAAACGACACAATACGTTCAAAGCGCGACATTTGACTCATTGTTGTTCGAAACGTACCGGCTCGAATATTACTTTGAATCAAACACCATGCTTTCAATCTGAGGCTCGCGTTTATTATTAAAAGGTGTCGCGTTTATTATTAATCAATCTGTCCAAAAAATAAGACATGCATACAAAACATTCGTTTATTAACATTTTTAAGAATCACAAAATTGTATATTACCAGGTAATAACAACATGAAAACTTATAGCTTATTAATTAAGCTTTAATTACTTTAATTGATTAACGTTAAATTAATTTAAATAATATTTAAAATTTATAGTATAATAAAGAGGGGGAAAAGCTTCATACTTAACTTTTTGTTTTTTTTCGACATAAAAATGGTTCAGAAAAAATGGCTTATTCTGTTCATTATTTTGTCATATGTATCGCTAAATTTGTAGCTAAATCTTTATTTTTTCCAAATACATTCAGCTGTTATTTGTTACGCCAATTATAGAGTATTCATTAACTTGGATTTTATTAAATTAATTATTTTTAAAAAATGTTATGTTGCAGTAGTCAATAAGGTAGAAATAAAATATTAGCATATAATACAAAATACCTGATTAAGAGAAAAAAATTGGTACTTTATAATAGGCCACCACAGTCGCATGTCCTGTTAGTAAATCAAAAGAATCGTGGAAACCTATATATAAATATATATATATATATATATATATATATATATATATATATATATATATACATATATATATATATATATACAGTATATAAATATACATATATGTGTGTATGTGTCTATGTACGAATACAGGCATATGTTTATATAAACAATTAAGTCCAATAATATATGGTATATTGGACTTAATTTTAAAATATTATTACTTTTTTCTTTTAGATGTCCCGTTTAAATGAATATTCAGCGGATTTCAGCATTCTGAGATAAAAAAGACAAAGTTATAAGTTATATATTCTTTATTTCCTTTTGATGTATTTTATATAAATATTATAATATTAATTTTAAATTGTCATATTAGTTAGATGGGATTTCCTGGTTTGGAAACTAGCCTATGTCATTTCCTGGCCTATCAACTATCTTTGTGCAGAAAATTACTTCGATATATTGTTCCATTATTACGTCGATATGTTACTCCATTATGTTGCTTCATTAGTAAGTGAAACAACACACTTTGGAATTTTGATGACATTTACTGTGTTGAAATGTAGCCTATTTTATTTACTGGCCCACCAACTGCATACAGAACATCAGTTCGATCTATTGCTTCAGTGTGAAAGAAGGACAAACATACTTTCAAATTTTTAATTTTATTTAGGAGTTTTATTAGGTAGGATGAGATTTCTCAGCTTGGCAATTAATGTATTTAATTTTCTGATCCGCCATCTAATTCTCTGCAGAAAGTCACGATCTGTTGCTCAATGTAAAAAAAGACAAAGAAACAAACTTTTGCCTTTTAAATGTTAATTTTTTGAATTTTAAAAGATTGTAATATTAGTTAGGATATGATTTCTGTGCAGGAAAACACGTCAATGTGTTGCTCTATTGTGAAGTAAAAGAAGCAGAAATAAATATACTTCCTAATTTGTAAATTTTGGAATTGCTCTATTAGTTAGGATAACATTGTCCAGGTTAGAAATTAGTCAATATTATTTTCTGGCCAACCGACTATCTCTCCGTATAAATTACATTAAGCTGTTGCTCCATTGGGACGTGAAGAAAATACAAATAAACGAACTTCTTTGGGATTGTCGTATGGCTAGAGTAAAATTTTTCGGGATAATATTTTGTTTATGTTATTTCCTGTTCCCCCAAATATCTTTATGCAGTAAGCTACATCGATCTGTTACCTCATTGCAACGTGAAAGGAGAACAAACATTTTCGAATTTTTAATAAAATTTGGAATTTTTGTTTTAGTTAGGGAAATACTTCTCAGGTTGGAAAGTAGCCTGTGTCATTTCCCGGCCCGCTATCTATTTCTGTGCAGGAAATCACGTTGATCTGTTACTTCATTGTGACATAAAAGAAGGACAAACAAGTATACTTCCTGATTTGTAAATTTTTGGATTGCTACGTTAGTCAGGATAAGATTGTCCACTTTGGAAAGTAGCCTGTATTTTGTCCTGGCTCGCCAACTATTTCTGTACAGTGAGTAACGTCGATCCGTTTCTCCGTTGACACAAAAAACCCTTTCGATTTTTTAATATCATTTGAGATTTTTGTTTTAGTTAAGAAAAGGTTTTATAGATTGGAAAGTATTCTAAGTTATATCCCGGGTTCTAGGTTCTAGTAGTATATGTTATTCCCTGCACCATCTCTGTGCAGAAATTTAAGCTGGTTTGTTGTTCCATCCTGACGTGAACCAAGGACAAACATACACACTTTTGAAATTTTTAACATAGGTTGCGATTATAACACGTTATTAACAGAACATGACAATATCGGTATTATAATATGATTTATTTAACAGCACATGGACAATATTTCTCAAAAAAATTAATTGTTTATCTCCTTTTGCTAACCTTTCACTCATTTTTTTATAATCCATTTCATAGTTTAAAAACTATGAGGAAACATACATACATAAATATATTAGATATCATTGTAATTTACTTATTCAGAGCTTTCAATTTGGTTCAGAAATAGTTTAGAAGCCATACTTATATCACTTGTAATAATGTGGCGACCACTGGGTGCCATATTTTACATTTGCGTAACATTATTATATGTCAGACTTGGTCCAATAATTTTTACATTTATATCCATCCACATGCATATATACGTACATAAACATTTAAAATCTTAACCCTTCCATTCCCTTCCATTCTTGATTTCGGCTTGGCCGTGGCCGGACGGTACGGAGTCACATTCACTGTCTGTAATAGAAATTAAGTAGTATATTTGAACAAGTTAAAAACTCGTTAAGAATAATAACTTATTGAAATTACGTTCATAAATTGTTTAAATTTGAAACTTTCCTGTTGACAACCATTACGTAATATTGATTGTATTTATGACATTATTTTTTCTTTATTTTTATTAGATTTTAAATACGTTCTGCATATTTAAGACACTGTAGGTGTAATACCACAAGACACTACATATTCGCTGATAGGAATAAAAAAATATTCTCGTTTTACAGAAGTCACTGAATAATTAAAATGCATTTAATATTCATTAAATATAATAAATAATATTAAAGAAGTTATTTTTTATTACACAGTATATATATAGCAATCTATTTATGACTCAAACCATCATATTCAATCTATTTAACTCTCAATACATTCGATTTATATATAACTCTACCTCAATATCAAGAATTAATCAGTTTAAAAACTATTTGAAAAGGTTTAATTTAAGGCAACCATCATGCCTCACAACAATAAAATGTTATAAACATATTTTACACCTGTCATTAATTTAATAAACTATGTCGTTATTTATTTCATAATATCCTATGAAAGTCGCGAACTCTAATATTTTTTACCGTGTATTACTAATATTCGTAGTACCCAAATAACAGAAAGTTTTATCCATTGCTTTCCTCGCAAAAATGATATTTGAAAAAGTTACAGTTAAAAACTGACTACTTGGTTATCGTATTTAATCATTTAAATAAACATCCAATATTTATTATGAAACATACATGATTGCGAATTAAGCATACTATTGTCTCGTATCCGGAAAAATGCTACAATTATTTTAGGCTCATTGTTTAACAGAATGAAACTACTTTGTAGCAAACTAATACATTAAATAGTTTTGATTAAAAAGATTTAAATTACGTCATACTCAAGGAACCTAATCGTTTCATACGTCAATGCACAATTTTATGAAAAAAACACAAAATTAATTGCAGTTTTAAGTGCGATCTACAAGAATCAAGCCCTTTTGTCGTGATTACACTCCTCTTGATAAATGTACTATAGACTGGTTTAGTTGCTAACAACATCGCCTATTAGCTGTTTTTCTATTTTCTTATACTATAATTACACTACTATTCATACCTACAGATTTTCCCGATACTATCTTGAGGTGAGTTTTCCCAATTTCTCTGCTTTCTTCAACTCGTTGTTTTTAGGAGCGCGCGATTAGCCACGTCATATTTTAGCAGACAAATCGATTGCTATTAGGCAATTACACTTGAATGAAATAATTTTGGACTACCTGCGGCCTTGATCATTTATACTTAATATGGTAGTATACAAAAGACAACATATTGTTTGTTATAAGAAAGAATGTCTTAAAATATCGTTGAAGGCGATAATCAAAAACATTATTTTATTCTTGTGCCTGTGACATTTTTTTAGGATTATGTAAAGAAATATAGAAATAATACTACTAAAATTTTCTAAAAATTGATTTATGTAATTTTCTCGCAAAGTAAAAATTTAGTAAATCAAATAAATAATTAATTTATTGCAAAATAATTCAGCAATCTATCGAAAACCAAGAAAGATGCCTAGAATGTTATCCCCAAATTAATTTTAAAAATTCACAGGACAACAAATTATGCTCACCACTAGAATACGTTTAAAATTTTACAGTATAAAAATACAATATTTAGCATAACTTATATTAATCCAAGCAAAAATGACCACCATTCAGCTGTGTGCCTATAGAACGAGCCCTCCAACTATGAAACGCTCCGTCATCACTACCTACCCTTACACAGAGAAATATGTCTTAAATGTAAAGAAATACATTACATATATCAAAAATTATATATCTCAACTAATATTACAAAGAGAAAAAGTTGTTTTTAAATATGTATGTAGGTTGGTAGGGGATAATCTTCAAAATTATTGGTACGAATATCAATTTTTTTCACTAATCCAAAGCTACACTATTCTGAAGTAATATAGAATATACTTTATGGCGTTCAGAATTTTTTATTACGAAATAACTAAATTTGTAATTATCGGCGTGCGCTGTCCAAACGGTTTTATATAAATTTATATAATGTATTAAAAAGGCATTACTATTTAATACTTCTACACAAAATGCCGTAACAAAACATAATAATAAGTAACGAAGTTTTGGAAAGACATAATAAACAACACAAAGAATTCTCTTTAATATGAAATTAATTTCTATTAAAGCACATTTTTAAAATTGATTTGTGAATTCGTATTAAGTATTTAAAGAAAGCTCGATATTTAATAACTTTTATCTTAAACGTCATTGTACAGCGTTTAGTTTTGCATTATGTTGTTATAGCTTTTAATGTGAGATGGTGCCACTGAACTTTCTACACTTGAAACTATG
Organism: Druceiella hillmani; assembly: GCA_039881145.1. NCBI lineage: Eukaryota > Metazoa > Arthropoda > Insecta > Lepidoptera > Hepialidae > Druceiella > Druceiella hillmani. The sequence goes on along the minus strand of JAYKKI010000018.1, from coordinate 602,827 downwards.
AATTATTCACGCAGAGTATAAGCCAACTGGATAATGACATATTATTTATCCTTAAACAATTATCCTTTCCTAACATCTATTTGTGTGTGGTTATTACAGCAGACCACTTAGGTAAAGATAATATTAACAACAACATGCCTAAAAAACACAGCTTTATAAATGTAATATCAGACGAGAGTGGCTGATGTACGCCAACTTGAAGAAGAGTCTGCCTCTGAGAATACACAGCGTCTCGCAAGTTATCAAAAACTGAGTCTTTTACATTGAATACTTTTAAGTAAAACTAAGTTCTACTTACTAAACATGCGCTCCTTAGCCTAAAACAACAACTTTTAATTTTTTTTGGAGTTTACTCATTAAGAATAGAATTTCATACATAACGCCCATAATTAAGTTCTATGAGGTGTAAAATCAGAAGTTCGGAGCGTACGAGTGTTAAAAAAGTGTAACCATTAGATTCTGATCGTACGAAGTTCGGAGAGTTAAAAAGTGTAATTTTAGATGGCCTTTCCGTGCAACATTTCTGCGCATCTTTAGAGAGATATATTATTATGTTCATTTGACATTTTCATAATGGCGATGACTGAATGTGATACACATATTGGCATTTTCTTATGACGTAATCGTAATGACGGAGTGTGATACATATAATTTACTATCGTTTACTTAGATCAAGATGTAATCATTAAATGTCATAATATGTGAATATTTGGTATCTCCTATCCTACAAAATTGAAATGTCCCTTTTAATTTTAACTTCTTATTCTGACATTACTAAACCTATTTCATACATACCAAAACAATCGTACTTAAGGAATAAACTCCAGCCGCGTGTCAGAGCTGACACGCACAATTTTTTGTTCATCTGTTTGCCGGTTTATCTGTTGGTCTGTGTATAGCTTCGTTATGCACACTAATCTCAGCAACTACTGAAATTAAAAAAAATATTTTGATCTTTATTATATCTTCGTTTTAGACGGTAATATTAGAATCGGCAAAACCGATTTAGCCGCCAATGCCATCGATTAACGTTTTTTACGCTCAAAGGGTTCTGAGAGAAAAAGGAAAAAAAATCATGGTAAATTTTACTTACTCCAGTTATATATATATATATATATATATATATATATATATATATATATATATATATATATATATATCGTCAGAATCAGAAAATAAAGACGAGTAGAAATTAATTTTCAAATAAACAATTGAGGAGGTGTAATTTAAGAAAAAACTTTGCAGCCAAACCGACAACAATAGAACTTGAAATATATTGAATCGAAGCGCAAGTTTAAACGAGAAAACTTCAAATCATTGGGGCAGAAAAATGCCAAAGAAGCTTTGAACGCGTTCAAGCACGTAAGAGACACGGATTCACAAAATGAAAGCTTCCGAACCTACAGCTTATTTCTATTTTTTTTGAAGTATATCTAAAGAGAAATGTAAGATGACAATAAAAACTGAGTTTTTTTGCCTAAATACCTAAATTGTCTTAAAAATTTTTGCCAAACACATTATTTACTTAACGATTTATTTAAAGGCACATGAAGATCATTTTCGCAAGCTCCTAATGATTTATTTCTCTGTATTATACGCGATTTCCATGTTTCGATTGGATTAATTTCAGAATCTTATTATATATTTAACGAACTCCAAAAAATTATCACCACTAATTTGAAATTGAATCCATGTATCTGTGATTCATGATCTGCTGTCAGATTAAAATTATTTATTCAGTTTACTGCCTGTAGTTATATATATTTTAAACATTATGTTTGAAAAAGTTTCAAACTAATTAAAATCCATTAGACCTTTGTCCTCACTACAGGAGCATTATACATTACATCAAAAAGTTGCATGATGAAAGTTAAGTAAGTAAATAATAAGCTTAACTTTAAAAAATTCCAGTAATTGTTTTTATACACTAGAATACGAGAATGACAAATTAAAGAAATTGACAAATGATGTGCCAATTTTATAATTATCTGCTTTTAAAATACGCAGGCCTTGATATAAATTTTCACTCGGGCTTAAAAAACTAAATATAAGCGTATTTTTTATAAATAGGATAACAAAATACTTTTTCGTTCTCATTAAGTTATGAAAATATTAATCTGTAAGTAAAATTGCAAACTATTTATTTCTTCTATCTTTAATCTATGGTTAACATTCTTGCAGCAGATAATTGACACAACTGAAATTATTAATTTTGATAGTTTTATATTTTTTATATTGTATTGTAATTAATTACGTAATTTTTTTTATTACAATTTAGTTTTATTTGATTAGATCATAAGTATATATATATATATATATATATATATATATATAAAAATAAAAATATACTCACACTTTAGCACACAAGGGATCCATTATGAGTAATTACCTTGTATTTAAATTTTAATGCAAATGTATTTGCCTTTGAATTTTTTTCCTGAGAACTATTAAAGACACAGAAAGCAATAAAACTAATTTAAAGTGTAAACAAATTTAAAGATTTTGTTCAAAAAATAAAGTTTTTATTTTTCGTTACAACAAATATTCAAACTGCATGCATCGCGACACGATGCACGTGCGACATCAAAACAATAAAAGTAATTGAAAGAAAGTACTTTTATTATGGTAAAAAATATTCAAAAATTTTCTAAATGGTGCAACGTCAGTAGCAAATGTACAAGTAAGAGGAACGATATATGTGTTACTTGTGTGTAGTTTGAAAAATATTTCAAACTTTCTAATTTTTGGAAAAAGTGGACAAAATCGTCTAATTTTTTTTTACTTTCTTAATCGTTTAGGCCAAATTCTGTCAAGACAATTCTGTCATGAAATTGTTTAATGGCTCTTGCGTCAAAGGTTCAATATTAAAATTTTTGCGATAATTCATATTTATAAAAATAGAAGGCTGAAATTTAAATGATGATGATTTAAAAAGTATGCTATGAAAATTTTGCTTGCTATTGTCAAAACTTCTATATTTCGTAGTTTCCAAAAAGGTATACGTTACTTATTTATCAAACTAAAATTATTAATATTATAGATTATTGCCTATCAAATTTATTTTAAAAAAAGTGTGTCGATTAATTCATAACGCTACGAAGGCTCATTATTCAGCTATAAAGTTCTTAAAAATATTTTACGTAATTTTAATTTAAAATTGTTGATGAAATTAAATTAAATCTTAATTTTAATGTGACTAATATGAGAACTTTTTAATGATAGTTTTATACAAAATTATAAAATTCATTGGCCGTATAAACGTCAATTGAATCAATATAAGCGTTTACCTGAAAGTTACGCGTCATACAATAGTTTTCAATAAAACCAAGGATAGTAGCCAATTAAAAATATAAAAATATTCGATTTGATTATCTTATACATTTGATAATAAAAATACGGGTATGATATAAAGCATTGTTTAATGAGAATGGTAGACTCTATAATAGTGTGGGTAAAACATGTTCAGCATTTGGTAAAATGCGAGACAGTGTACGACGTATTTTATTTTTTTGTGTGTATGCATTTGTGAAAATAATCCATTATTTTTTACTTCAATTGACATAAGCATAAAGGTTTATGTGTATTGTATTACGTACATATATACGATAGATTTTAAGTCACTTTTTGGTAACCTTTGCTAGTATTTTTTAACTTATATATTTGTTCTTCTTTCTTATTAGTTTATAATTTCAATATAATATTGCAAGAATAATCATTTTAGTTTTTGAATCTAGAGACTATAATAAAATCTCACTTCAGATTCAATTTAAATCACGGTATTCACTAACTATTTGAGTATAGTGGTTGTTGCTTTCAAGATATTTCAAATTAGAGATTTTACTTTATGATAAAAAAATGGGCGGGATATAATAACAGGTGACAATATGAACAAATAAATTTTAAGAAGATTAGAAAGATGAAAATAATTTTAACAAGAATTTTAATTAAGCACAATACAATAATAAAAATATAAAACTATCAATATGAATAATTTCAGTTGTGTCAATTATCTGCTGTAAGAATGTTAACTATAGATTACAGATAGAAAAAAAACATTTATGAGAAACATATGACGTCGATATTTTAAATCAGCATATTGTTCTCTGTCACAATTAATGTTTCGTAGGTTGTAGCGATCGGCTGTTAATGGAAAATGTATTAGTAAACAAATAAATATTTTGCAATTTTACTTACAGTGTTCCCATCTGTGGTAAAGTGTGAATATATTTTTTTTATAGTTAAAGGCGTTACGATTTTTATGACTAACAGTTTTGCATTAAATGTGTCAATTTTTAAAATTATTTTCTAGTTCTGAGTAGTCTACTTCTTTTAATCACAAGAGTAAAATTTGGGTAATGAATACTATAAATTAAGAGATCTTTATATGGTCATCGCGCCTTTTGGTTGATATATGAGTTACTAGACATATATATATATATATATATATATATATATATATATATATATATATATATATATATATATATATATATATATATGTATATATCTATATATATATATATATATATTTATATATATATTAAATAATTATTTCGCATTATCGGATTTTTTTAAATATTTTCATTTGCGGATATCATATTTTTTATGAATTGTAAAACGGAAATACAATAAGCATAATTACAAGGTGTCAATTTGATTTTAATTCTGGATTATATTTTTTTATTAAAATCAGAGAAATTATTAATTAGCCTTGAAAGTGATTATTTTAGCTACTCTTTTCAAGTAGATAACACTATGCAAAAACAAAATTATGTCAAACAAAAACAATATTATTGATTCCTATTATATTATTCAATAGTTTAAAGGAATCATTACGTATTAAAAATCTACTTCCTAAGGACACAATAATAATTATTATTTGGTACATCAACAGGAATCCATTAAGCAGTTTTTTCAAGAGCGTATTAAAAAGTAAAAACTAAATTAACAATTTGAATAAGTACCTAAATAATAAAAGAAGGAAAGGGAGTTTTCTTCTTAATCAATGATTGTAAGTAATTAAATGACTACATAATATTTACGGAGATGATTTTACTCTACTACTATCAAAATTCTCGATATTTCAATTAGTATAAGTTTTAACAGTCAAAATTCAGCAAAAGTAGATCATACTTAACAAAGAGCCACTTTGCAACTTTATCACCAGATAGTCGATTTCTCAAGGGGTCTTAAATTAACCTAGCAGCACTAACTTAACTTTTGTCTGTATTGAGTAATGCATTTTTAATAATTGATTTATTGTATAATTTATCATCAAAATGTAAATTTCGTATAATTTATCATCAAAATGTAATTTTTTGAGTAGCTGTATAAATGTTATTATTTTGAATGTCCTGAAATGTAACATTGATGTCCTCTATCATTTTTTAACAATTAATTTAAAGTTCTTGAAAGTTTCTTCTTAATACTCATCTGATTTTCATTTTTTTTAAGTGTATAGATTAATGGGATCGCAGAAGGTTGAAATGGTTGCAGAAGCACTAATTAACTTCTTTATCGTTTCGTTTAGTATGGTTATACGCTTAATCTAGTCCAGCTATTCATCAATAGTAAAAATTGGTATAACGTGTGTGCCTGAATATAATACCAGAGGGTTCGGGATTTTCAATATTCTTTCCATCATATAATAAGTGGAATTCGGCCTGCAAAAAAAAATCGTCAAATAGATAGTGAAAAAAAGGTAAGTGTATAAAACACAAAAAGAAAATTGAAGTACAAAATTAAGTGTTTAGAAACAAAGATGGAATTCAAGAGCTAACTAGGTCGCAACGCATACCTCCTAATTCTTTTTAAATTACTTAGATTTATTTAAATACAAAATATTATCTTTCTGCATCAATATTAACCTGTGCCGACAGGACTCTCTAGTTTTTAAAAATGGCTGTTTTTAATGCCTTATACTATGTACTTAGATCAACTGAAATATTTATATTTTATAAAAATATGCATTAAAACGCAAGTCTACGTTTTAGGTACTTAGACATTAAAAAAAAGGTAATATTTTACACCATTCAAAATATTTACTTTTATGCTCTCTTTTTAGAGTCTAGATACAGATTTCTATGTTCTTGCACACAGCGTAACAAAAAATGCTTTTGAACTTCCTCAGCAATGATCAAACCATGAAAGTTTTGTATAAGTTTAGAGCTCATTCTACTGTACCATTAACTGCTCTTAAAGAAAGAATATTTCTTTTTACCTTCGAAAAGACAGCATCTTCTTTATACAAAGAAACATGCTTTTGGAGGAAATTTTCATCCATTTTTAACGGAGAACCAAATTTGAGCTCTTGATGGATACAAAATCACTCAATGATTTTCGTGTGATAATAAAATGAGGTAATTATATTTATAATTGTACGTGGAAAAAAATGCAAGAAACATGGTTGTTTCGTAGATTTAATTTTAAACATAATAATATTAAATTATTTTTTTACCGTACAAATGATATTACTTCTTTCGATGAAACATATCTGTTCCTAAAAGCACTTTCACTTTGTAAGTTCACTGCAATATTTATCTAGGTTTATTCATCAACTTTATTATCAGAATAATAAAAGGGAAATTTCTTCATATAAGTACCAAAAGTGTTGGTTAAACTTGCTCAGGGCTGCTTTGGAGTTCAATATATCAACAGTTTCTTATTCCTTTAACAACTTTAAAACGCACAGATCTTGATTTGGGGCCTTCACCCCCAGTTTGCGTCCAAGCCAAATGTCCTATATAAAGCCGCAATGAATCAACAAACGTCTTGTAGTAGTCATGTATCCTTGGTACTCATTTTGGACTGGGATTGCAGCAACTATATTTTCAAAGAGCTCTAGCCATCGCTGTGCTTGATTCATAGCTCCAGGAGGTCTAATTTTAATTTTTCTCTCAATATCGCCACATGAAAATGATAGATAGCCCAATCAGTTTCCGATTTTTGTCACGTGTAATGGATTTTCGCAGTTCTTGATTAGAAAACGTGAAAAATGCTCCAAGTGTTGTATCACAAAAATGTTGTTTGACGAAGTCGGTATATGTTTCAATAGCAGTAGGATAAATGTTTTTCCAGTCGTGTCTAAACTTTTTGAATATACAAATATCAAGGTTCTTTGTGGCTTGATGAATTTTTGTTTCAAATATAAATTTTAAGACAAGTTCATAAGCATGTGGCGGCAAGCGAAGAGCAACAAATACCTTTCTAGTTTTTCGTACAAACGTACACAAACTCCATTCAAGCCCTGTATTAGACGTAGTTGTGTCACAGTATTTCATTTGTGCTTTGTCATAGACGCTCTAATCATATAGTATATTTGACACAGCTTTAGCTTGATCTTGGCAGGAAGAGCTTTCCAGTTTTGGTACAGTAAGAAGTTTTTCCTTCTCTTCAAATGAAATAAGAATTGGAAAGCGTTCGTCTTTGGAACTTCTCACATCCAGTCCAGGTGATAATTTCCCATCCTAATGAACGGTAACTATTTCAAGCATATTATTCTGAAAATTGTATTCCAGTAATTCGGTTTCTATCTTTTCTACTCTGTTTACGAATGGTTTGAATAGAAAATTAATTGATTAGGAAATCATCATAGCTAAGACCTAGTGCTTCCGCTACAGCCTGAAATATAAACAGAATCTCTTATGCTAATTGACATCTCTCTATGACTACAACTAACTTAGAAGTAATAAAATCTTTACTTCCTAATTTTGTAGTAGTTCCAGAACTTACGGATTTAATATCGATGGAAAAAGTTTTTATCAAAGCTAGTAGGTTGATCGTGTTGTTCTTGAGGTTGCATATAGTCTTGTGTAGTCTTGTTGTAGTAGTAAGATGACGATAAACTCTTAACCCATTTGATCGAGTCTTTTTTCCATTCTTTTAGTTTTCTCTATCTTGCCCTTTCTTCTTTCTAAGCTAACTATATGTCTACATCCGATAAATACGCCCAGGTTCTTTTTGTTCTTGTAAAAATATTTTCATTCATTCCAAAGCATTATAGCGTACTGTATCGAATGAATTATCGCAATTATTTTGAAAGTGCTCCTCACGATTTTTATAAGAAACTTATTTTTTTTAATTGTTTTGCAACTCTCCAAGCTTGATGACGATACACAAGTTTCTTTACACAGTTAGGTATAATTCTGATAGATAATCTGGCGTTTTACCAAAATGCAATACATTTTCCAAAGACAAAATTTGCCCGTTCACTGACAGTCAATTTAACTTCGTGAATTTTAAAATATAGAACTGCAAGAACGTGAGGTTGGGCGGTAACTTTGCACATGTTATTTGATGATTTACGTCACCAACGAAGAAAATATTTTTCATTGCTTCTTAATTCCACTGCCATCTTCTGAATGTAAAACAGTACATGTTGATTACCCGACCACCCGAGAATAACTGGCAATTACCACGAGCATGCACTGCTTCTTCCGCACAACTGAAAAAAAAAATTAAAAAACTAGAACCTATGCGTTAGAAGTTAAGTTTCAAAAATAAGGATTACTTAATATAAATAAATATATATATATATATATATATATATATATATATATATATATATATATATATATATATATATATATATTATATACACATATATAAATATATATATATATATATATATGTAAATATATATGTATACGCACTTTGGTCATAATTTTATAATTTATTGAAGTAATGAAAATATTAGTTAACTTTGTATTTATTGTTTATTTTCTCTATATGAAACGTGATATATGCTAGATAAACATGATCCTGCGTGTATTGATTATTTTATTTCAGGAAATTAATTTGGATTTGTTCAGGCTATAAATAAAATTTAAAAGTTAGCCTTTTTGAATGAAGATTGTTTTAAAGACTGACAAATAATAAATACCATTTATATACCTACATATATCTGTGCATACTTGGGCTCGTGCACGGGCACGCGCGTGCGCAAGTGGGCCCAAGATCGTATGCAATTGTACTCGTGTACGAGTGTAATTGTGCAAGCGCGCGCGTGCACACGTGTAAGAGTGCGCGCGAATGAGCTTTCACGTGCGCATGTGTACGTATAATAATTAACTTTTTTTGAAATCACTTATTGTTTCCGATAGATATTACAAATTTACAGCAACTTCAATGAATTAATAAGCAAACTTACTCAAAAACATGTTTGCATTTTTGATAAAAATCGTTAATCTTTTTGCTTAAAAACTTTTCATTTGCTTTTCACATGTTGAATATTAGAAAAAAATTCATTATAAGGGTCAAATTTTCAAAACTAATGACAGATCGCAATATTTTAGCTTTTATTAATAATTTTAGTGCATTTTTTCGTAATTTAAATTGGAAAATGATTTCAAAGAAACACTTCATATATATTTTATTCGTATTCAGTAAACCTGAAATATTTTCTGTTCTATTTAAGATCTGATTTAAGGTAATGTTAAATTTATAAACTAATGTCTCGCTTTGTGCTTTTTAAACTTAAAAACTAAAACTTTTGCCTAAAACTTTTGCTGTTTCATTGATGGGAAGTAAATTTATGAATTGCACAATTGTTTACTTTCGTGTAATATTATTTGTTTATTCGTAAATTTTGTAATAGTGGCCTTAATCTATGTTTTCAGTTAGTCTCTTTTACACCTAGCAAAATATTATTTAATTCAAGTCTACCTTAACAATGTAGTTAATGTAACATGCAATATTAAGGAATATAATTTTAACTGGGAAATGTATAGTCATTCATTTAAATATTTTACTTTATTTACCAGTTTGATTCTTAAACATTAAACTATAGGTGATGCAAATAGTGACCACAGTGCCCTGATATAGTTAATAATATTATTCAACGGCATAAAGTTGAATGAAATTCAGCAACGAGAAAACTGACCACTCACGTCTCGCGCCCTCACTCCCCAGTTAAGAAAATCCAAGCATGCTCGTGATATTGTCTAGACTTGGGATATTTTAAATTATTGTTTTTGCCGGAGAGTGTCGTATTTGGCTACAATCGATAAGAAGTTATGGCACTACGTATACTAATACATGGACAAATAAACGTAAATTAAAGCAGCGGATATAAGAAAATTTGTATTAATTTTTTTTGGAAATTCGTAGGAAAGTTATGAATCCAAGTGTACTACTTTTCAAATATTACTTCTGATGGAAAACGCTAACTAATTTAATTTCAAGCTTTACGCGATAAAATACTCTCCTTGAGACTCACGTTAATACAAGAAAATGCATTATATTTATTAAATATGTTGCATGTTTTTTTTATTCTATTTTAGTTATTTTGACAGCTTATTCCAGAAAATCTTCGAATTAATCCTCCTAAAATATAAATAAATATTTACAATGTGGTGAGATTCAGGGAGCTGAAGTAAGAATGGAAGGAAGAATAATTTAAAGAGATTTCCCTTTAATTTGGGAGCCATTATTGGGCTGCTCAACAAACACGTTTACTGTTTCAAAGCTAAGTAAATGTTTAATATATTTGGCGTTAATTTTGAAGAAATTCATTATTCACAATTAAATGAAACTACGTGATGTAAGATCTTTAAAGATATCTTTGCTAATATCCCACCTGAAGATGTTGTAATACAACGAAACCTAGGTCGTGGTAAAGAAATTAAAGAAAGTAGAAATAATACTACATCACGTAGTTTCATTTAATTGTGACTAAGTAAATTGTTATTAATTACTTAAATTTTCTACTCACTTTATCCTTTATTAAGATTTTTTATCTTAAATCACTAACATTATTATATTCTTTTCTAGGTCTCATTCTGAAAAAAATATGTCATTAACAAACTTCTTTAAAGAAATAGAAACTTATCAAGTATTCAAGCGCAGCACTTTTAATTACATTAATCAGATTAGTTGAGATAATCATTGGAATTCGTGCAAAAATCGTTTTATCGTAATTATTATTACAAGCTAAAGAAATATGGCTTTGTGTAACACTAATTTAAGATACAAATGGGTACCATTTGTCCCTTAACATAAGCATTAAAAGGGTGATAACAAATAGGCTTATATACTATACTACAGGTTTGGCAACACAGAACGTGGAAAGAAACTTCACGATTCTGTGAATAATTTAACCGTAAAATATCAGTTTCAATATATGATGGAATTATAATTTAAAATATGACCATTTATTCAAAATTTACTGCAAGTAAACTTTCACCTAATTGCAAGTTTGATCTGTAAAAAGTTACATGATCATTAATCTGTTAGAAAACTTAATATTATTTCCATCGGTGCTATTATAAGTACGTATAATAAAAACACATATATAATTTATTATTACTTTAAGACTGATCTCAATTCAAAGACCTTGATACCCGGACACTTAGTCAGGATTAATTTTCAGATCACAATGCGCGTATTTCTCGAATTCGTACGAATATTTCCAATCTTTATTCTTTTAACAAGATTTTTACTCATAAAATTACGTAGTTTTAACATCAAACCGTTGAATCATAGAAAATATATTAGAACTTCCATTCTTATTTTGACTAGACCTAAAATTTAATCCTAACTGATTTTTGTAAAGCGACATTCGATTTGCTTTGTCAGAACACAGGTTCAAGAAACATTTCAAGATACTAAACTTCTTATCTTTCTTTTGTCCCTTATTATTATTTTCCTCTGATGTATCATTTTTCTTTTTCCGAACTAGATCATAGATTATGAGATATATGTCGTATATGTGATTATTCGGGAAATAGCATGAATGTACGTCTATTTTACATTTTGTGGGTTTATGTAAATACGCGTAAAATATATATGGGACTCCACATATTTGTACATAAGAAGTGAAACCACATTAATGTTATATGATAACGGTCGAACAAATACCGGTGACAATATATAATAAAAATGTTATAGTTACATAAATGTAAATACAATACGTAATTTTCTTGAAAATTAAAATTTTTTGTTCCACTTAAAAATTTTTCCATCTCTTCCAAGATTTTTTGCCGCAGGACGTGAGTTTTAGTAACACATATTAACGCCAAAGTGTTAAATTGTTTAGCGCATTCCGACGTACCGGGTGTTTTTTTAGAGTTATATAACTTTAAAATAAAAAAAAATAGATGAAAATCATAGTAGTCATAGCATAGGTTTTATTAAAAAGATAATTATATGACATTTGTGTTTAAATACGATTTCTGTCACATGGCTCGAATAAAGCGGAATGCGGAAATCCAATTCTTGACCTATTTTTCGAGCAATAATTTATTCAGCAGTAAGGCCCGTTTTTGGTTGAATGACCTACGTCAAGAAACAAAATAGATTTAGACGAAAGAAAATCCATCTGCAATCATTAAGACCCCATTATATAGACAAAAGTCATATTATTGTGTGCTTTTTGAACTGGAGGGATCCGTATTCCTTCAAAGATGATGCCCATGGGAACGTTACAGTCAATGGTTAAAGCCTTAGATTCTTTATTAATGACATTTTCCCCATTGAATAGCATTAATTCTGGAAAGCTTTAGTTTCAATAAAACCTTGCAACATACTATACAGCATAAGACACAATCAATTTATTTCAGAAAAAATTCCACCAACGCATAATTTTTCGTAATTCCCGCATTAATTTGCTTTGCGTATTAATTAACCTTCACGATAATGTGATTTCGCTTCTATGGATTATATTCTCTGAGGATATACAAAGTCGCTATTCTATGCTAATAGATCACATATGTTTAACTACAGGAAACATAATATTTACTGCGTTATTGCTGATACACGACCACAACTCTTCGAAAAAGTGCTTGAGGATTGGACTTCCAGATTGCGCTTCATACAAACCGGCCATGGCATTCGTATACCTGAAATCGTATTTAAACACTAATGGTAAATTATCTTTTCGATAAATTCAATATTATGGCCTTTATCATGATTTTTATCTATTTTTTTTCATTTTAAGACTTTTTTCCATTATGTAACACTTTTGCATTTAGTGCCAGTGGCGTATTTAAGATTAAATAGAAACCAAAACTATTTTTTAGAACCTTGATCTTTTAGTCTGCTTATGGTTTTGATAGAGCATCACTAATAAACTATTAAACCAATTTATATGGCTCTTTCAATAAAATAATTCTCAGGATTTAGTATAAAATATAAGTTATATTTTCTGCTTATAAATATACTTTAACGGATTTTTGTCTGTATTTGAATTTTTCTATTTATCTATTTGTTTTAGCCTTCGAGCATAGGCTACTCAACTGATTTGAATGAAACTCTAATTGAAATACTATGAAAATATTTTTTATTTTGATTGAATGTACTCCAAATAATAATTCAAAATTTAATTATTAGCACTCACTTAGTAAGAATCTGAATCATGAGCTTAAAAGATATTAACAGAAATTATGAAAATTATCCCAACGTTTTGGCATAAAGATGTAAGATACTTCTATCTTTGTCGAGCGCATGTCTTAAATGCATATTTTTTAAATTGAGAAGTAAATAATTTTTATTCCGGTCAAGAGTTGTCTTCAAATGCAAATTACATTACTAAAAAATCCATGAATATATCAAATCTGTAAGTATGAGTAGCATTCACGCTACTAGAAATTCATACACAGTAATATAAACAATTTTATTATTACTTTTACACAATTACACAATTTTCAAATATAAATTTTCTTTCTCATGTAAATGTATTGACTAGTATAACTTTCATAGACGTAAAAATATGATAAAATTTATATTATCTAATTTGGAAATATTGCTAATCTTCTCATAACGCTATTTTCTCATAATTTTGATTTTAAAAAAATGTTCGTGACTTTGTACAAATTTTTGTGAAAAATTTCAGCAATATGTTTGTTATTATCTCCCATAAACTTCTAAGCAATAAGCTGACTATCTTAAATGGTTTGATAATACTTATAACTTTCTCTCCCAATTGACACAATATATTAAAAACATGGAATTTTTATATTTTTTGTTTGCCTTCGATAAAATTACAATTTAAATATATGTAATTAATTCAAATAGATATACCTCGTCATGACGACAAATTTCAAGTTTTTACATTTGTACCATAGATATATATATATATAACCATGATACAAAGACGTCCTTTACGACTACGTTACTCATCATGCATAATACTATTTTTCATAAGGAAATAAAGTACTTCTAAGTAATTAACTTAGAAGTACTTTATTTTTTATTACTGAATAACGAAGGCACTCAATCGTAACGTCGGTCCTACATTATTGCAACGCTTGAGAGTCGAGCCATTATGTCACAACTTTATACGAGCATTTCAAATCGTTTTGTAAAGCTCGAGGTGCCATTTTATATAAACAATAGAGTGTTTAAAAAGACAATGATTTTATTTAAACATTCCATTTTGGCCACATCAACTAGAAAGTTACGACTGAGTTTGAATAAACCCGTTACATTCGATGATAAAGCCCCATTCCTAGTTATAGTTTACATCTAATTTATTTAATTCAAGCTCACTCGCACTCATCAGTCCAACGGCTATATTTGGAGAATATCACATGTTGATAATGACCTAAGATAACACACATTAATGTTATGCAAAAGTTTTTACTAAATATCTCACGATTTTAGCAAAATGCAAAATATGATTGGTGTCGTGGTAATTAAAGGAAACCAAACATAAAAAAGTGGTGTAATTAAAGTCTGTTTTCGGCATTTAGACAGATATGGTTATGAATTTAAAATAAAGAGGCAATACACAATATGGATATTTCCTCTTCAATGTTTAGCAGAACGTTTCTCTGAAGATCGGATAATGATGCTTTTTCTTTATAGAATAACGGAACCTCTCAATTGAATTAATGAATCATCGCGCGTACCGCATATTTTTATCGAAACATCTTAAAAATTATTTATATGCATTCATGGTTTATTGGTTTATCTATGGCATTCATTTCTCACATCATGGAGGTTATAGTTCATACACAGCTCGGCATATATCATTTCGAGTTATTTACTGAAAGAGATATGGAATAATGATTGACCTTATATTCAGCAATTAACATGCATTGAAAAATATTGATTTCTGCTCGCAAGTACTTTTAATTCTTATTACCCAGAAAAACAATAATCTATTAAGAATACTAAAATAAATCATTTATTGAAATAGATACATACTTGCGAAGTCTAATAAACCTCAATACATCCATTTATATTTACATACACACATATTTGCGGACATGTAAACCACTTTCCCTCTTTTGGCTTCAACGTAGTCAATGTTTCATGTCTATAGGCAAATATATATATATATATATGTATATATATATATATATATATATATATATATATGTATAAATATATATATGTATATATATATATATATATATATATATATATATATATATATATATATATATATATGTATATATATATATATAAATATAATATTATTTGAGAAGTAATACGAATTATACAAATTTTAATATTTTCTGTGAATATCTTAAATACTAATATTATTTAAAATATTTAATAAAATAATGTAATCACGCTAATAGAAAATATGTACTCTGTACATTTTTTATATATATACTCGGTATTCTTCAATTAAAGAATAATTCTTTCGAATATTTTGTTATTTTTGAAAGGCATAGATCTTTACACAGAGAAAAATAGTTACTCGAAATTGATTAAAATGTCTAAAGTAACCACACATACATAATATATTAGGTTGGCAACTTATAAACCCGCCATCTCTGTATACAAATTTTTCCACTTTTTAAATGTAGTCAATAACATCTATCTTTAATTATATAAGCACCGTCGGTATCTAATACTTATCGCCATCCTCTAGACAAAGATACAGTTCCATCTTTGTAGCAATCTTTGGGCCTTTGACTGAAAAACCAGTTATATTAGATTTCGATATGACTTTCGTCTTCAAATTTTCTATCGCGTAAATTATTAGACAGAGAGCGAAACAGATGCTATTTAGATGGCAAAAGATGTGTAGACAACGATGTGTGATGTAACATACTTCATCCAAGTGAAAGAAGTTTTTGACGCTTTATTTTTGCTGTGTGGGATCGAGCATTGTTATGTAAAAAATATTATTTAAAAGAACTTTAGCTTTGACTTTGCTCAATTGTTCACAATAAATATTAGTTCTAATTTTATTGTTAGTTTTAAAGAGTTCCCAATATGTAACTCAATAAATAACTTCTTTTGTACCGCACCATTATGCCCCTAACTACTGGTCTCTACGCTAAAAAATAACATATACCACCCTCTTTTTTCTCCTGTAACCATATACGTTAGCCTCTCTTTGATACCATGGGAACTCAGTAGCTCTGTATTCTATGTACTTGGATGTGTCGTAAGAGGGCATACCTTTACCCATCGTTGTAAATATATTGCGTAATGCTTCGCTGGTTTTTACTCTAAACGACATTCATGAAGAAGAGTCCTCAAAATTAATTTCAAAATATTTCCACTTTTAATTTCTTGTTTACTCGCCGATTACCTGATTGCAAACTGAACTGAAGTTAGAGTGCTGCACTCTTTATGTGCCCTACAAAAATATTCTAGAAGCTTATGTAATAGTCCAACAATCTAAGTGTAATAGTCTAGAAATCAAGTCTAAGTCTATGAAAATACATACTGGTTATATTTAAAAAAAGGTTTTTATATATGTAATGACATATATATATATATATATATATATATATATATATATATATATATATATAATTTGTGATTCGCCTATACATTAACAGCTAACTAAAGCAATGTAACCCTGGCTACTTATCCATTAAGAGAACCTAATATACGTAAAATATAATTTTCTATTTACTAATTTTAAACTCCATCGTTAGGTCGAATGAAATGTCAGGATACTTTAGAACGTGACTGCTTTTGACAAGCTTCAAGACGAGAACTGAATGTGTTGAACATAAAGTGAAGCGATGACGAAAGCACAAAAACTTCTAATTAGAGGCGTGCGAGAATACTAAAGAAGCTTTGCGTATATTAAAGCGCCTAAAGGTATGAATTCGTAGAGTGAAGCTTTAGAAGTTTCATTTTATTTACAAAATTTAAAGCTTGTCTAAAGGTATCGTATCAAATAAGGGAAAAAAGGGAACGGCTCATCTTTTCAAAAATATTAGCACAGGAAGATAAATATAAATTATCGAAGCCGCGCTTTGATCGCAGAAATGAGTTTAATGGGGTAATTTATTGAAAAAAAAATCATTCTCTGTCTTGCCAATAATATAAAATCACATCCAACCTGGATACTATTTATAACTTTTTACTTTTAAAATCGCAAATGCATGAATATAGTAACTTATATTCAGTATTATACTATCATTTAATAGAAGACCAGTCCAATTACATCAATTGCGATTATTCGTAGCGACGACACAGCTCACTTAAATTACTGTATCTCCGTTGTTTATTGCTCGATTGTAATGATTTATGGTTCATTAAAAAATTGATAAAAGTAGAAATACGATTTATATTGAGATAAATTTCCATAAGCCTAACGGTTACCAATTAAAAATTACTATATTCGTGCATGTGCGATTTTAATAATAAAAAAATTATAACTAGGATCCAGGTTGGATGTGATTTTATATTATTAACAACAATGAGAATTATTTGGTCCTTTGGTCCAGGGAATCCCCGCATGAACTCGATCGTTCGTCGCCGCCATTGCGCCGTTAAAACTCATTCATAATTATAACTAGTATTGACGCAAACTAAAATACTTCACATTTCTTTTCTTTTTCATACAACATGTATTTAAAACCTGTGTGTAGTGTAATTGTGCCCGCAGATAATCACACAATAGGAAATTGTATCTCATTTGTAATAAGCACAGCAAAATGGACCTAAGTAAAGCCACGCAAAGCGGATTAGATCGATTTAAGGAAGCTTTGATATCCGTAAAAAGCATAATGATTTATCTTGGGGAAACTTATTTGTGCGGATACACAGTAAGTACATATTTGAGTATTAAAAATCTATTAAATTAATCGTATGGTTAGGTGGAAAATTAATTAGGAAGTAGATAGATATAATAATAAAATAGCCAATTTTAATTATTGTCCAGTTTGATATAAATACAAGCAACAATCTATAACGATATGATTAACTTCGCAATTGTATTTGATCATTTTCTCATATAATAAATTAACTAAGTAGTTTCTTTGGACAGTAATTAGAAAAAACATACAAATAAGATAACAAGGTGAAATCAAAAACATTCAGACACTTCCAAGTAGCAAATGTCGCTGAAAAATCAGGAAATAAAGTTAACGTTAGTTTGTCACATGTTTTCTGCAATAAAGATCAAGCGTCAAACTGATTTATAAAATGTAATGAAAAATGAGTTTAACGATCAACCCCCATCTCTTTTTAACACCAATGGACTAATCAGACACACATCAAATGCAATTCTTGGTAATCTGACAGCAGTGACCCACATTTGAAACTATAACCAACGAAACAAACATAAAAACTGAAACTCTGATTGATGGCTAAGCTCTGGTACAAAGTAAAAAGGTGCTAAAACATTCAGAGACTTAAGTGACCTTATGGTAATATCTGTATTTTCAAAATATCAAGCTGGCCGATTTTTTCAAAACACCTTCAACTTCTATCTAATTTTGGTATAAGATTAAATTTGGATAATAAAATTGATCTGTAATCTGCGAATTACAGAAAATCAATTTTCAAATGTTGAAAGATTTGTTATTCTTATGTACACAAACAAAAAACCAGGGCTTCGAGAATTAGACAACCTAGACGATTTGAGAGCAGCAATGTTCCAGAATATTAAGGAACTTGATAAATTATCACCGACACCACTAGCATTTCGCCGGAATGCGTTAAGAGCAAACTATCGGCCAGTATACGCTAGAGCAAACCAGGCATTTTGTTGGCAAAATTCCGATTTGCCTGATCCTACATTATCTGCACCCATAGACAGTCGCTGTAAGATTGGGGACAACGGTTTTCTAGTGCCAGTTATTCCATCAGTAAATTAAATCTCATTGGAAGACCTTGAACTCATTTCATGTCCATGCAAAACTGGTTGGCGTTCATCCCGTTGTGTTTGCAGTGACAAAAAACAAAAATGCTTGAAGGGGATATGCCACGTCGGATATAAATGTTTTAACGACAATATTAATCAGATCAATATTAATTAAAAAATATTAATCGGATCGACGAAGCTAACTAGATTTTTATTACTTTTTCAATACATTTCTATAAGTATATAATAACATAGTGATTCTAATTCCAAAAAAGTAATTTTTACTCAGTATTATATTATCATTTAATAGAAAAACCAGTCCTTTCTGTCCGTCCAGACCTTCTTGTCCTTCTTAAATGTAAATGCTTTTTGCAGAAAAATTTACAAAGTATATTCAATACTATTATTAAAAAGAATCACCTGAAATGAAATTCAGCAAAAAATATTTTGGGGGGAATGAAATTTAGCAAAACTCTAGTACAATACATTAGCACGTTTAAAAATAACAAAAAAACTGACGTATGATATGAAGGCGATACTTCGTTGCAAAGAAAATTTTAAATCGGAAAATATAATTAATTTAATTTCTTATTTATGCTCCTGGTACCCGAAAATAATTTTGAAATAACAAATGGGTTCGATGATTTAGGCACTGGACAATTATAAAACTTTCCTTAAAAAATTTCCTTAAAAGTAAAATTCTTGAAAGTAAATTTGTCGCAAACAAAACAGTTTTATAAAAAATTTCTTAGCTTTAAATAACGATACATTTTTAATCAAGTGTAAGTAATTTATTACTGGGATTCACTTCTCATTGAGGTTCCAACTTACTTTTTATTTTAATTATACATGAATAGAAATTGTAGTCATTTTTGAGTTCCAAAGTAGTGAATTTCGAGAAAGTCGTTAAGGTGAAATTTAGTTAAGGGAAACATAATTTCTGTAATTGTACATTCGTCTAACAAAACTTGTAATTACACAACCACATAAATTTGGACGCTACATAATAAATCTTATAATAAGTGTGTTGTTCAACGTAGTAGAATTAAATACTGCATTAGTTTTTTACATTTAATTTAGACTAGATTATTACGCTGAAAAATATGCATAATTGAATAAAAGTGCCTTGATAGGCATGAAGATAATTCATCAATAATATAGTGACAATGTACATCCAATACGTCGCAACATAGAATTAAATCAATAATATTACTATGTTGGAGTGTATATTTTTATATTAGTTTTAAAAGTGAATTATATTCAAATTAGATCTGGACATTTTCAACATAATATTTCCGATTTCTTCCGGCAAACCTAATAAAAAAATCAAGACATAGGGATATAGTGTATTTTTAAACGTGACTTCCGTATTAAAAACTTTTAAGATTTGGACATACGTTTGAATGGATTACTTACTAAACTTACTTTTAACATTTTAGATATTACCTCTTTATAAGCAGCCGTAAAAAGAAATTATACTCGGACAGAATTGACATTCCAGTATATAATGGATACGCATTTCATAGTTAGGTTCGCATCAAAATTTTTTATTATAAGAATGGGATTTCTTAATTAAATAAAACATTCTCAAAACAGAAATTTTCATTTCGTTCTTGTGTCCAATTTAAATAAAATGATTCTTCATAGTAATTTTCATAAAAAAATTAGAAAAGAGTCGAGCGTGCCCTCTCCGCGCATCAGTCATATCAGTTAAATATAAAAAAAAGTTTAGATATCTCGACACGCGTAATCACAGGCAATTTTAAAATTTTATTCTGTTACTTTAAACAATACTAGGGGAGAAAACTTCTGTAATTTAAACAAAAACCGACAGTCCCTTCGCACGGCTACCAACAAGAAATTATGCTGTCTGATCTCGGCCATCTGCTGATGTTGATCGCAAAACTTCGATACATGTTGAAAGTTGGGCACTTACAAAGCATAGAACACCAAGCAAAGATGACAACTGGATAAAATATCTGTTTAAAAAACCGACTTCAAAAAAGTAGGTACTAAAAAGTTAAAGTAATTAACTCGAAATAGATACTTATCCGGAAAGAATAACTAAATTACCTATTTTTTAAATATGTACCATTACTGTCGAATAACTTTATAATTAATATTACAAATTTACAATTTAATTTCATTTAAAATGTAAATTTAAAACCTTGACTTCTGAAGTATTCACAATACGAAATAAATTCATAATGGACGTATTTCTAATATAAAAATGTTATATTCGTTTAAGTCGATCGGTGGTGCTGGCATCTACTTCAAAAATAAATAATTATTTATTGCGAATAATTTTCTATTTTGAGTTAATAATTTTTTTACTTTTTAGTATATATTTTTTAAAGTCGGTTTTTTTAAATATATTTTATTTTAAAACTTTAAGTGATTAATATTATTAATCATAATAATATAACTAATATTCAATTATTTTCTTTAATGGAATATTGTACAATTTTTAAAAGTCACGGACAAAAGCTAGTATATAAGTAATTTCCTCTTTGTCTAAAGTTTGTTGTCAACAACATACAGAAAAAAAGTGATAGTGGTATCCACCAGTGGTTATCTGTTAAACGTTAAGGAGTATCAGGTTTTGCAAAGTAACAACCACCACTTGAGGATTAATATTCTTTATATCCGAAGTCAAATATCATATTTTGCAGATTGTTAACAAAAGTAGCAACTAATTAGTAGCAAATATATTTAATCACGATTGATCTACTACTATCCGTTAGGGAGTTGCATTATTCATATTAAGAACTCAACATCAGACTCTGATCTAACTTGACCTGGTGCAGTTATTTTGCAAAGAAAAACCTACCAGTAGCAAATATCTTAAAACACTGTTAATTTACTACCATATGAGAAGGAGTTTTCATTATTCATCTCCAGAATGCATCATCAGACTCTAACATGGTCAATGGTCAAGTTGTTTTTGCAAGGTAACAACTATCAGCAGCAAATATTTTGAATCACATTTAATTTACTACCATCCGTTAAGTAGCTCTATTATTCGTTTCCAGAACTTATCATCAGACCCTAACCTTTTCGAAGATATAGTTATTTTGCAAAGTAACAATTATTAATAGCAAGTATCTATAATCACGTTTGATTTACTAGCATCATTGAAGGAGTTCCATTGTCCATCTCTAGAACTCTTCATCAGACCCTGACTTGGTAAGTGCTGCAGCTATTTTGCCAAGTAACGAATACCCGTAGCGAATATCTTTAATCGTAGTTATTTTACTGCCATTCGTTGGGAGTTCCATCGTTAATTTCCGGTCTTCGTCATCAGATCATAATCATATTTATATGATATCAACCCTAAATTAGACTCAATTCACCCTTTCAAATAAAAAAGTCATTGAAATCAATCCACTTGGTAAAGAATTATCACTGAACATATATATAAAAACCTCCTCCCCTTTTTGAAGTATGTTTAACAATAAATTCAAATGCTGTACTTTGGGAATATTTATGTTCTTCACCAAACAAAATAACAACTGTTCTCATACAAACTAATTAAAACCAATCTTAGACGATGAATATGAAATTGAATACCCGCACTTAGACAATTCAGAGTGTACTTGACAATCAAACGATGAGAATTTGAATTATCCCCATGAATAAATTCTTGTAACCCACAGAATAGTTGGAGAAATTTGTTGAACTGGAGCAGTTCCGTTCCGAAAACTCTTGAGCCAGTTAATAAAATGCAAATAGCGGTACTCGTGACAAGGGTAGATCGATCTTATTGCCACTCGCACTATCACGTTTTTATTTAGACCTGCTGACTTGATGAGAGATAACTGAAATTTTTTTATTTCTAACTACCCTGAAATATATTCAATAAAATATTGTAAAAAGATCATGACAACACTGTCACCAAAATATTCATTCTTATTAAAGGATTTGAAATATTTGGGTTCCATTATTATTTTTTCCGTGATTGAAAACGATATAACGTTTTATCTAAAGAGTGCATAAATGTTTTATTAAATCAGCTTACGGGTCGAAAACAGAATTTTACATTACCCATTTACATTAATTTTTGATAAGCATAATTTATTTGAATGCATCTTCATTTTTTGAAGATTCTATGTTTTATAATTTGCAAATATGGAAAGTAATTTCTTTGTCTGGTATTGCGCTGGTATAGTTTGAAATATCAGAGATCATTTTAATTTCAAAATTGCTTTGATTACTCATGCCGAGTTATCTAAACCTTTATATTTGGCTGAAGCTATTGATGTATGGAGACCGGGATTAACTTGCCAATATTTTCTAATTTTTTTATGATAATTATTCTTATGAACTATTTTATTTATATTAAGTACAATAAGGGAATTAAAAAACTCTGTTTTGGCAATGTGTCATCAAATATTTATGAAATTTAATAGTTTTATAAAGAATATTTAGACGCAAACATAAAAATGAAATATGCATCCGTTACATACTGGAATGTTAATTCTGTCCGAGTACAATTTCTTTTTACGGCTACTTATAAACAGGTAGAATCTGAACTAACAAAAGTGAGTTCAGTAATTAATCTATCCATTTGTGTACATGAAACTTAAAAGTTTTAAGATAAAAGTAATGACAAAAGCAAAAGACTTTTTATGTGTTTAATTTTTTATCGAAAGAAATTAGAAACTCCAATACATAAGTTAATTAATGTCCCGCGTAGTTTGAGTATGATTGAGTTAGGAAGTTAATATGAAAATAAGCTAAAAATAAATGATACGTTTGATCTTATTCCATCTTGAGATGTATTATATACATATACTGCTTTGTGACGAATGATCTTCGTGCTCATAAATGGACTTTTATTTATCAGCATACATATTTTCCAGCACAATAAGTCAGTCAACATTTCTGTAACGTCAAAATTTTGAATTTTCATACAAAAGAAAAAATCTAAATAAATATTTTCAATTAATACATTATTGTAAGTATAATTATATGCCACTATGTAATTGTGTTTACAACTAGGCGTCCGCCCTATCTTTTATTCATTTTACTGTAAGAAATCACATATAAAATTTATGTAAATTGAGCGCATTCGGAAAAGGAATGCAGGGTGAGGTGAGGGGCGGGGAACACTGCGATGATCAATGATTCATGAACCCATCGATACAAATACTCTCTAAGCTTTATGCACTACAAATTCATGTTAGCCGACTTGCATCAAGCGAGAAACGTAAATCTTAATTTTGACTTGTTTTTACTAGATTTTGAACAAGTTAAGATTGATTTAAAGAGACGGTTATTGAAAAGCAGTGCATACTATTAAAAGAAATTGTAACTTAAATAATGTTACACCAGTAGGCATTACTTCTCACTGAAAGGTTCTTCTGACTGAAAGGTAAGTAGAATAGTTTGATAATTTTCTGACTAAGAATATAGAAAAAGTAATCGTAATATTTTCAAGGCTTTTCTATGTCTTTTACAAATGACGTAATAAATAACGTAAACTCGTATATTTGCCAGCTAAAAATTAAACTAATAGAACTTACAAGATAATTATAAGCGCGTGTCGTGCCTAGTTGAGCTCCCTAGTTATCCATATCTCTTCAAATAGCTAATGTTCGTTAACAGAACACAATTTATTTTAAAGTTTTAATCAAATAAGAATTTTCCAAACTTACTGAAAAATTAGAAGAATCACATTGACAAATGATAAATAGAACATAAATAAAATATTAAAAGACATATCCAATTATATCCCACTCCAAGGGATGCGACTAAAAAATATCTGTCAGTTTAAACAAACGGGAAAGCACATTAAAAAAATAATTTTGGAATTTTATTACATATTGAATGAGTCCTTGAATGAGTGTTTAAAATGCATATAGAATTAAAACACTAAAAACTACATTTAAAAGTAGTCGTCGCTCTAATCAATATAAATTGTTTACAAAGAATCTATTATTATTTTAACCATACAAACACGTATTGTAGTATGTCTTTTACAAGTTCAAGAAAAAATAATAAAAAAATATTCTCTATTGGACAAGAAATTTTAAAATTTAACTTATTTGAAGTTCTTTAGAAGATAGGAGCTATGATTAATTTTTACCTATTTTTGGGTCCTACCAGAACAATAACAAGTTTAAGATTGTACTTTCTAATTTGGTTAAGACTTTCTTTCCAACTCCATATTAGACGCTAATTTTTTTTAATTCGACGTGTACTAAAATAATTTTATTATTTTTAATTTCCTCTGAAAACGTTTTTCCAAATTTTAATTTTTCACAGTCTATATAGAATTGTATGCATATAGCATTTACAGCTGAGAAGGACAAAAAAATAGCGACGAACGGACGGACAAAAGAACGGGAACAGTATGATTCCATTCTTTTTCAAAAACCCTTTTTCTAGCTTAATCAGTTGCTTCGTCATTGTTTAGGAATTTGGTGAGCCCTTCGTGGGCGTTTTTCACATTTTCCCTGAAAAATTAAAAGTAATGAAATGGTGATATACCAGTACAATTATTATCCTGTTATTCCTTATACAAATAGTAATTATCTTGACTTTTTTTGGCACCATGACCTTATTTTACTTTTATCAAAAACTGATCGAGAGGAAATATCCACTGTGTCGGTTGTCTTTTCACATTAGATGCGACAGACATTATATACAGACATTATATATAGACATTCAATATATATATATATATATATATATTTATATATATATGCAGTCATCGATTGTTTCACCAAATATTGTATTTGACTATCTTTCTTCCGTTTTACATTTTTTTTGTATGTGACTAAGGAATGTTCAAAGTATACTGTATCTACCTACACTGTTATTTCCACCCCTGATACTGAAAGTTTTTCTTGAAGAGCTTCTGATGGGATTACGATTATGGTCTTTGTCAATAAGAAGACTTTGTCCGATTTTGTAATAACATTTGGTGATAAAATCTCATCCCAAGCCGTTTAATTAATAGCGCATTATAATACTCAACTTGTCAATACTTTAGAATCATTACGCTTTATTGAAACAGTAATAACCATTTATCCATTAAGCTACATCATCGCTTCTCCAATTATCACTCCAGGTTGCAAAGCTGAGCTGCCATAATTTAACTGTCACGGGAAATCTTTATCATTATTATGTACAACTCTAGGTGCCACCCACAACAATACGGTCCAATTGTATGCGCCCACTACCAGACTCGACGGCTTTATGATAATGAACGAGCATTAGCCGTTTCACATTAAACTTCGTAATGAAAGAAGTGCGTAAGGTATCTAGACAACGATTTGTCAAGCACAAAAGTTGCAATTAAATAAATATACACGATTACTTAAATAAAAAAGCACAATTTCTTATTTCAACCATTTATGAAAGGGATTCGCAATGAAAAATCGATGTTAAATTTTGTTTAATAGTTTTCTGTTATGTTCAGATATTATAATAACAATAATAATGGAGACAATCATGTTGGCGTTATTCAATCTCTATTACTGATATACTCGTATATATTTTTATCACTCCAATAACTCTCTTTCTAAATTATTTCAGCGTGTTCAACTAATATACTTTATGGTACAGTAGTGAAACCAAGATCCCTCAAGACTTCATTATATGTGTCCGTTCAATCCTTCATCACACACAGCCTGGAAATTTCAGAAAATTTAAACCCTTGTAACATAGGAATAGTCGAAAAACCTTTTTTTGACTTATGAACACTCATATGAATGAAAAGTAACCATTTCAAAATCCATATGATCTTTGACTTACTATTGCAATTATCAATAGTGTTTGCTTCGTCATCAGCATCAAAATTTCAGAAATTATAATTTTTTTGTGAATTTTTATAATATTAATTTGCACACGATATCAAATTAAACTTAAAGAGATAGATAATTGTCGGAGATATAGATATGATTAATGCTATACGAAGAATCCGAATGTTTTATTATGTATCCGTTGAGCTGCGGCTAATTATAAAAACGAGGTTAGGTTATCGTTATTCGTGCTGATTAAAATCTAGATTTCTTTTTATTTGGTTAAAGATGTGATCTCAAAGACAGTGTGCTGCCCATTTACGAAAAAGAAAAAATAAGGTGCCATGAACGAAGACTACATGAATTGAAAAATACTGAATAAGATCTAATTTTTGGTGAAATATCTGATATCGTAACGGGATAGTTATATGAATTTGGAAAATTATCAACTGTAATTACGTGTATTAAAACATATTGCTGACGTCTAACGCTAAATCTTGCTTGCAAAAAATGAATAATATCACAACCCCAAATTACTAAAAAAAATTCGGAGACTTTCTCTCCTCCACCAAAGTAAATAAAGGCGGTCAAGTGTGAGTCGAACGCACACACAAAGGAATTGATAGATAGGTGTGAGAGATAAATAATAAAATTTATATCATAGCAGCTCGTTATTCGTAAAAATCTGTAAAACGATGGGCTAATAAAATCTATTATGCCATATTTTAGTCCATTCAATATTACATTATTCCAATGTTTTAACTTATAAACTTAGTAACCTATACTTCATTTGTTATTTTACTATAGGTGTGCATTAGAATCAGACCAAATTTGATACTCGTGTGTGATGCAAAAATAAAAAACGTTGAAAAAATAGTATTAATTTGAGATTTAATGTATGATAAATACCCCCCTCCCCCTACTTGGGTCTGGGACCTGACTTATTGCCTCATTATTGCAATACGTATTTTGTGAAAATTTTAAATGTCTACCTATCACTTTTAAAAAGATACAGTCCTATGACAGATAGACAGACGGACGGAAGGTTTAGTAATAGGGTCCCATTAGCACCCTAAAAACACTTTATTGGAAAGGAGGTATATATATATATATATATATATATATATATATATATGTATATATACATATATATATATATATATATATATATATATATATATGTATATATACATATATATATATACTCTTTTTGCAAAAAAAAACGGGCACTTAGTGGAAAAAACCGTATTAGGGTTATTTCATTATTATTTGATGCATTTTGTATGGCGATATCATAAGAATATTGTTATTTATTATTGAGATCTCGCTTTTACCTACTTCAGTCATAAAAATGCGAATAAATAAAAAAAACGATGTAAAGTTCACAGACGAGCGTTTTCATACAAAAATGGGCAGTTTATTTTTGAATATTTTTTATTAATTTAACATAAAATTATAAAATTTAGTAACGAGTATGGCCTCCTCTAGCTAAAATCAATGCGCTTAATCTGCTAGGCATGCATTCGACGACGTTTTTTATCATTTCCTTAGGAATACGTTTCCATTCAGGGACGATCACATTTTTAAGGGCCTGAATGTTTTCTGGAGGTGGATTTACGGCTCTGACGCATCGTTTCATATTATCTCACATGTGTTCTATCAGATTGAGGTCGGAACTTCTAGTGTATGCGTATATACATATATGCATATAACTATTTTAGTATTTTATATATACATATATGCATATATACTAGTGATTAAGTAAGATAGTTTTATATCCACGTAACCCTCATCTATAATATCCGATATAACGTGCGGATATCAAAAATTCTCGTAACTATTTTAGTTTTTATTATAAAAGAAGGGGAATGAAGCGTATATAACATTTAAAACGTACTCTGCCACGGATGTAACCAAAAAAAATATATGTATATGTTGCTCTCGAGGAAGGTAAAATAATATGAAGGCACAAAAAAATATTTTTCTACGTAAAAGACCTAAACCAACTAAATGAAAGCATTTCATCACATCATGATTATATCAGCTTTGATCCCTTTTCTTTTCTTGCACGAGAAACTAGTATAAAGATAAGGTTAACAAACAAATAAAACAAATACATAGCGTTGTTTCCACGTCTATAAAATGAAATTATCATTTAACTTCATTTATTTTTTACATTAATTCACCATCTCATATGGAGATTTAATTTCATATGTATTACATTGAAAATTATCAGAAAATTTAATTACATGATAGAATGATTTTGCTACATATTTTCATGTTAATTTAATTTAAAATATTCGGATTTTACTTCATAAATTATACTTTGTTGAATTTTTAAAGCCATTACATAGCAACAAAACAAAACAATTTTCACACTTTAGTAAGAATATTATTGGCGATCAAAATATCATAATTAATTATATTTATGGCAACAATGCAAAAGCATTCTTTTACAACGTCTTTTCAATTCAGTTGTTTTAGCACCAAAAATGAAGATAGCGCATTAATAAGTAACGATATCCTTGTTTTAAAATTGTAACCCAAAAGGGGTAAATATTTATAGCAGCTATGATAAAATAATTTTTGATAATGACTGAAATCAATAGTTATCCAATAGAATTTTGTAATTCTCTAACTGTAAATATTTTACCAAGATATTAGTTAGAATTATAAGCTACATGCTTTATTTTTTTTCATTAGAAATTTAAATGCAAAGAAAGCATTTGTTAATGGAACGAGAATGCGTATCAAATGTTTACATAAAAACGTTATTGATCGCATTAAATAGATTTTGATCTTTCAATGGTTTGACGTTTCACATTTCTAAAAATAGCTAACAAGGTTATTAAGCGAGTTATAAAAAAATATTCACGAAAAATATAGTTTATATTAAAGTTTTGGATCGATAAATCCACTTTGTTACTATTCATTTCTTTCAAATATAATTATTATTCATCTCAATTTATTTATTAAATTGTTCTACCGTTTAATCATATAATTTTAACAAATGTTATGTGTCTACTAAATTTTT
This sequence comes from Druceiella hillmani, assembly GCA_039881145.1. Classification (NCBI taxonomy): domain Eukaryota; kingdom Metazoa; phylum Arthropoda; class Insecta; order Lepidoptera; family Hepialidae; genus Druceiella; species Druceiella hillmani. The sequence continues at coordinate 573,042 of JAYKKI010000018.1, read as the reverse complement.
GTCATTAATTCCCTCATGCTTAATCTTTGCTCTTTCTTATTCTTTTCCACATGGCGTCAAGGTGTGAATGAAGAATTTGCACACAAATAAATTACAATTAATTATGTGAAAAGCATGTTGAATTTTGCTATTTTGGAAACACAATTGGTCGAATTTCGAGAGTAGACGGTACTAATATTTATAAAACTCTCAAGCGGTAATCTGGTTTGATTTCCAAACTCTCAGTTTCATGAAGTTTTTTAAAAATAAATTAAATTAATATATACAATTGGATAATATATTCCAAACATAATTCATGTTATAAATGCAAAACTGAGTTTAACTTATAAATAATATAATAGAAATTATTCGATTCTAATATGTATATTATTTATGTCTCGGAAAAATGCACATTCAATTAAGAAATAGTAAAAAAACATTTTTTACGCTGTCGTTAGGTGAATTTATTTTTAGGTAGTAACTCCTTCATTAAATCACCCATTTCTTACTAATAATTTTTATATTATAATAATACGTTAATAAATCATTTAAAGATGAATGAAATCATGGATAACAGCTAGTTATTATATATATCGTAGTTTCGCTTACAGACCTATACCATATCAAATCAAAGTGGTCTTGAAACAACTCGAAGTCCACGAACGAGCTTAAATATTAACATAATTGGCGTAAAGCCATTGCTTTCTTTTTTCTTTCTTTTGTTTGGTTTATATCATTATTCATTTAAATGCACCGCCTTCGAAGCTCATTTCTTTCGAGTTTTATCAAGCGGAATTACAAAGTATTTACTTAAGGACTGCATAGATTTACATCATACCCATATTTTTCAGATAAAATCAATATATTGATATGAAGTTCGGAATAGGGCATTTCTGTTTATTAACTTAAAAATATATTCTGCTAATAAAACAGGAATTTATCCATGTAGAATTAATTGCAATGCTCACTGCATTAAATAAATGATGACTCTCGATTTTTCTATAAATATATCTATTTTTCTATAAAAGGAAAGTACCTTACAATGCATCAAAGCCATATACGATATCGACAATAGGGAAGAAAATGTGAAATATTTAAATTTCGCTGACGAGAAAATAGATTTTCCAGTGGTTTATGTAGGGTTTATGTATGTACTTAGATATCTAAGAAATAATTCAAATTTCAAGGATGAATTTAATTTTTTCCAACCATCAGTACAAAAATAAAATAAATTTTCTTCAACGTCTTGTAAAATTTATATTGCGGTTGATTATTTTTACCTAACTGAATGAAATTAAAAATAATAGGAAAATCCAAAAATAGTAATTGAAAAATTATTATTTAGGTTTATTGTATGAAAAGTTGTCATAAAATCATACGTTTTGAGTGAGATTTTGCTGTAAAAATGTGATCTGGTTTCATTTCACTGAGATTTATTGTATAGTAATAATTAGGTTTATTTCTCAAATCAAACTAAAGTCATATTTGTAAAAATTCGGAACATAACGCTTTTAGCCGCAATTTTTATTCACAAAAACTTAAAAATATCATATTTATTGTTTATTTTTCTTTTAAATAATTCAATTGATATATTTATGCGTCAATATTTAGATTTTTCTTAACATTTCTTAAATTTACTAATCTATTTTGAAGAGGAAATAAATTTTGCATTTAGATTTAAAAAAAATCAATTACCTCAAAGCTGAAAATGTTAGATAATAATACTTGTGTAAATTTTGATCAACCCCAAAAAAAAAACAAAAAAATCTAATCCGATTTGGGGCAGAAATAATATTATAAAAGGCATTCTTAATATTTCTGTATTTATGTAAACATTTTAAGTAATTGTATTAAACAAGTTAATCAAATAACACAAATAGAAAATGGTACAATGAATATGTAAATATTCATAAAGCTTTGTCTGGTGGTGCTCGTAGAGCAAAAGTTGCAACCAGGTAATTGTTCAACATCGAATTGAGAAACGTTGAGACACAGACACTTGAAAAGCTCAACAGAACAATATTAATTGTGCTTACATAATGCAAAACGGTAAATGCCCTTAACTCTAACATCCACCATAAAGCAAACCTGACTCCAAAGCAAATCGGATATCGATGAATCATGGATACAATCATTTTATTTAGCTGATTTATAAAGTACATGATCAAGACTAATGGCAACGTGGTGTGTTGGGCTGGTGCAAGATTAACGACCTTGACGGCAAGGTTCGTCGTGGAATTCCGGCCGTTCATCGAGCGGAGTTGAGTGATGCCTGTAATAGTGGAGCATGCGCAGTGACGGGCAGTAGTACTACTGGTGCGAGAAGCTGATCGCTACTGTCGCCAATTCGCCTACCCAGCATGGCGACTATGAGCAGTACCTCCAATCAAAGGACCAGTGTAGATTCCAATATCCAGCAGTAAAATGAGATAGACTTTTGTCGATTACAATCAATTCCCGCCAAAAAAATTAATGGCAAAACACCATATCTTAGGTTAAACCATAAATTTTGTGAATGCTATTATACCATTATCTTCGTCATATAAGAAAATAAGAAAATATATTGTATATTGATGTATTATAATATATATATATATATATATATATATACATATATATATATATATATATATATATATATATATATATATATGTATATATATATATATATATATGTATATATATATATATATATATTAACATATAATGACAGAAATGGTTCTGCAATTTTTTTAATTTAAAATCGGCTCCTAATAATTTTAATAAGTTCATTCAATAGTTTTTATACTGCCATTTCATTCAAGTTTTAAAAACGCCGAATAATTAAAATATTTATTTTTGTTATTCTAATTATCCAGAAGCATGCCAAGAATTAGTATATTTACTAATATTACATCATAGTTACACATGTACTATATGAATCATTAATATCTTTAACGTGAATTCACGTTACTTGCAAATTTGTAACATATTTTGTATCGTTGTATCATAAAGAATCTTGTTAGAACTTCTTGTAAATCTACCATTAACCCGTACTATTCTATTTTTACCAAGTCGCTGCCTCAATGAATCGTTATTTAGAAGAACTGAAAGCGTTGCAGTAAATACCAATGACAAGTAAATGTTATTTACGTGTTGTGTCGAAGATGTCGATATCTCCCGTTCAACAGTATTTCACATAGCACGTAATATAAGTAGAGATGGCAAGAAATTAAAATAATAGTGAAAAAGTCTAAGGTATACATTGTTTGAATAACGTATACAATCGATATGTTATGAAAACAATATAATCAAGACTTGAAGTCATATTAAATCCACGAAGATATTTGATTCCATTGCTATCTATCAGTATGAAAATTATCCTTCAAGGAATCTTATAATCGATTTTATGTAAGCCGTGATTGAGAAATACATTAATGTTTTTTTTTATATTAGTTAACAAAGCACCTTAATACCAAATCGACAAAACGTCAATTACGTAATAAATATATTTTCAGGACAGTAAGTAAATATTTTCTGGAATATTTTATCAAATAAACCGGTAAATCTAAATTTACTAAGTCCATTAATGAGTAAAGTACAATTAATAAATTTTAGACATTTTAAATACAAACATCCCTTTTGAAACAAAGAAAACATTTTGTCTTCATTGTTATCTGTTACTGCACCTCGTAAATGAAAGCACTTGGATGTCTAGGAATAAAAGTATCGAACTAGTTACTTATCAAATTGCACTGTTTTGGAATCCTAAAGGCATAAAGACACGTGACAAAGTTAGAGAAAGACACGTGACAAAGTTAGTAAGACACGTTAGCAACTAAAACTAAATCAATACGAACCATAACTTGTTTTAAAAACCTGGTTTCCCTTAGAAACATTAGAATATTTTTTAATATAACAATATTTAATTTACTCCTATTTTTTTTATTTAAACTTTACTTCCTCATCTTCTGTCATTTATTTTAATTTTCGAAATTATAACCATATGTACACATTATTATTTTCTTATATTAAATGTAAATAATAAATATTTGTTTATCCATTAATTTTACAATTTCATGAAATTTAAACTTCTGAATAAAAATTAATTTTAAAAATATCCGCTAACCTATTTTTCTGATTTAACTCAATATCGTAGTGAGCGGTTGATAAATGTGATTACAAAATACCTCCGTACAGATTTTGAGTGAAGGTGAAATATTGCACCACAATATTATTAACACTTTGATAATTGACTACATTGATGACTTGGTTTCGCCTACAATTCCGGAAACCAATCAGGTTATTTTATACTGACAAATTATAAGTTTTCTGCGCAATTTAAACGACACCGAATCATTTTTTCTAGTTTTTTCTATTTAGTTTTTTATTCGGTTTGAATCATTCAAATTTAGCAGGTACCAACAACTAAATATAAGGCTTTATAATATATGAGAAAGGCGGTATCATATTAATATAATAAATTGATGTTGTTATGTATGTCTTGTGATGAACACGCAATATTGAAAAACCGTGTAAAATTTTATGCATATTCTTGAGCATGATTTAGGAAAAGATCTAAAGGTAATTATAATCTCTCAATATTGGGTACATTGATATATTATGACATCGTATCATCTTTTTCTTCAAGATACCATAATATTTGAGATATCCTGAAGAAAGAGATTTGTACAAAACTTTTTTATTAATATCTTTTGAAATATATTACTGAGAGTCATTAAAAATTCAAATTATCTAAATAAATTTGTTCTTTAGTTCAGACTTATTTTAAACATTTGGCAATTATATTCAATTATATACTAAACTGTTATTTTATTAATTTTTATCTTTGTCTTTACATTCATTCATTATGCGGGATACATCCATGTCATTTCATTAAACTGAATGGCTTCATTGTTTACTAGGACCATCACGAGTTTTATCATTTCATTTCCGTTCAAAAAATGAAATTCTATATAATTTGTGTATTACGAAAATATAGTAATGTTCAAAATTAACAGAGAACGCAAACATTTTTTTAAATAAAATAGCGAAAGGTTTAATTATAACACTCCGAACGCCAGGTAGCAAGAGCCGCCAACATTCCAAATGCGAAAAACAATTTCAAGCGAAAAATGAAATGTTTATGGCACCTTTTGAAAAACACGGGGCTGCGCGGCGGAGACGTGACAGGCGACCGGGCACACTTGCGTTGTTTGTGGCCTAAGCCAGCCAATTCAAGTCAACCAGTTAGGAGTTCAGGGAACTCACGCACGCGTTTTGTTTCTTTGTGAGTTTCGTTTTATCGACTTATAAAATGATGTAATTACCTACCACATTCATTATTTTTAACTTTTTTTAAGCAAGCGTTAAAAATATATTCGTCTATGTTATATCAAATAGATTTTATGATCAATGGATGATTATTGTGATTAGGTGAGTACAGGTAGTACATAGGTACTATAGGTAGTAGTAAGTATGTATAGATAGTAGTATCGGTTACCTAGATTGAAACAAAAAAAAGAAGGTAAAACTGAGGAACAGACGATGTTATTTTTGAACAATCGAGAGCGTAGCTCGCGGGTGTCATTCCGTGATTAAGTTATCAAAGAGTCATGAAAAAGGAATCAGCTGAAAAACAGATGTCAATGTTTTTTAAATTTCACATTGTTTTTCGTTGATTAGTAAAGTATTTGATGATTAATTAATCAAATTGAATAATAGTTTTTAATATTACGTGACTTAAATCGTTTATAAATAAAATGCCCGAGCGTAAATTGAAAATAGAACTATCATACTTTTCCGTAATTTCTTTGCAACGTTAAATTAAGACAAACAAAAACACATTTTTGCATTTATAATATTAGTATAGTTAATACTAAACCAAGTCGTCTTTCCGTGAATGATTGGTAACATCACCATCGAAATGAATGTAGCAATATTATTTGCGGAATGGCATTTTGAACTGTTATTTTATTACAGTGAATTATTAGTCAGACTATACACGATTATTTAAAAGTTGATACAAATATGTTATTACCATTTTTATTTAAGAATCAACAAATTCTACTTTATCGAAGTCATTTATTGCTGTCACACCTCTAGCTGGTGAAGACAAACTCTCTAACTCTAACAATGATTCATTCTCAAAACATCATGGTGAATTACATTAATTAGTACCAGGACCTTCCAATTGGCAGAAAGTATATAAATTTTTATGAAAAAGTATTGCAGAGCTTAATAATAATAATGGTAAACGGGACAATGAAGAAGACTATCTGGGTAACTAAAAAGGTAGCCATTTTTCAAAGCACTTCCGAAAAATAAAACCAAATGGAGAAAAATATGCCAGGAAATGGCTTATTTAATTTAAATCTTCTCCAAGGGTGTTTTGTTTCTATTATTATTTATTTCGCCAGAATTCAATACCAAGTGTAACAAATGAGGGTTATGATGATTGGGCCACATTCCATTAACCTTGGAAAATATGAGACTTTCAAAGATCATCAATCAGCTACGTATATAAGGTTAGAAGCTACAAAAATTGTGAAAGTAAACTAGAGTGGATTGACATTTAATAAAACAAATAGATGAAGAAAGAAAAGGTGGACAGTAGTAATTGAGAGAATGATGGCATCATAATACTCCTGGTAGAAAATCATTTGGTTTTAGAAGACGTTCCTACACTTTAAATACCCCAAGCAAGGGGAAATTTCAACTAAGTTTCGGTCAACTATTAAACAAGTTTGACCTCGTCATGACAGAACATTTACGCAGTATCGCTAATCAGGAAGCAAGAAACTATTAGTTTAGCAAAAACATTCAAAATGAACTCATTGAATTACCTGAAAATTAAATAAGAGATAAGGTTATTAAGAAAATAAATGTATTTAAATATTTTTCAATCATTTTAGAATGTACAACCGATACCAGCCACACTGAACAGTTACGTGTCACATTTAGATTGTTTGGTATTAACGACAATTACATACAATTAAATGAAACTACGTGATGTAGTATTATTTCTACTATCTTTAATTTCGTTACCACGACCTAGGTTTCGTTGTATTACAACATCTTCAGGTGGGATATTAGTAAATATTATATCTTTGCTAATATCCCACCTGAAGATGTTGTAATACTAATGTTTTAATAATAATGATGTTGTAATAGAGCAAAGATCTTTGCTAATATCCCACCTGAAGATGTTGTAATACAACGAAACCTAGGTCGTGGTAAAGAAATTAAAGATAGTAGAAATAATACTACATCACGTAGTTTCATTTAATTGTGAATAATGAATTTCTACAAAATTAACGCCAAATATATTCAATATTCGACAATTACATACATGACTGTTTCGTTATATGCACAGTATCGGATTGCAGTGGCCAGATTATCACAGGTTCATTTCTGGATGAGATGATAAAGAAACATGATTTAGAAATGCATAATTACAGGAACCAAGGCTATGACAATGACTTTAATATGGTGGGGAAACAAGAGGTGTTCAAAGCCGTGTTACTAGAGATTTTTCAAGGGCTTTTTTTAATCCTTGCGGCTGTAACAGCTTAAGCTTTGTTATTCTTGACGCCGCTAAAATTTCTTAAAATTGTTAATTCAATGTCGTTATTTGGGATTATCCGACGACTTTTTGTTTTTCCTCCTCTTCAACAAAAAGATGGAAAGTAATCACAAAACCTATAGAAGAATTAAAAAATCTATGAGACACGTTGGGAAAGTAGGGTTTTAAGCTTTCAAGCTGTTAAGTATAAAGAAGTGAGAAATGCACTATAAAAACAATACGAGGAAAATACTGACTCCGTTACTACTTCAGGGGCCAGGTCTCTCGCGCAACATAGAAATAAATATAGATTTTTGCACATTCTTTTGATTTGTTATGATTTACTGTACCTAATAAATATTTTAGCTACTATTTGCATTCAGAATTAACCGACTTATTACATGCAATGAATACATTGCACAAATGTTGATAATTTGTTAGGGAATACTGGCTATGCATCAGCCGCAATCTTAACAAAAGTAATTGCAGAAAAAGCTGAAGTTACACCGGATATTCAACAAACAAGAAACCTAAAAAGCAAAAAAGTCTTGAACCTCAAAATGAAATTGCAATAGACTCAGAAAAAAAATTTAAGACCACCGTATTCTATCCTTTGACAGATACAATTGTTAATTTCCTAGAAATATGTTTTCAACGGATGTCTAATTTTAATACTTGTAAGGGTTGCTTGTAGGATTTGAAGCAACCGGTTGAAAAACTTGAATTGGAGCGATCATGTTCAAATTTTTCAAATATTTTGACACATGCTTCACACAGCGATATTTCTTGCTCAACAAATACTAACCCTGAAGCATTTCTTAAATGCAATCTAAGGCCAACAGAAAGATATGCTCAATGTCTTGGACTAAGATGTTTAATGCGATTTATTTCCAAAACACTTAGAATATCCTTCAGATAATACCAACTATTCCAATAAGTGTCGCCGACGATACGCGCAGTTTAAGTAAAGTAAGTCTACCAGAACCTATCTAAGATCGATCACAGATCAGAAAAAAATGTCAAACCCGGCAATTTTATCAATTGAAAATGCTATTGCTCAGGCCATTCCTAAAGGTAATTTAGTTATAAAATTTGCAAGTGCGAAAGAAAGAAAGGTTGTATTAATTTACTTTGTATTAAGTAATTACTTTATATTAATTAATTACTTAATGTGCTTTGTATTAATTAATTAAAATTACGATCAATAAAACGAATGTGATATCATGTTTTCTTTTAATTATGTTATTATAATGCCTACATAGTTAACCGATTTTATTATGTGATAGACATTAATATCAAATACTTATTTTATTACCTAGCGGTAGGGACTTTGTTTATGGTAAAAAAGCAGGAGTGCAATTAATTAGAACTACATAAGTTAATTTCAATTAAATAGATATTGATTTTTCCAATAAAAATGGATACTTTAAAAAGTCAATAATTATTATTTAATTAACATAAACTCAAGCGTGCGGAAACGAAAACTAATTTAACACCTCTATGATAATTATGAGCACAAGAGGATGCGTGAGCCACATTTTAATTGGTATATTTAAAATTAATGTTTTTTTTCAAATTGGCGCACTTATTTTTACGCAGTTCGACATACCATACTACTTCTGTCTTGTTTAATGTTCTGTGGTTATTTATGTGTCATAGTATTCTCTCTGTATATCAAGTATTTAAACATCTGCAAAATCTTCATATCTGAACTAAAATATTTGCACAACATTTCTACATATGTTCATAACGGAAAACTTCAAGTCATTCAAAAATCGTGTAGTAGAATACGTTGTTTTCATTACAGACCATGTCACTCCGTGACTACATAATATCATTCAGACTTGAGTAAATAATGTATGTTGATAAAATCTGCATTGAAATTATTGTAAACATATATTGCTGGCAAGATTACATTGCCTTGACTTGCCGGATTTTATTTTACGGGATTCTGATAACACAAACTTGGTTGATAAATACAAACTGATTAAGATGTGACCTTAAAGATAATCGTATTTAGTCTTGTTTCACCTTTGATATTTACAATTCGACTGAGCAATTTATGCAATTACCGATATCTTTTAGTTATAGAAGAAAATAACAAATATTTGTTTGGCGTAATGGAATAAAAAAAAGGAATATTTTTTCTCGTTATTAGCAACAAACATTACCTCAAATTTATCAAGTTAAGTAAAAGTTTTTCCGATATACATTATAAAAGTGATATGTCACCGATAGCCGCTGCCTGTAAACTCGTTTCGCACTGTCAACTGACTGAGAAGTGTGAGCTTCGCTGGCTTAGGTTCATTCAAATCAATACTCCAGAACAAGGTGAGTACGCTATCTACCAACTGCTGTGTGGCTTTTTGATGTAACCCTGTCTAAAAGGAAACTGTATTTATGGAATAAAATTTTTTAATGTTATGCATTTAATATTTAATAAGTATTAAATAATTTCCCACAGTTCTACCAGGTATAAATCATTAGAATAATAATTGAATACATACATATATATATATATATATATATATATATATATATATATATATATATATATATATATATACATATATATGTGTGTGTGTATATAAATAATTTCATTTAGAAGAAGAACGCAATATACTCACAGAATTTGATTTCATTGACCACAAATTTGATTGACACACGCAGGCAAAAACCATAAATATCTCACCATGCTCATTAAAAGTTGAAGAAAAATAATGTCTCGTATTTGGTGATACCACGTTGATATGATAGCAGGTAGTATGAGGAGTGTACCATTAAATATTTATATTTTTAAACAAAATATTACGTGACAAAAGATTATTCTTTTGTAACTTGTATGTTTGCATTTATTCTACTACATGAAAGATATCGAACTTCTATGACACAAAAAGCTGTATAAAATTCTCGCAAAAACAGAAACGCTTTGAGATATTCAACCAAAGTTGATGCATAGACTGCCTCTTAAGATTAATGATACTACTTTATGTCCCGCAAATTTAGAAAGAAATTTCCCAAAGAAGTATTTTTGAAGCAAATTGTATATAAAATATCTTAAATTATTTTAAAGTTTGCATAGCTAATAATTGACTGAAGCCTCTAAACGAACTATCAGTCCAAGGATGTAGGGATGTTTTACAATAAATTCATAATAGGAAGTGAAAAATTTACGATACTATTAGATATCGTGTAAAAAGTTGTTGATAAAAATATCTCCTCAAATGAAGCAAAAATGTACCGGCTCTCCCAAAGCGCCGTTTAAGAACCGTACCGAATTTTACTACCAAATTTCCTAACCGAATTTTATTCTAGCAACGTATAAATACAAATAAGAAAAACTAAGACTGTGCTCTATTCACTCTTACATGCCTAAGGCATTTTTTTTAAAGGGTCACAGTGTTTTTCTTCTTTCTATTGATAGTGAAATTCAGCGTAATTTATATAACCTTGATAAAATGAAAACGGTGTTGGTTTTTCTCTGAAAATACTTAGACGAACTCTACAGAACTGTTTATTTTAGAAGATAAATCAAATAAAAGCAACTGAGAAGGGTAACACACAGCCGCCATTAAGGGTGAATAGTCATTTCGTATAACGCGTATTCACTGACAATTTAATTAATTAATTGCAAAAAACCCTTACATGGAAATTATATCGGCTAGCACATATAATATAATTAATGAAAGGATATTTTATTTCAAGAGTGAAACGTTAAAATATATTGAGGTCAAATTCAAATAGCAGCAGCATTTAAAATACTTCGCAAAAGCAAAAAAATATTTCATACAAAAACCAATAAGTAACCTCAAAACCCTTGAACAATGGTTTGTTATAAGACAGTTAATGAGATATGATCGTTGGTAAAAATAAAAACATAACTATCAAATCAAGGTAATATCGATTAAATCATTTCAAGTACAATAAATATTTCAAAACCACCAAGTTGGAAAATTTGCTTTGCCAGCAAATAAACTACTAATATCGTAATTTTCCTGAGCAAGTGAATAAAAAGGAAACAATAAAATTGATTCGTTTTAAGTGTACATCCCACAATACATATCATTTGACCATATAATTTGACAATATGCCCACCGAAAATTATTTCGAGAACGCGTCCTAAATTGCAATCTTTAAAAGGAAACTTCAAGAATCATGTAAATTTATCGATATTAAACAGTTTATATTACTTATTAGCAGTATTTCTTATCAAATCAGTTGATTTTGTAAAAAAAAGTAATTGAATAATGCGTTATTTTTAAATAGAAATACGTGAAAATATTTTGTCCGAGAGCGTATGCATCGTTCCAGTGAAAGCAGTTGCAATAGGTCAAAATTAATTTAAAGCGAATGCAGTTAAAACTCAGTAACTCTATAATCGACTGTCACAGGGATTTTCACCAAATAAATTATAATTAAATGGTACGTTCCTTTCGATTCATTATTCACTGAGCGTACATCAATAGTTCATCATCCCGGAAATGCGTTCATTCGTTTAAAATATTGTAAAAATACTTTGACTTATAATATAATACTTACTATATAAATAACTTATAATATAATGTAAATAACTTCAAATATTGTACATTCATGTGCCGCGGTCAAAATGGCCACCGCGAAAAATGTGCTATTATTTGAAATCCTTTGGATGAGGATTTCAAATAAACGCGCGTCGATGGCGCGCGTTTATTTGAAGTCTTCATTTTCGGAGCAAACAAGTCGGGAACATTCCCGGACACGATGACGCGTTCTCGAAATGACGATGTCGTTCCTACAATGACGGTTTTATTTCCGAAGTGAGTCGGTCTTAAAATTTTTCAATAACTTGTATACGCACACACACACACGTATGTATATATATATATATATGTGTATATATATACATACATAAATATATATATATATATATATATATATATATATACATACATATATATATATATACATATATATATATATATATATATATACTATGCAAATAACTTTCAATAAGTTAATATTTCTGTTAGTTTTTTATAGCAATGGAAACACACGAAGCAGAAAAAATAAAAAAAGCAGGAAAAAACTAAGTAGCTATTGCGGCTTACTTGTGCCAAAGAGAAAAATCTAATGCCAAGAAAAATAAAGGTTTTAAATAAGTTAGCCGATGAATAGCGAGTAATTAAAAGGGCTAAGGTTAGAGAATATTATAAAAAGAAACAAAGCGAAAAAGAAAGTGAAGAATATTGCTGGGATGACAGAGTGAGAGAAGTGAAATCGGAGAAAAGGTTGGAAAAAGCATCAGAAAAGACAGAAAAAAGAAAAAGGCATTATTACATTTAATAAATAGTATGCCGCCACATACAGATAATGAGTCACCCGCAATCCTTTCAGAGAGAAGATAAGTTGGAAGAAAAGTGGTAAGGAAAGAGGGAGCAAAAATTTACGAAAAAATATAAAACATATTATAGAACAAATGAAACGTAAAATGGAACCTTTAAAAAAAACTACAAAGAAGAGAAAAAAAATGGAACCAGTACCTATAACTTCTAACAGTAAAGTCGATGCTTTCGTTAAAGATATTATAATCTACTTGGACATTTAGACAGATGACAGATGATTTGGAAAACCTGTTGAATCCCTGAAGATTGTCCTGATTTAAGGAAAGACACAACAGTATGTACAAAACTATTTACCACTCATCTTCATCAGATGACAAAAATTTAATGGCAATTTCCATTCATCAGTAAACTGAAGAAAATCCAATGGTGTTGAAGCTAGTATGTACTTATGGCCAAGATATCATACCCTCAAATTTCAGGCCAAGGTAAATACTCCAAAAAATCTGGTACGTTCTTATTGAGTAAAGTACCTATTGAAAAAATAAATATCCATTATCGATATGTTGCTACTTATCAGACAGGTATTGAGAACACTGACGCAGAAATCCTAGTACCTTTCTTGAGAACAGTACGTAAAAGTACGTTATTGATATTTTTGTATTTCTTAAGTTAAGTATGTAAAGAAAGTAAATTACTTTCATTTTTTGTTATGTTTTACTTCAAAAGGGTTTTGTACATATTATTAATTTTTTTGTCATTTAAATATTAATTAGTGTCTACCTAGGCCATTGTGTAAAGCAAAAAAATATATTTAAGTATTTTTAGACGTTTTATTAAGTTTTGAAAAACGTTACCAAAATGACCATTTGTAGCGAAAGTTCTGTTTAAAAGCAAAATTTTAAAAAAGTAATAAATTCTATACTCGCCGGATCAAAATGTTATTTTAAAATAAGTTAAGTGACGATATAAATTAATTTTCATAATTATTACTGCTAATATTTTTGGTCATACAAACATTCTTGAAATTTGCGACCTTGGTAATTTTGAGCCAAATATATTAAATATATCCTTGGCCGGGAAAACTTACCTTCACGGGTAATTGATAGAAAATAGAAGGTAACATTTCATTTATACGAGTAGATATGAAAAGAGTAAACTTAATATGCAGAAGAAACATTTCAACAAATTCTATGAAGTAGATAATCAACACAATGAACATATGTAAATCGATGCAGGCCGTCAAAGTAAATGGAATGCAAATTAGCATTTCAATATTTAAACGTATAGCAATTTTCCTCGCAATTGAACTAAATGAGTAATAGATGCAAGTAATTGAAAGAAGCAATAGCGAGCTGAGTTCATGCTTGGCAAAACATAAGTAACTCGATAGACCTTTGTCGTTTATTTAAGTGAAAAGGTTTAAATTACTTTGCGCACTCGAAGTCTGCCTTTTTTTGTACCGACTGTTAAGACTTAAACGAAAAATGTGTGACGATTTAAACAAACTTATGTCGAGACGTATTTTTTTTAAGATTTGTATCATGTAGAAACTTGACATTTATAATAGGTAAATTTATAGCATTGGGCAAAGTGATTATAGTATAGTTTGAATTTATAGTGGTATGCAGAGTGATAAAATGTATTAAACCAAATATAATGTAATACTTAATACTCGATTATATTTATATAGCTATTTCAGAATGAGCAATTGAAGTAACCGAATTTTTTTGAGTTCATGGTTGTATCATTTGAAAAAGTAAGTCCCAATGGACCCCAACCTACGTTTAACTATTTTTAATAGTTAAAAGTATTTTTAATAGTACCTGCAACCGTTATTTATTTAGCCCATTTGTGAGGAAAATTGCCATGCGTTGAACTACGGAAATGGTAATTTGCATTCCAATAACTCTGATTGGCTGCATGGATTTACATTATTGATTGTGTTATTCGTTTATTACTTTTATCGAATTATCGGAATGTTTCTCCTATATATTAAATTTGCTTTTTAGATATCTATAAGTGAAACTTTATTTTCTATTTTCTGTCAATTACTACCTTGGTATTCCATAGTTTTTTTTTTGAAAACCGGAAAAAAATTTGTCATAAAATATATCCTTCCACGATATACAAGAATTTTGTCTACCCTATGATTTTTAAAAATTATTATTAACACTTTTAAAACTACCTAAATAAGGTTTTCATGGCTTCTCTCAGAATCTGACTGTATATATTAACATCTAGTTCGTAAATTTGCGTGCCACTAAGTTCTAATGAGCATTTTATAAACTTTCGTATGTACACTGTTATGTAGAACTGAATTAATTTTATGTGTGTCTATATACATTTGACAGAAAATTTAAATTAAAATTGAGGAATAAGCAATTCACTGATCAAGATCCGGTATCAAATAAAATGTTAAACGCGTTGCTTAATAATTCAGATTTTGGAAATGGCCGGATATAACTCTACAATTAGGAAGTAAATTACGAGTAATTATATTTTTTTTAAATGATTAAATTATGTTAATAAATCCTCTATCTCGAGTTTAATTGTGTCTTGTGATCCAGGCTGTTACGTGAAAGGACAAAGTCATAGTTTATTTCACATGCCTAGAATGTGCACGAAAATCCTGCAGCATCACTTTTGTTGCGTGCTGTCACATTGAACAACGTAGCATTGCGACCTATACCCAACCTCTATTTTTTTATTTATTTTTTTTTCCGTTAACCCTTAGAAATATGATTATGGAATTGCTTAGTAATTCAAGATTGATCGAAAGTGTCAATTTAAATTACAATAACTTTTCCTCTCTTCATCATTCATTGCTTATGTTATAATTTTACTTGTAAACTATTTGCATTTATCATACATGCACATGTCTCATGCTTCAGGTAAATCCGTGAATAGGATATGGAATTAAAAATATAGAAATAATTTAGAAACTCTCCCTTTATTTATATCTTGGAAAGGCGAAAAAAATTGGTACAGTAAAAAAATCACGTTGGGTTTCAAATAAATATTTATTACAGTGCTAATCCAAAAATGTACAATTACTATTGCTTGTTGGTACGATATTAAGTGTAAATTTTATTTTTTTCATACTTATCATACTGATAAAAACGAAGTATTTATATAATCACCTCGGCACCAGTCTATCTATCTATGTGTTTCTTATATCGTTTTAGACCGGATTTCTTAGACCGTTTTACAAAGTTTCGTAGTGGTAGGAGGTGCTTATTTAATTACGGATATGAAGTATGAAAAGCTTATTTTTATTTTAGGAATCGGTAAATAGGGATGAAAAACTGAGCAAATATGCAAAAGTATTTTTAAAGTTTGAGATACGAAATGAAAGCTGGGTACTGCGAGAGTTTAACGAAAAAGTTAATTTATATGCTAATATCTGTTTTAAAATATTATTTAAAATAACCTATAAATCGCTCTCCTTTCAGGGTATCGTGAAAGTTTCAGTTAAACAAATTTTAAAAAATCGTAATATCATAACGAAGTCTTTATTTCCCAAAAACGGTCAAGATCAAACAACTTGAGACAATATTTTATATTAAATATTTGTTTTTGAAAATCTAAGTTACAACCGTAATGGAGAAATAATAAATTGCATAAACTTTTCATGCTAAAGTACACAAAAAAAACTGATAATCATTTTTGGTATATTTTGATTATTTATCAAGTTATTTTATATTATAGAAATATTTAATATAAATAAAGAAGAAAATATAATTGATAAAGAAAACGTTATGATTTTTGTAAATTTGGCAGTGCTGCAAACATTACTTACAGGAACGATATGGGACTCTTAAAGTTGCGTGTGTCGTTATTAATACGCACTTCCCTCATATGTGTTTAATTACTTCAGGAAATTACCTAACATATAGTTTCAGTAGTGCCGCTAAATCGTAGAATTGGTAAAGGACTCTTAATATCCATTTCAAATTTGTCCAACGTTTTACATAAAGGAGAAATGCAAAACTTTGTAGAATATACCTTAACCTTCATTTTTGTTATAAATTAACCAGGTTAATATTGATCTCGTATACCATTGAATATAGCATGTTGGTACAGACCAAATTAAATATAATATTTTCCACGAAATATTAATTAACTGTTTTGTTGATCGGAATACATCAACGCAATTTTTAGTATAGATATATTATTCAGACATGTGAGCAGCACGCTCTTGCCTTTTAATCTTCGTTTTATCAAAGAACTTGTGACATCCCCGTAACCGAAATAGCATTGCACTCTTCATATTTACATGTGACTAATGCTCCGAGTAGCATTCAGTATCCGCCATCAATTTGTATTGCAGCCGCGTACCGTCTGTGTGCTGCCGCACTCCACAATTTAACAATAATGAATTCAGACTGCGCCGTCCCCAGAAGCAGACACAGGGCAGCAAGATAAACAAATTTACGAGCGTGTGCGGATGTTAGCTGACAGGGAAAGTGAATTCCTTTTGAATAGGCGTAGGAATAGATCAAATAAAATAACACCAAACTAATTTAAATATAAACTAAACCTGAAGTTTTTGAATTTGGTGGTATTACTAGTTATGGATACAATTTTTTCCGTCTATCTATCTTAGTCATGACTTTCTTACAGCCTGCACAGTGTAGATAAATCTTCTACTTATTTAAAACTGTTTAATATTTTGTAATTTGGTGTTTTGAAGGAAAGCACAATTTCAAGTTGTTTTTGTTTATAAAAAAATCGTTACCGAAACTATCGATGTCGATACATAAAAATCAGTACTATCGATATCGATACTGGTACACTAACATTAATCATAAACTTAAATAATCTGATTCGCCTGACCTGAAAGCTTATATCAGCTTATGTAAACCTTATATCATATAGACAGTTCAACGATCAGGCTAATGAGATGTTGAATCTTCGAACGATTAAATTTTAAAAAAGGACAAGCCTTCCTTGCATGTGGGTTAGTATATTCATTAAATTTTTGGGTTCTGAATACAAATGATTTGAACGAAAGTCCGTTATCATAACATTATCCATACATACATCTATACCCGCCTTTCAAAATACTCAGACGTTTTTATTTTATATATATTCTATCTTTCTTCTACCCTTATAATTATGTACAAGCGTACATAATTTCAAAGTTCCCGTAAACAAATAGCAGTTGTGAAAGAAACTGTTCCAGCTAGGCATTATCGTTGAAAAGTATATTTAATAAACTTAATTAAAATAACATATTTTCTATGGCACGAGCCCTACTTTCAATTACGCCATATTCCAATTTCCTTTTTTAATTTTTCCTCCTTTAAAGAATAAAATTTTAAATTATTTTCACTTTAGCATTATTTTAAAAATTAAATGCGTTTAATGCCAACACAAATGACGCCATGGCCGCTAAGCATGTGACTAAAGAAAGTTGCTTAGTCATCTTGAACTATTTTGGTTGTAATTCAAAACGATTTTGGTTGAACTATTTTGGTTGTAATTCAAATTATAAAATTTTGTAATTCTGATTTTTAAATTAGTGACACATATAATTTTTATCTACATTAAATAAATATTATGGTAGCTGTTGTTTCTATGAATAGGTTAAATGGTATTGGAGGAAATTTTCTATTAATATTTTGTGTGTATTGTAATTATTAACACTCATAATAACTAAATACCTATAAACCAATTGACCTGGCTTTGATAGAAAATGAATTTTCTCTCTTATGAAGAATCGTTGATTCGGTAACTCAAAATTAACTTAATTTAAAAAATGTATTAACTGATAAAATTTGACAGATTACAACGCTATCACTATGTATACACACACAAGCATATATATATATATATATATATATATATATATATATATATATATATATGTATGTGTGTGTGTGTGTGTGTATATATATATATATGTATATATATATATATATTTATATGTGATTGTGAGTGTGTGCGCGCGTGTGCATGTGTTGGCTTTAATAACTGTCTAATTGTAAATATTGTATTTTCTAAGCAATAACATTAACTTCAAGGACACTTGACATTTTTCATATAATCTTCACTTCATTATTTACATAGGTAGATATATTTTTACATTTAGATTGCGCAAATTACCAGCTTATATACGTAATTTATAGAAAGGATGGAACATCGTCCAAACATATTTTGTGAAGAAAATTCATTGTTGCATCACTCTACTATTGGCATATACCAGTCCAATCATTTTTCGCAATAGAAAATGAAATAAATGAAGTATAAGCACTTGCAACACTTTGCCATTTCATTGGGCAAGGCCCCGTTTTTAAAATATTAATAAAATAATATCTTATTTTAATGAAAAGTGAGATAAGAGCACATAAAAGTACAATTATATAGCAAGTACCCGTAAAAAGATAGAATTTTACAGAATTTTGGATTATTTATATTATTAAATTAATTATAAAACTCAGTATTTACTGAATAAATATATATCCTGATGTCAGCTTTCAATTTCGAATTGGAATTGAGATAAAAATTTCGTAATAAATACAGAAATAAAAATAAAAAACAGAATCATTTAGTTGACTGCCAGTAAAAATTTAAGGAATATTTTTTAAATGTTATTTTATGAGTAATAAAGCCCCGTCTTTTAGCAGAAACTTAACAAGGAATTAATTTTGTCATATAATATTATCTATATATCTAGATTAAAAGAATGAATGAATGACACCAATAATTTTTACATTTTACGCATAGGTGGGAAATTTACTGTAACCATCGACATGATCACACCATAACATGGATACGCAATACTTGTAATAGTATTCAAGAATTAAACCAGATCATCGTGAATTCTAATGATCAATGAACATAAAATGCCTCAATTTTATTTTATTTTAATTGTTATTTGCATTCGACCTTCTCATCTCTTTAGATATTTTGGTATGTTTGAACAAGTAACTTAACATTCACAACTTACAGGTGAAAGCAAAGTTCTGGGCTCGTGCAAACACTAAAATTTTTAATAAAGCGAAAGAAAACACACGCTAATTCAAATTAAAAATAAAAGTGACTAATTATCAAACGTGACTTACCAACCAACTCCATAATCGCATTCGTAAAACGGTCAATGGAGCCGAAATAAATATTATCATTCGGTGCCTCTCATGATACCTCGTTGATCAACATATGTCCGTGAAAAGCTGGTAAACAATATATGATATTCGTATGATCCCTACACATATGAAATAGACTATCACTCCCTTCTCTCAATTAACAGCCAGGGGCGAAATCCGAGACCAAGGAGTTAGCCACATAATTATATCATACTTAAACAAAATGCATTATCAAAAGTAATTCCCGTCAGAGTTGAAGTGAATTACATGGGACCAAGTCCATTATAATATGTGGACGAAAGAAATAAGGAAAATACCCGCACATTTTTTTCTACAAAGATCCATTGAACTTTTTAATGTTTACTTCAACATAAGTTTATCAGTTGCTTTGTTCACGACCAGATGATTAAATGATCATGGGATTCAAAGAAACTAAGAACTAAAAAATTAAATTAGGTCGCAATACACCCACTCTCTTGGAAATAATGCGAATATGTTAGGACAAATCTTAGCATCCTATAGGTTTTCTGACAGGTTTCAATGACCCGATCGTGAAATGTTATATAGTTATCCATAACTGCACCGAGACTCCATACGGATGAAATCTTTTCGAACGTCGTTCCATTCAACTTATTATTCTGCATCAAGAATATACGTTAATGAAAACACGTCATTAAAACGCATTTGCTCACATTTAACTGTAGCTTATGGCTTAGACTCCATTAAAATACTTTGGCGGCATCACTTAAAAAAAATCCTAAATCTGATTGATTTTCCACCCTCGGGAATAGTTTTAAATCATCGCCAGATACAACCAGCAGTGCTGATAACTTAGGGCAATCCATTAATCATGAAAAATAAAAGAGGGTCTAAATGACTAATTTTGATGATCCCATATTAAATAATATATGACTTTGAGTAATATTTCCATACTGAACATTTTATTTTTGATCCCGAAAATAACTGGTGAAAAATTTGACTCAAAAATTTAAAGTGCAAGACATATCAACTTCCAAGAATTAAACTAGGAGAATATTATGTCGACTCGATCGAATACCTTATTAAAATCAAAATATATCACATCTATCTGCCGTCCACCATCTGATTCCCTAGCAGCATAAACATAAAAGCAATAAGATTAGTGTCGGTAAATCGCTTGGGACGTAACCGCGAAACCGTACCAGCAATACGTCAGCTGGCATTGAACTTGGGGATATAAGCGGCGATATAAAACGGTTTTAAATACTTTATGTAAATGATACCGATACAGGCCTATAACTTTTTACATTACACCTAGAACTAGATTTGAAATCAAGTAATACCTGGGTAATCTCCAAACGGATTAATAAATTTGCGAATTTAAGGATAGATTTATAAAAAAAAATAATCGGTTTGATGAAGACGTACCATGGATAAGTACGGGAGTGAGCTACTAGGACGGCAAACCCATTTTAGCTGGAATTGCTTCAAGGTGTACACAACTTCAAAATAGTCTACCCTTAGAATAGGCAATAAACATACACCGTCTGTATTAGCAACTCGTGATATCTGTCAAATAAGACAATTATTTTTTTTGTATATAATTTTATGTTTCCTTGTATATAATTTTACTAAATTGTAAAATTAGTAATGTGCTAATTGTGAATATTTTTGAATTTTGCTCACCATACTTAACAGATTTCATGCATTTTCTTTTTTATTTTGCTCCTCATTGAAAAAAGTAATGAAATATGAGCATACGCAAGTTTAACTAACAAAACTGGTAGGTTTGTCCTTTGTTGATTCAGTAAATAGACACTCCACAAGTAGGGGTTTTTGGGTTATTGAATTCTTTAATAAAAAAAATATTTTGGTCGGCATTTCTCTATTTCCGAGTTCATTTCTAATTACTCTTTACTGTACGTAAATTATCTGGTAGCTCGTTTTATTTAAAAATACATAATAAATCAGCGAAATATATTTCAAAATTAATAAAACCTTTATTGTTATTTTAGCTCTCAACTTCCACGTTTCATGTGGATTTAACGAAAATCATAGAGCTCCCCCGTTGACTAATATATTTTTGATGAAAGTAAAACGATTACATTTTACACTTACGTGTAAATTTTCAGACTATCTGCGAACTATATTCAAATAACATGACATTTTTCTGAAAAGTAACAAAAGAGATTAAGGAAACCATTTCATTTCTGAAAGATTATTTTTACAGAAAATATTGTCATTTACACAAGAGTGTCTTAATTTACAGCGTTATACCAAATTTAGTAGTAAAAAACATTTGCATGAAAATATATTAGATGAAAAAATCTGGCATTTTTCCAAAATAATACACTAAATGATCCAGCACATTTCTTTCTAGCGTATCTTATATTCATTCTAAATCAATCAAAAGCATCTTATGTCAAAAAATAATAAAAAGACGAATTTAAAAAAAACGGCACAAATGTACTGATTTTATATTAAACTGCACGCTAAATTGCCTATAAAATAAATTTTAATTTTTACTGATTTTGAGACAAAGTAACTGAAAATTCTTCAGTTGTCTTTCCGGGTCGTAATACAAATAATTTCTACGACCAGACTAAAATTATTATAATGATGAATATACAAGGATTATGTAACCGCATACTATAATAATAGTATGTAATCATGAGAACATTAAAAAATGAGTGGCTTGCAAACACTCTCCGCAAAAGCTTTATAATTCCAAAGGTATTTTACCACCACTCCATCATTTTAAGGATTTCAGTATAATTCTAACTTTATTTTAATGGATATTGAACATTACACCTAATACAAATATGACAATTAAACAAAATAATCTTCACCTGGTCTCAAAAAAATACATATTAAAATTGGACACGATCAGTTCTTCATAATAGATATAAGCAATTATTATTTACTACAACTAATAATACATACGCTAGTCTTATACTTTGGTATATCTTAAGTTTAAGTGGGATTATCAGGAAATATATTCACTCTGTGAGTTTTATTGACTCACTCACAAAAGTGAATATTTTCTAGATAATCCCAACCTATGATTTTAATACTTTTTAAAGCCCTCATTACTTTCCAAGAAGCCCTCATTTTTTTTCAAAATCGACGAAAATATAAATAACAAAAAATATTTACGAATACATATTCATTAAAATGTTTTCTTTCGCCTTTTCCTTTGTCTTGTGATATGCTTTGTAAAATTCTAACTGATTTTAAATACTTAATTTGACTGTAAGGCCATATTTAATTAATCATTCTATTAGGAGATTTTTCGTATAAATATTTGGATTATGTTCACTTAAAAAGCTGATTACTCGAAAAATTATCATAATATATAAATATATAAAACATCTATTAAATTATTATAATATATAAATATATAATACATCTGCTGCTAACTATATTATTCATTGCTGTTATTAATTAGCAAAAAAAATATTGTAGACATTTCTGCTACACATTCTTACCCCTAGTTGCTCCTAGTCATTTATAGTTAAGGAAATATTTGCTTGTACTTAATTAAAGAATAAAGTATAACTATATGTGTACGTGACATTTTGTTAGACTTGAAAAAAACCAGAGCCATACCAATTCACAAAATCGATTTTCAAAATGAATTTGTTTAGGTACTCTACGCAAACAGAATTCAAATTACGCTACCCTTAAGGAAAATAATAAACAATGAAATTGACAATAATAACTTTTATTGAAAACATATAAACAGTTTGCTCCAGTATTAAGTTTAACCGATCAATGACAACGCTTGTTGCTCAAGTTATTTTCTCGCGAGAAATTTACTGTAAACAAACACACTTTTTAAAAAGAGTGCCTTTTTGATACACTTATATTATCATTTTATAATCTTATATTTTATCTTATATTATAACGTGTCTTCTAATACAATACCCCAAACAATAGTTAGGCTCTCTGTAGTTCAATTATATTACGAAACTGGTAGTTTGTTACGATAATGGAACATTCAATAAACGAAAGAGCACACAGCTTATAATGTCATATTAGATGGCAGGTGTAAACATAATTTTCTTTTCAAATTTATGACATTTTTTGCATATACTCAAAGTATATATATATATATATATATATATATATATATATATATATATATATATATATATATATATATATATATAAATAAGCTTGTTTAATGTAAAGAGACGTTAAATCTGTCTAACATTGTCTCAAATAAATAACGTCACTAATGCAATGAAATTAATGTTTTTAATGTCATTCCTAGGATTCCGCCGAAAAAAGGAAGCTTCAAATATATTATTCAAATTAATTAAAACTATTTAAAAATTAAAACAAATAATTTAACCTACTGTGGAGCTACACCGGATAAATTAGGGCCATATCAGTGTGAAATAATCATATAAATCTCACTTCCTAATCCTACACTATTTGAAAAAAAATCCAGAGTAAAGGTACATCATCTGCTAACAAATTCGTTAATATCCTAAATCGGTGTTATAGATACAATTGAAATACGTGATAATTCTACGGTATTTAAAACAATAAATAATATCAAACATTACAATATATTGAGAATATATATATAAATTCTATTGTTTTTAATATAGTATTCCCTTGGAATCAATTTCAAAATTATACTTACATTTCCTACAATAACACCATATAATATTAATACTGTAATAAAGTTAGAAGCCGACAGTTAACACTAATATTGCAAAGACATAAATTCAAAATATTTTATTAAAAGAAACTGAAATATAACATTAATATTAGACTTTGTTTTATGCCACGAATTTGACGGAAACTTTTCTATATTTTATTCGTTTATGGTATCGATTTTAAAATTGGTTTCCAATTTCTTATCATATTATTATGAGATTTTTTTAAACTGAAATTTAAGCATTTAATAAAAAAAATTAAAAAGTAACCAGTCCCTAAATATTCTTGATTATTGAAATCAATACATTTATTATATTTATATTGAACGGTAAATTTTTAGTAAATAGGTATTTGTGTAAATTTCATTGCAATATCTTGAAAAGGAAATCGGTAAATTTCAAAGATACATTTCGTATTTTTTATTCGCGATTCTGTAGTGAAATAACAAAAACGGGATTCTTCTAACTTGAATCCTCCATCCATCCGATTATGGAAAAATTTATCAAAAAGATATAATTGAATTATATCGAAATGAAGAAAAAATATGTTAACAATTTTTTTGTAGTGTCGATCTATATATTGAACTTTGGGATGAAATATTTTTTTCTCGCACCCTATTTAATGGGATGTAATTAATATCATATATGTAGACTATAATATATATAACTTCAAACACACAGATGTGACGTCAAGTTTTGAAATTTGATGTCACATCTGTGTGTTTGAAGTTATATCTGAAAGGAAAGAGATGATCACATAGAATGAATTTTGAATGTATCTATATTTACAGCCCAACATATTTGCAATAACAGAGATTTATTTGAGAGCACAAGAATAACATTTTTCAAATCAATTAATGATTTTTAACCTTCGTGTACGGAGCGCGACCTAATAAGAAAGGGTAATAAGAAACACCTAACTATAATAAAAAGAAAGTTCACAAAGCAAATTTTTCAGGAAATTTTTAAAATTCAATGAAGTTCTTTTACGTGGCTTACAGTAAAGCGAACTGGCAGAAATCGTCACGTAGGGAAAAAGCGTTACGCCCCCCTCCAGGTGACCTTTCCCTCTCTTTCTCTATTTTTCTTTTTGTTATATACGGTTTTATGATGCAAGCATTGTGAGCGGTTAACTGTATAACTTCAATTCTAAACAAATGTAAATATTATTTAAACTTATTTTCTTTTATTCCACTGGTTTTCTATCGTAAGCCAATCATCTGCCAGACCTTTCCAATTCGGTACGTATTTATTTGCATTATATATTATAAACTATTTAAATTGTCAGCATATTCTGTTATTTTCATTAATTAATTAAGCTTTATTTAGATTGTTTCAGCAGGTTTAACAAATCATTATATTCATTTAAATTTTTGAAATATTTAAATTTAAAATAATAAAAAAATTGTTTTAATCAGAAAATTTAATGTTAAAATTAATTTTAAATTTGATTAAACTTTGAAATAATTAAAATAAAAATACTTTATTTTAAAATGCTTAAATTTAATTTGAATTAAATTTAAAATTAATTATAAAATTAAATTTAATTATTCTAAAAATTTATTTTTTTTATTTCATCAAACATCTAAATTAACTTTAATTAACAATGAAAATAAATTAACATGCTGCCAATTAAGTCTAATTTATTAATTATGTATGTAATTTATTAAGTATTTTGTTATTGTTTTTTTTTAATTCACACCGGATTCATATTGTGTCAATATTGCAATTTTATAATGGAAAGTAGAGAAACAGAAAATGCAGCAAGTGCAAATAAAGCAAACTGAGGAAAGTAAGTTAATAGATCATATAACTTAATACAAACATTTTCTGTTTACATACATTTAAAATACATGTGATTTGAGTGTTTACTATTTATTATTTACATGCATTACAGAGAAATAATAGTGAAATAATATGCTCAGCATCAAAAAGAATATCAAAAGAGAAAAAAAATCCAAAATCAACTTCAGAGAGTCTGAGATGTTTTCGGTATAACACGTTATTTGTAAAACGATTTATTTAGCAATATGTGAATGAAGATCGTTTTTCGAAGTTGCTATTAATTGATCTGTTTATCCTGCATGCGGTGTGCAAGTTTCAATTAAATCAATTGTAAGCTCTTATTATATGGTTAAAGGTAGGGAATAAAAATATTAACAATAATTTGAAATAGGAATCATAAAACGGAATCTGGAAATTACTAAACGTTTTGTTTCACTATAGGTACACGTTAATGTTTCAATCAATGTAGCAATAGATTTCTAAAACCAGGCCACGATATAAAGAGGTTTTGCTTGGTTTTATAAAATACCAGAAACTATTTTTATCTACTGGAATGCACGGAGAAAGAAATATAAAAGAGATTGCCTAATGATGAATTTGTTGCTTGTACATAAATAAATGTGACAAAACACTGCTTAAGTTGCATTAAATTAAGACAATGTTAAAATTTACAAGCGAATATCAAATTAAGAACTTGTCCAATAATTCCGTAATTAAACGTTAGTAGTAACTGTTACCGAACGACAAACCGGTCTCATTTATCGACAGCTTGTTTCCGTTCCTCGAGCATTTCCTTCTATCTGTAATCTCTGATTAATTACAATCAGTTACATTTTTACCGCATTATATTCTGTTATTAAAATTTTGTTATATAACTTCTTTCATCTCACACTCTATGATAAATATAATTCTCTCTGGAGATCTTTGAAAACAACTATCATTACCCTAAAAATTTATTGTAGGCTAACTATAATTTCAAAATTAAAATTAATAATTATAATTTTGTGTTGAAAATATAAATTTTAAAGAAGAAAAAAACTTACTAAATATTGAAAAACACTACCGGTCAGAAGGCGATTTAAAATCTTTTCAATATATGTTAGTGGATTTGATGCGTAAACCATTAAGCCTTCTAATAAAAACACGCTAAATAAATGAATTATGGTTGTGTTACAATCATTAAACACTGACAATAATATAGACTCTGAGACATTGTCCTTAAGCAGTGTTTTGTATTATACCGATATCATTATCAGCTAATGTGTAAGATATTCGAATCGAAGTTTTGTTAATGGCTGAGATTCTCAATTTTCTTCAAAATTATTGTATGTCACGTAACTCTGCAGCTTCATATTAACTCAGTCGAAGTTTATGTTCATCCGGTCAGTAAAATTTGTAATTTTGTTGCAAACTCTCATGAAACTTATAATGTCATTTCACTCAAGAGAAATGTGATCGCATTTAAGCATTAATATCAAATTAATTAATAAAATATCTTTAAAAAACACCGATTAAAAAATGTAGGTACTAAAAATTAAAAAAATTTTGACACAAAATAATTACTTATATAATTAATTATTAATATTATCTACTTATTTGCAATAAATAACGAAGCTACTTATTTTTGAAGTCGGTGCCAGTGTTGTGTTGTATTATTTATCTTCGGAACTCCTCATCGGACCCTGACCTGGGCGACGGTGAAATTATTCTGCAAAGTAAAAACCACCAATAGGAAATATCTTTAATTGCGATTGATTTATTATATCCTATAAGGAGTTCCATTGATTCCTTCAGAACGCATCATCTGACACTACCATTTGTCAAGGAACTCCGTTGTTCATCTCCAGAACTCATCGTTAGACACTCACCTTATTGAGAATGTTGTTATTTTGCAAAATAGTAGTAGCAAATATTTTTAACCATGGTTGATTTTTTATTTTTGATTTGATTGTTCATATCAAGAACTTATCATCGGACCCTGACCTAGTAAGTGGTGTAGTTATTTTGTAAAGTAACAACTACCCGTAGCAAATATCTTGAATCGTAATTGATTTACAGTCATTCGTTAAAGAGTTCCATTGTTTATTTCCGGACCTCATCATCAAATCATCATCATATTTTTATGGGACTAGCCCTAAAATATTACCCCTTTGAAATAAAAAAATAATCATCGAATCATCATCAAAGAGATATCGCTGATTTTAAATCAGTTGTTTAAAATATACATATTCTATATATATGTATATACATATATGTATATATATATATATATATATATATATATATATATATATATATAATATACATATTCATTTGTTTAAAATATACATATTCTACTCTTTTTGCATTGAATAACTCGGTAAAGGTGCTCAGTAATAAGAAAGTAATACAAAATAATAAGAAACTGTTGAACACGATTGACATTTCTGCAATGTTATTCTACAGGCTAGAAAATGACTTATTTCCATATATCTTTTCCAAAAAATTCATAACTTTTCTCGAAATATTTATTTATTCAAAAGGAATGTTATAGATTTAATAGCTAAATTTTCTGCATAAATAAAGAAACATATCAGATGGATCCCAAAATAAATTTATCACAAGACTATTTTCTCATTCCAAAATGAAAAATTTTCTGCCAAAGTAAAGAAAGCAAGAACTGTGATTAGCATTTTTAAAACTAATCCCGTCTTTTTTATGTCTCCTCCATATGATATTCTATAATTTAAAATCATAATCATGTTAAACGAACTACTACCAAACTACCATACCATACCATACTCTTTATGCAATATTTCGATTTGTGATATTTTTTCCAACAAAATATAGCGGTCGGCCAAAAAATTATTTGGCCATAGAAAATCGTCTTACGTGCAAATTATTAAATAATAGTAAGTACTTAATACTGACTGAACAAAAAAAAAGTTCTTTTTTATAGTTTGTAACAATATATTCCTGAAAATACATTTAATGCATGTAGAAGTACCGTATTTATGATGTACACATTATAATGTGGAAAATTACGTTTTTACTTAGTCATTAATTCCATTTTACTACTCAATAATTATAACATCATTTCTATTAATTGCGATAGAAATAAAATTACGCTTTGTTGGTAAATTTTAAATAAAAAAATGTGACGATGGTTTTTTCATAGATCTGTTTTTAGGGTTCCGTCCTCAAAAGAAAAAAAGAAACCCTCCCGGGTTCCTAAAAGGAAAAAAGAAACCCTTATAGCGTCACTTTGTTGGAAGAACTCGTGGAGGTATTAGATTGAAATTAATATCAAATACTTAGGTCTATGGTCCTTGGTGCTATAAAAAAATCAGGCTTCCAAATTAACACAATAAAAAAAACCTAAAAATATGACAATTTGTGTTGCATATTTTTAACCTATATGGTACTTCCCGTTAACATGCAATCATGAAATTTGACAAGAAACAAAGTCTTATTGTACAAGTAAAGGGAGAAATAGGAAAATTTTTTAATTGTAGTTCAAGGCGAATATTTAAAATTTTTTTTTTTTAAATGTATTCAATACTATAACTTTGCCTTTCAAAGTTATAGTATTAAATATATTTTTGTTCTAACTAGTTTAATAGAAGTGTTATATACTATCAAATGTTTATAAAGGCTAAAATTGGTAAGGAAACATCGTAGTGCGAGTTCCACCCGTGCTTGACAGGTTTTCTTTTCTTTCGTTTCATTGGTCACTAGAATTAAGACATGGTCAATAGGCAGTGTTTTTTAAGGTCTCCTAGCTATATAGACTTTCATGGAATTCTTCCAACGTTGGAGTTTACATGTGGGCAATTATACAGAATTATTAGTCTCCTTTCTTGCTGTTGTCTATGCGATAACGAGCACGAATCTGATGTTTGCACCCCGCTGTTTTTCGTAAGATTCGGTTCTGTTGTAGAATACTTGTTGTTTTTGGCTGTGGATATGTGATCATATTACTAATTATACATATCCGAAACTGGCGATATCTTCATTATTCTCACTTTTATTATATGTTGAGAAATATAGCTCTCGTCCAACATTAGCATTTAAAGCGTGGAGCAGGTTTATAAAAAATCTTGCTTTTCTCATTCTCAAGTACAAATATTAGGAAATTTTTTTCAATATTTATTCTCCACTCTCACTATTTACATATTTTATATTTTGGCATCAACTATGAGTTTTAATTTATTACATTTATTATACGTTACTTTAAGATACATTAATTAACTATAAGAAAAGTTTCTACATTAAAAAGACACTTTATTCAAAATCGCATATTATTAAACAATATGTTCAAATCCATTTAAACAAACATCAGTTTACTGTGTTTAAATTAACATAGTACTACGAGAACTCGTGTTGGTATGAAATAGCTAGGAGTAGATCTCCGCATCCATTCGTAAATCGCTTGTGGGCGCCCGTTCGTAATGGCATCGCTTTCCTAAAGTGGGCAAACCACTTGTCGATGAAACCGTTCCACTTTGATCAAAAGACTGTTTAACAGCGTAATGCTTTGATATTTCCGAATGTAAGCGCTACATCCGTGTTCAAATAAAACAATGGAAGCTCTGTATATGAAACAATTGTTAAAATAAATCTCGAACGCTACTGTTGATGATTCTGCTACCAAGGAAAAGTTAATATTAAATATGTTTGTTGATATTTCCTCTTATGTTCTTTTAGACTAAATTGATAACTTCATGAAACAGGAACCCAACTATCTCAAATATAAACGATTTCCATTTTTTACTACTTATATAACCAGTAGCATTCTTCAACGCTTAAATAAACTAATGCGACAAGATTTTATACTGTCCCCAAAACGTAATTATTCTGACTTGTGTTCAAGTTTTATTATATTATTTATCAATTCAAGTTGTGTGTATTATTAATACAGAATGTAGTTTCAAAATATTTTAAATGGGTAACTCGTAAATTGTTATATCACTTAAAACAACTATACTTACTTTGAACAGTTTAATAATTTTCGAAAAGTGGTATAAATCCAAGTTTCTTTACATGATTACATTCTACTGTCGCTATCTACGGCATCTCAGTGGGGAATTTCGTGATAATTCGTGACAAATGAATCAATGGCTTCTAAATAAAGATTTATTAAAAACGGTTAATTTGTCAAACAGAATCCGAATTCAAAATCTTTGAAATTTTGAATTCAGATCCTGGGCCGCATTACATACAAGTATAACATTCAGATCCTGGGCCGCATTAGATACAAATATTTAATATTTAAACATTGACAAATATTAGAAAAAGTTTATATTTGTTTCACCTTGTAATAAACTCTGGCACTCTCTGTTGCACGTCAATACTCTACTGACCCACAACACTCTACTGACCGTCGAGTCCCACTATAGGTTATAACATAATGTCACATTCAAGAATTATTTGGGGGTTATAATTTATAATGGAAAAATTAAAAATTTAATTTAAGATAAAACTTTTAACCCGACAATAATTATTTTCAAAAATATAAAATCCGCACAAGTATCGAAAATATTTTGCAAAAACATTTAATTGGAAATACAAGAAAAGGTCAAGAAATTTTGAATGCTTTTTTACATATTATGGATACAAATTAACAAGGGAAAACCTTTTGAACTTTCATCTACCTTGTAAGTTTTTCAAACTTGCTTTTAATAAAAAGGTCATGTCAGTATGTAAATATAATTTTACTAGTTTGTGCTTCTTCTCTTTTAATGACTTTCGAACATTATTAAAGCGACATTATCAGAATTATTTTTGGCTATCTGCCATATTTTAGACTGGAGTTAATTTTTTGACAAATTTATTTGTTTATTCTCTGTTATACCCGTCTTGACTTGTGTTTTATAATTAATTGTTAAAACGATGGTAAGCAAATATCTTGAAATTAGAAGACAAGGATAAAATGTCTTTAATAATACCCACTAAAGCTCAATCAACGCTTCATTGCCAAATGCAAAAAAAATTATTATAACTTTTATTTATTAAAGAAAATTATTAGAACTTTTATTGTAACTTTCATAATTATTAACTTTTCTAGAAATGATGTAAATCTTTCAAAGTACACTGCTTGAATTTTTTTATATATTTTGAACGCATCGAAATTTAAAAGCAGGAACTCATTTTATTATGATATGTAATTAGGTCATTTGCCCCATCACCGTTGATATTTCCAAAATAGGTATTCTGTATAATATTGAATTCCAAAAGTTATTAAAGGCAAATAGCTCAATGCAACGCGTCTGTTAGAAAAACTGCTTGTATTTTTTTAACCATTGATGATTGTTTACGGCTTCCACAAGTAGGAAGGGTAACTTATCAATATGTGTCATCAGTGTTGGATAGGTGAGTGAAAATTATCAGTACTATTAGTATAAGCTAATTCAATATTGAGAGGCAAAGAAGAAAATGAGTAAGAATAATAAAATTAGTATCACAATAGTTTTGGAATTTTTACTGGTTCTCTTTTTTCTCTATCATGCATTTCAGTAGTAGCTTCTGTATCTTCCCTGTCTTTTTCGACTGCTCGATAACACTCGCCAATACAAAAAAAAACACTTGAATAAACCCACCTAACTGATCAATATTTATTTTTTATATTACTGACATTGATATGAAATTTACTGAACGAAAAGTATGAATTTCTTGAGTAGCTTGATTATTCTCCGGCACCGCCAAGGGACCAAGAATGTCGCTCGTGAAAATAGAAGTTAATTTTGTAATAAATTTCTTAGTATTATCGTCAAGTATTGGCAATTCCTCTCGTTTGGAATTGAACCAACAGGCAAAGAGGACTCTGGAATATAAAATCATTAAAATATGAATATGCAATAAACTTAAAATTATCCAATAATAATAAAACAACGGAAAATCATTTGTATGAAATTAAGACATTGATATGAAATTTACTGAACAAAAAGTATACATTTCTTGAGTAGCTTGATTATTCTCCGGCACCGCCAAGGGACCAAGAATGTCACTCGTGAAAATAGAAGTTAATTTTGTAATAAATTTCTTAGTATTATCGTCAAGTATTGGCAACTCCTCTCGTTTGGAATTGAACCAACAGGCAAAGAGGACTCTGGAATATAAAATCATTAAAATATTAATATGCAATAAACTTAAAATTATCCAATAATAATACAACAACGGAAAATCATTTGTATACAACTAACATTAAATTTGTTAAATACATTTTTCCTTTGACTGAGATACAGAAAATACAAGTAATGATATATATGAAAACATAACCCTAAATTTATTTAACCACTCTCACCTATATTTTGGCATCGTTGCAAGCACATTGGTGACATTTTCATGATTTACTTTGATATCAGTCAAGTCATCATTAAGTAAGATATCAATTTCTATAGCCTCTATAAAATGCAGGGTGTATTTCTCTGTTACAATAGCAAAATAATATTGAAAGCGATCAAAACTATAAATATGTCAATCAATAATTAATAACAACACCAATGAAAACAATATGCCTACTGTCCGTTTGTTGTACTATATTATAAACAAACTTGCCCCAGAATGTCGTACATTTATAAACAAACTTGCACCAGAATGACTCCTTTCACATCTCATGTAAACTGATGGCATTGCACTTGACTTGGAACACAGTGTACACTATTTTGTTATACAACAGTTGAACTAACATGAGCAAATTTATATTAGGTATTTATTTTAATTTCCGGTTTTTTTATACACCAATCAGAAGACCAGGTGTTGTTTTTATCAAATTTAGCACAAAGTAAAAACATAATTTTTTTATTTGGTCCCGTATCAGTATACCGAGCCAAATAAAAAAGTCATAGATATGTTCCAATTTACCTCTGTTTCAACCATCCTAGATTGCGATTTGCATACTAATCTTAACAGCAGCTTACGCATGGAGGCGAAAAAACTATTTCTACAGCATCTACAATGTTTAGTAGATCATATGTTCCAACTCTACTAAATTTCAGTCTATCTCTATACCTCGCAAATATGTCTTGAATTATCTAAATAACTATACGCAAAGAGATAACATTAGTACCCGTAGTTGAGTTCACACAACTTCATACCATATCTAACAAAAGACTATCCATTAATTGATTCTACATGAATGTAAACATATGCGCCAAAGAATTGGAGTAAAAAGAAGATAAAAATAAACTTAAATACATTACTTGTTCATTTCTCGATAGATTTCAAGTATGCGGAGGTTGCGACTTAAAAAAAAGGCAGCATATTTTTAGTAAATGACTTATGTAAACAAATATATCGAAACAAATATTTATTTCTTAGCTTAGTTGAATAAACACATCTAATACTTACTATTGGATTAAATTGCAGTATAAATATAGTTTAAGCAAATATTTAAATGTCAAATTTACAATTTTTAATCAATATAGATTTATTGAAATCTGACTTTGTCTAAATAATGGCATATAAAATAAACGTTTAAACTTATTCACATTGGTTTTGTGCTATTGTATATCAATCTACAAATATATTCTTCAGTATAATTCCAATCACCACATTAAGAGTTATATTTAAAAAAAACAGTCCTGTGAAAAATCGATTAAAACTATGTTACAAAAAAATTGCCTTTGAAATAACCTTTACATAAATGTAACAATATTCATTTAAGTTTCTGTTTTAAAAATTTGTATCGAGATTTCATCCAACATTCATAGATACATGACGTTAGCAGTTTTCTCGAAATCATTAATCTTTTGTCAGAAATTTTCTTTATATTCTTTTCCCATTTTCTTCAATATCTTGTAAAGTATATATCAATTCGAAAGAAATAGCTTTATGCAAAATTGATTTTAATTAAATTCCAATAATTTTACCTGAAGTGTTAATCGAAGAAGCGAATTGATGACCGATTGTGACACTAGCAAGAAAACTGCGAGGTAATTAAATCACCTAACTATGCAATTCCTGGAATATTACCCAAATTTCTAGATAGTTTCTAAACTATTTCAATCCGCGGGTATTTATTAGAGAAAAGAGTTAAAACTTGAAGAATAACGTACATTTTCAGAGTATTTGGAATAAGGACTGAAAATATCTTCTCAGACTAGAAATAAGTAAATCATAGTTTAGTAATTTTGTTCTTTGCCTATATTTATAAACTGGATCTTGTATTGAATATCATTCGTACACGGATGGTCTTCATAGCAAAATACAATAAATTCAACATTTACATGGAAGCATACGGAAAACACGCAATATGTTAAGCTCCAATTATGCTAATGAAGATTTTTTACAAAACATGTGGCTATATTTATGTATTAATAAAAAGCTTTGCTTCATTATTCAAAATACAAGGTATTTTTTGTATAGATACAAGGATAAGGTCCAGGTTATTATATTAAAACTACCTCCAATAACTTTCAGACAAAACACACGACATTACATATCCTTGCTACAAAGAGTTATACAAGTACGCAAGATGAACATTACCCATGTTAAAAAAGACTTTTATTGAAGTATAAATTAAGCGATGAAAGATAAACTACTTCTTAAATACTGTGAAATATAAAATGATAATACAAACATCTTATTTTTATGAAGTTTTCCACATCTGATTTTAAAGTCTGACTGTTGCTTAGAAAGACTCTGATCTAAAATTGTTTACAATACGAATAATGAACGATTTGAAACTGATTAAAGAATACAATAATCTAAGCCGTGTGTTTCATGATAATTTTTAATTCATGACATCTTCCTTTTTAATATGGTATTAGAGATACCACTACTAAAATTATATGTATTAAATATGTTTATATTATTTACTGAATTTCATGAAAACTTAGTATGCGAATACACCTCCTGATCCAAGTTTCTTACCTATTTACTCCTAACATTAAGAGCCGTATTTAAGAACGTGGTTCATTTTTGCGATAAATATGAATTTTCACAGTAATTCAAGTTTCGTAATAAAATTCCTAAACCTATTAATAATATAGGACTGATAATTGGTCACCTATATGTTACCTTAAAGTCCAAACTAAAAGATGTAATGCAAGAACATCAAACAAATTGAGCAAATAAATAATAAATATGAAAATTATTGTTTGGCTTTTAATCATCTAATCACATAAATACATAGAAACTAAATTTCCGATAATAATTTAATTTCATCATATCATTAAAAAAAATCATCAAATGTCATCATATCATTAAAAAAAATCATCAAATGTCATATATGTACATATCATTAAAAAATTGTAAAATCATTGTCACATCATTACAAAATTTAAACCTCGGTCCTACAAACGTTTAAGAAAAATTAATTAAAACAAAAACTAATATGGAGTCGAATTAATTCCAGGCTATTCGTATCGATCCATAGATTATTTTTTGTTATAATCGGAGAAGTGTCTGTAGATGTAAAGGCAAATAACTCAACTATGTTCCATATCCCAGAAAATTACTGGCTAGCCGAAGATGACTGTCACGTTAAAGCCGTTGCTATGGTTATGTTGTTTGACAGCACAATTTCTGAAAGTTATTCAATTATTATTAACTTTTTTTAAATTTTTTGTCGATTTTGATGAATGTTTGGTCTGGCTTTAACCTTGAATATATATGTTTTATATATGTTTAGGTACATATATATATATATATATATATATATATATATATATATATATATATTGTGATTTGGGATCATGATGATAAACTCCTGAGAGCAAATTACTCTGTTTATTATGCTTTATTATTTAGTATTTCTTTTGTATGTTCCCAAACCCTCTATTATGAAGGCTCCTCTTCACGTTTTTCAGCATTCTTTATTTGATTATCCTTTTCTCGTCCATATTTATAAGCTTGTTCATATTTAAATGAAACATAGTAACATACGTTTTAGTGGTTGAAGGTAAATTAAACTTTAAAAAAAGAACGCTTACAATTTGAAAGTAATTATCCCTCCTACATACACAATGTATTATAATGACAATTAACTCCAATATCTTTTAAAAACGTACTAATCATTAGTAATTCCTTTTGGAATCAGTACTAAGTCCAATTCAACTTCAAAAATTCAACTTCATGCTAATCTGAGATCCAGTCCAGCCCTCTTCTCCCTGCCTTATTGTCGTTGCCTTCGTTTTAGATGAACTAAAATTTTAATTTCTCACCGACCCAATAAAAGAAACTATTAACAATTAGTACATATTTAAAATAGCGACGCTAATTGTGTTTAAATTACATGATATTAATTATAATTGTTTTTAAATTTTCATTGTTTCATAACAATATAATTTTTTTTTAAATCAATATTTCTTTCTTTTGAATTGTTATATTATTATTTTATTCACCAATATAACGTTTACACAATAACACATTGAAGAGTTAAAAATGTCAAAAGGTCATCATACGTGGCATCTGTTTCAAGTCAAATTGTATTTATTTTATTGAACACTTTAAAACCTAGCTGTGAAACTATATAAAGTTAACGAGTTTTTACGAAGAAAAATTATACTTCATCACATAAATAAATTCATTGTATTTACTGGGCACATGATATTTACAATAACAACTTTATGAATTGTGTCCTTCCATACAAATATAATTTAACTTGTTAAATATAAAATAATTAAACTTTTAGCCAGCCACAGAGTTCCGATAATAAACTATTAACTTCAAACTAAAACAGATTGATGGGGTTAACACTTAAACCGCAGTAAACGATAAAATCTCATATAGTTTAATTGGCCGCATTCAAATAATTGGCGAAAGTTACCAACAACACAGACCGCAATTCCCTTTATAGCATTTGATTACGTTCAAGTATTATTTACTCAAATTTACCACTATAGGAATTTATGAATTTTAAATATTGCAGCAAACATTTCAAAATGCGGCAACGTTGATTTTATTGTGCAAATTGATGCATTAAATTCAAATCATTGAAAATTTGATTTTATTGCATCAAATTGTGTGGAATTGTAATATTTGATTAGGAGAGCATATTTCAAATAGTATCTAATTTAGCACATTATTTTTACCTATATTTCGTTAAATTGAAAATGTGGTCACCATCAGTAAACCTACTTTAATAAATTTGTTTAATATATAAAATATTCATCATTCTTTCAGGCTTTAAAATTATTATAAATAATAATTTTAAAGCCTGAAAGGCTATACACGATAAAAGGTGGGGAAAATCTATTTGATTTTAAATTCATTTTATTTTCTCCTGATGAAATTTAAATATCCTTTGAGATATATTATCGCGGGCCTTAGGTGAGATGCACATTTTTTTTTATTTTCTGAAAGGGATCTTACATTTTCAATGAACCCCCCTGACTTATTTGATTAAAATCCAAATTTAGTTTCAGCTGGAAGTTTAATTTTTGAAATATATTTCAAATTTGTACAAAAAAACAAAATTTTTGCTAAAAACAAATTACTAATGATTTTACACCCCGTCTTTTTAATACTTTATTAATTGAAGAATATTTGAGGAGAACTTTCTTCGTCGTTTTCCATCGTTAAAACATTTGTTATTTCGAGAATGGTATATAGTTTGGCATCATATTTTTTGACATTCAGGAAATATTTGGATTTTAGTAATGCCTGAATGCACATTGTTTGCTGCAGTTGTATCCAATAGTTGTGGCAAGAAAAAATATACGGACATTTATTGAACCAGTCCATGCTATCTACTTATTGAAGAAATTCGATGAATGTTTTTTTACGTATTATATTCAGATTAGCTAAATTTGTATAATATTCGATAACTGCTTATTAGTTTCCTTTATCTAGCAACATACATACTTCATATGTCACAAAAAAGATGCGTTATTAAAATTCACACAAAAACGAAACAAAATAATTTTATTTGATGTTGAACTTGAACTTTCATTGGAGAAATTGAACTTTCTAGTTTCAATTTCTTTCTTCTACGGAAGATATTTACAATATTCGAAGAAGACTCTTTGCTAATAGCCCACCTGAAGATGTTGTAATACATCGAAAGTCATCGTGTATGTCGTGGTAAAGAACTTAAAGAAAATAGAAATAATACTACAACACGTAGTTTTATTTAGTTGTGAATAATTAATATCTATAAAATTAACGCCAAATATATTCAATGTTCAGTTTATTCCTAATATATAGCGTCTATTGGTGACCTTGGAACTTCCCAAATGCGTTCGTTGGCTTCGTGGTACAATCGAAGTAGTGCATAATTAATTATATGAACAGGAGGGTTTTATAATCATGCTAAATTAATTTGACTGACATGGAATTTAAAAAAAAATTGCCTGTAGAATGAAAAGTTTGAGAAATTCTTTTCAATTTTTATATAAATATTTACAATTTTATTTCAGTGATAACGTGTTTGAGTAAGTCAGTTCTGTACCTGTAAGCATGCGAAGAATTCGTTGAAGTTTGGGTAAATGTTCTAATAAAAATAATTTCACAATAAATTTGTTTCTTTTTTTCATTTTTATGCTGCAGGTACTCGTAGAAACAAAATATACACATAAATGTAGTAATTGTTTTGTCGTAAACATTTTGTTTCCTATTTATAATAAATAAATCACTTAGTTTTTAAAAAAGCTTTTAGAAGCTTAGGTTTTAATCGGTAATATATTTATACAAAAGCAAGGGTATCTGAAAGTAAGGACAAGGTAATACACTAATTCTACATATCTCCGGTTTTATTTATTCATATATTTATTTATTTTTTTCTTTTAATGTTTTTTTTATATTTTTTATTTATATATACTTATATTCATATATGTATTTGGGCTGAAACAATTTGAAGAGTACTGTAGTATCAATGTTGTCTAATTATATTATGTTTAAAAAATATTAAGTATGGGTGATGATATTATATTATTTGTTCATTTAATATATTAACCTTGGTGTCTCTTTTATGTCTGTTTATTTCTTATGTTTCTAGGGTATTAAGTAAATTATCTTTGTATTTATTTATAATATATGGGGGGCATTATCAGTATGGAGGTGATGGTTATTTTCAATGAGATATTTAGCAAAGTGAGATGTGTCTGGTTTATTATTTCGCCAGATGGCAATGTGACCTTTATATCTTGTATTAAAATCTCTTCCTGTGTGACCTATGTATACACAATTACAGTCGTTACATTTAAGTTTATAGATACCACTCTTTTTATGTTTCTCTATTTTTTCTTTAATATTAATAAGGGTTTTACCCAACTTATTTAAAGTACTATAAGCACATGTTATATTATTTATATTTTTATTATTAGCTAAGAGTTTTCCTAATTTTAGTGATACATTACCTATGTATTGAATAGATTTATAGTCAATATTATTATTATTTGGTACGACCGGGTATATTTCTTGTATTAATATTTTTCTTAATTTATCATGGTACAGTTTTGTGACAATTGACGGGTCAGTATAAAATATATAAAAATATATAAAATATATAAACAATAATAAAACCTACACCGCGCCCCTGCAATAAACTCACTAACATAAGCAGTGGAAAAAACCCGCACAAACCCGGCTTCCGCTATTGTGTTCGAAACTTATAAATGCTGTTGGATATTCCTAAGAGTTAATCTTTGCTAATATCCCACCTGAAGATGTATTACAACGAAACCTAGGTCGTGATAAAGAAATTAAAGAAAGTATAAATAATACTACATCACGTAGTTTCATTTAATTGTGGATAAATTATTTTATAAGTCTATTGATTTTATTTCGAAAAGTCTAATATAAAGTTAATGTATCTCCATGTTTAGTGACAAATAAATATGTGATTAGTAGGTCCAACAAGAACACAGCGGATAGATTCTTGCACTATATTCCAATCCAGTTTAGAAAATTGAATTCTTTAATTTTAAAAGAAAGTTGAATATACTACATATCAAATATACATAAAAACTGTAATCGCTTAGTGTATGCCATTACATGCAGCGTGCGGGCACCATTGACAAATTGTTTAAAGGTTTTAAACTATTGTTTTCATTTTTAATAAAATCATAGTAAATAGAAAATCCATTTCATCGATGTTACATTTAGTTTATTGGATGGTAAATAGAATTACAGGAAAGTGAGGGTGGAAATATCGTTCAATGATTTTTTTCAAATTTTCAATTTTTTGAATCCATTTAGAGAATTTGCTCTTTGTTAAGATGCTAAAAGAATTTCAGCCCCTTTATATTATTTTGTAACTTTGAGACTGGCGATCAGCCTTAGTTTATTGCATTTTTCACTTTGATTATTAGACAGATTATCAAAAAAAATAAGACATGAGAGATAAGCATAAACTATGTACACGAACCTTTTACTAACTGGATTCCTGAAAGACCAGCAATCATGTATTCTTTAGAAATACCTTACTATGGGGACAATACTTCTAAATACTTGGTATTAAAGATATGGCGGCCACTTATTTACAATCTTTTATTTCAACAAAAATTCTTACTAAGTGAGTAACGTTACCAGGCTAAAGGCTTAATACTTGCATTAACACATAACTTTGTCTTATAATTTTATGTCTCGTACTCGTCATTGTTTAACATTGAAGTTTGGAGTACACAAATGATACGAAACTGCGCCGATATTGGTGCCGGGTGGTAAAGGATCAGTGTGAAGCTCATGGTACCTAAATATTACAGGCTTGACGTTATTTTTCTCACGGTGGCATTTTTATTTCTTCCTAACAATCATTTAAATGAGCAGGCAGCAATCATTTAATGAGATAGGCGGAGATGCAAGGCTTGATATTCATTTTCTTTATACAGTAAAATGATTTTGAGTTATCGACGGGAGTTATTTCAGGTTCGGTTTGCAACAAAACTACATGTTACAATAAAGAAAAAGAAGAGTGAATAACAAGATTGCTATAAAATATAGCTAAAAAACTGCTATTATTTGTATTAAAACATAAAAATACTTACTCCTTGCACTTTAGTAGTACAGACCAGAATTTAGTTAGAAAGTACTCAACCGTTGGTGTGGAAATTTATATTAGAATAATCACACACCACTAATTATGACTTATTTGCTGCAATAATTCAAATTATCTGTGTGTGAATTATTACAGCAAATATTTTAAGTATAAATGAAACATGTGCCAATTAGGATATGAACTGAAATGAATGATAGAATGTCCTAATACAGTGCAGTGAAACTGAAGCTAACAGAAGTTTGAAGATTGAAACAATATTCATTAATATGCAATAATAATTTTGATCTATGTGATTAATATGCATATTATCATCTTAATTTATATTCGAATATTTTGTCCCATATTTTTATGAACAGCGAAAGACACTGCGAGCTTTGATAGCAAGTATCGACAGAATCATGTGAGATACGCTAGAGCTCTCCGTAAAAGTAATTATTGGTTAAAATATTAAAACGGTGTTTGAGTATGGTACGCATATTGTTATGAACTAAATTAAAAGGGATACCTTTTTTAATTGTACA
This sequence comes from Druceiella hillmani, assembly GCA_039881145.1. Lineage (NCBI taxonomy): Eukaryota > Metazoa > Arthropoda > Insecta > Lepidoptera > Hepialidae > Druceiella > Druceiella hillmani. The sequence continues at coordinate 530,237 of JAYKKI010000018.1, read as the reverse complement.
GCGAATAATCAAATGAATTGCATATGTCGAGCAACGAACATTAGCGGAAAATCACAAATATTGAATACTACAAAATATAAGTTAATTGACCAGGAAAACTTCTAAATATGAACAAAAATTAATAATAACCCTTAGAGAATTTCGGTACAGTAGAACTTAAAACTATTTAAATTATTTTTAAAAATAATCAAAAAAATCCTTTGACCTAAATAAAAAAGGACAAATAATTACCATATTGTTATTTTTTCTCATACTGCAAACGAGTTTACTCTTTTTTGCTGACGAGGATTATTATGTAAACATCTTAAGTAACTAAAGTAGAAATGTCCAATTAAGACAAGAGGAACGACGAGAAAATAGAATTTATGAAAGTAAATGTTTAGTTAGCGACTCAGTCTTCGTCTCAAACATAAAATTTTTGAATCTTAAAGCTGAAAAGATTTACTTCCATAAATATAAACACAATAAAAATAAGAAGTTACATAAACATCAAGAACATTTTTTTCGAGAAAAGTTTTAAAGGTGATTTAAAACTATTTGTTTTCAAATAATGAAACATGGCGTAAATGATAAAATTACAGTCGTATTGCTAACGTAACTCAACTACGTATATGATGCATATACTATATATTTCTACGAAATGTATTTTCTGATTCAATCAAGTCTGTTACAATTATATACAAAACAAATTTTTCATTAGAATTGAAAACATAATAAAGTTTATCCCTCATTTGCTAATTAAGTCCGCTTTAAATTTATATGACGTAGGAGGTTAACTGTACACAAATAATTCTGTTTAGCCCGAAGCCTCCATTCATTAAGTTTTCTTTTTTATTAAAATAACGGTTTACAAATTTTGCCACTGCTCTTACCTACAATACTTAAGTACTAGAAATCCAACTGTACTTTGCTAACAGTGATACCTTACTTTTATTATAATAGGAATATCAGTTATGAGGTAGAAACTGTGTGATACTGGGATAATTAATAGTTAACGAAACTATGGCTTAGTTTTATTTTATCGATAATCTGGCACAAAACTAAATATTTCTGAGTTATTGGGACGTTCAGTAATACTACACCTAACTCGAAGCAAAACTATGCAGCTATAGTCTTTCCTACTCGGTATATCTATGCACAGGCGATCGCAATTTTATTTTATTACAAGCAGATTTGCCTGAAAACTACACATTGTTTTATTTTATATTTTTAAGTACATTGTTTTATTTCATATTTTTAAGGCTACATAAAGTATGTGAGACTATATCGAGGCGTTAGCAACTTAAATTCAAGTATATTTCCTTCATATTTCTAATCTAATACTTGAATATTTGTTCAGGTTTTTACCTTGCAATTTTGCTGCATATTTCCAGTTTTTTTCCTGTTTATATACTTTCTACATCAAAAAATCATTTTAAAATTTGTTTGTATATATTTTGTGACATTTTAAAGATTCCGTAGTAAATCAAGCAAACCCATATTTATAACTTCGTCATGTTCGTCCGTTCGTTCTTTTATCAACAACAACCTCATAGTCTCTCTAGTTTTATACACATGCTCATGAAAAATGGAAATGTATACTATAGATATAAGTTTAATCAATATTTAGCAGAACATCAAATAAAATATGTAATGCATCTTATTAATAAACGTAGTGATGCCGAACATTTTGTTCTTACCCTGTCAAGACATGTCTTTCAGAATAAAATTGAAATTTAATTTGCCACTTTTTATCTATAAGCTTCGTTTCAAAAATATTAACCTTCAAACTAATATTGAATGTGTCGCACTTTCTTTTCATTTTCGAACATAGCATAAAAAATTTAAAATTTTCAAAAGAGATCTAGATGTTAATTCTTGAACAGATTTTTAGATAAAAATTATTTTGAATAGATTGTCAACTATTTCAAATGTAAATAACTAGGGAACCTTATTTAATATGTATACATCCGCTAGGCCGCTTTTATTTACTTAACATTCTCGTCAAATACATCATTTTATAAGTTTGGATTAACTCTTATCACAGTTTTTATTCATCTCAGATGGAAGGGAACAGCCAAATATTGTTTACAAATCTATGTATTTATATTAACCGTAGTCTTATTTACAAGTCAGAACTGCCAGAATTCAAACGATTGTAATATTGTGCGATATTACGAAATAATACTCTCTAATTTAGCGTGAGACTTTAAAACGCGAATTGCTTTGGTGTTAATTTCTGTAGATCGTAAGTTGCTTAATTATAGACCAGGTTACCTCAACTTCACACTGGTCCACAGACCTATACTGGTGATAATCAGAGACAAGCAATGTAATTTCTAACCTTTACCGACACAGACGATGGCAGTAAGGTCGCTCCATGCTCTCACTGGTTTTGGAACGAATACATCAATAGCTCTACGTTCATTTCACTTGTTGATTTATTCAAATCAGCGTTATTGAAAATTACAGCAGAAATTACTTGTAAACGTGAAAATTGCGAATTTGATTTTTAATTTCTGATTAAGCGCCAAAATTTAATGAAAGTGCAAAGGGAAACCGGCAGTTATGTAGTTCCCTTTAAATATATGAAAATTAATTGTGAATTTTTAAATAAAATGTTTGTTAAAATATAAGTCGCTATTATACAGCACTTATATATGAATTTAAACGATACTTTTATTTTATTTTTTTTTCAATTTCAAGAATTTATAGTAAAATAATCGGACTTTGTCAGGAAGCTGCTGAATGTAGACGCACGCGTTTGTGAATTTGTTCTCTTATACTCTTGTAACTATTGTAAAAGGTGTTAGAATGAGACGAAATTAAAATAAGTTGCTATTCTCCGAGAAAAGTCCATATAAAAATAGTTATATGAAAACTTTAAATACTTTGCGACACAAGATGAAATATTTTATGGATTATTTATATTCCTAGATCATTTCATACTTTTGTTTATACAAATATAAATGAAAACAAATGTTATCAACTTAAATGTGAATGTAGTTCTATAAATTCTCTATTTAATTAACAATGAGTGAATTCCTTTTCCTCAATTAATGGGTAATGGATCAGGAGTCTACACTATAGGGTTATGGGGCTAATAACTTTGATAACTCATTTTAGATCAAATTAAATTAAAGAAACTGTTAATTTGTGATCTAATTAACTGCTTAGAATAACAACAAACATATTTAAAAAGAGCTGTCACTTCAGTTTTATAACAGCTGGTAAGAAATTACATAAACTTTGGTGATTATTTTAGCATCATTTTGGCTTATCATTTGACTCATACGTTATTTCCATTATATTTTGGCTTCGAAATAAGACATATATTCAGATGTTAATATATTCACGATTTGCTTGTTGAAAGAGATGAAAAATTGTCTATCGTGAAACAAACATTGAAGGACATAGATACGGTGCTAGTAATTAACTTGTTTTTTACCTCTTTTTCTTATAAAGAATAGTTTTACTTGGTCAATGAGATTAAAATACAAACGTACCGGTCAATTATTGGGTGAGTGATTATCAAACGTTTTAATAATATCGATGTTAACTATTCCGTGCAGGAGATTTAAGTTTCCTCTATGTGTGGCGAAGGTCATATGCATAAATATAAACAAAAGTCACCTTGCATAAAAAACCAGCATCCCGGCCAAATTCCTTGGGTTAGATAGTGGACTCCGATTAAAACACATGGAATGACGCTAAATCGAAGCTGTAAATATTAATTTATTATATTTTCATTATGTATAATCCGGACATAAGAATAATAAATTCAATTGAGTGGTAATTAAATATGATTGTAAAAATAAATTGTTGACATTATTCCTATTTTTAACATAATGACAGAAATAAATTACAATTTTACTTGAATTCTGTCTGCAAATAAAGTTATCAAAAAGTATGTATATAAATTGTAGAAGGGCGACCATATTATAAGATATTCTATAGCAGAATTCAATAACTTTATAGGCGATTTTATTTTAAAACTAATAAAGACAAAGAGGTCGAACAGGAATATAGAAGTCATAAATTTAGATGTAGTTTATATATTGAACATATATTCAATAAAAGGATTAGCTTCAACAAAAAGAGACATTTTGATCTTTTTTAATTTTTTTATTTTTGGAATAAAATTTTGGTTTATTAATATCATTGCAAATATTTCATATCTACAGTAGATGAAATCGCGCCCAAAACTAGTTTATTTATGTCTATGCTATTGTAGTTGCTTGTTGAACTTAGACCAAGTGATTGATTAGTGCCAAGTATCGTAAAATTCCATAAAAGTCACTCGATATCTATTGTTTTAAATTTCAATGAAATTTGCGTGTTTTGTTACTAATTTGAGCATCAGAATTCATTTTAGAAGATTTTATTTCTTTTTTGTTTCGTTACTAACTAGGAATTGGTTTGGTTAAAAATGTAATATTTTTAGAAGCTATATAACGAATAATAATTATTCTGGTGTATATCAATTTTTAAAAATATCAATTTTAAAATTAATCAATTTTTAAAAGTAATAAAGTATTGTTATTTAAAAATATTGACTGAGGTATTAGAGATGGTAAATGTTACATTTAATGCTGCAATAAAAAGTAAAACACAGTTTAAATTAGTCTAGTGCAAGTAATTTTGACTACTTAGTTAATTTAAACTTTTAGTATCTTCAGCAGAGTAAAAGTGATAGTGAAGTACTGACGATAAAAAGTACTGACGGTTTAAAGATATAAAAGTGTAATATATTAGGAATTACAACAGGAAAACTATTATTGAAATTCTCTTTTTAATCAGCTTCAACGAGGTTGACGTCCTTAATTTCATGCATTTATTTATTGTGTAAATAATTCGATTACTCCACACGTCAATTTCCAAATTGTTTTTCTTTATAATTAAAATAATATTGTCAAGTTCTTTAAATACACATTTTTATAGAAATCATGAAAATCAACGTAGAAAATTTTTCGTAATTGTTACTTACGTCTGCCTCATTTTATAAAGAACACTACTATCTACATTACATCATTATAACATTATGAAAATATGGATGTGCATCGATGTGTTTGGATATATGTATATCTATGCAAATCGCAACGTATCAAATAACTTCGGGAAGAAACGACAGATGTGTAGGTTGTCGCTTTCTATTTTCGTTTTTCTGCGTTTCTTTCATATTTTCTTACCCATACAAGAAATAAGTAAAAAGTTTATGTTTTAGAAAGTGCTTATTTGCTCTGTTGCTTGTTAAATTTTTCTCAACGTTGACTGTGCATGAAACTTTTTATTTCCATGTATTTAACCCTAGAAATCATCAATATTTTTCAATACACATTAATTTAAAATATGAAATAAACAACATGAAACTTTATTAATTATTTGACTGAATAAATATGAGACTTGAATATCTTATTTGAGAAATATCACGTGCATTAAGTACGCAATTAATCGATTGTAAAATAATACCAGTCAAGGAAATGTTATAACTCGTAAATGTGGCGTTTCATAATCATTCTTTTTAAATACAATGATAATTGAAAACTATTAGAAAGTTATAGATAAATAGAACAAAAGAATAGCACTGAATATTTTTATAAAATAGTACTCATTCACAAACATTCATCATTCAGTTCTAATTTATACACGAATTAAGACACTATGAAAAACAAATTTATTGCTGCGATCGATATCAAATATATCTTGTATTTCAAAAACTGCACAAAAAATCTTACTCATGCCAATTTTAGTCGAAAGTTTATTTTAAGTTCGTTTACCTTAATTTTTTTCCAAATGTTACCACTTTAGCTGAAAATTTACAGCGGGACTCAAAATTTTTAAGACCTTAGAAGCAAATATCTCAGTAAATATTGACTTTAATAAACATTTATTTTGGAACGTCTACATTATTTTTAAAACCTGTCTAATGATAACACGTCTACGTGCACTGGATTTTTTTCATCTCTCATTTACATGTATGGCAGGCCACCCCTTATATTTTAAATTCCATTTTAAAATCCGTTATTTCATTGTTTAGTGGTCCGTAGAAGTTATTTGCTTGTTAATTTTGGTATGATTTTTTAAAACCCCCTAGACGTTGTTATGTAAAAGAAGATGTCTTGTTTAATTATTTTGTTCATTTTTGTGAGATGCAAATTAAATCAAAGTGACATAGAGGTACAAGTATTAAAAGTGAAATGAAATAATTGCATATCAAATTATTTGTACAGGATATTACACAGACTTCTGTTAATAAAAAAAAAACTTCTGTCCATTGCAGATGCATTTCGCAAGTAAAAATATAGGCACAAAACTGTAGGAACATTATACGACGTCTAGAAAGTAAGTCGTTTTGCGGCTTGCCCGTTTGAGTTATAATAATTATACCCCTTACGGGTGTGAGGTCTTGCTATAATCAGTCTTAGAGTATGTTAAATCCGAGCTTAAGGGATAATTAAAACGCAAAGACCCCTAATTAGAGGAGCGAGTGAACTTCAAAGAGAAATGTAAAGTAGTGTACGCTCTACGAAATATATGGCGTTCCGAATGTAACTTTTTTCGCTTTTATTTCTTAGTGAAGTTTTAAAGTTCGTATTTATAGTGATGGTGCATAAAAATTTAAATAACAATTAATGTGTATAGGAAAAAGTTAAATTTTTCGGAAGTATGTCGAAACTAATAGAAAATTATTATTATTTAAAATAAAATAAATTATTTTCTGATTTACATCACACACACATACAAATTTAAATGATAATTTTGGAACGAGGATAGAAATAAATTTCTCTGGCATTATAATATATAAATACCATCAACTAAATATAACCTATTTATGTTTTCGAATATAAAAATTTATGATACTTTATTCTTTGCGTATTTTTAATGATTTTTGAAAAATAGAAAACAAAGTATAAATGCTCTACTCTCCAGTTAAAATAAATTACACTTGCTTTTCAACGAAATGAGACGAGATTGATCATGATTATATCAATTTGATTCCACCTAACACTTAACTATTATTATTAATAGGGTCTTAAATATAGCCACTATAAGCAGCCATTTTTTCTCCACTATTCTATCAAGTAAATAGTTCCAAACATATATTAAATTTTAAGGAATAATATTTTGTGCTCAAAATATTTTAATTTTATAAGTAATTAATCCTCATTTTCGACCTACATCTCGAATATTAGTAGATTAACATCAACGCAGTGATACTCATAATGATTAGCTTTTTTAAATTGGAAACTAAAATGTTTATATAGAAGGTTTTTGACATAAAAACAAATCATATATTGAATGGGTATATCTTTTTTAATTATTCCTTTAGAGTAATGGCTTAATATTTTCTCTATTATAAATCCAAAAAAATGTGTAAATATAGAAAATAGTTATTATCGATTAAGTGAAAAAGATATTTGGATTATGGTTTCTTTTTTTAGGATAATCTGATAATGAAACCATTTCAAAACCTCAAATTGTACATTTAGAAGAAAAGAAAATACTACTAATGAAATGCAATTCAGTTAGCTATAATGGTATAGGTAGCAGAACTGAATTTCGCAATAATTCTACCAGTGAATATAGATACTTGACGTCAAAGAGTAAAAATGTTAATCATATAACTTAAACAATTTTTTAAACTATTTTCTAAATGTTAAACATGACCAACAAAGAGCACCAAAACTTTATTATTACTATGCCAATCATTATTGAAATGTATACCTAAATTGCAATTGGCCGAGTGTTAATTAATAGGTAATTTCAAATCAATATCGTTTACATAAACATTTTATTTGAAGACGATCGAATTGTCATAATATATTATGTTAATACTATTTGTACGTATATTATATATTATCATTTTGCGAATTATTTATATGCATTTATTTCATTTACTTATTAAGAATAAATATTACTCTAATTCTCAAATTATCATAAGATATTGTGGCAAAATTAACTGAAAATTAGACATCTAAGGTAGATGTTTATTTGTCCAGATAGTGCTTACACACTTTTTTAATTAACAGTGTTTCAGGTCTGGCGAAGATTCCGTTAAGAAGGTAATTGTTAAAATATTTAATTTATGGTAATGTCGCCTGTTCCTGTATAATCCGTGTAGCATATGGCGGAGGGTATATAAATACTAACTCCATTACCGTAGTTCCTTTTTTACTTATTCTACTGGCTAATATTAAGGGTTGCATGGGCCATTTATCCGGCTTCACTATTAAGCAATATATCCACAATCATCCTATCGGTTCCATCAACTCAAGATTAATTTGACAGGTTATGGATGCAATACCCTTGCTGCCAAATTTGTCCAGTATGGAAATGGTCGAAACAAAATAACCTACGAACGTGCAAATTGTCAAGCTACCTTTAAAAAAACATGTTAAAAATGTCTAAAAAATAATTAGATTCAAAATTTCTCATGAATCTCAAGGAGCCAAAGTGCAAGTCATTTGCGTTTCTGAAGGCTTCCGAAACATATGAGAGTCGATAAAAAAGCTATTGTTTTATTTTTGTTATAAATTTGTTATTTTTTACGTTTTTAATTTTACTGTACAAATTAATATAAGTAACAATATTTTTATGAAATTGAAATGAAATTTATGTGAATTACAATAACATTTGATATATGTATGGGAGTGCATTTGTGTGGATATTATATATAAAAGGTACTGTATAACTTTATTTTAATTTAAATCAATACCAGGTATGTAAAAATTAAAACCCTCTACCTATGTAAAAATAAAATAAGGATTCTTGTATGACTTCCCCATAAAATATAAAAAATGAAAAATATAAGATATAAAGTGTAAAATTTAACCTTGTGTAAAATTAAATACGTACGTATGTAAATTTAGTTTAGGTATTAAGGCATAGTTATAATTTCGTATATTCACGTGATATTATTGCAGGTTACTCTTATTGGTAGCCAACATCTATCAAAATTATTCCTCATTGGAAGCTAACATCTATCCTAGCCAACATCTATCAAAATTATCCCTCATTGGAAGAGAATATTAATTTTGTATTGTTGTGTTAAGTTACTAGGCTTGTGTTATGTTACTAGGCTTCTAGCCTAGTAACATACAAAATAATAATGTGTAAAATATCAATTAATGTAAAATTAAAAGCATTATGCGAAGTTAGAGTAGTTCTAACTCTATAAGCTTATCTGCCATGGGAAACTTTCATCTATCAGGTAGAGTAATTATGATGAAGTGCTAAAATATTTAGGTTGTAGTAATGTCGCCCCATTCTGTATAATCCATATAGTCAATAGTGGAGGGTATTTAAATCGTAACTCTGTCACCATACTTCCTCTTTATGTTATTTTACTCGGTATCATCAAAAGGTGAACTGACTATTTGTCGTATACGCGGGATCTCTAACTCAACATCAAATCAACAGTAATGTATCTAAACATACGGAATACCATACTCTGCCCACACATTATTACTATGTCAGGAATAATGATGCGTTACAAATTTTTAAATCGCACAAACTTATTACAAGCGTAAATTTGGCTAAAGAAATGAGATGTGGCATTCGATTCTTAATGGCTACTATCAGACATGATCATGCAAAATTATACCAATAAAAACCAAAAAAGTAATGAGACCACTTAAAAAAATAATAAATATGGTAAAAATTTCGGTACTTGACATAAACGGATAACGAATGAAGATGGAATGGAAACGGTTGAAGAATGACACATAAAAATAAGTGCTAGTTTCAAATCATATTACAATAATTTCTTAAAATAACTGCATTTAGATGGTAATACAGTAAAAAATAGTACTACAAAACTCATAAATGCAATGAAGGTTTTCTTTTATTACTGACGAAATGGTAAAACAACGATAAATTATATAAAAGGATGCAATTAATTGAGATGACCTGAATGCAAACTATCATTGATATTCATATTTGAGTATTTTTAAATTAAACGTTAAATTAAACCGGAAACAAAATGACCCTACAAAGTTAAACTAATCTTGAGTGTTGTATGAAGACGACAATTCATAGTCGATGGTTCAAGTACGCCAAGTAATGTGTGCTATAAACGAAAATCTTTATAATTTTGTGGAATTAATATTAAAAAATATTCAAACCAAAGTATCTGAACATTGGCTTGTTTTGTTTGAAGTGTACAATGACTCGAACATTAACGCCGTTATCATGCCCTACATGTTCAATGCCAAAACGCTTCCCGCTATAGTCGGTTCTGTTAATGCGATTAATTGATAATTAACATATCGAGGGGGAATGTTTAGATATTTATTATTGTCTAGTGGTTTCTGGATTAGACATAAATTAGATTTAGTTATTGCTAAATGTATAAGGTTTTAAATGTCATAATATTCAATGGTAATAACTCAATATGACATTGATTTTCAACACAGTCAAAACATAGGTTTTTGATTTTTGACAATTCAATATGTAAATAAATAGTACATATAAAGAAAAGAAAAAAGCTAAAATCGGAATAGTAAGAGAAAAATGTGTGTAACATTATTCGAATATTGTTTATAAACATTTTTATAAAAAGACAAAAGAAAAATATAATAATTGTGTGGAATGACATAAGTACGTTTCTATAAAAAAAACATTCCATTATATGATTATGTATTTTTGGTGGAAGTAATATATTGCTAACCTACTTTTTCAGAAGGTTCACAAAATTCCATTTTCTATCAATACAAACATCAATATATTCAATGTTAACTCACAGTTATAATTTGCATACTGATTTGTGTTCATTGTTCCAGGCAAACATTTTTTCTCTCCATCGTTTCAATACCTGAATAGGTGAGATCTGTGTTGCCGAAGCAATATATATTGATATAATATACTACTAAAAAATATTATTTTATAATTTTACCTGATATTTTGTTACATTGGTTTAACAAAACGGTATATTTTCGAAAATACTAAAAATTCATAGACGACCTACTTTATTATCCTCCCTAATTAAACCATTTCATATTACGCCGAATAGTTAATAAAAACTATACAAAATCAAAGAAAATTTATTAATCAAGGGAGCTGTTTAAACCCATTTCAAGATGAAATATGAAAGATCACGTTGCATTTTCACCCTCGCAAAAGGCTTGCTCTGAAAAGCATGTCGCAAGGTTCAAGAATTCGTGTAAGTGCGAAAAGCTCTAATTAGAGAGCAAGCAAAGTTAAAGAAGTTTTGTAAAGCTTAACGCGTGTAAAGGGTAATAAAGTACAGGCACAAATGTTTGTGCTTTCTCTTTACTGGTGTGTTTTTAATTTGCCCAGCTTGTTAAAAGAAGACGTAAGCGATGATAATCTGCGTTACTCTTGTTGTTTTACTGAGTGGAAGAAGTTGTTGCAAATACACAAGAGATGAAGGTTTCTTTCAAAAAAAATATTGGATACTTGTATGCAATATTTAGAATTATAATCAAAGTAACCCATTTTTTACTTTCCAATGTTTTACGGAAGCAGTATTTTTTCCAAAGTAACCGATTTCATTTTATGTTTTGAACCACCACAAATATTACCTAACATGAATATTAATCAGATAACAACATAATTATCTCCATTTTGAGAAACAATAGAGAAAACAAGCATAAACTAAAAGAAGTTTATTACAATTGAATTACAAATAGAAATTTGGTGTAACTAAAACCAGAGAATTTTACATAGAAATCTTGAGATAAATTTTCAAATACAATAGAAAACTTTGAGGTTCGTAAATAAACATTACAATGACAACATACATACTTTCTTATATAATGAAAATGTTATAAATTTATTCACTTTGAACGTAGCTTATTGGATACACATTTTTTTAATTCATGTTTTATAAACTCTGTTAATGTAATATGGGTGGTGTCCATTAAAAACTTTTGGAAGATATCAGTATTTTCTTTATTCGATATGTCATTCGAAAGTAATAATTTATAGCCAAGTGTTAATTGTACACTTATGTCACTTTTGAAACAATAAAACACTTTTTGTATTGTTGTAGTTTTAAAATTTATTTGAATATGACAAGAGAGGAAATAAAGAATCCTACTTTAGATAATATTTAGATAAATTTAATAGAAACATGCATTATAAGCTTATTTGGAACTATAGTATATTCTTTTATAATAAATAATTTCTTAAAACTGAAAAATCTTCAGCGGAATAATCTTCAATTAACAAATAATAGCCTATTTTACATATAAGTTTTATGACATATAACTTATATATTTATATATAGTTTGAAATATCTAATATTAACTTAAAATTCATTTATGATTACTAATTTTTCAGTATTCGATCAAATAGTACATTTCAAATATACGAAATGTTATAAATAATAAAAATGAACATGTTTAAGATCTGCAGTGATATGCAAACGTACAATTACATAAAATGCAACTGATAAAAAATTAAGTTTTGACAATAAAAGGAATATGTTTAGTAATAGTTTTGAAAAGGAAAAGGAACCAATTTTAAATCTATATAAATGAATACAAAGACAATACTTAAAATATTAACAAGTGAAATAATGGTAATAATGGAAACATAATTTTTAATACCTATATATTATATCGGTATTCTGGAGATTAGAGTATGACTTATTCGATAATTTAGAGCCATTTAAATTATTAAACGAATATTTTTAGCAGACATCATTAGATTTTAAAAACACTATAGAAAGAAAACAATATGAATAGACCAATTAACAAACTCAACTAGAGCAATAAACTACCCCCAAAATTATCTTAATATTAAAGAAATTTCAGAAAAGAAATCGAACAAATATCAAGATTATGCGGGCAGCAATGGTAACGTTTTGTCAATATGAGAACTAAACCTAAGAAAATCCAAACGACGGTTCCGTTCCCATAAAAAAAATTAATTAATTTGTAACTTGTGGAATTATGAATTAGTTTACAAAGAATATCATTCAAATAAGTATGATTAATGTTAAACGACGGATTGTATTTCAATTTTTGTATTTAAATTTAGCTTTGAGCATATTAGAAGCTATTAAAATATTCGAATAAAGAAATAGGAGTCCCAATTCAAAACGCTTTAGATAAATGTTGAAAAAATTATATGTCATCCAGAGCCTCGCGACACAAAAATTTTAGAATATGTTTTGAATTCTAGCACACGCATTACCGAAAAGGTAAAATCCTTTAATTAGAAGCGCGGGAGGAAGTCGAAGAAGCCGTGAGCAACTAATATACACACGTGAGATATGAATTCATTCAAATGAATATTTTGAACATTATGTGCGTGTGAAAAAGTTTGTTTCAGAACCTTTCCTGTGCGATCTAAAGGAATTTATAACGAACCCAATTTGAGGGATGTACGAGTTTTTAAATAAATTAAAAATTTCTAATATTTCGCAAAATTTCAAGTGGAATTGTTTGTTATTTAATTTAAAATAAATCATTAATAAAGGAAAATTTGTACGTATCTAGTATTCCGACATCTATAAAACAAATACCAATCCATAGGTTTGTGTAACACTTAGACTTTTAGGTAAACTGCATATTACCGACCCTTAGAAATAATCATCCTTGACGTCCAAGGTTTAAATTACTCCATAACTACACTGAAGAAAATCAATATATAGCCACCTGAATAGTAAGGGTATGACAAATGATAAATGAGTCAAATTAAAAATTAATTAATTTTTTTTTTGGATCTACAGTAATTTTATAAACTGCCGACATCAATAACTTGGGAATTGGCACTAAAATTATTTGTATCTATTCTTTATCTTAAACTATTTGTATCTATCTTATGACGTCGTGATAAATCTCTTTTTCCCGTGATGGATATCTGAGTAGTGACAGATGGTATAATTAATCGACAAGTACTTAGAGATTGTCTTATTTCGGAAAGATGAAAATATTTTTCAATTTATATTTTTCAATTGAGAGTACTTCACCGATTCTTGTTTTTCTTCCTTCTAGTGTCTGTCATTTTCCTTTCGTGGAAGGACTTTTACCTATGAAATCTTTCGTAAATTTATGGCTTTTCTTCATAATAATATGAGCTATCTGATTATAATTAAATTACACTGATAAATGTACAACTGTCGAAATTGAAATTTTTTAAATTTCTTTGACATTCGAAGAATCTTCATAATTTTTGTGGCTATCAAAGTGTTTAAGGTAGCACACACGATGGTGTTTTGAAAAATTTTGATGAAATATCAACCAAAGAATTTATTATTAACGGTTGAAGTGAAATTTCATTTAGCCTAAATCTGCAGATATTGGCTTTTAATACACTAAAATCTATTTACTATTAATACTCTACAAAAAAAACGTATACCTTATTATCAAATATCATTTAAATTTGATTTTTAATTTCATTCTTCATATGATTCACGAAAAAAAAAACACTGCCATTCAAACAATGTCATTATTTACCTACATAACAGATAAAAGATATTATTGAGTTAAGTTAATCACGTTGAAAACTCAATTATATCTTGGAACATCATCTCTATGGGCGGGTTTATTTATTCAAGCGTTTGTGTCACATAAGGCTTTGATAAAAAATTCGACAATGAAAAATTCTTAAGAAAAAAACAACCTGGAAAAAAATAATTTTTAGGAAGAATTCCATATAGAATGGATCAAAACTTAGATTTGGCAATAATCACTGTGGTCATAAAACTAGGAAATTATTCACAATTGCATATATTTTGGTGAAAACGGGCTACAATGAAAACAAATTTTACTGTTATAATTAATATTCATGACTTTCACAAATTCACTTACTGCAAAAACTATCAGGCTTGAGATACATTGTTTGAAAATTACTACCAAATATTAACTGAATGGTTTCTGTGATTTTGTGTAAAATTATATCGAGAAATTATCAAAAATTTCTTCTTCTGAAATGAAGAAGACATTTATTAAAATCATATTTTCAAATTCATATATTATACTTAGATTTATGTTAAAAAAGTAAAGAAAATTGAAAATAGAGTGATATTAAAAAGAAATAAATCCGAAATAAAAGAAACAACGAAATTAATTTAACGTTTCATTTTTCCTTCATAAGGCTTCTTTACTCGTAAAATAGATTTTTTTCTGCTATCAAAATGTTTTTATTTATGTGGTATTTAATTCTTTTTCAGTTTGTTTCTTTGAAATGGCACGTTATTTCGATAAGCATTGCAAAGAACATCGTCTTACTTGCAAAAAAAAAATTCGAAAAAACAATAACGCAGTAAAAAAACTCATGTATGATGATAGCCGTCATCTATCCACCCCTATCATTTGCTTGACAGTATGTCACTTGTCATTATACTTCCATTTTTTGACCATGCAGAAATATTACACTCTTTTCCGAATCCTCCTCTCTCTATGTTATATAAAGTACTTCAGAAGTCAAAAAAGATATTGCTATGGTAATATACAGAATTCAAATTATTTTCAATAAAATTCTTCTTATTTTATCGGTCCTATACTAATACTTATAAGTTATAAGCATCATTATATATTTCAGCTTTCCCGAGGTTTTCTTTACTAACTTTGGTCCGAGATCAAAAGAAAAGAAGATATAATTTTTTGTGCCCAGATAGAATCAGCTTAAAGTCATCATTAAATCCGACTCATCCGTCTTAATCAGTATCAAAAATACTATATTACTTTTCTTTTCATAACTTCTGTTATAGAATCACAAACAAATTTAATTTAAACATAATATAATATATTATATAAGAAAATGTAGCATTATTTATAAACTTCACACGAATTATTTTCCCTTAATTTTTAAAAAGGTCGATACTTATAAATTCGAAATGTCCTAAGACTTTAATGTCCTAAGATTCACGACATCAGAATCAAACAATCTAAATTTATAGCAGATTTTGGGCGAATATATTTTAACAAAACAGTGTTCAACAAAACGTTTCAAAAATACTTTTGTTAAAAGTATATGATTAAAATATCTTATTCAACATGCAGATATATTTAATTTGAGCACAAATGTAACCGAAAGCGTGAAAACTCCTTTTAGATAAGGTTTAACAGGTGTAAGAGTTTCATTACTACTTCACATAATTTTTAAAATGTACTTATCCAAGCAAAAATTGGGTAGGCTATATCAGATAGGCAGCCGCAGTAGAGTACGTGAAACATTTTGAGCGTAATTGTGGGTTTGCATCGTGTTGTTTACGTCAACCGGAATATTAATTACTTCCCACAATGCCGTATTGTTCTGCATATCGTAACCATTGTTTCTGCATGGCACCTTGGGCAACAAAGAAGTCTCTTCTCGATCGGCCCTAGCCCGGTGCACGCGTAATCTGCTCTAACTGTGGACTTGTACGGTTACTGTATAGCCTGACTCCTTCTTGTGGATATTGAGGTGGTCTCGTTTTTTGCCACCGTTGCAGCCACTATTACATCGAATATCCCGCCGCACTCGTAGATGGATGTGGTTTCTGCGCTTGGATCATTCTAACACGTTCCCTGTGGCAACGAACACATTCTGCCGAGGTGAAAACGGATCGTCGAGGGCCGGAATCTCTCACTTGCTACCCGAACTCTTGCACTCCATTTTTGTACGTTACGTACCCACTTTTTGGAGCCATAGTAGAGTAATCGAGTAGGTTTCTACGAAAAACACATTTATTTGAAATCTACAACTTCTGATGTCATAAGTATGATTTTTATGTATCACACATATAACGTAGTGAGCTCTGTCAAACGCGACCACTAGAATATATATATTGTAAAATTTTAATAAAATATGATATTATATACATAATAAAATCCTTACGTTTGAAGCTGTACAAAAATTGGAACAGGTGCGACAGACTTATATATTACATAATGCAGCTTTGTATAGGTTAGGAGAATAATATTAAAAAAAAGTAAAATTAAGAGTAGAGTAGAGACATGGAAGAAATATGTTATAATTTTTTCCACATAAGAAGTAAAAATGGAATCAGGAATTTGAAGTCTAATGTCTTCACTCTTTAGAAAATCGAAATAAATTTTAATCCATATTTATTTCAAATAGTTTATGCACGTTTACAAGTATTATTCCATTGATACTAATAAATGTTTTAAATATAAAACAGTACTGAAACAGTCCGTATACTTCTACAAATAAGATTTTTAATGTTAGAAATTATAGACATAAAATGTTATTTAGTGAATTCATAGAGTGATTTTGTGAGGCACCGTGTATATTTATAATTTCTAGAAGTGTCATATTTTAAATAAACATTCGAAAGATTATATATTACCTAGAATCAATCACGCCTACAACTTACCGCGTTTCGAAAGATATTTGAAATTCCGTAACACATGTGAAAGAACGTTCCGAAAATGAAATACTCGCAGATGAAGCTTTAAAATTTTTATCTAAGTCCATATATCAAAGCTTCTACTACAATATTTTCCAAGGCATCTGAGTAAACGTGTAGCCCGCTTTCTGAGGTTATATAGTAAAACATGTATGTATTTAATTTTTGATTTAGGAGCCTTTATTGATGAGAAAAATTAAAACAAATTAAAAGTTTTATTTACTTAGGCCTAAAGAAGTTACTTTATCTTATCCATATGAAAGTTTAATATCCAACGTTAAAATAAAATTACTAAAATGATCATAATTTTGAGTTCAGTTAATTGACTTAGGATATAGAAGCAGTGATAAATTTAGCAGTAATTATTGAATATTGTTTTCATATTAATCGAATTTATACGAAATCCTATTAATTTATAACTTGTAATTATGAACTGACACTAATTGAAAAGGAGACACTTGTTTTCTTTTAATTCAATTTCATGAAAATTAATGACGATATTTATTTTCAGCACACTTTAATAGTATCTAAAATAAAATAATTTCTCATGTGATCTACTTTTATCGGTAATATTTCATTTTTATAGACGTTCCTCTTTTATTATGATATTTTGTATTACTTATAAGAAATTTCCAAGAAATTTAAACAATATTCTAAACGATTTTTTTTTTCACTTTTGAAGTGTATTTTTTATGACGTTGAAAGATATAATTTGGTTCAGGCAACGTCAGGAAAATGTATGACGGAATAAGTTGGGGAAGCGATTTGATTCTTTATACCATACTTAGCTGCGAAATTTTATCTTATCTATAGAATGATAAGTTTATTATAAATTGGTAAAATTATGGCTATGGAAAGAGAAGAATGTAAATAATTAAATATATATGTTAAATTAATATATATTCTCAAAATATAAGGGCTCTTATAGATAAAAGGGTTTAAAATGAGCAAGGAACAGAGTAAAATCATTTATATTGTTATGCAAGTTAAGGACAAAATACACGATTTTTAATGTAAGGTTTCCGTATTATCACACATATTAATTCACATCAAATTGCAATCTGCTTGCCAGTATCTTTAACTAATTTAGTTAATAATTAAAATATATTTTTTATTTTGACGAAAATACGGTTTGCCTAGATATTTAATTAAGATATAAAAATAAAACCGTTGCAAGATAATTAAAATAATAAACACCATTATAATAAACACCATTTTATCTCCCAAATATAAGGCAATTATATCAGTTTATTTTTTTATACTTTGTCTTGTCTAATTATTTATCGCAGAAAAATAAATAAATCGTCAAAATAATAAATAAAACCGTTGCAAGATAATTAAAATAATAAACACCATTATTGAAATGGTAACGTATTACCGGATTTTCAAATACACTCGACGTATTACATAAAACTATTTTATTTTATTTTTTTATGAAACGTCAATCAAAAACCTTAAATCCAATAGCGGAAATTGAAATAAGAATCGAAATGTTAAATTCACGTAAAAAGACCAAAATTTTTTTATCTCCCAAATATAAGGCAATTATATCAATTTATTTTTTTATACTTTGTCTTGTCTAATTATTTATCGCAGAAAAATAAATAAATCGTCAAAATAATAAATCGTCAAAATAATTTCTAATAACTATGAATACTTTGTATTTTTTCAACATTCTACCCTCTTACAAAGTAAATAAAGTCGCAACGTCCTTTTACTATTGTTTCATTGAAGCATTCTCAAAATCTTTACCAGTCCATCAACGCAATGCCCTCGTTGGAAATTATCAAAGGCTTTTCCCTTTGTTACTGTCAAATAGCCTTGTGATCAAAGGGTGCGCTTAGCTATGGGCAAGTGGCTCAGCTACTCTACTTTAATAATGCACTGATTTGCCAACTGCTGCAGAGATGGATGCGATCGTTTTAGTTATTTATATTAATTGCTGCTTGCTAGGATAAGTTGTTATTCGTATTATTATGCTAGATGTAAATATAGTTTTAAGACATACAATTATAGTTTGTCATTAAAATTAGGAGTTTATATTTGTGGCCTTAAACAGAAAACAATTTCAAAACACATCCTGAAATTCTAAAAATTTACATGTTTCTTTGGAATCATTTTCTGAAGTTTTAGATGTTAAAATTGTATGTTGCTATAGAAACATATATATTTCTAAAATTTAAAAACGTAGTAATTTCACAAATTTCAAATTTATTTTCTAT
This sequence comes from Druceiella hillmani, assembly GCA_039881145.1. Taxonomy (NCBI): domain Eukaryota; kingdom Metazoa; phylum Arthropoda; class Insecta; order Lepidoptera; family Hepialidae; genus Druceiella; species Druceiella hillmani. Next base: position 510,713 of record JAYKKI010000018.1, on the reverse strand, counting down.
TCGAATTAAACGCCCTAACATGGAATTTAATTATATCTACCGTTAAAATCTAAAGCGTCATTTGGAAGAGAAATATAATAGTTTTAGCATTTAAGAATTGACATTAGAACTTCATACGACCGGAAATATAAATACATAATGTTAGTAATAAAAAGACTAGTAAAATATAACAATGCTCAAAATAAGAAGACGGGTTTCAATACCTTCAGAGAAATTCGGTATATTGATGATAAGTATCGTTAGCTTAGATTGCGTGATAACGCATTTTTGATCAAATAACATGAATAATTACAGTAGTTTATTCGGTTTTTTAATGGTTAAAAATTATAATGCATCAGACCGTGAAATTATATCCACCTAGATTTTAATTAATACTATGCCAATGGCTTGAAGGAAAATTCGCCAAGTAAAACTTGCGTCGAAATGGAATTTTACAACGTGTGCATCGTACGGGCTAAAATAAATATTCAAGCTAAAATAAACAGTGTAAGATTAAACAAAAATGTTATTCAAATTTCCATTAATTTTGAATTATATTTTATTTCTTATGATGTAACCTACTAGGATTATCATTTGTTTTCATTTGTACTCACTCAATGAATTCTTTTCAAGAATACTCCACAAACTTTGACAAAACAATTCTCAATCGATATAATTTTAGGTGCCTGTGCATTATTGCTTAGATATATTAATTTTTAATTAAAGTAATTAAAAATAAACAGACAAACTACTAAAGTTATTCAGGGTAATTTAATAAAACTGCGGTATTACGAGTATAAGATCGTTTCTTTTTACATACGTAACGGCAAAACAAAACAATTTCGAAAATGATTTTAAAAAAATGCAAATTTTTAGAAATTCAACAGCCATCATTTTATGACTACTTTAGTATATATTAAAATAGTTTTAAGTAATCATAAATATCAAAATTATATATGATTTTAAGAGGCAGATTGAAGACAGAAAGAATGTGAAAGTAGACGTGGCTACGGCGGACGGGCGGAGCGCGCGTCGAACCGTTCCGAGCTGGGCGAGTCGAATGACCGCTATTGTCCACGGTGTAGAATACAATCAGTTCCAATAAGGTATATAGAACTATAATTTTTGAGTGTTTGTTGTACAAATTTTTTGTAAGTACGTTTCAAATAAGATTCAACAAAATTTTCACTCTGTAAATCAGTCTAAAAGCTATCCACGAAGAGGTCATTAGTAAGTTCTATTAGCAGTGATAAATTTAGCAGAAGAGGTCATTAGTAAGTTCTGTAAGTATTTCTTTACATATTTGAAACATTTAATTATTTATTTACAATACATATTTGAAATAAAACAACACTGATTTATATTGTCAATACAAACCTATTATGTCTATCTATACGCATAAGAAAATTGTAACAAAGTCGGATTTGCTTATCGAATATTTTTTTAAATAATTTATAGTTTCTGCGAAATATTTACAAAATCAGAAAATTGCATTATTACTTAAAATTATCACCAATGAAGGAAACATTGTTTAATAATAGTTTTATAAGTAAAAAATCACCACCTTTTGATGGGTCTCCATGTCAAAAAAAGCTCCTATGCTCATTTTAAAATCTCAATTGACATTATTCGGAAGTTTACTTCCTAATAAAACTAAGTGTATTAAATAAAATCCAGTTTTGTAATTGTTACCCGCGAAATGAGTATTCAGAAATTTTAGTTTAAATCTAAGTTCTAATTTTTTCTACAAAAATATAGCCAAAATTATATTACAAACAAAAAAGACAGAAATAATGAACTTCACTTGGCATTCAATGTTTTTAAATTTTAATAAAAAAGTGTAACAGAAGAAACAAAAAAATGTTGACTGTTTTCACTGAAATTTTTAAAAATGTTTATCGACTAGGTTATTAGAGAAGTTTTGGATTATACAGCCATTAACAAATTGACGATTGATATAGAAATGGAAGCGCATTAGCGCGCTAAGGGAAGGGGTTCCACTATTTTTATTAATTTTTTTACATATGTGCAAAAAGTTTAAACTTATTTAGACAATCGAATATATGAGTTTTTACTTGTGGGTCCTCTTAGACGCCAGGCCTTGTTTGGCGACAGTACCTTGGTTATTTCTTACATCGCTTGAAGTACACTATTATTAATACCTTCTAATGAGTGTCTTATCGATATATTTTCAACGCAAAAGTCCACGAGTGGACCTTTGTACATAATCGACTCCACTCGGCTGATGTCATTCAATTATCCTTCCCTCAATGGATTAAATTATAGTTTACATTACGTTTATTTTTACTTTTAGTACAGATACATATTCAAATCATGTGTGTGTAACCCACAAAATATAAATTTAGAAAACTAGGAAGTTCAGAAGATCCCGGATGAAAACGACACTTCCAAACATAACAAGTATCATCCTTTATTGAATATATTTGGCGTTAATTTTGTAGAAATTCATTATTAACAATTAAATGAAACTACGTGATGTAGTATTATTTCTACTTTCTTTCAGTTCTTTACCAGGATCTAGGTTTCGTTGTATTACAACATCTTCAGGTGGGCTATTAGCAAAGATCTTTGCCCACAACCAACAATAATTTTAAAATATTTTAAATACATAAGAGTATCTATTCAGTATTTTAATAATTTCATAAAACCTAGCAAAATTTAAATATTTAATAAATTTGTGTGTGTGTATATATATATATATATATATATATATATATATATATATACATATATATATATATATATATATATATATACATATATATATATATATATATATATATATATATATATATATGTATTTATTTATATACATACATATAGATACTTGTATGCATACATATATCAGAAAATAAACCTAAATTCGAGTACAATTATGATTTTGGAGTAAATTGCACTCGTGTAGCTTTATTGCGTTGATACTTTTCATTGATATGGTGCAATTCGCCCAATAAGGAGCCGTTTGTGGCGCTATTATTTAGGAGCAAAAGTATGGAAAATACCTTTTTCTTAATATATCGATAATAATCCATTAATTCAGCTGCTGCATATTATTAAAGCCTTTATTTTAATGTGGATTCCAACGACATGGGCCTAAAAAGGCATCAAGACGACAAAATATATTTTGAAATCAGTGGTTATTTCAATAATAAATTATATCAAGAGAAGTTTTAATAATCATGTTTCTGGTTAATGAGACCTGTTGAACATACAGTCCACTGTTCAAATTATTTTTGTTAGAAAGAAAATCGATAATTAGTACGTAACATTTCAAATCGAAAGTGTTCAATTTTGGTATAACGACCTCTTAATGTTAAATAATAACTGTATTATTTAAAACTACGTTTATAAATAAACCACACCTTGTATAATTATAGAAATAATGCACCTTATTTAAATAAGCAGCAACTGAGATAAATAGCAAAAAAGATACGCATCTATCTCTATAGAAGTTGACACAACACTGCCATACCAAAGTATATTCACTTGACCATAGCGCCCTCTTTGATCACAAAGCTGATTGACAATGGCAAATGGAAAAAACTTTGACAACTTTAAAGAAGGGCATTACGTCGATGATGACGAGAGGACTTGAAATCAAACAATCGTAAAAATACGATGCGACTTTACACGATTTGTATGAGCATAGAACATAATACAAAGGCTGAAAAAGTGCATATGCTGAGCGATATTTTAATGAGTCTACAAATTTTATGGACAGATTAAGAAACAGTAACTTAATAAATGATTTAGTTACTGTTTCTTAATCGGTCCTTAAAATTTGGTCACGCATCAAAATGTAACCTAGTATAAAACAAATTATTATATGAATAACCTAATCAATATAAATAATGATGTTAGTATTAAGATTAAAATTGACAGCTTTTAATCTAAATATACAAAATAAATACAATTAACATTTTATTTGCGTGACTCAGCAGGCTTCTATGAAATAGTCTACTGACTGGTTCTTTTGCTAGATATCTCTATTAGATAGGTCGTATTAGGTTTCAACTTCAAACATATGGAAGTGATAAAATCTTCATTGAATGAAATTAGTATTGTACAACATTGTAGTTCTAGCAACGTATTAGATTTAGCAGGCGTTTGAAAAGGTCTTTACGGTAAATTTCTAGCAAATCATTAAGTATTGAACTGGTCTTCTGGTCGCTTTGAATAAAATGGAGGCGAATCGAGTGTCGTTAAATTTTAGGGTCTGGTTCATTGCCAACCCTTAATGTAGAAGGCTAGGAAATACTTTTAATGGAAAAACATATTTATCATTTTGCTGCAAAATTCTACATATTGTATTATATTTAATAACGTAGTGTGGTACAAATTAACAACCATGTAAATAGAATAATGAAATTATAAACTTAAGATATAGCTAATAAAATACACTAACTTGTGATGTATATAAAATATAGATCCTAATAAAAATATAAATAGATTATTTAAAATTTTAGATTTGAATACATGCAAAAGCACCCGCGCAAAAGATCGGATTTTTTTTTAAATTTCTGTCAGTTGAAAAATATTTTAATAGTTAAACTGGACATAGACGGATAGAAAAATAAAATCATGCGATGTTATACATCCCCTACGTATAATAGGAAATATGGATATTTTTAGTAGGGCGATATAGAAATATTTATTTTTTCTCATTCCTGCGCTATGCAATACATCGCCATATATTTTTATCGTGCAATGTAAATTATATACTTCTTTCATATTGCATGTTACGTGTTATTTAACCATTTAACTAATTTTTTCTTGCAACCTCGCTCTTAGGGAAAAGTGAAGAAAATGGTGTAATTTAAATATAATATTCTTGTGAACATATCGGTTTTATGTAGTCTATAAATATACATTTTTATTCACAATTAAATGAAACTACGTGATGTAGTATTATTTCTACTTTCTTTAATTTCTTTACCACGACCTAGGTTTCGTTGTATTACAACATCTTCATTATATTACCAAAGATATTTGCTAATATCCCACCTGAAGATGTAATAATTTCTCTCACGGGAAATGACATGTCATATCACATGTCATTAATTTCGACATTAATCTCCGTACCCTTTTAAAAAATAATGACGTTTGCGCACAAAATTATTTTTAAGGGTTCGTTCCTCAAAATGACAAAAAATCGAAACCCTTATATGATCACTTGGCTGTATGTCCGTCCGTAGAAACGATTTGAGATATCTAATTAAAACGATTCGTATCCTGAGGTTCATAGCCTTACTTTTCTGTAAAGAAATCATGTCTTTTAGTTATTCCAACAAAAATATAATTAAACAAAAATATAATTAACATTAAAGCGTATTTCTTTATTTTACCAAAGGCTATTATTCACTAATCATCAAAATTTATAGGGTTTTTTCAGCCTATTAACATTTTTAAAAGTCAGCATACTGGGATGTCTTATGGCACAGGTAAGGAAAAAAAAATCATAAATCACTGAGTTTTAATTCTGTGTGAATTCATATGTTTTTAAGTATGTTCCGGTAAAAGTTATGGTAGACAATTTCGAAAAAAATCATTTTTATTAAATGCTTTAATAGAAATACAATGTACCATTAAATGGTTATAAACGCCTAAATTTATACTGACTTAACCTTCATAGTGCGAGTTTTACTCGTGCTTGACAGGTCTTTTTCACGCACAAGTTTTCCATTCTAATCACATTTTAGTGTAGTGTTACTACTTTTTTATCGTTAAAGAATATAAATTAGTAAATCTTACCTTTAAAATTTACCTGGAAAAAAGTACAATGCTTATTGGAACAGTATTCCTCTTTAATGGGATATTTTATGACTTATTTGATCAGTTAATGGTCAATCTTGAATATCGGTGCTTAACACATTTATTACTACTGTGCTCCTAGGGGTGCTCACTATCAAGGTTTACAGAATAATGGAAAAATTTAAAAGTTTTAATGGGTACAATTTGAAAGTTTGAATAGGTAGTACACAATAGAATATAGCCCAAATTAATATACAGGCATTTTATGCCAAAAGCGCTATCGAAATTGAAATGGTCGCAGGCAGAAGCTAGTCGACCATAAAATAAGAACGAAGTAATATACAGTATACACAATTGTGTATGATAGACCGATCCATATCAAACTAACTGACATATTAAACAGATCAACACGATTAAACGAGATGGTTGCAATCACGGGAGGTGTGAAATAAGCCAATTCAGTTATCTGTCGCACGTGAATACACCACTCGCTTTTATGGGAAAATAAAAAGTACAGCACGCGCTTTATCGTATTAGCCAGTATACGCGTTGATTGGTAGAAAGCAATCAGCACAATCAGCACTCTGTACTCTTCATCTCGCTAGACTATTCAGTTTCCATTAGTTTTTTCTTCGGACTTAAACTAAAAGGCAAAAAATTTATAAAATCTTTTTCTTTGTAAAACGGAGCCGAGATGAAATTTCCAATTAAATTTGACAAGATAATATTCTACTGAGAGAATTACTGATATTCCCTCGATAATATTTTGCCCGAGCTAAACTTTTCATTGGTTGGGCGCACGACCTCAGCGGGTTATGTTGGCTATTATAAGGGGTCTGAGTTTTCACCACTGATGACTGGTTGACGACGGTGTGAAGCAAATTTATCCAACCAGATTCTAGTCGAGGTTTGGGGACAGACATTTTTTGTAGAACGTCTCATTTACAATGGAAACAAAAAAATATATATGTATATATATATATACATATATATATATATATATATATATATATATATATATATATATATATATACATGTATACTCACATATATATCTTAAAATAAATATAAAGTAACGCGCAATTAACTCACTAAAAAAAAGCAACCCATTGTGTCTGGAAAACTGATGCCAAATAATATACTATATTTCTAATATATAATAGATAAACCAATTATTATGGTTTTTTCAATTAACCCAATATGAGGTTTAAACACCACCTTTCAAAAAAAGTGTGGTGTGATTATATCTATTTAGATATTTGTAAAGGCAGAGTTATCACGAAAAATTGAGTCATGAGCACTCTATGCTTTTTTAACCTACTTTAAAAAAATGAGGTGGTCCTCAATTCGTCGGAACTTTTTTTTATATATGTTCGGCGATTATTCTTTTCTGAGTGGACCGATTTTGACCATTCCTTTTTTTGTTTAAAAGAGGTACTTTAGATGTAGTCTCATATAAATACGATGATGATCCGATGATGACATCCTGAAATGAACGATGAAACAAATAGCAGTAAATCAATTATAATTCAAAATATTTGCTACGGGTAATTATGACTGCAAAATAACCATACCATTTACCAGTTCAGCGTCTGATGACAAGTTCTGCAGGTAAACAATGGAACTCCTTGGCGGATGTTAGTAAATTAACCATTATTACAGATATTTGCTACTAGTAATTGTTACTTTGCAAAATAACTGCACCGGCGATCAGATAAGAGTCTGATGTTAGATTCTGTAAATGATCAATGGAACTCTTTAACGGATGGTAGTAATTTAAAAGTAATTCAAGATATTGGCTACTGGTAATAACTATGGCACCGTCCGCAAGCGATGCTCTCAATAGATTCTTTTCACATTATAAAGTTAAGGAAATAAAATTTATTTCACCCACTTTTATTTATATATTCCGTACTACTGTTTAGCTGTGAATCCTTAAGGAACCGTGCAGGAATTTAAGGAATGAGCAAATCTTGTTCAACTTGTTTTGTTGCAATAAAATAAATTTTGGATAATGTGGTTATTATCATCAAAGAGATCTAGTTATATGTTAAAACTGCTAATTTCAGCAAAATAAACACAAAATCGAAGAAACAAGAACGAAAACAATATAATAATATGGATTAATATTTCCCCTACGAGATTGTTAAATATTTTGAGTAATTTTTTAAATTTATTTTTAGATGTTTCACTTATATATAAAAATAAAATAAATATAAATATTTATTAAAAATACAAATAATAAATAAATGAATATAAAAATAGCTCCATGTTTGACTTCAATGCAAAGTTACTGCCGTGTAATTTTATATCAACATAACTAATGGGTAAAACTAAAATTTCGCTACACGTACTTATCGATTGCAGTAAGGGGGTTCTGCTTTTGCATTTATTGAAATTGATACTATCCAGAAACGCAGGCTTTGTTCATTATATTGTTTTTGATTAACACAAATGGTTTTCGGTATGTTAAGATACTCAATATTTTATTTAGTAAATGTGATGAAATATTTTATATATATTTTAGAGGAATAATCTTATGATTTGACTAGAAATTTATTCGTTCATTTAATTGTAAACATTAAAAAACATCTGCACATTCTAGTATAATAATTGCAATAACGCTACCGATAAATATTATTTAACATAATAACAAGTAATTAAACATAAAAATAAATTATTTCGATTATAAAATGTAAGAAAATACATAATAAGGGGTATTGCAGAATTTCTTGGTATCGATATAATTTACGAATATGATGACAGTAATTTTATAATATTTATTGTAGGTATTACTACAAAAATCAGTTATTATGTGTCATTAGTTATCTTTTAATCCTCACTGATAAAGACCGATAATGAATGAATCGACAATGTCGACCAGAATTGAACATCGTGCTGTGACTTATTTCTCAATAAACAAAGAAAATGTCAAAAATCTCTGTGATATTCACTTGACTATTCAAGAACGGTCAAAATAATTACGGGATAAGGGGAATTAGATGACGCTCGCCTGGGCGGGTCGATTGAAAGCACTTCACAAAAAAAGTAGTGTACCAAATATTGGAAAAGTTGTGTACCAAGAAACGGAAAGAGTAAGAATGTAGGTGAAGATGAACTTAATTGGGATCTCAATTTGCAAAAAGTTGGTACAAGATAGATCCCTAGAATGTTCACTATAATAGTTTTAATATTCAGTCTTTAGAAGTAAGAATTTCAGACAAAGAATCTGAAGAGTTTGGTATAAAACTATTGCAAATAAGTTCATTTTAAACAGCAACATGTAAAGCCGCAGTAAGTGTGAAACTTTGACACTTGATATTAAACGTTCACAAAAAAATTAATTAATAGGTTAGGTATTATTGAAGAAAATTGTTTTTTGGGGAAATATTTTTTAGTTTTTCCCCAAAAAATCAATTTTCTCCAATAATACCTAGAGTAGATAATAGATTAAACTTCAACTTTACTGTGAGAGTATAATAGGTTTTGCTCGAATTTTTGATACCTCTCAATTCCGTCAACATTTTCCTCCAAAGGAAATTTTATACCGATTTTTAAAAAAGAGGGTTCAAGTTATAATATATTTAACTATATAAAGAAATACTGAAATTTTTTTTGAAAATCTGATGGTAAGTTCATACTTTACTTTTCTGTTAAGTTGTTATTTATTTGCTAAGATATTATACAGAATTTTTGGCAAAATAAACGGTTATAAGAGATGAATGAACGAACATACGAGTTATTTTATAAGTTCCGTTTTTTAAAACAGTTGAAAAATCACTCGACGATTTTTTCGTATTTGTACGATGAAATTTTGTTTTTAGATTTTTATAGAATCCCAATATCAAGAAAATAAAAATAAGGTAAACTATTTAATTTTTTTAAAATCTAATAAAAATATATGTCTGTAATTGCAAACGCGAACATTTTGAACTGAAATGCTATCGAATATAAATGGAAGATTTAAATTTTCTATTGCTGCATAAACTGGTACATACTCGCTTTCATAATTATTCATTAAATGCCATAGGAAGATTTATTACGAAACATTTTAGGAGGAACAACGGAATTTTATTGACAGACTCTTCAAAACATTGTTGTTATAAATTTTCATTTCTCAATAGAATTAAAACGAAAGACAATATGGGTTTTGGTTAGATTAGGCTAAGCATTTCGTACCTCTGTGTCGTGTTGAGAAAAAAAGAACAAGCCTATAGTTAAGGCTTATTCCTGACTCAATAAAAGCAACCACTATTCACGTTTTATTAATATTTCAGAAATTTCAATTGAAAAAGGAAAATAATGAGTCAAAGATAAGTGATTTCTAATTCTTCTTATTAATGTTTACATTTTTCTTCTTTGTAATCCAACAAATGGAGTATGAACCGTTCAGTAACTTGGTTGTGTCGGGTATTGAAAAAAATTGAGGTAAAATCAACCTCAGCTTCCACTTTATTAAAATCCGTAATGGTTTAGAAAACTGTCGCTTATTATTTATGTTACGGATTGAGAAAGTGATAAGTTTTTAATTCATTAAGTTGATTTAAACTTTCGTATTGAAATCAAAAGTTAATAACACGTTTACAATAATATTTAGTTTATAGAGATCTTCTAGAAGACATTTTTATTTATTTATCTGATTACGCTACTAGCGTAACTAATGTATCAAAAAGAATCGCTCTTTAATAAATTTCCTGAAATAAACAATGTGAAAAGCAGGAAGAATAATCAAATCTGTAAAACACCCATTTATGTTTCCATCTCTATTTCAGAAATGGAATTTTTGAAATCAAATTAAATCGGAGGATTAAAATATCAATCAGTTAATATATTGCATCTTGCCTGACCAAAATTAACGTTTGAATGTCTTCAAAAATGTTTATATTTCTCCAAAATTTTTTTACAAATGTGCTTTGGAAAAATGTAACTTAACTTATATTTTTCGCCAATTAAAAGGACGTTTTTTATATCTCTATTAACATTTCTATTCAGCTGAACACCGAAATTTGAAATCTTATTCTGTTTACAATAAATTTCTTAGCACAATTAGAATCGACATGAAATAAACAAATATCCTCAAAAAATTTCAATGTATGTTTTCATTATTTTTATTTTAACAGGGAACTGTTAAAGCAAAAAGTAAATTACGACAGATGTGAAAGTAATTAAACTTACCATATATCTTGCCAAAACATAATTTTAGTGATAACTTATCGGTGAATTTTTAATTCAAAACATATCTGTATCATCAGATCTCAACAAAGCACTTTTATACAGAATATTTTAGTTATATAATTTAATTTTAACATTTTTGGAATACAAACGTTACTATTACAATTAAATTACAATATAATAAGACTGAATATAACATAGCAATATTTATGATTGTGCTAATAACTAGTGACTTTTAGTGAGATTGTACACAAAGTTAAATATGGCTAAATAAAAATAATAATTCAAACAAAAATAAATTAATTAAAGTGACATTAAGTAAATCGCACCAAACCAGTTAAAATGAAATTCTATTAAATTAAAATGAACTAAGTGGCTTTAAATTAATAAAGTCAAATAAAATAGCATCCAAAGTAGTGAGTAACAAGGGGCTGAAATAAAATTCCATTAAATGATTTAATAATTTTATTAAGCCCAGTATAATATAGTATATAGTAATATATTACGGCAAATGCATTTAAAATGTTTCATAACTGAATTAATTTTACTATGACAAATTATATGTGTTATTTAACGGGTGAAAATTATTAGTTACATAAAATAATTAATGAATTAGACCTTGTTTATTAAGTGATTCAGTTTAAATGGATGCTATTTAGGAATTAAAAATGTCCGCCGAAAAATTCATGGTACGGGAACATTAACCTTACATTGGGATTATCAGTAAGCATGATTATGTAAGTTCCAAAGTTTGTGCTGCATCTGCCCATAAAACTTTACTGATCGCATGTTGAATAAAATAAATTTAATGCTCTTGGAAGAAGTTACACGAAATTGCACGCAACGAACATAAACCGCATTGATGTCCAGATTAGGTCAAATTTTAATGATTATAATTGACCTTTATTTTCATGTTAGACAAATGATCATTTAGACTAGTTAAATTAGTATATACATTGGCAGTACTTAAACACTTGTGGCTTAATTTTACGTTATATATTTGTCTTCTGCATTATTGAATGTAAAAATAATAAATTAGGAGGACCACACTAGAATTCGTATAAAATTATATGTTGGGAAAAAATTTTGTGATCTTTAAAGGACTTTAAATAGTGCAAAATTGATTTATTATAAATGTAGATTAGGTGATAGCTTTACTGCGTATGCAATTAAAAACCATCTGTATGGAGTCAGTTTTTATATATTTAAAACCTTTGATTAATTTTAATTAAATATAGCCATAAAGAAAATATGGACTCAGAAAAAAATTCATGACGTATCATAAACTTGTATTAACTAGTTAATATTAAGATTCATATCGATAAATTATATTATAATAAAAGAAAATATAGTTATGCGTATTTATGGTTCATGTATGAAATAAAAGTTTATAACAGAAACCTTCAAATTCTTGATTAACCTGTAAAATACCAGATTCCTTAAACCAGACCCCCGACAAGCACCGGCAGACAGCAGACTCAACGGGTAATATTGGAATGAAATCTTCGACGATCATATTCAGGTAAAAGGACAAACGGTTCAACCCTACGTATATATATATATATATATATATATATATATATATATATATATATATTTATATATTTATGTATTAAAATATCAACTCTACAAAGGGTCTAACCTTACGCACATGGGGAATAAATACTCTTACACTAGTTAAAGTAGCTTCTCGAACTTTCTCCTAAACATCTAATTGGATGCCTTATTGCTTGCGATAAGACTTTTGCTTAAAGTTGCGGTTAAAATATAAGTGATTTTGCCATCAGACTCAAGGTGAAATGTAGTCTTTAGAATATTTATCCAAAATTTACCTCCCTAAACGTTACACACCGAACGAGTCACTGAGTTTTAGGTTCCATAGTCAAACGGCAAAACTAAACTCTTACAATTTCATCATCTCTGTAGTACTCTTACAGCATCACATCTGTAGTACTCTTATAATATGAACGTCTATGAATTTTTGCAAACAGATACTTGACAAATATATTATTTGATGTGTAGTAAAATCTTAAAAGAATATTTTTGATGGACAAATAAATCAGGGTGAATTTTTTCGCACATCCCAGCGAGTGGAATGTTGGATGAGTCTTTTAAAATAACGTTGTTATTAATTTTTAGGCTCTTTTTGGAAAATATTATGTTTCCTCCCTCTTATTTTCTAACCCTGTGTTTCAATAATTTTAAATTTCTAAATACAAACATTTAATTATAACTATCAAATTAAATTATTTCTGGGAGATTAAAATTATATACATCGTCAGTTTTGAGAATCAGCAACTGCAGAACCTTACTTAGTGCGTGTTTCGGCATGCAATTTGATGATTTTTTTGTTAAATTATCGTTTTTATCTGTGATTTTGACAGATTTACATTAAAAAATGCACGCTGGTTTGATCAAATGAGGATACGTTCTCTGCTATAGAACTTGATAATGTTAATTGGAATGATGTTATTCGAAAGGGTCTCAAGGAAGGTGAATTTTTGTCTGAAATTGATTATACATCTCTATAAGACTATAAAGGATGACGACGACACATTTCGATAAATTAACTTTCACTAGTCTTAAACAAATCACACTTTGATGCGACCGCTATCAGGTGCTTGAACTTTTAATAACAGCGGAAAACTGGAGAGTTTCGACATAATTCGATTCTAGAGGTGGTATAGTAGTTAGGTAATTATTACGCGTGTGCAGAAAATTGTCAGGCAAGAAGAATCTAACTTTAGTCTAGTTTTAGAAGACGTACTTTAAATTTGACATATATGTAATACGGAAATTATGTGGTGTAGAAACATTTTCTTTTTTATGGGACAAGAAACTTTCGACATATTTCTTCTTAAATGTGAAATTATACGACATAGTAAATTATATCGTCATTCGAGTCTAGAAACTCCAAGCTAATCGAAATAAATAATTAAGTATTAAGATGTGCTCATAGCGTCGACATCATTCATGAGTACTTTCATTAATTACGTGAATTTCCATGCTGCACGATACTGATGTGAACGAAACTTTATCAATCGAAAATTTTATTTTTCCTCTCTTAATATTTTTTTCGTCAATCCGTATTTAGTACCGGCCTTTATATATATATATATATATATATATATATATATATATATATATATATATATATATATATTTTTTTTTTTTTGTATATATATATATATATATATATATTTATATATATATATATATATATATATTTGAATTGAGAACCAGAAATGGACAATGAAAATAAACGATATAAGGTAAAATTTCCCAATACCACCGGTGCCGTGATCAAGTTTTGATGATATATTTTTTTTATTTGTCCAGTATAGTGCGATAAAAATTGTTGTAAACTTGACCATTGGTATTGAAGATATAGGATTTAATTTTTCAATATTGAACAACACGAGTCCTCTGGCCGAGTTTCGATGATATTATTCCAACCAATTTGGAAATTTTTTTTTTTTGCAAGCGTATACTTCCAGTATGGTCTCCTAAAAATTTTAATTAAACCGTGGAAATTATTCTTGAGTTATATTAAATGCAAATGAAATATCTACGTGTACTCCAAGAAGTTAAAAAAGGTAACCCCAAACTATGCCCCCAACAAACGAACTATAAAGAAAAATGTTAAAATGCAGTCCATTGCTAATATATAATTCGTAAACAAAGTTAATGTCAGTGTGTTGACTCTATGAATCAGGTAATGAAAAAGAGGTTAAGAAAATGAATACGTGAGAAAAAACAAATACCAGTGATTAAAGTTATATACGAACTCATTAAATTCACTTCCGATTAATATCCCAATTGACTGAAAAAATATATTTCCCTAATGGGGATAATTTATTAAAATTTAATTTCAATAAAAATAGACAGTCCAGTAAATGGATTCCAAAATTAACACGATCGCTTAAACTGGCCACTGTACGAATCAATTTTTAAATACACAGATAATATACTATTTTAATCCTACTATCTTTATAAATTACGTTTTTGAAATCAATAGTCAACAGCGCTTGTATATTGTATTTTTAATACGCTTTAAAAAATCATTGTTAAAGCACGCTCGGAGAATAGGTTAAATCTCCTTTTTTCCTAAATACTGGCCATAATATACAAATTCTATAAGTAATATTATGCAATGGCTTTTTGAATAAACATAAAGCAAGAAGAAAGCTTTCAATGTCCTTACGTTACTAAGAAATAAAACTTGAAATTTGTTTGCCGCTGTCATGTGTCGGGATATTCTTATTTGTGTTAAAATTCAATATATCTGGTTACATCCGAGTAAAGAGTTGTAATTTCTTCTGCAAGCATGTATTGTGGTGAAAATTGTATAAATGGGAGTTATAATAAATAGTTTCAAAAGTTGCACGCAATTGCATTTGGAAAGTCATTATTCATAACAAATGATTTTAAAATTTCCCAAACTTGACTTAATTAACAAATATCGGGGAAAACCTTTAAAAAAATATTTAGTTCCACTCTAAAAAACGAATTATATTTATAAAATAGACCGTTTATATTTTCTAATAACCTACAATAAAAAATAAAATAACTAACTGAACGTCACCATAGCCTTTTTCTCATACGAGTTTGAAAAGAGTCCCTATAATAATTATGATAGTACAATGTAAAACCTTTCTAATGACATATGTGTGATCCTTATTAATTTATAGATCAACTTCTATCTGTATCTGTACAGGTAACTAGGTACACGCAACTAGGTTAGTATGTTTGTTTGTGAATTTAAAGTGAATTTGTTTGAAGTAAATGCATGATGTATCAGCATTTCAAATTACCATATCTTGTTTTCGGTTGATAGCTTGCAATGCAAAATAATTTAAATGTTTTTTAATACCCTACAAAATCGGTGAATATTTCATCGAAATCGGTGAATATACAGCGAATATTTCATCGAAATCAACTCGGATTTTCTTGCTTGATCAAATAAATAGAATAACCAAAAATCAGGCCAAAATTGCAAAAACAAAATATCTTTATTCTCTAATTTTCGTTACGTCTTTTAAATCATATTTTTCTTAAATAATTTCAATGTACTGACATTTCTATTCTATAGATTTATTATATGCACAGCAACAAAATACACAACAACCAACTTCATAGAGTCTAATAGTAAACATTGACCACAGATTCAAATTTTAAATAAATGAAGCTAACTTATATTGAATACACACAACATAGAAAATTAGATGACCAACAACGACGTATGTCCTAGTGCGTCTGTTCGCATTAATTTTCGTAAATAACATCTATCCATTGCGTATTATTCCAAATTTATTTTCAATCTAATTGCCAATACAAGCATTTAAAGTAAATGAAAAAATAAATATTCCACAACTTGATTGAATGCAGATTCCACAATTTGTAATTTTATTTTACTTAATTATACCATCAATCCTTATCGATTTAACGATATCTACGAATTTAGGCGAAGTTTTAGCAACGTTATGTTTATTAATTTGCTTTCCACATTTATGAAAGTGGAAGAAAATATTTGTTGCAGATATTTTCAATAATGCCTCTAGAACTATCTTAAATAAAATAATAAAAATGATTTTTGAAAGTTTATAAATTGCTTTTTCAATAAACCCCACTCGATTTGATATATTTTTTTTCAAATAATTTTTTTAGTTGCTTCCCCTCAAATTTCAGTATAAATATTTTTGAATGTCAACTAATGCTATATATGCATGTTAATATGCTTCATCGCTACGCTAATGTTTATACGTCATTATAAGTTATTCCGTAGTTTATAAGTTATTACGTCAAACCGTTTCTGAGAAAAGTGACTGTAGGGACAAACGGATGGACAAGTTAAGGATTTACGTACAGGACTCTAAAAACGAATACCTTTCACTAGTTTCGTTAGAATTTAAATTTGGACATGATTTGAGTGTTCATGTCACAATTACAAGAATAATGGTGTTACATTATTATTGTAATTATGACATAAGAGTGCTTTTTATAGTTACACTACATACTACGACTTGTAACGTTCTCATATCCTTCAAATAAACTGTTTGCAAACACTCTGCTCTTTATTATAGAATAAAGATATTACTTGCGTTATTGACTACTATGTCGTTTCTCCAAATGTTTCGTGCGATCGAGATCGTTGTTGCATGGAAATCGAGGCGCTGCTGCGAGCAAAATATCGCAACGCACGTAATATTTGCATACGGCAACCATCCCAAGCAAGCTATTTCAGTCCGACAACAATATGCGATATAGCCCGATACCATATCCTCTCAGTTAGACTCCACAAAAAACAACCAAACAATAACAAATAATGATCCCACTGCACCGTTTGTTTCACGCCGAATGTTTAAAGTTAACAAATACAACTAGTGTTTCAGCAGATTGAAAGTACTCATAACATACTAAGGGGTTCATTAAGCATAAAAGGAATAAACATGTTTATTAAACATCTATAATTTGTTAAAGGTAATCGACCATCAAAATACAAAAATTATTCATTAACTTTTGACCACACATTCGCCCGTGTCGATTTTATGGGCTCTCAAGACACGAGGGTAAATCGATTTAACATATTCTTATATATAATGAGTTTTATATAGAATTACATTTTTTTTATTAAGAAAAACTCTTAATTTTATTTCATATAAATAATGGGAATTATCCAGTGAAAATTACTTAGAATAATTAGCCATGACTACCGAATTTTATGAAAATGGATGTATTTTGTTTTTCAGGTATAATTGAGTAATAATAAGATAAATTTAATTTTGGTGGATTTGTGTTTCGAATGAAACCACGGACAATTTTCTATGATATAAACATATAAACAATACGAAAACCAAATTTGGTAGCAATTCGTTGGTTAGTTGTAAAATTTGTTGAACATTTAGTTGACGACAAACTTTTTGATTTATAATATCAATGCAAATTTGATACCAAAAATAATGAAAGCTATACACTTAATAAAATTGTAACTGAGTGAATTCTGTAATTTGAAAATATTTTAAAAATAGTCATTGATTTAGCATATAGAATGATAATAAGAGATAATAAGATTCTACCCTCGAACAACACATAAAACTTTTATCTGGCCATTACAGATTAAAAAAACCTTGACTTGTTGAATATTATGATGTTGGTACTACCAACGATATCCATTATCATTTTGCTGTAACAGTAATTATATATTAATAATAGTTTTGACAGTGATTCCGTAATTTTACACGAGTGAAACTGTGGAGCACAGCTAGTAAAATAACACAATTTCGTAGATACACATTATTATATAGATATAATAAAGTGTATCTACGAAATACATTATTATGTAGATACACATATTTAATATATTTTACATGATATATTTCTTCCTCTCGTTACTTAAGACACTAAACTTCACATAATCTATTTTAATGACTGATTATTCTGTGTTGATATACCCTCAATCCATTTAAGCAATTTTCTTCCTGACTTTGTTACTCTTTCTATTTTGTGCATATTTTATGTTTACCTTCTTCCAATATTTATGTATTTTTAAGGCTATTTCAAAATTTCTTTATATTTGTCAATTCCACCTCTGCTTCCTGTTTTCCTGGTTATAATTGAGCATACTATTTTGCCTGTTGCATATAATTCTAGGAGATATAATTCTAATATAATTCTAAAAGATTTTGTTTTCTTCACATTGAGTATATGGATCTGCGTTTGTAACATCTTAAATTCGCTCACCTGTGTACTTGTTGCTTTAAACTCATTTATTTATGTTCCGCTGTATCGCTCCACCCGCTTTATTATTAATCTATTTTGCCTACGTTTAATTAAATCCATATTATTAAAAACACAATATTTTATTTATAAATTGTTGTTTGTTACCAATGAACACTTCTATTCTAAAGGAAATTTAAAAACACACCGATCAATTAAAGTTTAAGCCCAACTGTGTGAAGCTCAGTCCAATGAAATCATTTCCAGTGTATTTCATTGCCTTTGAGACTTTTTCGCCTCTAATTAGTCGGTTTCGCTTTTATGTTTTAACTCTCATGCATATTAAATGCAGCCTCTTTCAATTGGATAAGGATTTGCGTGAATATATATTTGTTTCGAATTTAATATGTAGGATATTATATCAGTACCTACAAGGTGAATGGTTTTTACTACAGGGAAAAACGGAATACAAAATGTTTTTTTCATATAATCATGATATTGACCAGTATTTCTAAAACAACAACCTATTCTATAAGTCGGTGCAATTGTAAATTTAATTGTTATAAAATATCAATATAACACTATTACAAATATATAATTATTATGCACATATATTTTGTAACTATGTAAATTTATACATTTATCCATTTTGCTAAAAAGTCAATTTCTTGACGAAAATTTAAGAAAAAGTTTAATTCGAATAAAGTGTATAATCATTTTTTTTAATTTACAAAATTATTTAACTTAAATTCATATTACAAAAATTTAATAATATCAAAGACGAATTTATAATAACATAAATAAATAAACTGAGGAACCTTAAAATTTAAATAGCAAAAAAGTATTACGTAGAGACAAATTTGATACCATTTATTCATAATAAAAACACTTTGTGGAAATAAAGTTTTATTAAAATAATATTGAGCGAGAAATTTATTAATTAAAAACGTTGCTTTATGTATATTTTTTCATTAACAAAAATACGTTTGGACCAAATGATAATCTTATAAAATATAAAAAATATTTTTTATAAAAATATGAAAGAAAATTTAAAAAAAATTATTTCACGGGAATAAAAATAAACAATAAATTATGCGTTCTTAGAAATTGTACCTGCCTCTTTATTTATTTGTTTTTGCTTCACGAAAAAAAATTCGAGATACATAAATTTTCACTACTTAAATTTACTTAAGTTAGTTTTTCTTGATACGACATCAGAAAATTAAGAAATAATAAAGAGCACAATATATTTAAGATATATGTTGACAAGAATATCAATAAACTGTAAAAAATAAATTATTTCTTTTTGGAAATTGTCAATTTGTTCATTTGTTTGTATTCATTTACCTAAAAACTATCGACGAGGATAAATTTTCACTGTTTTATTGCATACAATTTTGGGAAACAAATTGAGAAAATTTTTGTTTTGATACGATGTCAGATAGTTAAGAAACTAATAAAAATACTTTATATTTATTAAAATGAAGTTTTCTAACTAGCCAATCATAGAAAGGTTGAGATGAAGAAGTATGAATCTTAAGTTTTTATAATTGATATCAGTGGCAGTTCTAGACATTAGATAGTTCAAGTTACACGCTCTTAATTTCAAGATCGCCTTTAAAATAAAAGACAATACTGATCGCGTTCAATTACTTCGAGATTTCAATAGGTTCAATGCATAGCATAGGACCAATAAAATACGGTTAAGACAGAATAAGTGTAAATTAAACACTATTCCTAAAAAAAGGTCCACTTCAATATTAATAATATTGGCTGGCGGCATTTCACTAGAGTTCGTTCATGACATTCGCGATATTAAGGTGATTTTCGATTCCAAATTACACTGTGAAATAGATAACTACGCGGGTCTATGCGTTGTTTGCTCGTATATTGGGAATCCTTTACGTAGCTCTTGTTCATGATCTAATTGTTTATTGTATTGCAGTATGTACGCTCATTTCCATACCGCTTCAATATGCCTAAAAGTGAATACGCTAAAGCAAATTTGCTGTATTGAACTGTGCTATACAATATCTATCACGATTTATGCGATTGTTTATACATTGTGAGCCAACTGCAGCTTCATATACCATGTAGATCAACTCGCAACTCCATGCTTTTTTACCTTCTTTCAGCTCGTACTTTTGCCGGTAGCCACGAGCCATTCTGAAGAATTTGTTATTATCGCGACAAACTTTTTCATTCCATTGGCATAGTTGTTAATTCGTCACCCCATTCATAGAATATGAAAGGAGTAATAGTTAATAATATTTATAAATACAACGATACATTAGATAATATTAAGTTGTTGCTGCACCATGTATATAAATCTAGTTCAGAGTTCTTTCTTTGCACGTGGGTTGCGTAATTTAATAATGTTTTGTTTGTGCAGTAAAAATTTCTCGTTTATTCTGACTAAACAAATCGTAACCAATTAAACTCTCTGTTTAGGTTTTATTACTCTCCTCCGAATCACCTTTTATTCGTAAACGTCAAAATATTTTTTCTTGTTTTGCCCGACAATCAGCTTTTAGTTGCCAGTTAGTTGAGTACTTTACAAAAAATTGTATTATAATAAATTATAAAATACAAAAAATACAAAAACTAAAATTCAATTTTGTTCCTACAACTCCCTCTCTCTGGTTAGTGAGTAGTGTTCCCAGATATACAAAATCGCTGATAAACTGTAAGTGAGAGAGCTCTCTTGTCCTTGAAATTTGGCCAAAATGATCTATAACCCTGACTTTTGTTTTAGCTCTGTTGATGGATGGTCCGACCTGCTCGCTTTGATACTTGACTCTTTTGAACAAATCAACTAGGTTTTTCTCTGACGTCGCAAAGAGAGTGATGTCATCCGAATATCTTAAATAGCTAATTTTGGTACCACCTACTGAGATGACGTCCTCCCACTATTCCAAGGCCCTCCTCATTATGAATTCGCACATATACATTAAAAAGTATAAGGGATAAGATACATCCCTGCCGTACACTTTTTCATGCTTAAACGATAAAGATAGAGCCGTCTTCGTATAGGTTTTCTATCAAAGTTATTAAGTGCCCATTTCCAGTAGGTCTCTCGACAGGCAATTCCTACGTACACAATAAAATACCTTAGAATAGTCAATAAAGCACATAATGATTGTCATGTTGAACTCCCGTCTCTTTTCAATGATCTGCCTCACGTTCACGATTTGTTCTCTAGTGCCACGGTCCTTGACAAACCCGGCCTGCTCGCTTGGTACTTGTTACCGCAATAAGACATCAAAATCACATTGAATATGTACAGCAAAATTTTACTGGCATGAGATATCAAGTTCACGGTCCTATATTTTCCGTATGCCCAAGTGGAATGAGTAAATTCTGTAGACCATTTACATAACTTCGTTGTAAAGGTCAAGCAAAGTCTATCAACGTCTTTGCCTAGATTTTTCAACTCTTCGGCGAATACTTCGTATTCCCCGGTTGATTTGTTTCATTTTAGTTTTCCAAATGCGTTCGCGGACGTAATGATGTTAGTTTCCATGATGAAGTCACTCGTCGATAGGGGCAGGTTGGTGTGTTCTCCAAACATAGTTGCGTATCAATTTTCCCAGTACGAATCTCTCCACTACTTGATAAATTTCAGTTAGCAAATTGCCGTCATTGTCTTCAATCGCCCATATGTTAGTCTTTGGTTATCGATTAATGCTTTTAACCTTCAAAAATAAGTCCTTTGCAAGGAAAGTTTGTACGTGATCCTCAATATCCTGACAGATTAAATTAAGGTGATCTTCATAATCTTGCCGGCACAATCGTTGGACCGTTGCCGACAGGGCTCAGCATTGTGTACTGTCATATTGAGCATTGCCCATGAAGAGTTTTTTCCTTCCAATTTCCTTGAACATTCTGTCATCTTATTTTGGGATTCCTTACAAGCAGACGCAATGAGATACTTCACGCTGTTCTAATGGGAATCAATATCCACACCTTTGCTCATAAGAACATTCTCAGCTTTGATTTTAAATGAATCTCCAAATATGGACGGTTCACACGGTGTACATCTCATCCGTATTTTATGTAAATCAAGACAGATCTCACTTTGGCATTAATGTCTCCTATCACTAACAGCGTATTCTCTAGCTGCTCGTAGAAAACCTGAATGGCGTCCTCCGATGATGTTGCTGTTGGCGCATAGACTACGATCAGATTCATTCGGTGCGCCTTTGTGTTGACTCTCAACGTTATTATGAAATTACCGCTGGGTTATAGCCCAAAACTGGCATAGTGATTTTTCGTGTAAATGAAAGAGCCAATCTCTTTCTGCTTTCCGATTTAGAGTCAGAGACATTTAATATATGGCCTCATAAGATAGCCCAATATCTTAAACCCCTCATCTGCGTTTCTGTTAATGTCAATATTTATGGACCGTAACATATTTACTCTATGCCTATTACCTGTTTTTTTCCAGGCTGTATCGTGCTTCAGATATTTTGGGTTCCCACTTTGGTTCTATGTGGGATATGTATGCGACGGTCTAATAACGGGTTACGACAAGTAGCCTTCTGTCCACGCTGCACCTGGTGAGTCACTGTACATTTCACACAATACAACCTGGACTCAACTTGATGCCAGGTGAAAACCGGATCGCATTCTGTCTCTCTCTACTTTTGATGATGATTTTTTATGACGGGTTTCAAATGAAAGATAGTGCAATCGTTTTCTTTTGCTTTCTGCATATCAACGATGTTGAAAATAGTCAGTGTGTCCTACTCACTACCTACTATTGCTATTCGGACCTCCTTACTCTCCTTTGCTTGTTGAATTACATCTCCCAAAGGGTTAGTTACTACAAATTTTATCTTGTTTACATTCAAACAATATTTCGAGGCTGACTTTATATTTAATTATTGGTATAACACGTTTATACATATAAAAACTTCAGGTCATCGCTCTATGATCATTAGATAAATATCATATAGCATTTGTGACGAATAATGTGTAATGTCATTAAAACATATTAAATATTTTTAAATACTTTATTGACCTTAATTTCAAATTTCACATTTCGATATGTCGCATTTCAATATGTATGATATTTTAAACTAGTCAAACTTTGTCAAACTCGAACGCAATTCATTAAGAGTAACTCATTGCTTTATGGCCTTGAAGACATTGAAACTTGCTCATATACCTTCTTATTTATTTTACTGGCTGCCGTTTTGTATTTGCCCAGCAAAAAATAAACCATGGTTTCATTATGTTCTAATGGTTTGTTTAATATAAAGGTGATTTATTTGTAATGTATTAACAATAATGTCCCATGCTTTATTTGAGTATAAAACTATACCAATGATGTAACCAATGTATAACCAATGATGTAACGTAAAACGGATCTAAAAAACAGTCTGTAATTATTATAAATGTGCTACATCTATAGCAGCAAAAATAGCGCAGAATTTTTTACAGATTTCATTTTCCTTTAAAATATTTGGAAGTTTATATTGATATATCTATGACTGTATAATTTCTTAATCTTAAACATGTTTCTGCGGTGTGACATTGCTACAGAAACCGGATTGAATGAGATAACCGTTAGTAAATGGCAATGTAAGCCGTCGGTCTTTTTAATTTTTTTTTATCTACATATGAACGTATTGCTTTTATACGTTACTTTCTACAGGTAAAAAAGTTTAACTCGAAAATGCACTTGATATAATTTGCTTCCTTCATTTCAGTAGCTACAGCTCATTATTCTTTTATCCGTTTGAATACTTTATGCTCTAAGATGATAATGTTAATTTCATGGCAATACAAAAGCTAGGTGTTTACCATGAATGTGATTGCTTTTTAAGAAATTTAAATACTGAAATCGTTATGAAATAAATTTCTTTGTATCTTCACAGAAAAGGGAATGAAATTAAATTCCATTATAAATGAAATTTGCATTCCTTTCAAAAGTTTGACTCAGAAAAACAAACTGAATTTTTATTCATCTCCTAAATAAAAATAGACACTTTTCAAATCTGCTACACTAGGTGTATCAACCTTTGACACACATCGTAATTTCAGATGTCACCGGCAGCCGCCGGCTCTGAGCTCGCTTCACGCCGTTAGAAATGGAGGTGTGCGAGCGCCTCTCTATGCTAGATTTATTCAAACTGATGGCGCTGAATATTGACGTGCGTTACCTTTGCACATTTCTGTGAGCACTGAGGTTTTTCCACGTAAATTTAAAAAGCAAGCTTTGAAAGGCAATTTAAATATTGAAAATAATATTATACTTAACATGCAATGCACCTTTGACTAAAAGATAAATGGTGATTTAACATTTTCCTTATAAATTAATTTAATATTGCTTATTAAAAATGTGAGAAAGGAAAAAAACTGTTAATTTATTCTAAATTATTTTGAATAGTTGATACATAAATTCCACAAGAATATTTTCATGGAAACCAGAATGTTAGGCTCGACACGAACTGATTTTCAGAGCTATATAAATATTTTTGATCATATAAGTACAAGAAGAGAAATAATTACACAGCTGCAAAAATATTAAACTGAAAAGAACATCTGATAACATATCCAACAAAACCATGAGATAGTGTATAAAGACGGCAAAGGGAGCTAAAGTTGGCAGATTGATATTACGTTGAAAAATAGCGTTTTAGACTGAACCCTTTGATAAAGTCCCAATTTTACCTGATTGGTAAGACAAAGCATATTTAAATTAGTTCATCAGTTTTTTGGGAAGCTTGAACTAATAAGTTTCAAAGAAAAAAGGGACAAGTTAATAGGTACAGAACAAATTTCAATTATTTGCAATGGAAGAACCGGAATTTCATCATGTTTAATATTCTCATCATAAAAATACC
The DNA here is from genome assembly GCA_039881145.1 of Druceiella hillmani. Taxonomy (NCBI): domain Eukaryota; kingdom Metazoa; phylum Arthropoda; class Insecta; order Lepidoptera; family Hepialidae; genus Druceiella; species Druceiella hillmani. The sequence continues at coordinate 485,223 of JAYKKI010000018.1, read as the reverse complement.
CTCAAAATGAACATGCTATCATTTTAATAGTTATTACATATATTAAATGTACCCCCAAAATGATCATGCTATCACTTTTGGTAGCTATTATTGCACCTCAGCCTACTACAAGCTAGAAAGAGGAAGTCCTCAAAGGAAAAGGTATGCTTTTAGGGAAGCTTTCATCTCAAACATATATTCCTTTTCATTACAAACAAATATCCTGTCGTCACATATACATACTTTATAAAACTTTCATGGTAAAAAAATGGGGCAAACATTTCTAAATAAAATAAAATCCTCTGCAGGAGTGGGTAAGTATCTACAAGTAATAACTTCCTCACAGATATCTATCCACTTTGACCAAGCAAGTAATTATCTGTGACTAAAAGACAAAGTCAAGGACTTTAAATATTTTGTCACGTCGTGTCGCAAATTGTTGGCCCGATCAACACTTCCTTCAAATATATCGACTTTTTAGTAGTATCAGATATTAGTATCAAAGTTTTAACTTCGTTATCTGAAAAAGACACGAACTCAAAGGAAAACTAAATAACGGTTTTCTGAGATTTGACCTACTTGTGCTAATGTTTACTGTAGATTCACTCTCTGTTCTTAATCTCTGATATTTCTAAAGCATATTTTTTTGCCAAAAAGGATTCAAGAAATCTAAATGCTGATAAATAGAAGTGACATGTAATTTAACGTAATTAATATAACACTGATTTAATGAAAATTTTCTCAATTTCTTTAATTTTCTAATGAAATGGACACATGTGGTTGTATCTTGCGCATATATATAGTCTATTACAAAATATAAATCAACTAAATATAGCTGAGAAAAGGAAACACAGAAAATAAATGTGCAACTCACACGTTTTCACTGACGACTGTATTTCATTAAATGCAGTACAAAAAAGCCGTCAATAGGAACTCATATTACTAGAGTAGCGAGAAATAAAAGTTTTTGGACTTGCGATAAAATAAAAGGCAGTCGATGGTGCATTTGCGCTCGGGCAAATTCGCCGTGGCCCGCTAATTTATTAATAATAACCATTTATTAATATTTTAGTTAATTTAATATGGTTCGCAGCACATGAGTGACATTAAATCTTTTATTGCAATTATAATACAACTTAAATCCGACATGACCTTTAAGTGAATTAAGTTAAAACTGTATTTCAAAAATGTAAAGTGGGTGATCACGCGTCCGATTCTGGTATATGTAGGCTTAAAATTATTATTTTGTACGTTGGCGACATTTTTAATATATAATTTATACGACATCGGTAAATGGAATCTAATTAAAAAATATGGATAAAAAGTACATAGTTAAAAAAAAGAAAAATATTTTATTCGCGGTTATGTTTACAAAATAGCAGAAATTTTCTGAATTAATTTAAAACCACACAAAAATATTTGAAATCTGTAAGTGAAAACTTAAAGCAAAGAACCGTTTAAGAAAGAAGAAATTAATGTAAATCTAATTAAATGTGCAAAAGATGCACTTTTCTATTTAATTTGATCAGGAAATATAAACAAGCTAAATAATACAAAACATTGTTATAAAACTTTAACATAGCTCTACCTATATTAACAGATATGCGTCCTATATCTAAAAATATATACATCGATATATGCCAGTACTAAATAAAATTTGTGAATAAAATGAAATTACATCATATATGTTCAAGCACAATTTATGTGTCAATATAGTTATATAATCCGATAGGGAATGGTGGGACAGATTTACGTGAAAATTTAGTCAACATATTTATTCCTATTGCGAGTTATTTAAATTCAAAAATAATTTGTATAAATTAATTAATATTAAGTAATAATTTGCTTGAAGTAGTTTTTTAATACATTTATTAAATGTTACAATATTGCCTTATTATATTCGAAGTGAATATTAAATAGATAATGAGGTTCTATATTAACGTTAATTACCTGTCAATGAATAATGAGGGTTAAAGAAGACATTTCACTTTTACATCTGTTGCTGTCTCTTTTACATCACGTGACCTTCACCCTTCTTCCGTAATGTTTTTTTTATGATTGCTATAGAAGTGATGTTTATAGAAATATTATGATTTATTTATTACTTTCTTCGTAGGCCCAGTCATCAAAAAAAGTTACGACGAGCTTTCCATAGCATTTGACTCTAAAGCCTTATTCTTAGATATATTTTAAAGCTGTTTTAATGAATCGCTCAGTGACAATATTCAAAAAGAATATTATACAATGGTATTGATCGAAGATATAATGAATATTATGCAAATAACTTCGCGCTAGACGGATAGCACATGATTTTAGCAAAATGGATAAATACCATTCCCGTCACTTTATTCAATATAACAATTGATAAAAAAACGCGTTACAGTTAAGCTCTATATGCGGCATTTAAATAGATGGTGAAAATTAAATTCAATGTTATAATTTCAAAATAAAGTGAAAATCCGAAATACAGGTACTTCCTTGCCAGAAGTAGTTGGCAGAACATTTCTTTGAAAGATTGAGTAAAAACGTCATTTCCTTTAAAAAATAAAGGAATCGTTACCTTATATGTGAATATTGTTAGTATTTTATTTTAAAGAACTTCAAGGAAAAATGAACACGCAATAGAAATATGTTGCAAGACTATCTGCCAAAAAAATTATTTCTTCACTACCTCCTACGTTAAATAAATGAATCATTGGCCGTGCCGTGCCAGAAAATTATTCGGTCAACTTACATTAATAAATTAAAGAGATAAAGGCAAAGAAGTTTTTGCACGTGATAGATTCCATTGAAACTTACGATCAGGTGATTACGAAGGTAACTTTGTCGTAAATAACTTGATCAAGTTAATCGGTCGTCGCTTTCCCGAGAAGCATAAAAGAACAAATTTACGAAGACGTGGCTACAAAACTTGCATGCACATCAAGCGCATGCAACATGCATTTGGCCAATTTTTTTTGTACTTTTGTAAAAAAAACAGCCGTGTTGAATCCAAGAGTAGACTGTAGTAATTTTTGTATTTATTTATCATTTCCGCTTTGTTCTTATGTTCGTTTGTATCCACAAATGTACACACTCAGCATATGTAACAAATATAATATAATTTTTGCCACACATACGCCCATAAACAATCATTTTCAATTCATGAATATTATATAAAGTCAATTTTTACAAGAATAAGTAGATATTAAATTATGGTATAACATTTATTTTATCGAGGCAAATTAAATTGTTTGCCTACATCTATCTAATCAAATATTTAGTATTTACTTTACGATTGCTGGAAAAGATGCAATGTATAATATATTATGTTAGAAGTGGTTTATTAATAAATCTGTTTATTCTTTACTCTGAAGCGAGCTCTAAAAGCTTACTTATCAATAAAAGTTCCAGTATCAAAAGTTTAATTCACTAAATTTATGTCCTCAATATAACGTTTTCAATATTTTTGGAGATGTGTATACTTCTAATTGGTTGAAATCCTTTGAATAGTCGAGCAAAGTCGCATTATTCCAAATTAGAAGTAAAAAGAAAAAAATTCTTACAAAAACGATAATTATAAATCACCTGATACATGTGCAACAATTCGCCACTAAATTTTGATATAATTTATAGAACGGATTAATGCATAGAGGAGATAATTTTTGAAAGGTTACGATATCCCTCTTCGATTTGCTCTTTCGATATACTGATTTAGACATATTTAAGGTAACGATGTACTCGGTGGATGTCATTTCGAATATATATATATATATATATATATATATATATATATATATATATATATATATATATATATATATATAAATATATGTATATATATATGTGTATATATATATATATATATATATATATATATATATATATATATATATATTAGAAATAATAACTTTCCATTTGAATGTTTAAAAATTAACAATTCAGTCGAGAACCATAAATTTCAATAGAGAACAATATTTTGGTCAACAAAAATTTCAATTTCTGGAAAATCACGTTTTCCTATTATTAATGCGTATAATAAAGTGAAAAATAATTTTAGTTACACTTTAGTTGTAAATTCGATTTGAAAAATTAAATTCTTTACAATAAATAAACGGGCAAAATTTAAGGCTCATTTACTTTCCTTCAATCGTGAGGTTATTTTATGTACCATAGTTTTTTATACATCTTCTATTATTATTTTTGGAAATAGTCACCCCATGATCGTCAAGATAAGCATATTTAAGAATTATCATTGTCTTTGTGGGTAAAAATCTACTAAATTAATCACTTAACTAATTAATTACTAAATTACCACGTAATAATTAATATCTTTAATTAGTAACGTTTGAATTCAATAAATTACTAGCACGCATCACATATCCCATTCAGTGGTACGTGAAAAATAATTTTGGTGATACGAGTAATCCTACGTAAAGCTAGTTCCATACTTATAGTTACACAATACAACCATACAACATTTGAAATACTTAGATTATAGAAAGATATGAAACGCAGTCAGAAAGATAGGTAGAACCCGGTGTTGAATATTTTATTTTATCGAAATCGGTAGAGAATACAAAAAGCTTATAATTAAGGTTTTGTTATTTGAAAAATGTACATAAAGGAACTTTGAAAAAGCTAACTTAGAAACATAACTTTTATTAAACGTCCTATTTATTTGTTTCATTTTTATGAACCCATAATAATGTATTTAGTTTTTTTTTATAGTTGTCTCATTGAACAAAATGGAATTATTTCAAAATTACATCTTGAATATAGTCAGAAAAGAACCAAACTTCTGAATAGCTATAAATACTAGCCTATATATGAACTGTGTAACTAACAGATTATAATTACATCAATATTTCAAAAATCGAGAATACTAATTATGATAAATTATAAACTACGTTATTAAATATGTTATTATCGAATTCTTCGGAGGAATCAATTTCTTAGCTTTAACTCAGGCTGACTTACAGATTAATATACTTTTGAAAAGGATGTAGAATTAAATAAAAAAAATTATCTAATTTCCTGGGCTAAATGACTATTATCAACATGACGTATTTGGTTTTCCAAGGAAAAAAATATAAGAATTTTTAAAACAAATTAGGATGATATCAATAAACAAAAAATGGTACATTTTATTAGTCCCATCGTACTGATTCATTTATTATTCCATTATATGCAAACAGGTATATTGCACATATAAGTGTACATGACATGCCCTTTTACACGGTTTAGTTTCCATGAATTAATGATTCACATTAATTTAATAAGGATGAGAACACAATGCAGCTTCTAATTTTAATCAAACATGTGGTCACAGAGCTTCTGGCTGTTAGATTACACTGTTGTTTTGTCATTGCAACAGAAGCAGGATTGCTTCGTAATATAATATTTACAGGTTGCGGGTATTCGAACGACCATTAATACTGTGTTGAAATTTATGGAAATATGCCAACTATCACAATTCAACAATAATGAATAGACACGAAGCGCTGCACCCTGGACTATACATGAAAGAACTAAGAAAATAAAAAGCCCCTCCGCACAATAGCTTTTAAAGCTGAAGCGATTGTCTGAACAGAGGAAGACATAAAATTTCATGTTCGTCTGGATGTCATAGAAAATAGGTAACGAATAACTCGAAAAATCCAAACAAATATATCTCATATTAAGAAAATGTTTATATAATGAGCTTGCAACAATCTTACAATTGCCATTTGTTTGCAGCAATATGACATTGAGTAACTGGATACTTTGGATGAGGCTCTGTCAAAATATTTCACGTTCTAAGTTCAGGTAGTAACGTTGACGGTTCAAGTCTATTCTGAGATTGCTAAAATAGTCCAACTTTATAATTTTATTCACTTAGCAAGTATACATTAAAAATTAATACTTGAAAAATATAGAAGGTACTCGTACACAGTATGTATTTTGGTATGTGTTTTGCAGTGTAATTATATTATTTTTGTTGAAAATATTACGTTATCATCGCAGGTAAAAATGCTCGGAAAAAATAGTCTAAAAATATATTATAAATCTAAATGAAGATAATAGAATAATTAAATTATCTAAAAAACCTTATATATAAATGTATTATAAATCTTAATGACGATAATGGAATAATTAAATTGGCTTTTTTGTTTTCCAAGTATTGGTATGAAATTTTGAACAAAGACTGCACTATACATTTTTTACATTTTTAAGATTTATTTTCCTAGTAAAATCGTTGAGAAATAATAATTTCGTATTTAAATAGTTCGAAATACTTGTGTAATTATTTCCTAAACAGGTTTTTTTCTTATAGATTTAAATAGAATATAGTCCCTTTAAATAAAATTTAAAATGAATTTCATCCCCTGAAATGATCTGAAATAGAAGGACCGACTAAGCAATACAATCTATTCTTGTAAAGGAGGATGTTTCTTTTTCATAAAATTTTTTTTTACTTATTTGATAAATTTAAATATATAAATGGATAATTTAAAAAAATGGGAAAAATATCAATAAACTCTTAAATTTATAAATATAGTAAAGTATATTTTAAAAGGTTTTATATGTAATGTTCTATAAATATAGGTAATAATTAATAGATTATACCTGACAACAATTCTGGACAACACAATGCAATTATTTCAAGCTTAACTTTTTTATGTTGCCTATTTATGTAGCAACTTTCTAAAATACATCGATTCATCTATCTATAACATATTAATGCGTAGGCTCTACACTAGATAACATTATTTACCATTGTTTACTATGGCTTGGTAACAATTTTTTAATCTTTAATTAAAAAAATGGGTATCCACCCATCGTATATTCTTTTTACAAAGTCGTAAGTATTTAACTAAAAGTGTGCATTCTAGAATTGACGAAAAAATTAATGAAATTAACACGCTTATATCGATGTCAGTAGAAATGTTATTGGCATATCTAAATTTTCTTTTGAAAATTTATCAACTAATAATTTATTTATTTACAAATACATTTACCATCATTAAAAATCTATACATAACGATAAAGAACAGAATTCATATAATATACTGACCAAATATTTTATTGAGTTTTATTATTATGATAACTTTTTTCTTTATTTTTACTTTGAAAAAGAGTTTTATCAATAACTAACTAATTGTAATTGCAAGCTGAATTTTAACTATATTTTAATAATAGAATTATAACCTAGTTCATACACGTAAAAATGTGTGTCAAAATAATTCCAAGCTTGATGCTTATATCGGTATTTGCTAATGTCAAATTAGAATTAAAGGATTAATTATACATATTTAATATGGAGCTGAAATTCAAACGATTGGGGATCCTTCCTTTAATAAAAATGTATCATTATCCAATGACTACTATTAATTTTTAAAACACGATGTATGTCTGTAGAGGTATAACTGACACCGTATTTCCCCCGTCGTTAGATTAAAGAATTATCATTGATTTAAAAATCGCATATATCCTGCAATTTCTACAATACAAGCATCTTGATTCCATCCAGGGTTGGCACAATGAATATTATGAGAGAAAAAACCTAAAATATCTTACAAGTACTATTCTCAACTCACTTATATGTTAACAACTAACTAGACCAATATAACCCTGGCTGTTTATTGTGTAAAACATAATTTTCTATTTAATAATTTTAAACTCCAACGTTAACTCGAATGAAATGCCAAGCTACTTTTTAACGTGGCTTCTTTTGACAAAATTTAAGACGAGAACTTAAAGTGTTGAACCTAAAGTGAAGTTATGACGAAACCACAAAGACTTCTAATTAGAAGCCCACGAGAATGATGTGAGAGCTTTGCATATATTAAGGTGCGGAAAGGGTAAAAATTCGCGGTTTAAAGCTCTGGAAGTTTCATTTTATTTACATATATTAAAGCTTATATCATTACTTAAAAAAATAGTATCGATAAATAAACTTGAATAGCATGTGAGCACAAACACATTGAAGTGAAACTTTGTACGGCGTATCTCAATATGAAAAAATTAAACGAGATCAAACTGGCGTGAGTAGAATGGTTGAGTGTCAGGATATAGCGTCAATTGTTGGGCCTCCTCGTATGGTTTCATGTGATTGTATCCACTGAATTACAATACGACTTTATTACTTTTTTCATAATTGTATGATTTAATTGATTGTTTTAAGAATATTTATTTCATAAAACGAACAATACGTAATAATAAATTTTACTTCTGTCTTAGGTCCCACTGATACAGCCTTCAATTTCTTGTAGATTAGTCGAAATATTATTTTTGTGTATTTTATGCTTAAAGCATCAGTAATACTTTCTGGAAGCTACCATGGAATGTTTTTTTTTAAATAAGAGGTATAATAAGTCCTATAGTAATCTCAATAATCGATTGAGTTATTTAAAAGATTTATCGTTTAATATTACTTTTATTTTATCAAATACTTAGTCTTTGCGGCCAGTATTTTTTACGTGTTTTTTTTCAAAACTTTGAACCTTGTTAACCAGAAGTGTGCTATCAAGGAAATTTCCTTGATTTTTTTGGTAAAACTGGATTTTTCTTTGTACGTAACTTTAAACCGGCTCGACTAAAAATCATGATCTTACTAGCTTTTCATGCGGTTATTATTCTTACATTTACGCATAGTTTATAATAATTGGACTTGAGTAATTAAATTAAGCATATCAAAACTTTAAGCCGAATTGGATTTTTTTAATTTATTATTTGTGTTTACGATACCCAAAAATGTGAAGAAATGGAGCATCGTACCTGCCTTTTAAATTATATGAAATAAAAACCGATAAAATTCTTGTAATTTATAAACCTTTGATAAGAGATAAGTTTCATTTTTTATATCATGTTGAATAATGAAAATCTTTTTTTTTAACATCTGTGAAAGATATACTACGTAATGTATTTACGTAGTGAAAAATAAAATTGTATAAACTTTGATATAACCTTAAGAGTTTACGAAACCATCCTAGTTCCAATTTTACTAGCACTCAACTAACTTATTTTATTTCTTATAAAGGACAATCAGTTTTGAAGTGTTGATTTGATAAACGCAGTTGGGCCTGTGGCTGATTTACAAGTGATCGTGTAAGTAATTCTTGCGGTGTGAGTGTGGATTCCTTGATTTATTTCAATAAAAAGTATGGAATTTTGCGTAGGGAACCTAGGTTTAAAGTTACGTAAAATTCTAATCTTCTTTTTCTATTTTTACGGTTCCGTATCCAAATAGTTCTGTCCGCCTCAGTCTAGTTCATCCTTATTTACAATTTCAAACCTACGTACATGAACTTTTGCTTGAAGATGCACTATATAAAAATCTCAGTTAATAGTAAAATCTTAAAATTATTTTTTTGTGTTCCTCCCCGATCGGCACTGACGGCAAACTGTTCCTCCCCGATCCGAAAAGTTCCAGTAAACTAGTGTCCTAAAAATTTCATACATTGAATAATAAAAATTTTTAAAAATAATTAAAAAATAGAACATCTTCGGCTGGGTATTCCATCGTAACTCCTTTTCTCTTCACGATATTCTCCTTCTTAATATGACATTATCAATGCGACTGTTAAAATGAATAGGTATTACAGATATTTTAGGCTTAATACTGAATCTCTTGAAGCTGTAGCTAACACATTTATAATAGGCCAAAATTTCGGCAATAATCACAGAGTCATAAAGAACGGATTTTTTTCCCACACACTGGATAGTTACGGACTCTCCATTAAAGCTGTTACGATATTTAAGTTCTTTTAAAACTAGGTTTCTAGAAGTTCATTTTTCTGTAATGATTAGGATAAGTCTACTACTCTTGTTATAAAATTGTCCAATAATGTTTCTGGCATAATATGAATTTAGTTAATGTATTATTAAATTTTGACTGGGTCATACTTTTATTAGTCTAATTCATGTATTACCGAATACATAGAATGGTTTCTTTGGTATTACTAGATATGGCTCGTTTCATATATATTAACGTACATGTTATAATAATAAAATTAATTCTCTTTCTTTCGAGAAGTATTCACATTCCATTTAATTTCTAATTATGTTGGATATAGGTGTTAGATGGTAGCTCTGGGATACTGTTGGAGTTTTTGAAGCTCTCTGCACACTTGTGTGTCATTAAACTGTTTGATACCGGTCCGTGGAAAGACTCTGAAATGATCCAGGTGACTGGCGGGAATAACCTTTGTAACAAAACTTCTGCTCATTGAACGTGATTCGTGTCTTGCGATTTGACACCCCAAGAATAGGTCGGGTTATTTCTGTGTCAACATAGTCTTAAAATATGGAATAAAACGAACCTGTAGGACGAGCTATATTTTGCGACCGTGACTTGGTTAAGAGAGATTCGATCATTCAGGCATTTAGAGTGACAGCAGTCAACGTTCTCCAAAAAATTGATGGAGTAAATGGATTATTACGTAGTAGGGATAGTCTAAAATCTGTTTGGTACAAGCGCTGGATATGAAGACACGAAACAATATTAGGGGCTTTCTAAAATCGCATGGTGGGTGTTATAGGCCCCTGGAAGAGCACGGAAATAGTGCATCATTATATTAATGAATAGTTTCCATAAAAAGTTTGCATTATGTTGTCTGAAATAACTTTTATTTTTTTTTGAAAGTTATTCCAAGAAATAACTTTCTTGGAAAGAATGTTTAATAAAGTTCTAGCACGAGTTGAGAACAAGTTTAATCTTCAGTCGATTCCGATTGTCCTTTTTTATTTAGAAATTCTCTGATAGCCTTATATATATATATATATATATATATATATATATATATATATATATATATATATATATATATTTGGTCTCTACGAGTATTTGAAAGTAAACTCCGGAAATGAACTATTATGGAAATTCAGGTGACATTCGTTTCCATTATGTTTTTAGAATTCCGTTCCAAAAAGAAAAAAGGAAATCTTATATGATCACTAAATTGTTCATCTGTTCGTCTGTCAAAAACCATTTTCCTCAAGACACCGTGTAGGTATCAAGTTGAAATAATATCAAGTACATAGGTATACGGTACCTTGGATTGTGAAATCAAGCTTCTAAGTCTACGGAATAAAAAAATACGACCATTTATGTCTCATATTTTGACACTCACAAAAAACCAAAACCTATAGGATACTTCCCGTTCACCTAAAATAATAAAATTTGGCCAAAGTAAGGTCTGATAGTACAAATAAAGAAAAAGTCACATAAAATTTGTATTTTAAATACGCGCCTGTGAAAGAAATAATAGGCAATATAAAATGTTCCCCATAGTTTAAAAGAAATGTTATGTACCATCAATTTTTCATAAATTTTAAATTTATACGGAACCCTCGTGGTGCAAGTTCCGTTCGTGCTTCACAGATTTTTTTTTAATTCTGCGAACTTGACCAAATCATTTATGCTTTCAGTACTTAAGATTCAATTTAAATATACTCCTAACCCTCTTTTGGTGTAATTTTCTCAAACCAGCCCCTCTTTCCGCTTTTATTCCATTTAATCGTCGTTTTATCCTTCGTATTTTTTAATACATTCACTTGACAGATTGACATTTCTTTACGGAGGATGTTTGCTATCCAGATCCTACAAACCAATTATAATTTAACAAACTTGGAGGACTTGAAAACTTGTGCGTCCTTTACGTATTTGGCCTTAAAACATATAATCACATTTCTGAGTTTAGATCTTAGATCAAATAGGTGTCGATTCATGATCGGCCCAATTATCATATTCCTTCATCACTTTGTAATATTTTAAACAATACACATAGATCTTGTTAACTTAGTAAGATATTCATGAAATTATCTGGTCATGGCCTAGAAATGCATTCCTAAACATTGTTCATCCCTTCATAAATATTCCTTTACGACTTACTTTACTAGGCTATGGAATGCATGGGATCATAACATTAGACATTTACTGCCCATATGCGATTTCGAAACCGTCTGAAAATATTATACCTGTCTTTACTCATTCCGTTCCATCTTCAATATATTTCTTTTTTTCCTTCCTTATTCTTTTTAATTTTCCAACCCACATGTTAATATTTTCCTTTTTTTATTTAAAATTTTAATGGCTTTTTAAATTTGATTATCAAAATTAGTCTTTTATAATCCACCTCTAAACTACTTAATTACATCCTTTGGTTTTGATGGACTGGAAGAGATTGCTCTTATAGCAATAAATTCGCCATTTGTACAAACGTTGCTTTAAGAAATAATGAATAAATAAATAAATGTAAAGCTGTTCATATATAAGTAAATATAAGTTCTAACAAAACTCTAAAGTTATAAAATAAATTAAGATAAAAAACTTCAGAAATTAACTTTTTTATGAAACACTGAGAAGTTAAAAGCCGTTATGACTTATACTATTATACTGTAATAGCGATTGGCGCCGAAGCCTTTAAGAATGAAATACGAATTTAAATTCTTTTTAGTGCCGCTTCCACGTTCAATGTAAACTTTATACAAATGTGGCGTTCAATACAACCTCCGCCTTCCGCTGTGTATCACGCTGCCGACTCGATTCGTATCGGGTAACTCATATTTTTACTGGCACTGACAACAAAAGAACTAATAGTAATTAATATATACTTAAAATATTTTCGCATATCAAAGACTCATCAATAGTCTTAAAGTACGTAATTCGTGTCAATAAGAATTATTTTTAACTTTTCGTTCTCTACACAAGTTTCAAAATGTCATGTTCAACTTTTAAACAAGTTTTTCTTTACTTTCAAATTTGAATTAATTATTATTATATCCGTAGGCAAACATAATGTTTATACACCAACAGACTAAAAAGTGAAAATGTCATGAGGTCATCGAACAAAACATTTGTTTTAAACCGACTTTATTCTATTTTATTGGGCATTTTATAAAGCACATATTGTACACTTTAATGAGTTTTAACTGAGAAACGGTGCTTAACGACATCAATTAAACTTTGGCTATACTTCGCACATAATGTTATCAAAGTAATTTTACAATCAATATTTTCATCCACGAAAATAATTTATTTCGTTAGAAATATGACAATAATGTTATTCAAACACAAAACTCAGGTACCAAACTATTAACTGGGAACTAAAAGAGATTGATACAAATAAAGCCTAAACCGCAATAAACGGGAGAGCCTCGCATAGTTTGATTGGCCGCATTTATATAGCTGGATAAAGTTGCCAACAACAGAGACCGCAATTCCCTTTGTGTAATTTGATTACTCTCAAATACATTTTATTAAAATTTATGGCTACAGGAATTTATGAATACTAAGCTATTGCAATGTATAATTTTAGAATCTGACAACTTTGATATGATTCGGGTCAGGTGATTCGAAATGATTGCTACAATTTCCATGGCATTGTGAAACTTGGTAATTTATTCGATAGTAAATATTAGGAGGGCTTTAATTCAAATGGCATCCAGTTTAAATATAATTATCATCAGAATATTTACTGACATTTGAACAGTAAAGAATCACTTTCATAGTTTTGAAATTATTTATGAAATTGTTGTATTTTTCTGCCTTGCAAAAAATATTTACTTACTGTGACCTAATCTGCATGTACACGATAAGAGTTGGTGAAATGTATTTGAAGTTAAATTCCTTTTAATTTCTCTCAAAATTTTAAAATGTCAGATTGAATGAATGAGTTTGTAGTTGTGAATTTTGTATGATTTCAAATGTCCTTTTTCAATAGTCTGTGGGGTGCATTATATTTTATATTTTGTGTAATAGTTATATGAGTTTTATTTGTTATTAAACTATAGCTTATTTAAAATACACCTGTTGGAAAAGAGAAAATCTGTCAGATTGCTAAATAAACACTTACTGCAAAAGACAAATTTTGTTGCAGCAACCTGAAGTGACTTACTCTCGCCCACCTATTAGTTTTTTCAACAAAGTGAGTAGGTAATTTCATTTTATTATTTAAATTAAATCCTGTTTCGTAACTTCAGTTCGGAGTTTCAGTAATGTCATTAAATGTTTTTCATTTACAATAATTATAGAAGTATACTCTTTGAGAAAAGAACCTTAATAACTTTCAAACTTAGCAACTTAAGAAATTACGGTCGAATTTCTACCACTGGGCGACCATTAATATCTATGATTTTATAAACCGTTTTCTTAGTTTTTTTTTATTGAGGAATGTAATAGGGGATAGTAATCTTTTTCAGTTTCCATCATTAAAATAATTGATATTTCCGGAATACTACTACAGTTCTTGATTTAAAATAGTTACAATTTTTAACATCATATTATTTCGATATTCACAAAATTAATTGATTTAGACGATGCCCGAATGGATATTTGTGTTCTACAATTGTAGCTAACGTATATATAAACAAAAATTACCTCAGTTGATTTAGAAGCAACCATCGAACCAGTGTTTGTTTATTATTAAATGATTGAAGAAATTCGATGATCTAAATGTAATACCCAGATTTTTTAATTTTTTGTAGTATTCGATAACCTTTTATCAGTTACTGTGGTCTTATGATGAAAATATTTAACTACAATGGAACGCAGGACCAAATTCACTCAAAAGCGACAAAAAAATTTCATGTAGTTATTTCTAGTTTCTATTTATAATTTAAATTGGTACTTTCGGTCGACCCAACATAGCCCTCCGTTTCGACGTAGTCTGTATCAAATTTTTACTCGTGGACCTATTGAAACATTATTGTTCGGTGTGGTACCACCGACATGTGAAAGAAAGGAAAAGAATATTTGTTTTTATAACTGGTGTAATGAAAACTCTCGGAATTAATAAACATATGTGCATTCTTACTTCATAAATATGCAAATGCGTGTTAGAAAGCACGTAATGAATAATTCCGTACGAGACGTATTGAATGTCACTTTAAAAATTAATATTTTACACAAAGGGTTTACAGGTTAAAAATATTATATAATGCCTGAAAATTAAAATACCTATCCAATGAAGCTTCGTACGAAAAAATTACTTCGTTTGTACCCTCATATATTAAAGAAAAATATTTTTAGCGTTTGCTAAATGATAATTAAAAAATTCATGTGATACATCTACTTGCACATTTTTTTAACATAGGCCTAAACTGTAGTAATTAGGTGGCTGAGACAGACAGACAGACCTATGTGTAGGACGAAGTCATAAAAATTCCTTGTTTAATTAACATACCCTAAAAATATACCTTTGTGGAATTATATCCTTTTGGAAAAGTGTGCTTTTGGTCAGCAAGAAAGTTTTGATTTACTTCTATTAGGATTTCACGATAAAATCTCATCCTGCGCCACTTAACTAATGGTGCCACTATAATATTCTACGAATCAATATTTCAGAAGCACTATGCTTCATTGCAAAATAAAATAAACATCTGTATACTTCAGCTATATCATTGCTTCTCTATTTATTACCACAGTTTGTGAAGCTAAGTACTTATTATGGGATCATTATTATCTATAACTTGAGAGGCGGTCGTAAGATGTTATTACGCTCGTAATATTTAATTATAGCGGGCATCCTGCACGGAAATTTAACGCATGTTCAATAGTACCCGCCCACTACTAGATTCCACGATTCAAGAGCAATGAACGGCGGGCAAGCTGCACAGATCGTTTCGCACTGCGCTGAATGAACGAAGTATGTTTACGATTCTGAAACGTTAAAAACGGGTTCTAGGTAAAGATTTGTTAATCACAAAATGTTAAATTTAAATAAATATGCACTATTGAAAGATAGGCTACGATAAAAAATCACCTATTTCCTAAATCAACTGTTTATTGAAATACACTATGGATTTTATTCACGTTATTCATGAAAAGTAAAGTAAGCCTTTGTGTTAGTAAGTGTTTGTGCAAAAAGATATTACTAAATTTACATCTAATAATTTTGATGTTAATCTCTATCCGTGTTAGGATATTTTATATGTTGATGACTGCAATAACAATCACCCTAAATTCCTTCAACCTGCTCAATCAATGTATTTTATGATTCAGTAGTGAAACAAAAAACACTTTAGACTTCATTATATTCATCCGTACATTTATCCATTATACAATAGACCTGTGCAATTTAGGCTGAACAATAAAGGTGACTATTTGGGATCAATGTAAAGTTTATAAGAGACAATCCATCGAGAGTAATTGCTTTCGCGTCGGCTTCATAGTTTCAAAAAGGAAGGGTAATGAATTGATAGAGTATGTTGATATGTATATAGCTATTAATGTATCTTTGTATGGATGTTTGATCGTAGCCCTAAAAGCTTCTAAACCGACTTTAGTAAATAATATATTAATCGGTTTGTATTTAATGAAAAAGCGTCATAAGATATGTTTATAGAAAAAAAATATTATGGCCGACTTGCAATAAAAAACAGAATAGAAAAAAATTGCGTATCTTGTAGAAAATGATGTCGTTTAAAAGGTCTTTAAAAATAATTGAGGTTTCTTTGACCATTTATTAAAAAACACGAAAAATAGTCAAGTTTGGCACAAATAATAAATATCCAAAGTTCTTTGGGCACTCAGTTTACAAATATGTGTATAAAAATAAGCCACCAAAAATGAGGAAATAAAAATTTAGCTATAAAAAACTAAAGCCTGAATACGTCGATAAAACTGACGATTATCTTTCAGTGAAATTATGATTAACTTGTTTTCGTACTTTCAACAATTTTTTCAACCTAATCGGGTTTCAGTTTTATGTAGCTTCATTTTTATTAAAATATGCATTAGTTTACTATGACACACTTCATTTAATTTATTATTTTTCTCATATGTTTGTGTATATAATTACGTGATGGTCATTAGGTGTAAATATGATTGATATTATGTGGAGATTTTTAAAGAAAGATCTGATATTTGAACTGGGGAAATTGAAAATATTAGAAACTTATCCCAAAGTAATTAAAAATAAAAATTAGAAAGTTTCATCTCCTTCATCATTTTATATCAAAAGGGCTCGGAAGTTTTATTTGATATTTAATACAAATGAACTTTTTTGAAAGAAGGGAAAGCTTTGTTAAGTGAATGGGCTTTTCTTACTTATCAAAGTATTCCGACACGCACTTTATTACGTCGAATCTACACCACTTTGGTTTTTTGCTTATTACTTCTATAAATTCTTTTTTTTTATTCAATATCTAAACATTGACATTATCATTCTAGTTTGAACTAAGTATTTTAGTATTACGCCTTTAACTCTAACCACATTTAATTTATACCTTTGTTTATGTAGCTTTTGCTCTACAATAAATATCATAGTGCAAATATAAAGTAATTCTGTAAATTATATAATTTTTATTATTAAATTTTGAAAGCATTCAATCAATGTTAGCGAAAAACCAAGCATAAACACAATAAATTCATATCCGCTAATGTACATTTTTTACATACTTAATTAGTCACTTTTGCATCAAATCCATGCGCTTATCATTTGTGATAATGTTCAATTTTTTTAGAATTTGCATATTTTTGTAAAATAGGTATAATAAAATATGAGTATGAAAATATAAATTTCGAAAATGAGTTAATGAGGCAAATTAGATTTTCATCCATATATTCGTTATATTTAGAAAATGCCGTGAAATGATATGATTTTTAAACTGTCAATTTTCTAATGACAGTTTAGAAATAAATTGCGTTAAGATATACATTTGGACGTTATTTGGCATCGTATTTCTTCAAATATATTACACTTTTACACTGTTCTAGTGCATAGTTAACATTATTCAATAGTGTAAGATAAAATAATAATGATAATGGATTGATAGGATTTAATTTTTCATGATTTACATGAATATGTCACATTTTTAAATATGAATTTCAATTTAATCATTGTGTTTTAATTTCATTTTTATCGTCACTTAATAAGGAACTTGTTATTGAAATCATTAAGTACTCAATCATAATTTTTGTTTTAATTAGACGTTCTTAATAAATTCTACGCGGACGTATTCCTACGCTTCGACTTTAGGGTAATAGCTAGTTAAACAAACTAAAGCGATCTTGAAGCAACTCGCAGTCCACGAGCGAGCTATGCATTTAAATAATTGGCGTAAAGTCACTGCTCAGTCGTTCACTTCTTTTGCTTGGTTTGTGCCTTTATTTATTTAAATACACCGCCTTCGAGTTTTATTTCTTGAGAGCTTTCATAAGCGGAAAAATGATGTATTTACATAAAATGAATAAGATATTGAGTTTGGAATAAATTTATTATGTTTATTCAGTAAAAAATAAATTGTGTTATTAAAAAAAGGATCATATTGATATGGAACTAGCTGTACCCCACTGTTTCACTCGCGTAAAATTACTGTTTCACTGTCGAAACTATTATTATTATTACTATCATCATCATCATTATTATTACTAAAAACGCTAATAGATGTCGTCGGCAGTGCCAATATGGTATTATTAGCAAAGTCAAGTTTTTTTTAACCTGTAATATTCAGATAAAAAGTAATAAAGATTATTGATACATTGCCCCAGGGTATAAACTATTGCCGTACCAAATTTCATCAAAATTCGTCGAGTAGATTCTGCGTGATTGACGAATAAATCAATATACAGACAGATAGACAGAGAGTAAACAATTATAAAAACCAATTTGTTGGCTTTTTTTATTATTTTGTAAGCCAAATCAATGATTCTTTTTAAAATAATTTCCATGTGCAATATTTACTACGTTGCAATTTTATTATATGTATAAATTGATTGCAATGAGTAAGTATTAAATAAATCATGATTGTTGATTTTGCACAAACGGTTTCCTTTATCTTTCATAGTACAAAATTAGATATGTGATCGACAACGGGGAGAAGAAAATGAAATATTTTCAATTTCGTCCTCTCTTTTAGGGCGTGTACTTAAAACTTTCTTATTTTCAAAACCCTCATTTTGTTTTTAAATATCTGCAAAATCTGCAAAAAACAAATAGCTTGAATGAATTTTTAATGCAATAATATATTGTGGGTTTACCTCAGCTTTTGGGATAAGTGTTTTTAGAAAAACAAATAAATTATATAACTATACCTCACGTTCTGGTTGTTGTGCATATTTTTGTACCTAATTTAATTGTAATATTTCTCATGTTCATTTTATTGAAAAGATAAGTTTATTTTTCAGACCTAATTAAATTCACGTTTGTAAATGTGCGTAATAGTGCGTATCCTTTTGCAATTTTGATTTGCAAAAGACGATAAAATATTATAAGTTTTCCTACTAAATAACCAAATTGACACGCACGGCAAACATTTTTTTTTACAATATCAATAAGTTCTAAGAATTTGAAACAAAGAAAAAAATAAAATGTTACGGAAATACCATTTTCAGTTAGATTTTGAGACATAGAAATGATATAAAACAGAAAATTATAATTGTTAGATAATATAACTAGAACAAATTTGATTCAACAAACATGAAAACCCAATGCTATATGAAATTGAAATAAAATTAGATATATGGTCCAGAACAAGTAAGGCCAAACAAAGTGAGTGACAACTTATGCCTTAGAACATAACAATAAATTTTATAAATATTGATGAAGACCTGAAACCAAATGCACATTTCTTCAGTTTTCTTTGACATGATAATGAACTATATATAGACGTCATATAGAAACTAGTTAAGTGTTCTCCAATTTAAAATGTATTCCAAATAAAATTTAATGTATCATTAACATCATAAAACTTCTCAAAATTTACAATAAATTAACAATTTTTAGTCATCTTTAAGAAACATCCGAAATACGATTTTATGATATTAATTTCTTACTATTTTTGATAGACAATTATCCAATAAAGAAATATATTACAAAATATATACTCTTTTCAAGCAAACTTGCGACACTTGCAACAACATGCATTAAAAATTATGGATGTATTTATTATGTTATGTGTTATTTTATTCATATCTTTTATCGCAGTATCACACAAGATACTATTAAAGATTAATCTAATATCAATCCGCAGCAATGCCAAAGCGCTGTCCACTTGAATCGTTATTGGGAATAGCTGAGGCCTCTGACATGTAAACAATATTTGCCGGGGATATCCACGGCGATGCTTCCAGTTCAGTATTATTTATATCAAGATATCCCCTCCGTATTTCAAGTATTTAAATATTTGCGCAACGTTTCTATATGTAAAATATACTATCTGTGGAGCACTTCCATATATTCGTATTAACATCAGAAAATTTTTGGGTCATTCAAAAATAGCGTGAAATATATATATATATATATATATATATATATTATATATATATATATATATATATATATATATATATATATATATATATATTATTTTCATTACAGACTTTGCCGTGGCTATGTAATAGCACTCAGACTCAAGTAAACAAAGTATATTGACAAACACTACAATGAAACTCTTCTAATTACATAGTACTAAGGTGGATTGTATTATTTTTACCCTGCTTCTTTTTATTTAGTGAGCTTCTGATAATAAAAGCGCATTTCGTTAGTACAAACAGTTTGAGATATAACTTCGACAAGATTTTCCTCCCTGTTTCATCATTGGTAGTAGCAGTTTGATCTGGCAATTTACGCAGTTGTGTATCTCATTGTATATTTAGTGCGATGGAATAAATGTATCAAGCTAGGTGAAACGGCCTCCGAAACAAATTGTACTTTCAGTTGTCAGCGACAACCGCTGCCTATTAACTCGTTCCACACTGTCAACGACTGAGAAGTGTCAGCGTCATCATTTGTCTGCTTTATACAATCAAAGATCGTGAATAAGGTGAATATGTTCTTTGCATACTTCTTTATGGCTTTTTGGTGTGTACTTCAAAAGCTCATGTCTAAATTCAAATAGCGTGTATATAATAAATTTTAAAATGGGATATATGTCGGATAATGGACACGATATGCCGCTTGGAAGATATGTGATCACATTTTCCAATATCTTCGGGAAGTGACTATTTCTTAGGATACAGAGGTGTTATGTCTCGTAGTTCTGACACTTGTAAATTATTATATAAATAACTGTGCGAAGTATATTAATAATACATGAAATATTTTAAACATTGCTTTTCGTTATATACAAATAAGAAAACGTGTTTTTTCTGTAAAATGTTAAATATAATTTGCAAAGAATTTTTCTAAGAAAAGCATGGAGAAAAATAAAAAAGAAGTGCGTACAAGGAACATCACATGTTTTCTAATTTTATTATAAATATAGGAAATTCATCCATAATATGATATTTACAACACAGCTTGGGTAAGATGTGAAGAATTCAAGAAAGTGTCTTTAAGGAAATTTGAGAAAAATACATTGAACAAATTTTCAATTTTTAAAGAGCCAGTAATAAAAAAAATAAAAAAATAGGTTGGTTCATACTGAGGCTCCAAATAATTTTCTTACTGTTCCAGATTGCCGAAAAAAGTGCATTAGCAATAACTAATTAGCTCCCTAAATAGATCCGCTAAATGACAATGTAGATGAATGGAAAATTCATCAATATATATGGCTTCAGAATTCGATGTAATCACAATATTTTAGGCTAAGGACCATAAATATGACTGAAACACGCTATTCGAAGTATCCTTACCCGAAAAGGATAGCGTCCCACTGTTGATTCTACACACAATATTCTATGACAAAAAGTTATTTGTGTTTTTACATTCATTTTACTTCGCAAACGATACTGGTTTAATATGACTGAAAAAGCTTATTATATATTGACGAAATTTCATGATTTTATATGAATGATTTTCATCCGAATACTATAAATTTATAGCATCTTACGGTTTATGGTACTCGATATGAAATTTCCTATTTTGCAAAAGCTTCCCTTTTCAATATCTCAAATCCTTTTTGAACTTTTATAAATAAGGACTGTGTATGAACAAGTCGCCCAAAAATTAACAGACCTTTCATAAGAAAATGCAAAATCATCTCCTCCAATGAAACAAAAACGTATCAACGCTCCGAACGCATCGACAAATTAATAATTTTATTCGCACAAAGCATGAACTTAGAGTAGCCTAAACTGGGGCCCAAGAGATTGTTCAGCTCTCGCCCTCTAATTTATCTAATCCAGTCTCTTTTAAAAAGGGTCAAAGGGTGTTCCGTGTGGACAATTAATGATTATATGTAATTAATATAACCTTTATATGTTGAAAATGGTGGTGTTTTTTTCATTTAATAGCCCTCTGAATATATCTCCGTTAAGGTGACGCAAGGCGTCCACTTCGTAGAAATGAATTAGAATACTAATAAAAGCAAATTGAGAAGGGTAAAACGCAGCCACCATCAGACGTGAATAGATCTTCCGACCAACGCGTATTCACTGACAAAATAATTAATTACCTGTACAGTACGAAAAAGCCTTACATTGAAAATGAAACCGCTAGCGTATACGTATAAATAATGATAGAAAATTTATGACGAACGTTAATAACGAATATTACAATATTTTGGGGACAAACTTAATAAGTCGCAACAGTTAAAACAAATGTCAGAGATAGAAAAACAAAATATACATAAAACTTAAACAATTAAGAAAACTCAAAACTCTTGATTAAGGCTTAGTGAATATGCTCGTTGGCAATAATATTTAATGGGATTATCAAATTAATCTACAATATATCATTTCAAATACAATTAATTAACTAAATGTAACTATATATTTTATAGATGCTTTCTAAGAATATTTGTGCAACTATCTCAAATAAAATTCTGAAATTTAGGAAAAGATTAAATTCATTTTGGAACTCTGAGCTTTTTCAACTGACACCTCACGTTAAGTAAAATTAAAACAAAATTCGATTACTTCATTTGCCCATTCTAAGTATCTACATAAATATATTGGGATATTATATCATATCACTATGCATACTACTATAAATTCAAATTTATATCAACCTATTTTATTATTACTATGTTCTCCTGCTATAAATTCAAAAACTATAAATTTGAAGTTTCTGCATGAAAATGTTCCGTATAAAAATGTCTGTGACCGACATGGGTGTCTCTTAATAATGTATCTTCTAAGGTATTCTTTCTTATCCGCATGAAGTACCCTCTGTCTCCGAAACTACAAAAAATATAATTACGAAAAAAGGTTTCAATGAATTTACCTAAAACAGATGGCAAAGTTATGAAAAGATTCTCTAAATGTTTCCGTCTGTTAAATATATACTAGGAAGTATCCTTACATGGTCTAAAATAATATTAACACTTGTAAACAGTTTGACAGACATGTTATCTACCCTCATATATTTACATATATCTAAGTGTGTACGAAACCATACAAGTGTGAGTAATACTCGTACATTACAGATTTTATCGTACTTGTCAATCTATGTATGTAAGTGTGTGCAGGTGTTACCTTCTAGAGCCAGAACGAGTAATCCAATTTAGGTAAGTGAGGCTTTGTTAGCATTGTCTAAGACTTCTGTAGACGATGTCATGTGTGACGTATTGTGGTAGTTGAGAATCGCCATTATTTCCAACGTGTAGAATATAAATTCGAAAAGTATTTCAAAAATTAAAAAAAATCACCACTAGATTTTTTTTAGTCTTTTATTTTTGTTTTAATACTGTAATATTTTTTTTTCATTCCATGAAATTATTTTATTGTCATCGGTTCTTGATACGTATGCAAAATTTTAAATAATTTGGTCATATGGAAATGAGCGAAAATTCAATTTAATGAGTTCATATTTCTTTTGTAGTCTTCTTTAATTTTTTTTTATTTATATAATTTTTGTATCGTCATCGATTCTTAATGCCAGTGCAAAACTTTAAATAATTCGGATATGGAAATGGGTGGAAATTTAATTGAATGATTCCTTTGTTTTTTGTGGAAACTTTTTAAATTTTTTTTATATGCAAAATTTGAAATAATTCGGAGATATGGAAATGAGTGAAAATTTAATTAAATTATTCTATAACTTTTTTATAGTCTTTTTAATTTTCTTTTATTTTATGATATTATTGTATCGTCATCAATTCTTGATACGTCGCAAAATTTTAAATAATTCGAACATCTGAAAGAGGGTGAAAATTTAATTGAAACATTCCATTACTTTTTTAACCTTTTCTTTTTCCATTACTTTTTAACCTTTAAATTATTTTACGGTATTATATTGGCATCAGTTTTTAATATGTGTGCAAAATCTTTAACAATTCGGACACCTGAAAATAGGTGAAAACTTAATTTAAATATTATGGTATTTTTTCTTCTTTTTTTGTTTAAAAACTAAAACAATTTTTTTTATTTTATGTGTTGTCGTCAGAACTACATCCAACTGCCAAGTTTCATGATAATACAATAAATATTATTATAAGTGCTTGAAATTAATTTCACGGAATCCATTAGATTGTTATATACAAATCTACTTGATAAAAGCGTGTTAATATATACGATGCATTATTTACGCATCGTAACACGTTATTTAAATATGTTATTTAATAATAAAAACATATTTATAGGACGCAACATTGTTTAAATAAAAGTTTTGGGTTATTTGTTAATTTTCGAATTAATTACAATTTTGGCTGTGGTCCTAATCAGTTTTTCCTATTAAGAGGCATAATTTGTTATCTTAATATTTCTATGGGAGTTTAATTGTCACAACCAGGAACCGTCGTTGCGTGGCATTTTATTTATGAAAATATTAAAACTTCTCGTTGCCAGGCAACTATACAAGAAAAATTGTAAATATATTTCTTTACCAATATGTTGTCTTTCATGTTGAGGTATTCACTTTTTGAAATCTATTTATTTTTCAACGATTCCCTTTCAGTTTTCATATGAAGAAAAATTGATCTAGTAAAGATATAAATTAGATAAATGTTTAGCAAATTGAATACTGATAAAATATTATCTTGCTCTTGAGTTTGATTACGGGTGCGGAAGTAATCCTCAGAGGCTGAATGGATCTTTGTCAATATGAAACAAATACCTAGTAAATTTGCATCACTGTGAACATTTTACATATTTTTGTTGGGTAAAAAATAACTTTTGTAAAGTTATAAATGTGTCCCTTAATTAAAGTTATGAATTCCTAAATGAAATTAATAATTCCATTGATGGACTTTCATCTCTTTGGAACCAATAGTAGTATAATTTCGGGATGGTACCGACATTTTTTTTTATTTCACGTCAAAGCACTCTATAATATTAATAAAACATTTAATAAAATTATGACGTGACTTTTTTAATTAATTTCCGACATAAACTGGCTTCAACATTTGAAATTAATAATTAGAAATATTTTCTTGTTGCATCTATTATGAGGATTTGGAAAAAAACTACGTGTTCAGAAAAGTTTATACCTTCTTATAAAAAAATACACAATAATGTGAGGACAAATGTAAATTAAATTCCCTTTTTATGTTATAGTAAAACGTAATACCAATAACCTCATCAGCAACAAAGTTATTAAGTATCTAGATGAAATATATTAGTTATTGTAAATATTCAAGTTAACAACTTTTCTTGAAAGGTTCTAAGTAAATACTGATAGTTAAAATATAATAACATGCAACTATGATTTTAAAAAAGCTACATATTTTCTGGACAATTTACGTATCCATAACAAAACAAAAGAAAACCACATTATTGTGCAAACGAAATTACATATCGATACGGACGGCTCGGTTGCCCCGCGAGACGATATTGTAAGCTTCACGGTGGCAGTTTAACTACATAAATTGAAATTTTATTGGCCCGATCGGTACGAACTTAGACAGTTCCAATATGAATTCATATCTGGAACGTGCCAACATATAACGATAGTTTCTTGTGAAAATGGGAAGTGGAGCCAATAACTGATTTTGAACGGAATGTTTTCTTTGAAATAGTGGGTAATAGCATTTGTGTTTTAAGTGGAACATTATTTTAAAGCCTAAAATATAGTGTGTGAAGATTATTCGTAATTTGCAATATTACAGGATATTATTGGTTACTTGTTGATATGAGTAAATGACTACTTTTAAATGACTACTATATTTATACGTCTAACATAACATAAATAACTTGTGTTATCAATTATTCATTGTTTTCAGGCAAAAAAGAACTTTGGTCACATTTTGTTTTAATTACTTTTTTATTTAATAAATATTTACGAGTAATTCAATAATGATATTCCTAACAGTTTAATTACATGTAATATAACTCAATCATATAGTATTAAATCCTGTCCTAGCGCAAGTTCTACTCGCACTGTGATAAGTTCTAGGCATAAGGGTTCCATACACATTTCGGAATTTATATACATTTAATTCTACGTAATATTTATATAGAACTAAACACAAAATTGTAATATTTCAAAATGAAAATATATTGACTACTATATCTTTCACAGTTGCATATTAAATAATATTTTTATGTGATATAACTTTCAAATTAACTTATTTCGGATTTTTCTTTACTTGTGTTGTAAGACTTTACTTCTTGCCAAATGTCATGATTCTAAGATCATTGGGAAACATATTATCGTTTAAGATTTACTTGCAAGTGTCAAAAAATGCGCCATAAATGGCCGTATTTTTAAAATTCTGCTTGATTGGGTTGCCTTAGCAGCTCAATTTTTTTACAAAACCAAGGGACCGTAGATTTCAGTACTTGATATTAAGTTCAACTAAATACCTCCACGCGTTCCTAATAAAAAAAGGTCTTGACAAATCGGCAGACGGACAACAAAGTGATCATAAATGGGTTTCTTTTTTTCTTTCTGTGGCACGGAACCCTGAAAACCTTAAAGATAAATAAGCTCTAATAATTAGCCGTACATATTTTGTAAGTTTCCCTTAATTTTCATTTTTATATAAAGTTCTACCAAGTACTACTACGTGCTATGTAACTATAGCGGTGTAGTTTTTTCAAGAAACAAATATTTACGCGGTTTTTTTGGAATAGAATACGGGTTATAAAAGACAAACCTAACTAATATGAAAAAGTGGTGACGTTATTTGTTGGTTAGTTTGTGAATATCTGTATACGTTTGTAGGGAGTAATCTTTGGAACTACGGTCTGATTTTAAAAATTTTTTTACCGATACAAAGCTACATGTTTCTCGAGTAATATAAGCTACATTTTTCTTGAGTAATATAAGCTTTAATGTTTAATTGTGCGCGGGATTTTGTTTAATATGAACTAACTAAATTTGTAAATAAAGTCAATGAAAATGAGTTGATCGACTGCATTTCGGCGTGCGCTGGCCGAACGGTTTGATATAAATGAACATAATGTATTAAAAAGATATTATTCTTTAGTAGTTCTACAAAAAAATCCGCAAAATTATATATCTAGCTTTTATATTTAAAACAAAATAACGGAACTATTAAAAAAACAAAATAAAAAAAAGCAAAACATTTCGAAAATTCTCTTCAATATGAAACTCATTTTACACAATAGCCTAAAATATCATTATTTTTTAAGATCCCCCACACGAAAGCGGATAAAGTATGCTGACCTAAAGAGTCTACCTTTGAGAATGAATACACGGCGTCTTCCAAACCAAAGGGTATACACATCGAGCGAACGGAATTGTAAAAAAATGAGTCCCGTACATTGAATTTTAGGTAAAACTAAGTTCTATCTAGTAAAGACATGCTACTAAACATAAAACAACACTTTTTAAAATTTCTGTGTTAGTCTCTTTGTCGATTTATCTGTTTGTATACGCGCACCTTCGTTGTGTACGCTAATTGCAGCAACGGCTGAATTGAATACGGTTTTCAGTGTTGTATTTATCTTGGACTAAAATTTAGGCTCGGTTTCATTTAATAAAAATACAAATTAAAAAAAAACATTAATCTTTATCATACGTTAGTTATGCACGGTAATATCAGAACCGGCAAAACAGATTTAGCTGCGAAAGGCCATTTATTAAAATTTTTAGTAAACTATATGCTCATAAGGTTCTGAGAGAAAAAAGAAAGAACACAAAAAAAATCTTCATAACTTTCCTTACTTCAAATTCCACTCGAATGTCAGCACAGCTAGTATGTAATAATTTATATTTTTTTGTACATGTTCATGTCATACCACAACATTTTCATATTTTATTTTATTATAAGAATAATGGTTTAAATATTTACTCAAAAATGTGCCTATCACGCGTCAACTCCCTCAAATCAATATTCTTTTTTACCTTTATATCCTAAAAATAAATGATATATTCCTTGTCCATTTAAATAAAATACCATGATGAAAGTTTCATGCCTATACATATATTAAACTGTTTTCTGTAAATTCCTAAAAAACTAACAGAAATAATATCCTAGTAAACTTAATGTATACCATTTGGTTAAAATAAAGTAATAACCATTAAAGCAGTGTGCTTCATGAAACAGGAAAACAACCAAAATTTTGCATTTGTTTTCTTAAACTGGAAAAAGTATGTTAATAATTTATTTTTCTATATAATATCCAAACAGAGCACATTTGCATATTTTTTTTTATCTGGAGACAACAATAATGTTACCATTCAGAATAGATTTAAAATTATAATCACAAAAATGGACTTAGACGAATAAGAGATGGATATGTATGAAATTTTATGAAAATCGCAAATTAATCTTTGTTCTAAAAATTGATACTATATGGTTTTAAATGTGGTGGTAAAGAAATGTATGTATATGGCACAATATCAGTGACATAATTAAAATTAGTTTAGAAAAAAAAATAAGTGTTAATGGAAAATGGGAGTCCAAAGAACAAGAACTGTTTTTTCGTTCATGTCTCGTACATAACATAACAATAAGCAGAATACACATATAATATGTGTATTCTGCTTATCGTTTTAACATATATTTTCTTAGTCTTCTCCTACTGGTCTTTATATTCTCTCACTTTTACTATATTCTAATTAAATAACTACGATAAAGACTTTCCACAAAACTTAGTTATTAGTATTTATTGAGATAATCATTTATATTTTATACTCAGGTGATGTAGTCAAAACCTTTTTCAGTTAAAAAAAAGTCTGTTAAAACCTGCTAGAGGATAAGAAAAAAAG
Organism: Druceiella hillmani; assembly: GCA_039881145.1. Taxonomy (NCBI): domain Eukaryota; kingdom Metazoa; phylum Arthropoda; class Insecta; order Lepidoptera; family Hepialidae; genus Druceiella; species Druceiella hillmani. Next base: position 456,283 of record JAYKKI010000018.1, on the reverse strand, counting down.
AAAAATGTCAAAGGATGCACTACATGTTTAAAAATATTTAGGAGTATATAATAGTTTATTTTTGAAATCATTATCCTTCGTCACCATTTTGTCATTTATGGACGAAAAGAGTAGCGACAATTGGTAGTGGAAGAGCAGACGGAATTAGAATGATTTTTGCAATTGCGTAGCTAGAATAACATAGACTAGTGACGGACAGCAGGGTCCCTATCCCTCCTCAGGGACCAGTGCGACAAACTACGTAATGCGCTTACCAACCTGTCAGCTCGGTGTGATGATTATAGGCATTACCTCCAACGATATGCGTATTGAAAATGCTATCATGAGCTTTGTGATGGAAGTTAATTCTAACTTTAATGTGTTTAATAATAAATTAACTAGATTCATTGTCTTTATTACTATGAATATGATGTCAGTATGCAATCTCATGTAGCTCCCTTAAGGAATAGGTATCCATCAATATTGTCAATATCTTGTTAACTGAAAGTCTGTTGTGATTTTCAATTATTTTCAAATTAAACACTTAAATTGTTTGCAGTTAATGGTAGAGCCATGAAACCTATAAAACTTTACATATCACTATATCGTAATATACTCTATCAGCTTATGAAAAATTTTTATTGGAAGGAATAAACACATCATTCTTATAGTTCACATTGGCTAATCTTCTATAGGTACCTCTTATCGGAGGTTGGCCAAATTAAATAAAATTAACAACATATTTGGTTCAATACATTTCACAAAAATATGTTCCATTATTGAAAATAATAGTTCCACGATTACTGACTGCAAAATTAATACAATTGGCAATCTTGTTTACGTTATAAATTTAACCTTTTAATAAATGAACTACATTATTAAATTGAATTTTATCTTGAATTTATACAAGTTTACATAAGAGTTGAAAGGTGTGAGATATCAATGAAATAAAAAAATGCAAATTTGTGCCCAAATTAAAACAAAATAAAAAAAGAAAGTCTTGATGCATAATTAAAGGCATTCAAGATATATTTTAAGAATGGAAAACTGTAGAGGGCACCCATTGTTTTATATCACTATTAACTTCGTATTCCTATTTGAAATTATGAAAGCTTTTTACTGTTAAAGTGTTCTTTAATTAAAGCGGAGGGACTTTTGAAATAAGTGTTGGGTTATTCAACAAAAGCGACGTCGCTACGAGTGAGCGCTTACGAGCTATGAATTACAAACAACATTTGCGAAGCTATACGTCTAGCTATTTTATGTCAATATCGTTATTCAACGAACACCCAATGTATGAGTAAAGAGAAATACAGTTAATTGGTATTTGCCTTGATGGAGTTTCATACGCTGTTTCATAACATATGATTCTGTTCAAATCTATTTATTTAACGTCTTTAAAACATAAAGTGGTATGAAATATTTCTGTTTTGTTAATTAAAATATTATCTATTAACAATGGTACATAATTTTGATTAAAATTAGATGTTGAATTAAATGTTAACGATAGAGAAGAAAGTTTGACAACAATTAAAATAGCGGAAATGAATTACAAAAAGGATTTTTTTTCAGATAAACTATGAATACGAGTAATGAAGATTCGTTGCGAATTTCGAAATGTATTTTATACCAAAATATGGCCGCATATCTAATTAAGAAATATTTGCAGATGATATTAAATTTGGGAATAAAATTATAGGGATGGTAAAAAGCAAATATAAAGGCGAATTCCTTTGAATTTTGAATTCCTTTAAATTATGAATTTTTTCACCTATTTCAATAATATCTTACGCTCACTCCAATAAATGCTAGCTGCATGTAACGAACCTACTATAGCAGACATGATGAAATTGGTCATTTCATGCTGAAATTAAATAACGCGTCAGCTAACAGAGTGGAAAAAACTGGAAAAATTAGAAAATCGCCAAACAAAAGCCAAAAAAGCACAACATTAATAACCAGTTCCTTAGAATTACAACATGAAACCCAAATAGGTTTAATAAACAAACCCAAGAACTAGAAATTATTCTGAGAACCAATATCATTAATATAACATTAATATATGAAACTCACTTTTCATAATAGTATTACATAAAAATGAAAGCATATAACGCTTAGGGGACTACTTATCCCACCAAACATACCCGCGGATAATTAGCTTTATTAAACAAAAAAAATGTATACATTAAGTAAGAGGAAATAAAAGAACCATACATTCAAGCCACTCTTATTACCGTTCAACATAGTAGAGCTGATCTGGAGATAGATGTGCTTGTTATCCATCACGCCACAACATTTCGAAAAGTAATATTCAGAAAACTTGATCCAGGGTACATTATTGAATGCTATTTTAACGTCAAACATTCTGCTTGGAGAATTCAACTCATTATTCCTAGCAAAGGTAACGAAGTGTTATCTGCCATATATTCATAGGCTTCTTTACTGATAATACTGAAAAAATGGCAACTACCAACACGCAAAATAATGCTACCAAAAGTTTAAAATAGGGTCTTGACAAAATCAATTCATGGAACACTGATTGGAAAATCAAACTCAATGTATAAATGTCTATTGATTTCATATTAAAGTTGTATCACGCATATCAAATACAAGAGCTTAAAAAAGTAACATGGTATTCATCATCCATACAGGTACATCGACTTCTATTAGAATTTTACTTAGCTGTTAAAAATGAAATAGTCGTGTTTTTTTTGGGTTTGAATATGACGCTGAATGAATTTAAGTACATAGAAATTGACTCATAATCCATATACAGAATATTTGAATACTTTACTTTCAATTAGTACAGATAAGTTAGTAGTAGACCTCTTTTAATAATTACATAGTAAAGCTGTCCAATAACTTAAGTGCCTTTTCTCTACTTCTCTTATTAGAAAAATATTTTGGTAAACCAAATATTACCTAGATCATAATATATTATAAACAGATAGATCCTGAATATAGTCAAGAAAACAATAACTATCTAAAGTAAAAGTGTTTAATAAAAACCACAAAAAATTGTATTCCTCTTTCTTGATTTTCGGCATTTCAACATCCTTTAATCTTGTTTGTCACCTAATTATTTATTAAAAGGAAAAAATGTTACAAAACAAATGTTTACATAACAATTTTTTTATTCCTATAAAATACAAACACACCCGTAGGATTAGATTATTTTCACTTCGTTGTTCCTAAAATTGATACAGTAAATACACCTTTCGCGTGTGGCTACTGATGATTCACTTACGCGTAAAGCAAATGTCTCTTTCAAATGGAATTCTGTAAGAGTAAATGTTTGTTTTGTTATGTTATAAGCCTCATCACCTTTAAAATTTGCACTCCACATTTTTCAAACAGCCACAAATCCATAATCATGGAATATCAATCCAACACAAATTGATATTGTCAAATTTGAAAATGTTTATACAATGAGAGACGGTAGTTTTAAAAATTGTTAGCACAAACAACTAAAGAAAATAGAACATGAATGCGAGGATTTAAATTTTGAGCAAAACCAAACTTTGTTGTTAAAATCATATTTCAAAAATGTTGAGTCGTAACTATATTATAATTTTTTTCACCAATATAACTCTACGTAATTTTGCAATTACATTGTAACTCTACGGGTATCAAGATTGTCGATATCCGCATTTAAGATAAGGAAAGAATGCCATTGCGTTTTATCATTGAAAAGTAATTCGTAAAGGAAAAATTTATTTAGCAATGAATTTGAGATTGTGGTATTGGAGTACCATATTCTATCAAATGGTATGGGATTATCATATTCTATAGTATAAAAGTATCACGCTACGAAAGATAGAAAAATTTCTAGTTTCGCAACTCTTTCGTTAAATAATTCAAATAAAGTAAACCTTGATAGAACCTTATGTAATTAAGTGAAGGGTTAATTAAAATATATTCAATAAGCTGTATGAGTCACAAATAACTTATTTATCACGTAATAATTAAATATTTATCTCAAAACTCAACATTTTCCACTATTCATATTATATTGAGTTTCTCATTGCATTTGAGAATTCAGAACTTACAATCTTCTAGAAATAACGAAAATTATTCGACCTTATTAATTCATATTATTTACCTTTTATATTCAAAGAATATTGACGTTAAACTCTGCCCCAAATAACACATTTTTTTATTTCATTAGAATACGTTCTTTTGAGTTCTTAATTTTTAAATAATTTTGGAATAAATATTAAGTTTCTTTTCTTGATACTCGACCAAATATAGCAACCAAATATTTTGGGTAATAAAATGAAGGGAAAACTTTATACAATGCTTGATATAGCAAATTCAATATAAGCAGAAATCGGGAAAGCAACATTTGATCAAGTCGTCGTTATCGTATATATATATATAAATTTTATATATATATATATATATATATATATATATATATATATATATATATATATATATATATAATATTGTTACAAAATTGTTGCCTATAAGCGAGCGACCACGAGCAATAGAATGCAAACAATACTTGCGAAAATCTATGCCTGCCTATTTTAAGACAGTAATTTCACGAAGTCTTATTGCAAGAGTTAATGTAAGTACAATTAATAGGTATTGTATATATTTGGCTTCCATTTTGTAGAAATTCATTTTAATTTAATTTTTCACAGATATTGTCATGCAACAAAACCTAGGTCGTGGTGAAGAATTTAAATAAAGTTGAAATAATACTACATCACGTGGTTTCATTTAGTTGGGAAAAATTTAATTATAATTAATGGGTATTTGCTTTTATGGATTTAAAATATTGTCTCATAACATATTATAAAGAAATATTTACAGATGGTTTTAAATTTAGCAATGAAAAAAATTGTGGGATTTAAAACATTTTGCGTATTTCTAATGCTCTCGGTCTTTAGTTTACTGATGTTACTTTCGCCTCTTAAATAAAATGTGCAGGATATGGAGAACAACGTAGTCAGATATTTTTACAAAGTTAAGTTGTCATCTATTAATAATTAAATACAGTACTCTTTCTATAGGCTAAAATACAGTATACAGATATTAAAAACATTCTAATTTATCTAATAGATGTACATTGATATGCATCTTTACAGTAAATAAAAAATTCAGGAAACATATATTTCTTTCTTGCGTATTTACGTTTTAAATTCATTTGTACCAATAATTTGAGATTTTCGCATTTATGATTACAATTGCGTTGAAATTCAATATATTTTGAGATGATTAACTGGTGATGTGGTCTTATACCTAACTTTTTAAAATGTTTGTTTGAAATTAACCTTCCCTCGACTTTGCTGCTTAGTTTAAAATTTTCACATATGGCAATATATATGTGATGCATTATAAGATATATAAACTTTACAATGAGATTGTTGCTGTGAGAAGGTTGTGACAAGAAATCTTACTATTTAGATTTTATTTAATGAATGATTACCTAGTGACGCTTCTCAATATTCAGAGTTACAAATACCACAGATTTTTCATTAAATTTTAATGAAACCTGCACAGTTTCCGAATAACTTTTTTAACCCAAATAAAAAAAAAAAATACTATTATTGCTCATATGAAATTACATAATGATAAAGATGCAGCTCGTTCGTTCCGCAAGACGATATTATAAGTTCCTTGATTCGTGTTATGATAGTTACTATATAAATTGAAATTTTATTGACGCGATCAGCACAACTTAGACTTTTCAGCAAGAATTAAAATTTGGAACGTGAAAATACATAACGACAGTTTGTTACGTAAACGGGATGTGAACCCATTAAATGTTTTGATTGGAATGTCTTTTTATACGGCAGTGGGTATTAACGTGGATGTTTTAAATTGCACAATCTTTTATAGCCTACAATCTAGTGCGTGAGGATTGCTCATAAATTGTGAGTGCATGTTAATGTGCAGCGTCACTGAATGCATTTAAATAAATTCATACTAATATCATATAGTGAAAATGTTTAGGATGGTCGTTTGTTATCTAATAACTTAACAAGAAAGTGATGGATGGAAATTAATTTGAAAAGTACCTATCTAGTATCATTATGTAATATTACATATATAGTCTATTATCCATAGTTTATTACGCATAAAATATTTATACCACTTTATGAAAACGTATGTTTGAGTATTTATTAAATATTTATGCCTAAACGGCTAGACATATTTCCTGAACATTCGAGAAATAGCATAATTTCTATATAATAGAACTCAGTTTTTATATTATATATCAATATGTACGTATTATAAGTAAATCTACAAAACATAAATGTGGACAATTGCAGTTGAGTAAATAGAAATATGTTGAATTAATATGACCTAACCTAAACAGACAATATATCATTAAGCTTATACAAATCAATAATCATTATAGCTGTGTGATTTAAGTTCTTAAACTACAATCAAGAAAGCAGCCGCGCTCTGGTTTAAATTTCTTTGCAGACTGGAAATATATTCACGTTAACTTCTTAGTAATTTCTCATTTCACGCAACATTATAATGAAATGTTTTATTAGGAGACAAAAATGTGAGCTCCTCTATTAAACTGCCTTATCGAAGCTAGTTTCTTTCGTCAACTCTTATTTTTCTTTTCATTGTATCTTGCGGATAGAAAACAATATGTACGAGTAGGTAATATTATATTTGATTCTTCTTTTTATTAGGAGTTTGCCAATAATGTGGTTAAAACTGCATATATTTTTCAATTTGCGGTTAAAATTGTTTCAGCTATTAAAGTATAGTAGAATGCAAGTTGCGGCAACTTAATACCGATGCTGTTCTTAAGTGGAGCACTATGTGTGGTCTGTGTCTCAGTTCAAGAAAACGCCCTGTGATAAGTTACATTCGAGTACATATTCCTCTCAACTATAATTACATCATTGACGGGATGCCCTCACGCAAAAATTTTAAAGAAATGGACGTAAGATTTCTATTCAATTTGCACCTGACTTTTTGTAATCATTTGGAGGATATAGCAGAAAAGTCATTTAGACGGATACATAGGAAGTACTTAGGACTTCTAATATGTTTCCGCAATTAATTTTTGTGACGAATCAAATTAGAAGTTAGCTTAATTATCTGAAACCCATATGAAACTAAATACAGACTAATGATAAACGTGTCCAAAAAAACGTTTCTCCGATAACCTTTAACTAGTCGTGCCAAAAACCTACACTGTTGTTTGTATAGAGTTCTTTTGGATACCAGGATTTACTTGCAAAACAGAAGCAATGATAATAAGTGTAAATATGTATTTTACATCGGAACTTCAAGAAAAACGATTTAACAAATATATAAGCTTCTAGAAAATTACAAAGGCGTGTTCGCATGTGTTACTAACACTGTATTTAAATATTATTATCAATTACTTGGCACATAGATTTCGGAGGGAATTTCTTTCACCCATTTCGGAGGATAAAATTGTTTGTGGATAGAAATAGACTTTAAAAGACTATTTATAGCTTAACGATTAAATATTTTGAATAATAAAAACTGAGTTGAATAATTAAAAAAATAAAAATTATTAACAACAACAATTATTTAATCTTTTGATAAGAATAATAAATCTTTATGTTATTTGTTCGTACTTGTTATATTTTTCACGTGTGGCTCAATCTTACTCTTCTGCTTTCCTCGTTTTTAGCCTCTGAACCTCCTTCTCACATTTCTCTTATAGGAATTATGCAATTCCGTACTATTGCTGCCTCATGTGTCTAGATTTTGTGCACTGATATTAACATATCGTACCACTGATAAAGATATAAATACAATGTATTTGTTTCGGTGCAATGTAAATCTAACCTATTAGAAGCAATCTCAAGCCTAGAAGCCAGTGCTGTCAAAATGTTTCCAAAACCATAAATTACGTTTTATCTAATCCTTCGATTTGAGAAGTTGCCCCTCCTTTCTGAACCATCTCCAGTCCAATTATAATCAATGGTGCAATTTAAGGTTACTAAATCTGAACTCAAGACATATTCTTCTAGGATATTTTTACGTATTCGAGGGCAGTGTAACTATTAAGAGTCTGAAGATTTACTTCTGCCGATATATCAATGACGATAAAAGACGCAACTAATGAACCATTTTGTGTTTCTTTGCATATTTATATATGATAGATACAAGTCAAATCCTTTGTTTTGTCACATTTTTCAATGTCTTTATACTGAGCCACCGTAAATTTATTAGCCATAATTAATGCTTCTTTCAAAGTATATGATCTTAGTTCTCGTGTTAGTTTTCGTTGATTTGCATTCACGCAATAAGTAGCTTATTTTGAATCTTCAATGGTGTATTGGAATAACCCCGCTGCCATCTATCATTCAACACTGATGCACATAAAATAACCGCATGTGAAGTAGAATTATAAAATAAAATTATGGAAAATCTGAAAAAAGAAAGAGCTTCGTTTATTTTGGAAAATATATATTATGTCAATTCATTATTCTGTATAGGTAACAATCTGTTTTATTAACTTATTTAATATTTTCGTGCATTCGTTAAAATATATGTACCCAACCTTGGAAATCAATGTCTGAAACTTGATAGGTATGCTAAAATAAAATTTTCTTTGTTTGCAGCCAATAATTACCTAACTTCTCATTTCCCCGTATACCAAACATAGTGGTTGGCATACATTATCTAAATTTGAAGTTTCTAGTTCTTCTGAAAGCAAGCTATAGGTTTTGACAATCTTTTAGTGTGGAAGTGATTAAGCTACGAAACGGATATTGATGTCAATCGTCTCGGAGACTACTGTTAATACAAACAATTAAATTAATTTAATGCATTTTATTCAAGTGTTTATCTACTCAGATTTTATAAATCAGATTTCCAACATTTGCTGTAATTCAGTTACGGGAGTGTCAAAATAGCTACCAGCTGCACCGAGTTAAGAGTGAGGTGTGGTTCGGTATTATGATTTGGAAGTTTTTGGTCCATAACAATTCACCCAAATAAAATTTTGGCAAAATAGGTCGTCAAAATGTATACAAATTTGAAGTAGGTCGCGGATCTCCTCACAAAATTCTTTCTTTCTTCCTTTATTTTTTTAAGCGAAATCCAATAGATACAATTTACAGAGTGACACAAACGGTACTGCAAAAAAACACTTTAACTACGAAGGATTCGTAATATAATGATTATAACATTATACGTATTCCATGATATCTATTTTGTTTCAGGAATAAATAAAACTATCTTCATGGGTCAACCACTCACAAAAACAGTGGTTTAAATTATTTTTAAGGGAATAAAGATAAATGATTAAAATCGATATCAAATACGGATTATATTACTTTACGAATTTCGTCTGGATCACAATGCAGACTGCTACAAATAATATATGTCATGCGATGGGCGAGTTTGGGATTTTTAGGCAATGGCAAAGATTTGGTTCAGAAAATTTAGGAATGAGGACTACCCCCTACCAAACGTACTGTTAAATTGAACGTTTAATGATTGCAACGCTTAATTAAGGAGGATCCACAACTGACGACTTGTTAATTGGCAGATGAGCTACACTGCAGTAATGGCACGATAGAAACACATTTACACAAGTTGGGAAAAGTTTCAAAATACGGTGTTTGGATACCCCACGAGTTGTAATCATGTCACTTTTAGTGCAAAGTTGATACTTGTTAACAGTTATTGACATTGATACGTAATTTTGACTGCCTGAATCAGTTAGTAACTGGCAACGAGAAGTGGGTTACATACGTTAACCATACACGCAAACGTCAATGGTTGTTCAATATCCAAACCTGAAATAAGTGCCAAAAAGGTGATGCTTTGCAGCTGGTACATCAAGAGCAATATTCATTGAGACTTGCTTCCAGGGGGATGTACAATTGTTACATATATTTACTGTGAATAATAACCAATTAGCTTAAAATTGTAATAGTTAGCAGGATCGAGTTTATTGTTGGCTACACTAACTAATGGCAAAATTAATGGAAAAACATTAGGACTGATTACGTTTCTTTTATCCATATCAGTCACATAAAGTGAACTTTTTATATCGATAACGTGTCGATTTCTGCACTGAACTTAAAGTAACAACACCGATTTTAATGCCACTAGATATATATAACCCTTTAAGAAAAAATTGTGGGAAATATAATCATTTTCGTAGTAAAATTATTTGAAGTAAAAAAATTTAAAAAAAGATTTATGTTTCTATTTATTAATTTGTAAACTTTATTGTAATAAAAACGGGACGAATGATCAACTTATATATGACGTGAATACCTTATCCTGATGAGAAGTAAATATTGGAAAACATTATTGAAACTCTTTTATATTTGACAATGAAAATCAAGGTTGGTTAAGTTTTACGGGCTATAATTAAATGAATTCCAACTTTGTTTTCATAATTCTGCGATAGATTTTACAGTCGTTTTAAAACTCAAGAGACTAACGGACATAACAAAATACGCAAAAGTGGCAAAAAAAATACTACCTTTATTATCTTGTTTAATACATAAATTTTAGTTTACTTTCTTGTAGTATTATGTGAATGAAAATATAATGTAAGTTGTAGTTCATTGAAAAATGTACATGTAAGGATCTGAAGAAAATAAAAAATAGTAATAGCGAATAAATATCGAAAGAAAATGTAACACTTATGGTTGAGATCAAGAAAAAAATGGATTTTGTTAAAGTGCTATACACTTTGAATGTCAAAATAGTTCATTTACAGTATATTAAACGATAGCAACATTCCAGATAATATAGTAAAGTATAGGATAATTTAGATTGTACCAGCTGTTTATTTGTAAACTGTTGGGCTGCTATGTATAATTATGTATAATTAACAAGGCTTAAAGCGATCAAGGAAACAGCAAGGAACAAGACAAAATTTAAAAAAAATCATCCGTGAAACAATTCTACCGTAGGAAGAATTATTTTAAGTTCAGTATATTCAGGACACTTTTCAAACATTTCAATCCATTGACTATCACGTAATTTTAATAACCAATAAAACGAGAAAAAAACTGGATCTAGAAAATATAGTGTCATCACATTTATTGGCTTTAAATCTACCAACAAAACGTCATTGTTTTCCTTAAGCCTATAAACTTCCCTTCGGTGTGGATTTGTGGCGAAGTTTAAGAAAGGTTTTCTGTTCAGAAAGAAATTTAAAAAGAAATATTTAGTCATCTTGTGGAGACATTTTTTACTATGGTGTCCACTATTTAATGATCACTATTCGACGATCATTATTTATCCGTTGACTGCATTTAAATATAATTGTATAAATTGAAGGAATTTAGTTAGTATGTACCTTCACAATAAATAAAATCTATATTTTCTTTAATAATGATTTCAGGGAAACTTCCAAATATTAATCGTTAGATTAGGGTTTTCTGTAATGAATGGAATATGTAATTTTACTTTCTTCAGGAAGCCGCAAAATAATTTTCTCATTGCATGTCAAGAATCATGGCACGAGATTTAGCAAATATTGCCTATGATTCCGTTGTAAGAATACCGGTTCTCTTAAATAATTTCCTCACAGATCAAACTTCATAACAATCTTCGATTGGCCTAGAGACTTGGGTTGCTAATCTCCTGCACTCAAATATTGGCACGTATCCAAATTAACATCACCTGTTGTGGAGCAACTTAGTTTTCCATGCGAGTTCAACAGCAGTTTTCTCTTTCACGCCATAAATGAGGATGGTATTTCGATGTCCCTTCGCTTCCAATTCTGATAATCGGGATTTCTTGTCATTGTATGTTATTATCAAATACTTTAACATTTCAGGATCTAATGTTTAGGATATATAAATAGATATATTTTTCATTATTTATAAGCAGACGTTAATTCCAGATGAATATGGATTGATTTGAAATGTGTATGTGAATCATTATTCTAAAATATATTCAGGCTGTGCGCTATCATGAGTTTTTACAGGCGTGTGACTTAAAAAGTTTATTACACATAAAAAAATGACAGAATAATTGAGAATAATCAATTTCATATGCATGCCATTCAATGATTAACACTGTGTAGCCTAAATTATGAAAGTCACAAGAATGAAATATATTGGGAATTTTATATATTACAATTTTATACGAGAGTTCTAGGAAAGTTTCTATTTGTACAGACCGTCATATGTACGTACATAGATTTCATTCCTTCTTATCAGGCATGGTAAACCTACCTTGCAAAATGCTTTAGTATTTATCAATTTAATTTAAATATTATCTTTAAAAGATACAAAGAAGAAGAACTTGGAAAGCTTATCTTTGCGTATTCCCATCTCTCACGTATGTAAAGGCATTTCTATTTAATTAGATTCCCTCTCAAGTTCTTTTCTTTTACAAAATAATTTTATTCTTCCAATAATATTTTATACTTGTTTAGCATGTTTATAAAAATTAGTTTACTTGGGCGTCATGACGAAAATTTATCCCAAAAGGAATATTTGAAAGTTTTCATTTTGAACTGATGGTCGGCCAAACTGCTTCTTGGTTACGAAATATGATATTGGACCATGATTTCTCAAGATTTTCCTATTTATTTATTGACAGCAAATAAGGTGACTCTATTAACTTGTAAAAACAAAGGCAAATTTAAAACCAGTAAATCTTCAAATTTATTAAATCTTTAGACTTTTAAACAATTTTTGAACAGAACGGAGGAGCCGAAGGAACAATCTATTCACCCATTTTGCAGACATGTGGTTGATAAGAGAAACTTTCTAAAAGAAATTAATTACAAATAGTAAGCGAAATAACACACTTTTACCTGTTTTATATTAAACCCTTCTTCATCAGGAGTATGTAGTTATGGTACCATGTACATACAGGAGGTAGTATGTAAAAAGAAATAATGTGTCACGTTATAACAGAATTATGAAAGAATGAGTAATTGTTACAATATTATTTATCTTAGATTTTGACTGTTATAGACATTGATTAATTACACATAGTATTTAAAAATTTAGTGATAAATTTACTCGTATTTGTTGTAAATTGACTGTTGGTAAATTCATTTGTTATTTTGTCCTTAAGCGTTTTACAAATTAAATTACGTCACGTATAAATATAGATATACTTTATTTTGATGTATGAAAGTAAATATTAAAATGTTGTTAATTTACTACCGTATACTATGTATGTATGTTATGTATTTACTACTGCGTACTCTCTAACTGTAACCAAACAAAAGAATCAATAAAGCTACGACTACATATTTGTTCGGACACATTATTCTTGAAAACTGAATTGGAGGTGCCCATGACTTTTTTTCATGGTTCCGATCGTAAAGGACATAGGTTAGTAGTGGTGTGAATTAAATTTATAATTTCAAAGTAACTGCCAAATAAAATATTAAATAACACTAAAAGATATTTCAATTTTTATTAATTCTACTGAAATACCTAAAAAAGGTTTTTCAAAACCTTTTTAAAATTTAAATCGTGAAAAAATGATATGGTGAATTAATTTATGCTAGTGACGAGAATTTTCATCGCTTTTGCCCATTTTCACGTAAATTCTTTTCTAACATTTGCACAGGTGAACAGGAGGAGAAAATTTTCCAAGCACGAAGATTAAACCTTTGAAGTAAAATCAAAACTTTGTTTCCGTAAATTTGTTAATTTTGTACCCATACCATATTATAATATATATTATCAATAAAAAGTACCACTTTAACCACCTGTGAAATTAAACATGTGTAATCCGGCAAAACGTTATTTTTCTAAATTACTCGCTTAGTTTATAAAATAATTGAAGCTTACATTTTGTATAAAATCATATTTACGTGTAAATTACCACCTGTATATATAGCGCTATTTGTCAGTTTGGCAACATATCACAAAATATTGTAAATTGTCAACGTGAAGTGCTATTTTTCTGTTGGAAAAAATTAAGAAACAAAACGTAGATTTTGTTCTTAATTAGCTCAGCATATTTATAGATGTGAAAAATAAATTCTATTTAATATTTATAAGAAACACTCCACTAGTTCCTGGAACGAGACGAAACGAACAAGAAAATTAGCAATATGTAAATTCTTATAGCCAATCAGAGCAATTGGAATGCAAATTACAATTTCAATAGTTTAAAGCGTGGCAATGGTACTAAATTAGTAATAGTTGCAGATAAATAAAAGACGCCATAGCGAATTGAGTTCGCGCTCGGCTGTCAGATAGGATTGGTTGACTTACAGATTTTCATCGTTTACTTCAATTTAAACGAATAAATTACGTTGCATTATTTTCAGCCATATTTTTGCTTTTACTATTTAATTATTTTAGGAGCGTGGCATTAAATAAAATAAATTGTTAATATTTGCGTGTATTTTCGAAAGTTGCTCATTTAAGGATCCATACCTCGAAAGTTGCTCATTTAAGGATTCATACGTCTATGTCAATGATTTTTGAGAATTTATAGCAGTAAGTATAGTGATGCAGTTATAGTTTAAAATAGGGTATAGGTTTGAATTTACAATAACATAGTGATAAAGCGTATTCACCCGCATTTATTTCAATACCTTACGTTCCAAAATATTTATGCAGAAATTTTAGAATTGACAGATGAACTAATCAATTTTTTTAATTTAATATAATTTGTGGTAAAAGCTGAAAAAGAGACACATTTAAGAATTCAATATTTGTAAGATTATCTTAGATATAATGAAAACTTTTTTAAAAACATATCCTATTCCTATCATCGAAAATGCTCAAGTCAAAATTGTTAAAAAACTAGCCTTAATAGAAAGTTATTCAAAATATATCAATATAAATCTTATGGAAAAATGTAAGTCTTACAGTTCTTGAGAAATTTATAGCATTTTTACAGGAGTGGAAATATAATAAATATAAGAATACTAATATTTGTAAATCATAGTTTAATAGAAATATTATTACCCTGAAATATTTATAGGTACCTAATTCTTGACGAAAAACTGGTAGTGGGTCTTGATCCTACTTGACAGGTTTTGTTATAACGTAATTGAATATCAAAGATTTGTTTGACATACTAAAACGGAAACGAATAAATTTAGTCTGAATTACATACATACATCTGTATATATATATATATATATATATATATATATATATATATATATATATATATATATATAAATATATATATATATATATATATATATATATGACAACGGGAAATTATTAAATATTGATATATTATTCCCAATTAAATTTAGAACATTTTGTATGTAAAAGAAACTAAGCTCCCATATTTAAAAACAAACCTTTTTTCTTTAGTCTATATTCAGGTGATTGTAGAAATATAAACTGAAATAATATATTTAAATACGTTTACCTATAAAATAAATGTTATTTCGATGTGTTGCTATCAAAGAATGCAAATATATTTAGTTAATTAACTACGCATGAAATTATTTAATGGTGATTACTCTGAATCTATAATAATGTTAATATTAGTATCAGCGCGTGTATCTAATAGAATGCATTAAACTAGGCCTTTGTTAAAAGGTTTGAGGTTTATTGTTTTATTACGTTTTGAATATTTTTTGATTACACAATATCGCTGTTTCTATCCTTGCATATGTATACACTTTACTCAAATACATAAACATTTTACTATTTAAATAAAAACCCTATCATATCTATAGTAATACTGAATACTCTAGTGGTTTCAACAACTGTGTATGTTCTTTTGTTCTGCAGGTAATTAATTACATTGTCAGTGAACATGCGGCGGAAGTTCTATTCACATCTGACGATGTCTGCCTTTTACCTTTCTCGGTTGTTTTAATTGATTTTTTTGAACTACATAAATAAATGTGTATATATATATATATATATATATGTGTGTGTGTGTGTGTGTGTGTATGTGTGTGTGTGTGTGTATGTGTGTGTGTATAAACATCACCTAAATATGAGCTAAAGAAAAAATATTTAATTTTAAATACGAGAAACTAGTTCCTTTTACATATAAAAATTTCTAAATGTAATTCGAAATCATGTATCAATTTTAGAGGTGTTAGCATGGAAAACCCTGTGACCTTATTAAAAAATTATCTGTTCACTCAAAAATTGTCTCTAGGTCAACATTCGGTCGGTTGTCATTCGTTACCATCATTTATTAGACATACAAATTCTAAAAGGGATATGAGATGGAAACTGTTTCAAAAGAATAATTCTCTGGGGAATTCCTCTAGTTTGCAGGACGAGTAGTATCAGTTTTTTTCATACAATATTTTTTTTGAAAGTATATATTTACCGTAAATACCTACCTGTTTGTAGAAATCGACATGGTATAATTGTGGCTAGTCCTTTGTCTATTCTGGATGAGCATGTTGAGGTGTTTAAAATATCTCATATTAACGATAAATTAATGAGAATTATTCAGACTTTCTGATGAGTTTTCTATTCAACTTCAAATTTATTTCGCCAATTTATCTACGGAACTAATTAATCGTTTGAAATGTACGTTTTTTGCCAGAATAAAAAAGTATTATAAATATCTGGCATTGCAACGTGAACCAGGTGATAAGTTACATGATTTTATTAATAATAGTATTACTATAAAAATTTAATATGAATTTTGTTTTCTTAATCTTTTTAAAGAAATATCGATGTTATTACATAAGATATAAAATTGTTTCTTGAAGTTCACATGTCTTGAAGACATTTGTCCATGCGTTGTTCTTATTCTTTGTATTAAAAATAAATTTTCTAATATTTATAAAAAAAACTATATCTCTACTTAATATTAATTACTTCTCGGAGAGCTTGGAAACTGTTATTTTATCTTCGTGTGGCATATTGCGCCCATTATATCTATTAAAAAATTATTTGAATATGGAGTATAATATTTTACTTATTTATTTCAGAAACATTATTTACTTTCTGAAGTAGGCTTTCAAAATATACATCAAAAAGCCAAACAGGAGTTTGTAAATAACGCACTCACCTTATTCAGCACTTATTTGAATAAATCTAGTGCAAAGAGCTAGCAACGCTCATACTTCTTAGGCTTTGACAGCGTGAAACGAGTTTACAGGCAGCGGCTGTTGGTGACATATGATGTTAAAATGTGTATCGGAAAGCGTTTCACCTCCCTTTATAAATCGTAAGTAATGCTTGTGGATACTCCAAACAAAAAAGATTATTTGTCTAATTGCCTTAAGTAAAATAGAAGATGTTATGCGTAACTGCATCATTGCATGGTCAAATTACATTTATCAATGATGAAATAGTAAATGCAAATGTTATTAAAGTTCAATAGCAAAAAGTTTGTATTAATCAACTGCGTGTATATTATGAGAAACTCGTTAAATGAGTAATTGTAGAATCCAGCCCAGTAAAAAGTAGTTTTTATCGATATTCATTGCTTCCTAGAAACTGAGTTACATTACTTAGCCATGTGATGATACAGCCTGCAATAAAATAAAATATTCTGTAACACGATTTCGAAAGACTTCAAGTATTCCGTAATATGAACGTATGGAAATTATCTACCAATATTATGTTGAACAAATGAAAATGTGCAAATATTTAAATACTTGATGTAGAGAAGAGGTACTGCGACAAATAAATAACCTTGCACCGGAAATATTGTTATGGATACCCTCGATACGTAAATAAAGTCCCTCGACAAGTAATCTAAAAGGTCATAAAAGATTCAAGTTTTTCGGAGTTTTAAAAACTTTAATGAAATCAATTATGTAAACAATTGTTTAATGATCTCGCTAAGAGTAAACTGTAAATAAAAAATACCATGGAGCTACCTTTATCATATTATCTATATATAATATATCCTCATGTAAATTAATTTAGAAATGTTCATTATGTTCTTATGTGTTTATGAATATTTGTAAAATTTATGGTTATATATTAAGGCAATGCAAAAATTGGTCTTAATAATTGAAAGTTTCCTTTAGTTCACCTTTAGTGGCCGCTCCAATGCGTGTTTCATTAGAGAAAGGCCCATAATCCACTTGCTGGGCAGGCGGATTCGCGATAGCATTGCGTAGCTTTTCGGGCCTGTGGTAATACTGCCTATTACTGGTGCCTAAATAGCTACGGGATTACAAATATCATTCTAGGCTAGGAATTTAACCTGGGATCCTATAATGCGCCACGCTTTTAAGACCGTAAAACTTGTGATTAACGCAGCATTCCACGGTGTCTTCGGTGTTGATTGTGTACACTGTAAATTTGCTAAATACAATAACCTAGTCGACGAACTATTGATATTAAGTTTGCTGCCCTGTGAACCTTACATTTATAATAAATTTACCATTTAATGCCACGCAAACACAAAATTAACTCTATTGATACTGCCAGAAAGGAATTTTTGAATATTTAAGCATTTTAACTGTTAGAGCTATATTTCAATATAATATATATTTTATTCGTTTCATGCTTGAGTGATTCGTTATGATGTTGTTTTCTTTTTATGATATTTAACTAATTTATCTAGAGTAACTGTGTGAAATATATACCTAAATAAAAATGTAAAGAACACATATTTGTTAAAAGTTCATTGGAATTTATTCAAGTTTTATTTATATTTTTAGTTTTGCCTTAAATTTTTCACTTAGTCATTAATGCAAAAAAATTTGCTTTGCAAGGACAAAACTATTTGGCATAATCCTCAGTAAATTTATATATTTATTAGATAAAATAATAATAAATATGATGGTTTCAATGTGATTTTGTGTGAAATCCAAATTTAAGTTTCATCACTTTCTGTAAACACAAATTACGAAGAGACGTGTTGTATTATATTCATTTATTTGTAGAAAAAAATGTATTTCTACATTACAATAAATGTGAGCAAAATTATAATCACAATATGTGCCAAAAATAGGGGGAATAATTTCAATGAGAACTATTGTTAATTTCTTTATTTGTTCCCCTATAAACACTGATATTAATCCAAAACATGTGCATTGCAGTAAAAACATATTCAAAATATTTTATTTTTGGCAGATTATTCCCATGTTTCAATATAATTATGAAAGTGCTTTAACAGACGAATTTTTAAGTACCCTGGCCAGAGAATATCGATGAAGTTTGAAATTTTTCACTTATTTCCCCTGTTATTGCTCATGTATATAGTTTTGTGCTATTAACTATAAGGAACATTCACAATTAAATGAAACTACGTGATGTATTATTCTTTCTACTATCTTTAATTTCTTTACCATGACCTAGGTTTCGTTGTATTACAACATCTTCAGGTGGGATATTAGCAAAGATCTTTGCTAATATCCCACCTGGAGATGTTGTAATACAACGAAACCTAGGTCGTGGTAAAGAAATGAAAGAAAGTGGAAATAATACTACATCACGTAGTTTCATTTAATTGTGAATAATGAATTTCTACAAAATTAACGCCAAATATATTCAATATAAGGAACATATTTGCGCAAAAATCAGAAGTCATCATTTATATATTTTTGACTCATTACAGTTAATTCTATAAAAATAAAGCAATGCTTTTATAGCACAAAATATTTTTTACGGAATAAAGAGAAATGTCCTGATACAAACTTCATATCGTATTGACTTTATCACTGAGATACGGTTAAAATGTAAATCGATGCAGCTGGTAAGTAAATACACCGTATTTAAACTTGTAAAATGTCGCAGGAAATAAGTTTCGAAGGCGGAATATTTAAATGAATAACGACGTAAAGCAAACAAAAGAAGCGAACGAGAGGACAACGATTTTATGGTAATTATTTAAATGCATAGCTTGCTCATGGCTTACGAGATGCTTCAAGATCATTTAAGTTGGTTATAATAAAGATTTGTAAGCAAACCTTGACCATATATTGTGAGTAGCTGTTATCTTAGAAATCTTAGAATTACTTTATGAACGAATAGTTAAAACTTAAAGATTATTTAAAAGTAATTAATTGTTTAATAGAGAAATTATTATTATATAAAACCCATTTGGCGGTACCTTCAGAAGCGTTTTTTGTTATCATTTAAGGATGACAAAACTATCCTGTATACTCACATTTAATAAGTTTTATGGTACCGATAAATTGACAATGCAAACTTATTTTTGCTTTAAAATATGTGTTAGGATTCGAGTAATTATTCACTTGTACATCTTCATTTAATTTCTTAAACCGTTGTGATAAAATTTACACTTTGAAAATTGGAACAGATCTTTGTTTGAGGGCTTGGCAAATACGAGGTTTACATGGATATAGAATAAACGTACCTAATGTAATTACTTCTCAATGTAATAATATAATTTTAACTACATTATACATCTGAAAAATTTAATTTTCTCTGTTAATGATGATATAAAACACGCAGTGTATGATTTAATAAATACTAAACACTTGATAGCGATTATTCTTTTTGCATTCATCTACTTACTTTCATTGAATTACCGTTAACATACATATAACGAATTAAAGGCATATTATATTTTATTATACTTATTTAATAGAAAGTATATTTTTGAAGTCACTTGATACTCACGTTATTATAATTTATAAGTACGAGAATTTAATGCAGAAGGACTCATTAGACACATAACAAATGTAAATTTTAATTAAAGGATACAAATTTATCGTGATAATGTCTAAATTTTCAATTTCATTTCGAAAATGCGTTCAAAATTTAATGATAAACGTGGTAGTAAATTTTATTTATGGAAGTGTTATGCGATAATGGTGTAATCAAAAGGAAAATAATATATAAGAAAAAAGCTACAAAAGGGTAGATATATATTAGACGTAGCGAGAAGTCAATACTTAGATGGATATGCGAAATACAAAAAATATTAATCAAAGTTGTGGTTTAAATGTAAATGCAATTCCAAAATGAATTAATGGTAATGTTGTTTGAAAATTAATTATACATAAATATTAAATGATAAAAGGTAATAAACAAGAAAATAGATTATCAAAGATTCAAAAAGTTCTAGTACGTATTGGAGTTCTATGATCAGTAAAAAATATTATTTATTTAACGAGGCTTTCCTAGTAGGTTGGTGTAAATGCAATTTCAAAATTAATTAATGGTAATGTTGTTTGAAAATTAATTATACATAAATATTAAATGATAAAAAGTAATAAACAAGAAAATAGATTATCAAAGATTCAAAAAGTTCTAGTACATATTGGAGTTCTATGATCAGTAAAAAATATTATTTATTTAACGAGACTTTCCTAGTAGGTTGGTGTTGTAACCATGTAATGCACAAATAACGACATATGGAACAAAAAGTATCCAGCACAGCCTTGGCTCCTCCAGCAGTGGAGAGTATAGGAGATAGTCCGGGGGATCCAGAAAAATGGCAAAGAGTTTGACCAATATTGCAGGACAATTGAAGATGTGATTGGGAGAGTGTCGGATGTCCAAACAGTGAGGGCAGTTATTGTAGAAACGCTGTCCGACTAAGGATATTGTCATTCCTTTGAAATGTTTTGTTCGGAACCTGGTGATTATTGTGGAAATGATTCTGTTGAACCATCTCCACAATGATCACCTATTGCTCTGGAATAGTGTGTTTCTTGGTTCGTGAATGAGTAAGTCTGGGGCTGGCAACCGCATTAGTATCTGTGCATGTTAAAAATTTAGATGTTCGAAGCTGATTGCGGGCTCCTTCAGCAAGACAATCTGTTTGTTTTTGAGGATTTTAGATACAATCAGATAGTTTTTTAGATCAATTTCAAATAACATTTCGCTAGATGAGAGAAAGTGTTCTATTTCTTTCTTAAATTTGGGAAGGGATTTAAATTAACGTTTGCACGTTAGACGATAAGTAAAAATCATCTGCTATACCCTTATATGTAAAATAATTATAAGTTATACTTTCAACTTATCGAGTCACAATACCAGATATTTCTATGAAAATTGGTTCTTTCATAATATTTTTAATTCGTCTCTTGTCGGTTCGTAACACAATATTATTTCTTCATAAATGGGCAGCATATTTATTACCTTTATACCACGTGTTGAAACAAATGATGAGAATTTCTAGCTTTTCATATGCGTACAATCGTGAAAAATAATGATAACTACATATCTTAACTTTATTTAGCCACAGTCCTACTGATAGGGTTGAGTCCATAATCTTATTGTTTATCGACTTTAGTCGATATCATGGAAAAATACATAAGTAGAAATAATAAGTTAAAATCTGTGATAATATATTAACACATGTTTGAAAAATAATCCAAAAAATTATAAATTTCAAAACTTTCAAGTTGATGAGAAAGAAATTACTCTCGATGGCTTGCAGTGATATATTATGAGGTATTGGTCTAAAACTATAGAAATTTCGAGGTTGTGTATAATGGGCAACGGACTGGTGAACATAATGAAATAATAAGATGAATAATAAGAATGTTCCACTACTGCACAACAAAATATATTATTTGAATGGGGTGAACGAGCTTAGGAGGAGGGTTATTAGTCATAAAATTATGAAATAACATTATATATTAATCTCACAGGTAGAATGAATTAAGAACACGTACATTGCACACGTTCAATCGGGATGTTCCATATATTTAAATATTAGGAGATATTTAATACTGTTTGTCTTACAGCAGAATATCTATTTGTACATGGTAATGATCTCGATCGCCCTTGAGAGTTGAACTCTGGCGGCTTACTTTGGAACTTCCAATTATAGTTAGAGAAACGATATGTACTTATTCATACCATTACATAGTATGAAATATTATTTTTTTGGAATGAAATAGTGTTCATGGAATATTAATGCGTGGCATATTATACTAGGGCATTGATAAAATATTATAAATTATAACAAAATTAGTAGCGACCGAAATTTTTAAATGACCTTCCATTTTTCCCAAAGAAGTCTATTTTAAGATTTCGTAGTGAAACTGAGAACTCTTTTCATTTCGACTTGCATATGAATATATCCATTAGTCACAGTCTTACACTTCCTACAGTTTTGATCTAAAATATCAAAAAGAAATTTTTGTAACGTATATACCTAAATATATATAAAAATTCGAATTCTTTATCCCACATCCCCTCGGAATAAATATCATTTGATAACCCTTTTACAGGAGTTTTCCAAATTTGATCTCTGAACTTTGAGTGCAAAATATAAAGGTTTCACATGTGTTTGTAGCCTACAAAACAGAGTGTAAAAATTTCTCAAAAATGTTAAGTGAGGATGTTCTTTTTAATTTTTGGATTTTGCCCACATTTATATACAATAATAATATTTACGATTTTATTATCGTATTTCCGACCATTCGATTATGATTTTTTGTATTTTAATTATCAAATAATCTCCAATAAATAGTCTTTCACATTTGTGAGTTTATTTCTAAATTTAGTTATTATGTAAAATTTTATAAAATATCAGTACTATGCGACAAAAACGGTTTAGTTTGCTTAATTCAGGAATATTTCTTTTATTTTAAAATACAAAACGTGGCGGAAGAGACAATATTTAATTTGTTCTACGGTTTGATTTAGGATGCGAGAGTAATCCTTGGAGACTTAAGTTTTTATGTTAAATTCTGGAAAACCTAGGTTTTAAAGGGTATTTTAAACTAATGAAAGTATTTTATCTTCCCTAAGTAACTGTAACAACATAATCATAAAAAATAGAAGACACAATTTTTTAAAATTTTATTGAAATATACGGTAAACATTTTTTACTTTGAATAGAGTTTGTTCACAGCGAAATAAGCAATAGAATAATTTTGTTATGTTATCGCATCAAATATTTTTTGCTTTATATTCAATCTTAACTACGTATGTATCATATGAATAAGTAAATAATTATTAAAAGTATAATTAGTCACTTTCTTTTGACAAATGTCATTTGTAAAGTGAATTTATTTGTGAACTCGAAAGGAAAGTTAAAAGTAATTTCTGGATAGAGGATAGGGTTTAGAAAAATTCATACCATTATTAAAGACAATAAATATTTTTTTGTATTAACAATTCATATTTTTTTGTATTAATATTCTTAATCTAATGCATATTGATGGTTAAAAGGTTAAAGAATATGATTATAACATGGTACTAAGAAAACAGAATATCATACTCATCAGTGACAAATTTGTAGAATCCGTAGTTGAAATATATTCACCACACTAAATATTCCAATCATTAGTTGATAATTTTTACGTAAAATATTATGTGCAAAGACACATTTTTAAATTATAATAACACATATAAAGAAGTTGTACATTTTGCGAACAATATACATAAAATACAAGAAAACAATGTTATTGCTCAAACGTAGTTGCGTATCGATACAAAAATGAATCGACCGCTCCACGAAACGATATTATAAGTTTTATGATGACAGTTTAACTATAACAATTTAAATTTTATTGGCCCGACCGCCACAAAATCGAACAGTTCCAATACAAATTTATATTTTATAACGTAAATACGTAACGATATCTTCTAATACCAATACTTTGACTTTTACTGGAATACCTTCTTATAAAATATTATTTTATAAATAATATTTGTATTTTAAGTAGGACAATCTCTTATAGTCTTCATGTGAAAGTCGAGCATTGATTGTATTTATTAAAAATGTGCAAGTGTTTTTATTTGTTTATTACCTAATAATTTTTCAAACAAGAAACTATTTGCAAGCACGGGTGTGCATATATTTCGTACAGCAAAGTGACGTATATCCGTAAATTTGTACCTGATAAGATTACAAAATATTTAGACGCTTGCATTTCAATTACGCTCAAAGAGTTGAGTTATGTTTTTAAGAAACTTCTTTTAAATATAGATGACGACTCCCATTAATGTGTACATTTAAAAAAAAATAACATAATTCATGTAGAATGAATCTCACCTGTTTTTCACGTTTTACTTAGTAATTAATATTTTATATTAAAGCATGTTAAAATACGATTCAAGGGGTTTATTATATCAGCAAAAAATTTACCCAAAAGGTGTTGTCATAGTATAAATGGGTTGTTAACAAATTTCACCATTTTATCTAAAAATCCACGCAGCTACGCAGTGGGATACAATTATTGAAGTAATAATTCTTTAGGTGCGTTATGAAAAAAAACAACAGTGAGTGATGAAATTTTTAAAAAATGCAGGTAAAGTTGACAACGATGTAACACAAAAACGACACCATGAAATTGCTCACAAAATATTTGTTTCTTATCGACTTACTTGTCCGAAGTATTAGGCTTATAGGAGTGTAAAAGAGTATGTTTGCTGATAACGTCGTCAAGGGATTATTTGATAGTTATAGTGTGACCGCATTTGTTCGTATTATCGCAGCTACCAGACAATCATGATTTGGCTAGAGAAAAAATGCGTATTTCTTTCATAAGGTATTCTTTCATATGTAGATACGTCCGTTTCCAATTCGGCACGTATTTATTTGCATCATAAATTGTGGAATACATGCACTATACAACCAGAAGCATTTCGACAATTTTTTGAAATCATATCAAAGTATACAAATTTTGCGGCCGATGATTATTTGTTATAAAAAAAACCATTTTCAAAAAAAAAATGTACTCACCAGAAATACGTCGAAATTTGTACATTACATGGTTATTTCTCACTATATTCGCAATAAATTTATTGTTAGACATTACACATTTGACACATACAAAGAATTAAAAAATTAATGACATTAAATCACTTAAAATTACGTTAAACAATTTTTAATTTTTAAGTCTTAAATGTCAAATAAGAAAAATTATCAATTATGTCAACTTAATTGGTTTTACATCTGCAAATCTTTAATTATTGTTTCTTTTTTTAATTTATTAGTATCAACTTTTGCTTTTTTTTTCAAAATATTATTTTTATAAACTTGTAATGTACTACGTAAAAAAAAGAATACAAATATATGTAACAAAAATAATGTATTAACAAAATTGTTTGAAAAATAACTTCCATAAAAAAATGTATATTTCCAAAAAAATATTTGTTGTAAGTATTTCGAAAGAATAAGAAAAATCCCAGCCCGGCTGGTCTTAATTTAAATAAACAACAATAAATATTGTCAATATTACACTTTTTATTAGTAATTAATGACAAAAATGATAAAAAAACAGTATGTGAATTTAAAATATATTTAAAATTTAGGCAACTACAAAGTGAAATGAACGCCATAAAATATCCAAAAAAGACATTATTGTTTCTTGAATTTTGGCGCCATTTAAGCAATATTTCATTGTTCAAATTGACATGTTAAAATAAAATATTCAATTTTGTTAATTAAATTTTTGTTATAAATACTTATTAATTCGTAACAAATTATGCTTTTAATTGTGTAGTAAGGGGTTAGGGATAAAAGAGTAAGTGAAAAACTAGAAAAAGTGGTTAAAATCTGTTCCATAACAAACAAAATCATCAGGTACAAAATTTTTCAAATTGTTTTGTTTTTTTATAATAAATAAGCATCAGCTGCAGAATTTCTTTCCAGGTATGTAGTTTTTAATGTGTATACTTTCATGTGATATAAAAAAAATTATCGAAATATTCCTAGTTGTAAAGTGAATTTATACTTACATACATATAAATACATGAAAGTATTTATTACTTTCAAATAAAATTTGCAGCATGTTCTTTTATTTTTAATATTAATTAAACTTTGTTTAGTTAGCAATTTAAATCGCTTGTCACACGACGACACGTCTTTGACGTCCACTATCTTATTTTTCTGATGGCTTTCCATTATACGTCAGTCATCTGCCAGACTGTTTCCAAATTATCATGCTTTAACTTTATTATCCTCTTTTTTAGGAATTCAAATTAAATAATGGTCAATATAATAAAAAAGTATTTATGAAAATAATTAAATTAAATTTTTAAATTAATTTTAAATTTCATTTAACTTAATATTGAGCCACAATTTTATTTTTCTGCTGGCTTTCCGTTGTTCTTGTATTATGCCAAAAAATATATCTTCTAACGCGCGTGTATACTTGATTTTTTTAAGTTAATATAAATAATTTGTAAGGCAATTTTATTTTAAATTATAATTTGTTTATTTTTCTACAATTTATTTTCAATCATTATTGTGCTAATAAACTATGATTGTACCGTGTGGTTACAGCAATTCAATATTAATGGTAAGTGTGTGATTAATGCATTTAAACTACGAATGCATTAGTTTAAATTTCTTTCCAGATTAGAAAAAAATATATCCTCCAAATTACTGTTTATTTCTATCCAAGTTCAACGTAATATCGAGAAAAAAAGTTTTTATACTTTTCCATCTGAACCCTATAACAAGATAATCGAATTCAGTGTAAAAATGTAGGCATGAACGTAGTGGATTCTGTTTACAAAAGAAGATATGGATAAACAAGAAGATATGGATAAAAAAGCAAAGTCTCTTTAACTTAAAAGGAAAATTCACACGAATTTAAAATAAAGAAATAAATATGACAAACATGTTTAAAATATTTTAATTTATTACTTTCAATTCTTGTAAATATGTCAATATAAGAACAAAATTATGGTATGAAATACTAGAAGAAAACTGTTTTAGTAATCACATAATAGAGTTAATTTATGATTTTAAAAAATATTCGCCACTTTTCTTGTTTCATCAAGCATTACACTAATCATCAATTATTACACAGATCAATATTGAACAAATTATGAATATGCTTAATAAAACATAATGAAAATATGTACAATGGAAGTGTTTAATAAAATAATCACAAAAAATTGTGGGTTTCTGTGTTAGTTTTCGGAATGGAGATATTCTTAAACCTGTCTTATCATTTAATTATTTATAATAACCAAGAAAATTTCACAACTTTAAAACATGAAGAAATAGTTTTATTTTTTATAATATTCGCCAAATTAGTGGGATTGGGCTTTTCGAACTTTAGTATTTTTGGTACTAATACTGTGTACAATAAACCTTTCGTATATATTGGTACCAATAAACTACTTATGTGTCACGTAAATCGATGAAAAACTTTTATATTATTTATTTCCGAGGTTAGACGAAGGGTGATAAAATGCTATGATAATAGAATATTTTAAGTGGTCCCAAAAATTTCAAAACGTGAAAGAATCATATAAACACAACGTCTTTCCAGGAAATTACACTCATTTGAGTATTGACATTCGGAGTGATAACACGAAAATAGTCAGTGATAACACGAAAATAGTAGTCAGAGCCGTCATCAAGTATCTCACCTGAAAAAAAATCTACATACGTATTAATTTAGTACAAAAATTTGAGGACACTGCTCCCTATTTTTTATAGTTGCACGATAATGCAGAGTTTAAGTTGCACAGAACATCAACAGAAAAAGAGCATCGTGTAAGACGACCACCCTCGTTCTACATTGCAGAAAATGTAAAAAGAATAAAAGATCTTGTATTATCTGACCAAAGCCTGATCATCAGGCCTTCAGTAGATATCAGAGGAATCTTATATGGCAGCATTCAAATTCTTTATGATACACTTCACATGAACAAGGTGTCTCATTGGATACCCAAAATGTCAACATCCGGACAATGAAATAAATGAGTCGACATTTCAAGAGCGAATCTTGAGAACTGTCAAGCTAATCCGAATAGATCTTTGAGGCAATTAATAATTATGGACGAGATCTGAAAACACCACTTTGATCCTGAGATGAAACTAGAGTCTATAATCTGGTAAAGACCGTCTTCAACGATATCGAATAAATATAAAGTCGCAAGATCGGCGCAAAAGTTTATGGCTTTCGTATTTTAGGATGCCGAGCGACTTGTAATAGTAAATTACCTTTAGAGAGAAGCCATTATTATAGATTCTTCCTATGTAGACCAAATCAAAAAATGAAGCTATTAAGAAAAACAGGCGAAGAAAACATTAAACTGTGGTGCTGTATCACCAAGGAAATGCCCAATACACAAAGCCGAAGGTGCGATGGCTACCATTCGAGAGACGAGTGTTGAATTGCTCGAATACCTACCTTATTCTCTAGATCTGACCCTTAGCAACGTTTATTTCTTATCTATCTTAATTTTCCCAAACTTATATTTATTTCTTTCCGCGGCTTAAGAAATAGCTCAGGGGAAAAAAAGTGTCGACAATACAAGACTGCAGAAGAAGCATTTTGGGAGTGTCGAAATGAAGATTTTTTTCAGAAAGAATCTGGGACTTGAGAAAATATGAACTAAATATATCGATTACTTAGGAGATTATCTAGAATAATAAATACGAGTTAGACTGATAAACATTATGTTTTATATCGTTTTGTCATTACTTTTGGATAACCCCTCGCATTAAAAACCGGGTGAGTTTGAAATTTCACTTTTTGCTTCAAATAAAATGGATCTTCTTTTAGTTTTTCAGTTTAATATTGGGTTGCTAGAATCAGTGGAAAATTACATTGATTCTGAAATTGTTACAAAATTATACATTTTCTTTATGTAATAACAGATGACTCCATACTTACGTTTTGATGCTCTGCTAAAAACAATGCTTATTCACTTTACCTTTAAAATTCAAGATGATTTTCACCACACCACTACTTTTCCTGATTAGCATTCATTTTGCAAAATTTTAAACACATTGTCAAGATGAAAATCGCGTATACATAGAAAATATATATTGCTGTAATTAAAATATACAATATACATTTTTTTTAATTACCAAGCTTGGGTAAACCGTGCCAATAAAGAGTCATATCACACGATAGTACACCGTGATGCATTAGCTCGTAGCATTGTGCTGCATTAGCCATATTAAAAAAAATCTGCATAACGTTCTCACAATTCATATTGGCCAGTATGTACATGTTAGTAAAAGTTGACTAAAATTAACTAAAGCTACGAAGAATATATATATATATATATATATATATATATATATATATATATATATATATATATATATATATACATATATATATATTTCATTACAATTATCCAAAGAATGATTCATGTTCCATTTTTGGAGGTGACAATTTATATAAAACTGGAATTAAATCAATTAATCTATGAAATATGTAATACTGTATTTAAATATAAACATCAATATAATTAAATATAAATGGAAAATTCTTTAATAAAAAATGCTGACAACATAATTATTTTCAAGTAAGACACAAATGGCCAAGATCAAACAAAATGAACTAAAAACATTTAGTAACGTCGAACTAAGAGTTAAAATTAAAAGATACTTTTCAATTTTGTAGAATAGAAGACACGAAATATTCGCACATAAGGACATTTAATGATTACATCTTGATATAAGCGAACGATAGTAAACTATATATGTCCCATTTCGTCATTGCGATTACGCCATAAGAAAATGCCAAATAAACATATTGTTATCTCCTTCTGAAGATGCGCAGAAATGTTGGCGGAGATGCCACTTAACGTTTACACTTTTTTAATGCTGTGTACTTTGTACGACCAGAACTTAACGGTTACACTTTTTTAACGCTCTGAACTACTGATTTTACTCCTCATAAAACTTCATACCGGGCGCTATACATAAAAATAGATTCTTAAGGTGTAAACTCCAAAAACTTTGGAAGATTTCAAAAATTTCTGCGCTTTTGTAACTCTCCCAATGTATATCCTAAATATGTTCAAGTAAAATAATACTTAAGTCTCTTTAAAGAAAATATAGAAAATAAATATATTACTCAAGTCGCTTACCATAATACAATTGAGTCGTCATCTATTAATAAAAAGTGTGGTAGTGTGTCTAAAGGTTTGAATGTAGTACACAGATTTTAAATCAATTCTAATTTACCTAATAAACTTCCGGTGTTACATCTATATAGTCAGTGAAAAAAAATTCATTGAATGCATTAACTAATCTTGCTTGTTTATATGTTTCATACGCGTTTCACAGCTTCCAAAATTTCTACATCTTTATCGTGCATTAAGGAAGAGATAAGAGTTACAAAAAGAATGTTGTATTTTTAGAAAATAATAATAAAAAAAACTTTATATTTAGGTGCAACGTGCAGCTTCTTTATTACATTATTTAATAAATAAACTGCATGTTTTCCGAAAAAGAGAACAACATTGTGCAAACGAAATTAAATATCAATACAGATGTGGCTGAGTCGTTTGACGAGACAATATTAGAATTTTTCCTATGGCAATTTAACAACATAAATTGAAATTTTATTGGCTCGACTGGCGCAAACTTAGACAGTTCAAATACGAATTCATATTGAAACATACCGATAAACTAAGGTATTAGGTTGGCACTCGATAAATAGCATAATTCCGGTACGATGAAACTTAGCTTTTTTTTATTACATCTCATTAGATGGTACGACCTGTAAACCTACCAAAACGTTTGAAAATACGTATTTATTTTACTAAATAGTTTCATTGGATTAGAGGCAATTCATAAACAATAGCAAACAAGTTAATATAAACAAGTTATAATATGAATTGTTCATTTGATATTTTATTAATCTAACCTAACAATATACAATAAGGTTTCAACAACTCAATAGACGTTATAACTGGACGATTCATGTTCTCGATCTAAGGCGCTGGTTGAAATTCCTTTGTTGACTAGAAATATAATTTTGTTAATTTCTTGTTTTAGTTAGTCAAACAGCATTCAAACGATACATTTTTTTGTCCAGAGAAATATGAGATCGCCGTTGAAAATAAGTTAAACAATATTATAAACTATTATTAGGAGAGCGCTAGGGTACTTCTCGAGATTTTGTATGTAGAAGGTTTTGTTCAAAATAGAAAAAGTAAAATAAAAAGACAAAAAACAAAGGGGTGTGCAAAGTTCAGTAAGCAATAAAATTTTGTTATTAAATTTTAAATTTACCTTCGCTTTGAATTTTATGCTGAACGAGAGCTATATTTTACACTAAACTAAAACATCACTCCAGCTCCGCACAATGAGTGGCCGGGTATCGGATCCGGGATCCCACGGTGTGCGCCGCTTTAGGTTGTAAGCCTGTGATTAATCCAACGCACGACCGCACCGATATTCATATTTAATTTTTTCTCCATATTTAGTCTGGATAAATAATAATCGTTGGAAAATGTAAAGAAAAGCATACTTAAGTGGCGAAATCGAAACTTCATTTTTTAAATCTGTTCCAAATTGTTATTAGATTGATTGAAAGCATGTAAGACGAGGCGCTGTGTTGCTATTGTGTATATTGAGAGTTACACTTTGGTTCAAACTTATTTACTAATACATTAAATACATGAGCGTTGTGAATAATGAAAATTTTCGGCAAAATTAAAAATAATTAAAATAAATAAAAAATATTATATTTTGTATATTTTTGGGACGAGTCCGAAAATATTATAAATTATCTTGTTTTTAAGTAGCGAGCGTAGCAATTATTGGATATGAATTTAATATTTATATCTCTGCAAGGTAAAACGAATTATGGCTTGATTAAGGTTTAAACATTGGTTGCATACCTTAGTGTTATCAAGACTCGAATGAACCCAATAATTCGCCTTAATCGCGCCCTAATAGGAATAAAACTCAAAAAAATATACTTCATGTGTCATTTTCAGATTATGTTATGTGAAGAAATATATAATCACTGAAAAATTACGTGAATTCAGAAATTACTCAAAATGTAACATTTCCTTACTTGACAAAAATTTGCTCCACGCTAAAAGGAAAAGTTATTTACTTTATGATCACATCACACAGTTGTATTTACAATATTCACGTTCCCGAATTCTCCGTACTTTTAATTTTCAGTGTATCTCGTATTAATTTTAAAATAGAATCAAAAGCTTACCGAAACAGTTTTGTGAAAAAATATGCCAAGTTCTCGTCGGTCTATTTAATTAACAACAAAAGTAATTGAAACCTGAAATCTCACCAAGTTCAACTTCTGCATTAGTTTTATATTTAAATAGTTTAGGAAGAGTAGTTATAATTTTTTTTGAATTTAGTATTAAAGTTTTAACTTAGCGAGTGTTTAGCATCTAGAAAATATTCAATTAAGCTGGAAACGTATATTCAAGAATTATAAAATGTAACAAACTTTCAAATTTTGAACTTTAATAATAAATTGAAAGTATATTTTGTTTCGTCCTCATAAATATTTTGGTCACTAGGAAAAACTTCTGAACTTTTCAAAATTTCCGATTTCATTTACTTTTATTGTTAACTAATTGGTCCGAAGATATCTGGGCACATTTCTTAACAAAAATTTTTTGATGAGATGTGCGAGTTTTGAAGGAAAGAAACTTTGGTATAAAAAAAAGAAAGCGAGTTTTGAAACACCACTTGAATTAATACCTCTTTCTTTTCTAAAAATATGTAAACTGGTCCATAAAAACAAAACAAAATATAGAAAAATGTTCCCTTCTTTTTTATCCCCGATGCAAATCACCAAAGCCTACATTTTTTTAAACTGTTTCATGTCTAGGTCTAACGAAGAGTTTCAAAGTTTTACGCCCTTAAATAGTATTTTAATCAAAGCGAAGAGGCTTTCGAAGTGTTTTATTCATTCTATACAGGCGACAGTGTTTTAGACGGACGCCTACGAACAATGACTTACAAACAACCTTTGCAAAAATCTACGCCTAGCTATTTTATGTCAATACTATTCTTTTGTGAATTCTCGGAATTAAATTTAGCATAAATACATTCAATTGGTACTTCTTTTAACCGATTTGAATACGTTGTTTTCTAATATCTTATTTTATTTAAAACGTTTTAGTTAACGTCTTCAACAGGTAGAGATCTGTAAATCTCTATATCTAAATTAATTTTTTTTTTCAAAAAAATTAAATACTACGAAATATTTCTATTTAAATCCTACGGTATATTTAAAAATTCTAATATTTATATAGGTATGACAATATATATGTATTAATTTCTTTTCTACGTGCGGTAAAACAAACTAAGTAGTGGAAACATGAGAGTCTGCTAATCGATTTTCATCAGTTTCAGGATATTATAATTAAAATATTTGCTATTTAATTTTAGAAAATGTTTGCACTCTATATTAATTTTTGATATACTCACTTTGCCATAATGTTTGTACATTACGTAATGTAGTATTTATATTTTTTAATTAAAATTATATGACAAAGCTCGCGGTGGTCTTAATAAACAATGAAGCCATTTATTTTAATGAAATGACGAGGATGCTTCCGTATGATCTAATGAGTGAATAAAGCAACGAAGATAGAAATAAATAAACTAGTAGTTTAATAACATAATTTCAAATACTTTCGTAATATCTTTACTAAAAAGAAAACGATAATAGAGTATAATACTGTATAATTGTTTTCTGATAATTTGAACGTCTAAAGTCTGGACAAAAATAACATTTATTACGATAACTTTAATTTATATAAACTGTCAACGATAAATTTCATTCATATCAACTGTGAACGTGCAACTTCAACAATCTCAGCTACGGCTTTCTTTGAATCGGTTACATGATTACTTGAAAAAAATCTCCATATTAATGGAAAGCAATGCAGTGAAATATCTCTGTGGATATGAAATGATTTAAAGCATTTATTATAACTCTATCCATATTGAATTTGGAATGTGATAGTCTATCGTTTTTAGTGAGATAATTTTTGATTTTTTTTTATTGCGTTGCAAATTTCATTTCCATCATTGGACGGGTATATTAAACTGCTTTTATTTTTCAATTCATTAAATTTGTGTCGAGAAATTTTCTCTTTATTATTCAGAGCACCTACACATATGTCATATTGCATCATTTTCAATAAACTATCTACAAAAAGACCTACAATGTACGTAATCACTCGCATGGTAAATTCGGGGAATTCTTCAAGAAGAAGAAGGATGTCATGTTTTTCCAAAAAACGTAAGGTTCATCATCATCAACGCATTTTTGTCCGGTTGCATAACTAATTCTAATGACTACACGACAGACGAGCTATTCAGAATACATATATTCTCTAATAAAGTTCATTACCGAAGTTCCCATTACTGAAGTCATTTACGTCAATAGTATATACATGTAATTTAAGGCACCGAACTAGTTATTTATTAGTCTTATAAAGTATTCAATTGTTTCACTGCCCTAGAATACTTGAATTAACCTCACCAAACCCACTAATACTAAATAATTGGCTGGCCAACTTACCTTTCATTATTTGATTTTAGAAAAAAGATGTTTGGCCGACATTTTCTCGCTGGGTAAAAGTTCTCTTTTTCTCGAATTTTATTA
Source organism: Druceiella hillmani (assembly GCA_039881145.1). NCBI lineage: Eukaryota > Metazoa > Arthropoda > Insecta > Lepidoptera > Hepialidae > Druceiella > Druceiella hillmani. The sequence continues at coordinate 421,200 of JAYKKI010000018.1, read as the reverse complement.
AGTTGTACTTATGTAAGTTGTACATTCTCCGAACTAAAACGTAATTTTTTTTTAATAATGTATTTTCAGTCCAAAAGTGAATAGTGCCATTTAAGAGTAAATATTCGATAAGTATAAAAGAATATTGAATAATAACGTTCGTTTTTAGAAAAGATGACTATGTAAGTCATCTTTTCTAAAGATGAACGTGGTATAAATTTGGGTTTGAAAAAAAAAATTAATGGTTGCAACTACTTTTGGATTCAAATATCTTCAGGGAAACTTCTTTACTTAAAAATATAAACAAAGTTCTTAAAAGTGTTTTGAACAAACTGCATGTTGTTTTTGCACATATTATGTAATCGTAGGTGCTATAGATTTACGATATTGTTATGTTTATATTATGTAAATTTTGGACTTTTTCCCATAGCTATGCAAATGTTATAAATTAAAATTTTGTGTAGGCTGTAGTTAATTAAGGCAGATATTGAATGCAATAATATGAAAAAAGGAAAAGTAATAACAGTGTGTTCAGAAGCCAGAGTGTAATGTTTAAACTGTTCAACGTGACAACGAAAGGAGAGCAAACAACATTTGTAAAGTCGTCCAAAAACTAATTATAACAAGGAAATAATTCTTTGAAGATCTATGCAATCAGGATTTTTTCAAAAACTGCTTTCTGTTGACTATTTTGCAACGTTAATACAAACAAATTACAATTTTTACTGACTTCAAATTTACCTATAAAACGTCATTATATTCCTAAGACCTACAAAAATTCATATGATAAATAATTGTGAGGAAAGTTTTCTATTAAGGTAAAAGTTTTAAAAAGTTATGGAATAATCACATGGAAAAATATTTTTTTTGGTATGGTGGTCACACCATATCACTGTTCTTGAGGATCACTGTTTAACTCTTGGTTTCCCATAAGCACATATGTATAACAAAACACACTCGGTATATATGTTCACAATCAATGATAACTTTGTTATACTTTAGTAAGGTTTCAGTAGGTGGTTGAAATATTGATCTCTATATTTTTTTGCTGTTATATGTTAATATAAAAAAGTTTAGATTTATTTTTACATTGAAGATTTTAAATAAATAATATAATGACGATTTATTTACTTTTTTGTGTTTACAGTGTGAAAGTTTGTCATTTGTAATTGATTCATGTAAATTAATAATGAAGATCTTGTTTAGATTATTTATATATTTCTAAAAATTACTGAGTAGCAAAATTAAATTTACTTATTATCTACAAAAGAAAATAATTTTCATATTTTCATCCATAAGAAATAAATTTACCATTCAACATTCCAATATTATTATACATTTTTAGACTTTATTGCAACATACAATTACATAGTGACTTGGTTTGCACATTTGCTGTAACCTGAGAGTAGCACGCAGCCAAGTTGACGTCACCTATTATGGAGCAGTTCAGTCATCCGGAGTGACTGTACCTTGCTCTTTTAGATTGTGAATCAGAATGTTATTAGGATATCGCTTCGCATCCATTTACTGTACACGGTATTCCAAGGCAATGAAAGATCCATTGCCTTAAACTTATAAAATACTTTGACATTTCAGCGTCCGATTGCTCAATGTGTAGGAATAGTTTTGGTTTGGTTCATTTTTAAACAAGCTCCAATACCTGAGATACATGGGTTGGTTTAAGTCATGTATGTACTTTATTATTCTGAGATAGATATAGACTATCCATTATCATCGACTATCGCACGGATGATGAGCGTCGACTTGAAAAACTGTGTTGGATATAAAAAAAAAACGACATGCAATAATATAATGTATATGAAATAGAACTGTATTTTCCAAATTATATTGGTTACAAAAATACAACATATTGTGAATTTGGATACATTTAGACAGTTTAAGAGAAAAGAAGAAGAAAATAATAGAAAAGAGAATCTCTACGTACAAAAGTATGTAAATACGTAGATTTCATTTCTTCTCAAAAAGTATGTTTTCTTAACCTTATATCCATTATACTTAAGTAATTAATACCTATTTCTAGAAAGAATATAACGTTCTACATACGTTTATAAATTTCGTACATATATGTTAAAAAAATGTCATGTAGCTTCTACGCCACGTCATTTGCATAGAAACGATGTCCCCACACGTTGAAAACGATGTCCTCACACAGCATCCAAAAATATATCAATTGCTTAAATATTTCGTTACATAAACAATGTATTCAAAGTTGTCTTACAATTTTATTTTCATATTATCGTTAAAACATGTAAAGAATAAATTGAAAATCTTTGCGCATTCGTATCTCTCACTTGTGTAAAGGCGTTGCCATGTTTTTTTTATTTTCATTCGTTTTCTTTATCTATAATTAAATTTTTTCGCGGTTTCAATAGTAGCTGTATATGGGTTTAGCACGTTCCTAAACTTAATTTACTTGTGCTTCCTTGCGAAACTTTATCTCGAAAGGAATATTTACAAGTTTTTATTCTGACCTGACAATTAACCAACCTGCTGCTTCATTTCGAAATATAAAATTTTTTCACCGTCTCTTGCGAATTGCGTGGCAAGCAAAGTTCACAGTGACTATTATTATGCAAAAACATAATAAAATGTGTAACTTGGAAATCTAAAGAGTATATTTACTTACTAATAAATATATGCCTGTTATACAATAAAACCAAACCTGTAACTTTACATATGGAAACGTACGTGCTTACAGTATTGATAATAAAGTTTCAATGAAAAATTGATTTATAGTCAACACCGTGTGTTAGAGAGGAATTAATTGAAAAGTAGCCACCAGAATCTAATTTATAATTTTAATTGCAAAGAGACAATTGGAAATAAGGAAAAGAAATTACGTTTTTGAAATTATTTAATTACGTAATTAATTGCAAAATTATATGAAATTGATGATGCTTTTCATTACTGAAAAAATAAACTTTGTAAAATATAAATACTCTTATACACAAACTCGTCGAAACGACTGCGTTTTTCAAAAATATAATATTAAAATAAAGGTATATTTTTCTGCATGAGTTCCATTTCATATTACTGGAAGTATTTTTTGATTCAATACATTGGCGATCTAATCGATATAAGTACATTGCAATGAAATTTAATCTAAGTTAATTATAAGCAACTAAACTGATCATTTTCTTTTAGATAAATCCTTAAATATTTAGACACAAATGTGAAAGTTCCACAGTTCTGGTCTTTAAATATTTACCTTTTACGTACGAGAAGATATTAAAATTATAATATAGAAGATATTAATATTTTAAGTCTTCGTATTAATTCTGTTAACTTTAGTAACCAAAAGGCTACTTGCGTTTTTGGATTTAGCATATTTTGAGATCTGTTATCGTTAGTTGAGTAATGGGGTTTTGAATATTTATTCTGAATATTTCTTATTATGTCTTTTATTTCTTATTCCGTTAACATTTAAAATTCACACTCGTAACTAGATTCTGCAGTTCATAATAATAATATATAATTTAGAATTAATTGAATATCTCAATACCTGGCAATATTTCATAGTATTTCAAGTCACAAATAGTTTCGAATGCTCTCGTTCTACTTCGATTTTACAACCACACATACACAAAAACACAGGCGCGCACGCGCACACACGCACACATACACACACATAATATATTTATTCACATTTATTCAATTTTGAAATACATTCGTTTAAAAACTTATAAAATTTAATTTATAGTAACAAATGTCACCACTCACAGACTTTTGATATTGTTGTCTATTGTAAAACCGTACTAACGTTTCATCGGAAGTATTAAATGCATGTGACCTGAAAAAATTTAAATTGAATTCTCGACTTGTAAGATTAAACACACACGCTATAAAACTAGTATATTTTACGGTGAAATGGGTAATACTTCAGTAAGATATGATGAAACGAAGTAGTTTTCGAAGAATTGCAGAATATCAATTACAACTAGAAAGAATATAAAGAAGATGGAAAATAATTTAAAAATACTTTACACGATATGTAAATAAATAATAAAATTGTACCAAAGTACAAATTATCTCGTAATATGTAACTATATTAAATTTTTGTAAATGTAGATTATAAATTCCTCTTTTTATGAGATTACAAAATCAAATGGATTTTCTTGTGAATTATATTTTTTTGCATAATAATGAATTTAAAATATAAATATAGTTAAGAAAAGTTCTGGAAATGACAATAATTTTTGTATAAGAAGGCGATTCGAAAGAAATAAAAGGCAAATAAGGGGATTAACTTTCGAAATAGCAACAATATTTTTCTACAGAAAATGCTAGGAAAATATAAAACAAAATATTTAACTAGTTCTCAAACGCATTACGTTACATCATGTACATGTGTTTAACTCTTTTAGATAAATCATGTGTTTAACTACATGTGTTTAACTCTAATTATGATGTGAATTAAATATGATATCGTTTTTTTATATCTAACAAAACTATTGATAATTAAAATTTAAAATACAAGAGGGCGACAGACATCAAAAACAATGTAAAAATGTGATTACCGCAGCTTGTTGTTTCGATCGAAATTTGTTAATGCAATGTTCCACTATTGACACTTGACGTATACTTCGTTTTTTAGAGCAAAGCTATAAAAATGCATGATAGTCTGTTCCTTTAACAATTTTTTTAATTTTTTATCTTTATCAATATAGTTAAAATACTCCTTTAGCATTTTTTGTGCCTGCTATTGAACACTTCCTTTAATATAATAACACTCGTGCCTACATTCAATATTTGAGGGTTATTTTGCATTCAAAATCCAGGGATTGTGACTAAATTTCAATATAAAGGTAATGTTTTGAAATATCTACCATGAACTAGTGGCCGTTATCGATTCATGAACGTAAGGTTAGATAGCGATACCTTGTAAATCTTACCCAATCGTTTACAGAGATGCAGATGAGAGTAATGGTTTGTTATAATCTATAAAAAAGAAATCTCTTTGTTTTTCATTTAGTGGATATTAAGTACTTATTAATGCTTAATATTTGAATGTAGCACGACTTTATATTCGGAATGTTAAGAGTTTAGATCTTTTTTAAAACAATAATATTTTTTAATAATTTCCTCTTTAAAAATATTTCATTTATTTACTCTTTTTTTAACGTAGATTAGAATGCAATTAGCAAATATTTTAGATATAATGCAGTATTGAATCACTTGGATAAAGACGATTTTATTAGACGTTTAATTAAAAACCATAAATTGCAATTTACTGGACATAACGTTGCAATTATTACTGGACATAACGTAAGTGTTCCTAAGTACTTGTTCTGAATACTTGAATGTAACACGTTGCATACTCTATCTGCGAAAGTAGCATCTTAGAAATTAAGATATAAATGAAATAAATAAAACATTTTAAACATTTTATTTCTTTTTCGTTTATGCTATTTAGTATATGTCAATAAGCCATGAAATTTTAAAGAGTTATTCTAATTACTTTTAGAAATTAGTTGGCTGTAGTTTACCAAAAACTTTAAAAGAAATAGATCGACTAAATGACCAAAAAATTTGTGTTAATTTTGTTTGATAAAAATAATTCTCTATTTCGGAATAAGACCAAATTGACTTAAAACAATGTAATAGAAAATAATTAGAAAAATCTTCATATATCAATCCACATTGTTTCCTAACGCGCAACCCATTTTTATATCGGTCCGTCGATATAACATTTTCATTCGATTTTACTAAAGCATACGCTGCTAAACATTCTTTTGATCAAAGCAAAGCTGTTTTAGCGGAAAGAGATTTGGGCACTCTATAAAAGCGATGTCTCCCTACGAGCAATGAATTACCAACATCACTTGCAAAAATTTACACCTAGTTTAAGTTAATACCATTCTTAAGGGGATCTCTCGTTGTACGAGTTAATATAAATACTGTTAATTGGTGTTTGCTGTGATGGAGTTGAATAAATTGTTTCAGAATATATGATTAATAAATATTTTTAAAGACAATTTACAAATAAAAATGATTATCATAAAAATGTTAACCATGTTTCCTGCTTTCTTTACATTGATAAAAACATATTCGTTTCGAAACAAAAAAACATAGGTTGAACAAATTATTTTGCAATCTATCCGATAATTTCTTTTCATTTATCCGGAAAACTTTACTATGAAATCTATTCCATTCTATTGAATAAATAAATTCAACAAAACGAAACGTTTGAAACTTTTCTGAAAAAGATCTATTCAAATACATAATTCTTGGGTATTTGCGATTTTCTAGACTACAAAAATAACAAAAAATCAAACTTTCTGAAAGTACAAAATTTCCTTTCATTTCGTTTTCTGTTCTTGCTGTTAAACGTGTACTGTTCTGTTGAAAATGAATATTGGTTACACCGCAAAAAAAATATAAAATGTTGTGCAACTGCAATGTAATGTGACTTTAATTTAAATTCAGTACCAAGTGGATAGATAATGTTATGAGTTTTATAATGATAATTTGACACAAATTGATAAATTCTGCCAACAATTCAAAAACATGATAATTCGGATTGGCAAAAACACCAACGGAAATTAAATACACTTGAGAACTATCAATTTAAATGATATATGATAGTTTTTTTATTTGATATGTCTTACATATTAATTGATAATATCGGTATCATACCAAAAACTGTTTAAAGGCAATCTCACAGTCATTATTAGTATGGGTACAGTATGCTCAGTAGTTGGTAAAGTGACTATGTATATTGTAGTAAGATTTTTTGAAATGTAGTGGCCATTGGAAGTAAATCATTCCTTTATTCTTTAATTAATTTATTGTACATGTTTTTAAAATGAGACAAGTGTTCAATGGTTTTGCATTTGAAACACGATAATATGTATAAAAGTGTGTAAATGACTTTCAGACTGGTAATGTTTTCTGCTATTTTTTAACGACATCTATATTTTTATTTCTTAATAATTTAGAGTTTACATAAAATAATGCAATTATATATGTTGGACCAAACAACCTAACTTATGCTTCAGCCTATGATCTTAAATCTAAATTCCTATTAGAAACCACGTCTCTATGCAACCTTACACAGTGCAACAATATACCTAACAAAATAATAGATTTCCAGATATTACATATTACACTTACTTGTATAAATGAATTAGATGCTGCACCGTTAAGCCGTATAAATAAATATCATCCTCCACTATTTATACGTATTCAATTTTTGAACCCGTCACCTATTTCATCAAGTCAAATAATCACCAGGACCCACTTTTAATACATGCTTTAACTACCATATTTTTCGCAGCGAACGAAATTCTGTTGATTGGAAAAAAGTTTTCAAGGATTCTGATATTAATATTGCTCTTAATTATTATATGATAAACTAAATGACATAATCAAGAAATATACTCCATGAAGTATAAAAACGAATAATTCACCCTTTGGGTTTAGTACTGCCTTGATGCGATTTTTAAAGGGAAAACCGTAAATATCATTAACCCCATAAGATACTGTAATCCCCTTGATTAGGACTCATTTGACTTACTACAAACCAGTACCACAGTACCACAAACCAAGCCATAATATACGATGGCTCAATATCCTCAAATATTGACGACGTTTAAGAAATATCTTCCAATCTTCGATTCAAGCAACTATGCCTTAAATTTTTCCCTTCGTTATCCCTGCTTGGGTCATAATTACGTTAGTAGGTAATCTATTAGAATGAAGATCAAAGCCCTCGATTGTAAAAAAAAGTGCGGGACCTGATGGGATTCCGTCAGTGATTATAAAAACTGCTATAACGACTTAAGTTTCCCACAATGTATCCTATTCCATATATATTTTAAATAAAATGCATTTTTATACTCTACAAAACTGCTTGCATTATCCCTGTCCACAAATCGGGTGACAAAGACAAATGTAAGAACTTATCAATAACCTATCTGCTTTCAATATGTTATTTGAATCCATTTTACCTTTATTTCCATTTTTTATTCCCACTTGATAAATTTCAGTCAGTATCAATGACTACTTTGGTATATTTTAGTACTGGTTTCAGTGGATGGTTGAACTATTGATCTCTATGCTGAGGTTTTGCTGTAATACGTAAATATCAAAAAGTTTTCTAGATTTATTTTCACATTGAATATATGAAATAAATAATATAATTACGAATTACTTCTGTGTATTTGCAGTGTAAAAGTTTATCATTTATAATTGATTCATCTACATTAATTATGGGGATCTTGTTTAGATTATTTATACGTAACTAAATATTACTGACCAGTAACATTAAATTTACTTAATATCCACATAAGAAAATAAATTTAATATTTTAATCCGTAAGAAATAAGTTTCACATTCTACATTCGAATGTTATTAGCCGAAGAATTAAAGATCATTATAAAGTTTAATGACTGAGAACTTAGAATTGCAACGTTCTTGCGTGGGCCATTCGCACTCAGCGTTTTTTTTATTGCTGAAACCAAACATTTTAAAAACTCTCAAGGTCTCCCACCTTGATAGTTTTTAAAGTTTTTTGTTGAATATCCTTATCCTGAGCTTTTAATCATTTATTTTATTTACATATTTTTAAACTTTATTGCAATATATAATTACCCTTACTCCAATAAACATTTAGTATAAATACACCAACTAATGAGCAATGACTTCAGTCCCAATGGAAAAATAAGAAAAATTAGTAAGATGAAAAACTGTGAAATATTTTAATAAATTATTGCGAAATTTACAAATTAAATGGTACACATCTAAAAGTGTAAATTCAAATTAAAAAAAAATGTGAAAAAGGAGTTTAAATATTAACGCGCATGAAATAAACCCATTAATAACGAGTAGAACGTTTATTACGAAGATCCCGTAATTTATAGTTCTTATTTCATTTCAATTGTAAATCAGAAACTTCTGAAAGACAATCAAAAGTACAGATGAACAGACAATATTGCCATTGCAAAACATCTGACAAGAATAACCGACTCTGAAAACAATTACAATTAAATAATTCAAGTTTAACAAATTTTAAAGTTTGTGAAATGAAATATGATAACGTTTATTTAATATTAAGACAATATTGAACATGAATTCATGAGTTATTTGCATAGGTTTCAATAACGGGATGATATTATGTGCGAGGCGCCCATAATATTATATTATTTAAATCGACAGGTGTGCGAAGCAAATGCAAATTCAGCACATTTAATTAACACACTCATTGAGACTAAATTCTTTATATTAACTTGAAACAAAACATAAAATACAGTTTACATGAAGTTAAAAGAAAAATAAAGTATTTGTTCGAATATAAATTATTAACTTAAACTGCTAGTTAATTTTTATGCGTTACCGAGTGGACAACTATTTTGTGAGTTGTTAGGAACGATGACAAATTAAGGTGAATTACTCCAACTGAGCAGAACGCGTGATACCTTTTTTTCAGTCATCAGACCAAATCAAAATAATCTTGTAACAACCAGTTGTGGCATGAGATAAAGCGAATAGTGTTTGAGGGGGTCGAATAAGCGATTCCGTTATAAGAATGCTGTTTTCCCTTCAAAGTGTTACTCGCAAACCAAATTCATAACATCGCAACTGCAAATAAATTGCACGACAGTTGGTCTTTTTGACTTTAACAATTGCTGCACTCTGACAGTAGTACGTAGGCAGGTTGACGTCACCTATCATGAAGCAGCTCAGTCATCCAGAGTGACTAACTTGCTGTTTCACACTGTGGATTAGGGTAGTATTACAATATCCCTTTGCTTCCAGCTACTGTACACGGTGCTCCAAGGCAATTTATGTTCTTAAAAAATACTTTGACGTTTCAGCGTCTGACTGCTAAGTGTGTACAAATAGTTTTGGTTTTGTTCATTTTTAAACAAGCATCAATTCCAGAGATATATGGGTTGACTTTTATTGTGTATGTACTTCTCTATTCTGAAATAGATACAGGTGTCCATTTTCATTGATCATTGCATGGATGGTGAGCGTCAACATAAACATTTTTGTTGCGTGTAAAACAACGTGAAATTCATTTTAGAGCGTATATGAAATAGATATATATGGCCTGAATGATAAAAGTTACAAGAATACAACATATTGGCAATTTTGATGCACTTAATTTGCTCAAGCGAAAAATTTTATCTATACGTGTGTAAGTACATAGATTTCATTTCCTCTTAAAAAGTATATTTTTTTAATCTTATATCCATTAGAATTAATTAACACCTAATTTCTGTAAACTAAGAGAGATTATAACGTTTTGTATCCGCTTATATATGTCATATATATATGTTTAAAAATGTCAATATGTAGTTTATACGATATGCCAATTGCATAAGAAAAATTTGAAAATAATGTGTTCACATAACATTTAACATTAATCATGAATTGCCTAAATATTTCGTTACGTAAACAAAGTATTCGAAACCGTCTTCCATTTTTATTTCCATATTATCATTAAAACATATAAAGACGAATAAATTGAAAATGCTTGTCTTTGCACATTCATATCTTTCACGTGCGTAAAGGCTTTGCTATATTCTTTGATTTTATTTCGCTTTCTTTTTCTGTTATTACATTTTTTCGCGCTTTCAATAGTAGTTGTATACAGGTTTAGCACGTTCCAAAAGTTAATTTATTTGTGCCTCCTGGCGAAACTTTGTTTCAAAGGAAATATTTACAAGTTTTTATTCTGAGTTAACCTGCTGCCTTATTTCAGAATGTAATATTGAATCACATTTTATCGTATGTTGTTTTATTGAGGGCAAGTGAGAGTAATAGCGGCTCGAGACTTTGCAAAAACATTTACTATGTTACTATGTTTTTTATGTAACGAGAAAATCTTAACACTATACTTTTTTATTAATAAATATATGCCTTTTATACAATGAAAATATATACATAACCTTACATTTGGAATCTTTTTCATAGCTAACTCATGTGTATCAGAGGGAGTAATTAAAGGGGAGCCGCTACAGTGTAATTTGTGATTTGAATTGTTAAGAGGAAATTATAAATTATGATAGGAAATGATCTCAATTAAATGAAACTACGTGATGTAGTATTATTTCTACTTTCTTTAATTTCTTTACCACAACCTAGGTTTCGTTGTATTACAACACCTGCAGGTGGGATATTAGCAAAGATAAAAATCTTTGCAGGTGGGATATTAGCAAAGATAAAATCTTTGCTAATATCCCACCTGAAGATGTTGTAATACAACAAAACCTAGGTTGTGGTAAAGAAATTTAAAAAAGTAGAAATAATACTACATCACGTAGTTTCATTTAATTGTGAATAATGAATTTCTACAAAATTAACGATAAATATATTAAATTTTAGGAAATGATCTTTTGGAAATTATATAATTGTATAATGAATTGTAGAAATATATAAATTTGATTAAGTTTTTCATTATTGAACATAATGAACTTTGTGAAATATAAATAATTTTATATAATACCACATTGAAACGACTACGTGTTTCAGGAAAATAATATCAAAATAAAGCCAGATTTTTCTTTATGATTTATATTTCATATTACCGTAAATATTTTTCGTCTCAATTCATTGGCCTTCTAATCGACGAAAGAATCTTACCATGAATGAATTAATCATAAATACAGAAACTAATCATTTTCTTTCAAGTATAATGTTAAAAATGTAGATAAAATTTGAAAGTTCAACATTTCTGTTTTTGTAATGGTTGATCTTTCACGTTCGAGAAGGTATTCAAATTTCCTTAAAGTGTTTCTCGTTAATTCTTTCAAATTTAGCCACCCCAAGACTACTTCCGCTCGGATTTAGTATATTTTGAGATCTATTGTCGTTGGTTGAGTAGCAGGGTTTCGAACATTTATTCTGAATACTGCTTGTTACATCGAATAGGTAAGGCAGTGAACTTAGCTGAAAGTCGTAAAAAGATTCTGCAAATCATAATAAACGCATCTAATTTAATTGAATATAACGTCAAAACGTTCTCTATGTTTATAATAAGAATTTTTATAAATTTTCAAGTGATGTACAGGTATTAGATTTTGCACACACACGCACTATATATATATATATATATATATATATTTATATATATATATATATATATATAAACATATATATATATATATATATATACATATATATATATATATATATATATATATATATATATATATAGCTATTTATTCGATTACCAAATATATTCGTTTAACAACTTGTATAATTTAATTTATAGTAACAAGTGTCACCACTCATAGGCTTTTGTTATTGTTGTCAATTATGACAAACTACTAATGTTTCGTTGGAAGCATAAAATACGTAAATGACCTGAAAAAAATAAAATTCAGTTCTTCAGATATATGATTCAACACACACACTATAAATGCCAATATATTCTACGTTGAAACGCGTAACATTTCAGTACAGAAAATCAATTACATTTTCTAATGATTTTCTTTTAAAATAAGTCATCTATTTTACTCCATTTTTCCCAAACGTAGATTAGATTACGTTTAATTAACCCCACCGCACTTTAGAATTAATGCAGTATTATATCACTTGAGTAATTATAGTTTTATTAGATCTGTTATTAAAACATTAATAGCAAGTATTCACTGGACGTAACTTACATACATATTCCTAAATACTCGTTCTAAATGCTTGGGTGAAACGCGTTGCATGCTTCATCTGCGGAAGTAGCATCTTCGGAATTAAAATATATATAAAATAAATAAATGGTTTGAAATATTTTATTCCTTCTTTATTTATATATGTATTAACAAACCATGAAATTTGAACGAGTTTTTCTAAGCACTTTTACTTGAGAAAACATTGAGCTTTGTATGAAATAATTTAGCGGAAACTTATCATAGTATTCAAAATACAAAGATCGATTAAATAATCAGAACAGTTGTGTTAATTTTTTTTTTTAAAAATAATTTTCTATTTCGGAATAAGACCCACTAAATATAAATATGTCATATAAAATGGTTAGAAAAATCTTCGAATATCATCTCTAAATAATCTCTAAGTTATTCGTGCTCAAAATAAATTTTTACGATGGTTTCTGGCAAGCACACCATTATTTTTTTAGTCTGCTGATATATCGTTTTCATTCAATATTTTTAAAGAATACGCTGTTAAATATTTCTTTGATCAAAGCGGAGCCGTTTTAGCGGAAAGAGATTCAGGCACTCTGCCAAGCGACGTCGCTACAAACTAGCGCCTACGAGTAATGAAATACAAACAGCACTTGCGAAAATTTACGCCTAACTATTTTACGTCAATACCATTGTTCATACGATCTCTCATTGTACGAATTAATATAAATTCAGTTAATTGGTGTTTACTGTGATGGAATTGAATACGTTGTTTCAGAAAATGTGATTTAGTTAAAAAGTCAGTAATTATTGCTTTTAATGGGTAAATAAATTTGGCAGATTTTCTTTCAGATAATTAAATATCATAATAAAATACAGTGCATAGAGTTGTTAGTAAAGGCCAATTGTTAATCCGTATATGAAAATTGAAAAGCAACCATAGACAAGAATAAAAGAAGGAAAAATAGACAGGCCAAATGCGGTTCAGGTTTACATATTTAAATAAGGGGCATGAATATTTTTAACGAAAATTTATAAAGAGCTAACTTTTATAAGAGTTAACTTATTATAAAAATATTAAACATATTTCTCGTTCTCTTTCCATTGATAGAAACCTTTTCGTTCCGAAATGAGAGAATCAAATTATTTCGGAATTCATCTGATAATTTTTTTTTTCAACTTTAATTTAAAGTCAGTGCGAGTTAGACGAGACCACATTGTGAGGTAGTGAAGACAGTTTAAACTAAAAACAAACAGAAACAAAAATTGAAAGTTCAGCTGACATTCAGTCAGCTACGACACAAATAACTACTGACTCAATCATTGAGTAAATTTACAGCTATACGGTAGTTTGTTTTGATTCGAACATCTTGTACATTAGCTGATAATAATGTGGGTATAAAACCAAACTTTACTTGAGGGCAATCTCTCACAGTTATTAGTGTAGATGAGATGTTCAGTGATTGGTAAAGTAAATGATAGTTATTTTTTTTTGGAATTTATTATTATATATATTGTAGTTATTTTTTTTGGAACTTGACATTGAAAATCAGTAATTTTTTCACTTAATTGATTGTGCATGTTTTTATTAGGAGACAAGTGTTCAGTAGTTTATGTGCTTGAACCGTGATAACAAACTCAATAAAATTTAAACATACGCAATAAAAATTAGTTTCAGGCTGGTAATGTTTGTAGGTATTTTGTAAGGACACCTTTCTTTTTCTCTCTCAATAATTCATATCTTAAATAAATTATTGCAATGAAACTTATTGTGCCAAGCAACCTATGACCTTGAATTCTTATTAGAAACTAAATTTCTATTCAACCATATACAGTTCAACAATATACCTATAAAAGTAATCGATTTTCAGATCTTACTTTATTTACGCCGAGAGATGGTGCTGCTCTTTTAAGCTGAATAGATATATATCGTCCTCTACTACTTTTATATATATATATATATATGAATATATCTGAACTGAATATATCTATATATATATATATATATATATATATATATATATATATATATATATAGATATATTCAGTTTTTCGACCCATCATCTATTTCGTCAAATCAAATAACTACCAGAGACACAATTTTAATAAATGTAACGTCGATATTATTCGCAGCACTACTAAGTTCTTTTGATTGGGAACCACTTGTTTAAGGATCTTGATGTTAATATTGCTGTTCAATTATCACATGGTATACTGAACGAAATAATCAAGATACACATAGCCATGAAAGGTGTAAGATCGTTTAATTATCCCATTTGATTTAATCCTGCCTTGATGCGATCTTCAAAGGAAAAATGTAAATATCACGAACGCATAAAATATATGGTAATCCTCTTGATTAGGGCTCAGCTTACTTACTACAAACAAGGTGCAAAATCTCATTGATAAGTGTATATATATATATATATATATATATATATATATACATATACATATATATATATATATATATATATATATATATATATATTGTATCTATTCAGGAATTAATTAAGCACGACATAAAGAATTGTACGATATGTCGATAACAAAAACGGGTCACAACTCAAATCAAATGACCATAGAATACGACGGCCCAGTATCTTCAAACGTTAACGACCTTTGTGAAATGTTTTCCAACCACTTTGGCTACGTCTTTGTAAACCAAGCTAATCTAGCAAATATGACTTAAATTTTCTCCTTCATTATCACTGCTTGAGTGATATTTACGTTAGCAGGAAATCTATTAAACTGACAACGAATGGTCCTGACTGCAAAAAATTTGCAGGGCATGACGGAATTCCCCCAATGATTATAAAATAAACTGCTGTAACGACTTGACTTTTGCACGACACATTCTATTTAATAAATCTAAATTATTTTTATTTGCAAATCGGGTAACGAAGACCAAGGTAAGATCTACAGAGTTGTCATTTTCTGTCTACTTTCGTTAAATTAATTGAAACCGTTTTGCGCCACATTTTCTATCGCCGTCTTCAAATGTTTCTGTCTCCCAGTCAATGTGGTTTTGTTTCAAAAAAGTTTACAATAATTAATCATTCGCTTAAAAGAAATAGCTTTGGTTGGTGCTTTTGCGAAAAGAATGTAGGTAGATTCCATTTATATATACTTTTCAAAAAACTTTAATAAAGTCAATAATTCGATATTCTATTCACGAAAGTCGTAGTTATGGCATATATGGGGGTTTATTGAGGTAGACTAGATCTTACATAAATAACAGGAGTCAACTTGTGAGTATCAAAGCTCATCTTTTCGCAGCCATGACAATCACTTCCGGGGTACCACAAGGTTTGCATTTGGGACACCTTCTCTTTGTAATAGTCATTAAAAATCTGATATGACTACTTACATGTTTACTGTGTGTAGAAAATCTTAAGACCTTTACCATAATTAGTGACCTTGAAGGTTACCTAAATTTAAAACAAAACATATTTCCAAAAGCCGGAGATATTTCTGAATATCGATAAGTGCTTTATTATCTTCTTTATTACTGTCAAATACAAAATTTTATTAAGCTCCATGTGGACGGCTCAATACTATAACGTAAATTTGTTGTAGAAATCTCAAAGTTTTCTTTGATGAAAAGCTAACATTCCGTTCTCATCGTCATGGTATTCTTTATAAATATACCCAACAGCTAGGATTCAACTTTTGTTCCCCTAAGCGATTTAAAAACAGTGACACTTTAACATTACAAAGAAAAAAAATTAAATTAAAGAGGCGATCAGATTTGGCATTTGGTTTTTAATACGACTAAATCAAAAGGTGAGAATTTTTAATCTGTAAAAATCTAGTAACCAAATAAAACTAAATTGTTACTGTGCAAAGCGTATTAAGTACATAAAAAGGACGAAATTAAAATATCATCGAAAATAATAATTTCAACTAAATCAGTTACACGTGGTAAAAATTTAATTGAATGTTGAGCATAGATTACAGATAGCAGCCAAATCTAGTGGAACTTACACAATCCCTCGATAATTAAAACCAGCCTATCGTTTGGTATTTGTTACAACTAATGTTTTGTCAATTATAGGCACCAGCACTGAATAAAATAGGATGAAAAATCTCAATGAGAAGACTGCAATTATGTCTATTATATTTATGTTATATAGAAATGTACCATATGTTCCTCTTGTCTTTATTTATTCATACTCTAACGTACATATAATACATATATTTGACGAACTTATTGCCACAAGAGCAATCTCTTCCAGTCAACCACATTGATTAAATATAAAAAAAATTTCATGTGGATGACTGTAAAAGACATTAATATAAAAACAAAACTTAGGAAATAAATAACAAAAAATTTCATAACGTATAAATAAGCAAAACTAAGCTACATATGAACAATACAAAACAAAAAATGCTTAATTGTAAATGTTGACATGGTTGGAAACAAGAAAAATGGGGAACATAAAGAAATTAGGAAAGCTAGGGCAGAGGGATTATGATAGGAAGGACGTTTTCAGACGATCTTTGAATACATATTTAGAACAGCGAGTTCATGGTATCCAAATCTATTCGATTCCAAAGTCTTATAGCTTGGACAGCAAAGAATTTTTCATAAAAGGTGGTTGAATGTTAGGAAAAAAGGAGACTGAGTTGGTTTTCAGAGCGCAGTCCTATGCCGTGTGCAGACAAATTACTAAATCTGCTTCTAAAATAAGTTGGATAAGTAGCATTTTTTAAAATATTATAGAGAAGTGTAAGAATGGGAATATTGAGCCGATCACGAACTTCCGCCAATTTTCTATATCACCATATCTTCTAAATCACCAAAATAATTATAACAATGAAACGTTATACATTGGTTAATTTTTAATGGTTCATTCGTTCAAAAAGAAAAAAAGAACCTTTTAGGATAACTTCGTTTTTCGTCTATCCGTTTGTCAAGACCCTTTTTTTTCAAGAAAGCGTGGAGATATCAAGTTTAGATTAATATGAAAAACCTAAGTCTACAGTTTCTTGGAACTGTAAAAAAAATCGCGCTTCTATATCGAGAAGAACCCTGAAAATACTACTAGCAAATCAATCAAAACTTACAGGATAATTCCCGTTGATCTAGAATCATGAAATTGAGCAAGAAGTAAGGTCTTATAGCATAAAATCCGATAATCGTTCATTTGTAATTTTATCACACAGAAAACTTTTGTTTTAATATGCGACTGACAGAGTTATTAGCTAATATATCATAGTTCTAAAAAAATGTCAGTTGTTTAAATAGTTGAATAGAAATATTATGTACCTATAAATGTTTATAAATACCTAAATATGAACGAACCGAACTCTCATAGCGCGAGTTCCACTTGTGCTTGACAGGTCTTTTTTTTAAACTCATTATGCTCGATATTAACAAAAAGGAGTTTGAAAAACCATTTCGAAAATATATATATATCTTGGAAGAAAATGTTGGAATAAAATTTCAACATTTTTCATAATCCAATTCGTCATAAAGTCTCAAGGAAAGAGTTCTAAAAAGTAAATTCGAAAATACCTGAAATATGATGAACTTTCTTGTTATAGTAGTCAAATTTTTCCCAGTTACAGGGTATAAATTATTTAAAAACCATAATCATATGGTTCTCTTTCATTACGTGGATTCTGTTTCATATTTCTGGTAACAACTTTTATCTATATACTTCTAACCACGCATAACAACCTAAAACCTATTCACTAAAGCACACACAACGCGTACAGCTGATGGAGATAAATCATTAATTGATTCAAGAAATGTTCTTCATGTGCTGTTAAACAAAAAACTATTAATAATAATGTATTACATTTAAAAATCAAAAATTATTTCTCAGTGATGTTCTGTTCTCTTTCAAACACAACTTTAAAAATATACATTTAACGTCAAAGCTTAAAAGTTGTATCTTTGCGAATTCGTATCACTTACGAATGTACAAGCATTCAAAGCTTCTTTGACATTTTTCCGCACCAATAATTTGAAGTTTCCATGTTCACAAGAGCACTTGTACTTGGATTCAATATATTTTCAGATTTGTTATCATCCGTAAGGTTATCATCCGTTGATCGTTTTAATTGAATTTTTCTCAGTTCTACTGTTTACTTTTTTCTCACATCGTAGCAACGATATTTTTCTCATATGTTATACGGTGAATATTGAAGGAAAAATGATTTCTACAGTGCGATTGCTACTAATAAAAAATAATAATGAAAAATACCATTTCCACTATATTTTATTAACGAATATTTTTTATGATATTGATTGCTATACCCACCACAGCATAATTTTTATATTTTAACTCTATCTATGACACCTGCTTAGGATAGGAAAGATGTTACTAGCATGTATTGTACCTTTACACTTTAAATTAAAGTATGATTGGTAGGGAGTCTTGCATGAGTTTTCGTGGCGATATGATATTCATTTATCGGGCGAAAGCACAATCCAGAGGAACACAATTGTGCAACAACCGCATTCCTTTCAATTCACATAATTTACTCTAAACTAATTTCTATTTAAAATATTAATTTATTTCTATTCGAAATATTTCTAAATAAAATATTCTAATTGAGAGCAGAAATGCAATGTTAAAAGTGTTTGTTTTGCAATTTAAAAAGTTTTAATTAATTTGAAAAATTACATTAGAAGCTTATTTTCATTCCAAGAACTCACAGGATTGGTACCATTATTTTGGAGGAATGGAATGGAATGGAAACCATTAATTGCAAATGCGTTAATTACGCGGTTTAGTGTTTGTGGCAAAGTAAGAATGATTTTTTATCTTAAAAATATTACGCTTATTTACCTATATATATATATATATATATATATATATATATATATATATATATATATATATATTTATATACAGTCAAACCTGGATAAGCGAGAGTTCAAGGGAGCACAATCTCATTCTCGCTTAAAGAGGTTTCTCACTAACCCGAGTTTCTCGATAATGCAGGTACATGGGTAGCGTTTCTGTCTTATAGAGGTACGCAGCAATAACAAGTCACAGCATGTACGAATGTAGTAAATATGTAATATGATAAAATTATGTGCATAATATGCACAACATATATTATGTACATATATATATTTAATAGTGTGTATATGTTACGTTCATTAGATTTCGAGATATAAGTACTTTATAAGGGTAGGTATTAAGATGCTTACGAAAACAAAACAAAAATTCATGCACTATGTAATTTTATTTTATTTAGAACTTATTTACACTTAAAAAAATCCGTCAATTTCGTTTGGGTTTCTGTTTTTGTGTTTTGAATGTTTTTCTCTAACTCATAAATTTTGTCGAATATTGCTTGATCAACAACCGCCACGTATTCAAAGTACTGATGGACCGTCTCCAACGCATTTAAACCTAGCTTCATTGGAATGATCTTTATTTCTGTTTCCGGAATCTGTGCCTCGTCTTCACTGTCATTTTCAGCAATACAGGTGTTCATACAATTCTTAACGACATCGTCGTCGGGTTGTTCTCCAGCGGTAGTTACGTCGTCGTCAATTTGAACGAAATCTTCGAAGCTCGGCATTAACATATTGGATTCGTGAGACACAAGCTTAGTCCATTCCTCGTTGTTAGGTCCAACTTCAACATCATTTTCCTCTGGCAGGTCTTGCTCATCTGTACTTTTCCAAAACCCAGCTTTCTTGAAACAGTTTTTGACAGTAACGTCACTGACTAAGTACCATGATTTTCTAGCAAATTTCATAGCTAGAAGTAAGTTAATGTCAGGGCTACCGTTTTCCTCGAGACTCGTAAGAATATGTTTAACGACTTCTCTGCGATAAAAGCGTTTAAAAGTGTGAATGATGCCTTGATCTAATGGTTAAAGTTTACTAGTGGTATTAGCAGGTAAAAACATTACTTTTACGTTTGCAAGTGTTGGTAAGTCCGTATGGGCAGTACAGTTGTCAATGAATAGCAAAATTTTGTTTCGGTTTATCTTCATTTGTTTGTCAACTTTTTTCAACCAATCTTTAAATAATATCTTGGTCATCCAAGCCTTTGTATTATTGGCATAATCAACGGGTAGAGTCTTGACACCTTTAAAACATCTAGGTCGCTTTGATTTCCCGATGATGAGAAGTGGCAGTTTGTCCGTACCACTCATGTTTACACACTGGAGAAGTGTAAGGCGTTCCTTGCTTTGATTTCCTCCATGGCATTTTTCGCCTTTAAACGTAAATGTTTTATCCGGAAGGCATTTGAAAAACAAAGCAGTTTCATACGCGATGTAAATATCGTCTGGTTCATACCCTTCTAAAAGATTTGGCAGATCTTCAGTCCAGTGGCTGCACACACCTTGGTCCGCAGATTTACTTTCCCCAGCTGCTTTTTTGAAAGCTATATCATGACGCCTTCTAAAACCCTCTAACCAGCCGTTGCTAGCAGAAAAGTTCTGGATTCCCAGTTTTGTAGCAAACTCTTTTGATTTTTCTTTCACCAAAGGTCCATCTATGGGAATGTTCTTATCGAGAGTTTGTTTTATCCATTCCAAAAGGCACTTTTCGATATTGGGAAATTCAGAAACTCTAGTTCTCTTAATATTTTTATGTCCATCAGAGCACTCAGACTAAAGTCTTTTGATATTATAATTTTACAATAGGTGGATTCTGGTAAATAAAACTCCCTCTGAATTTCATTTCGCGATTTTCCGGATTCAAACGCATTATCTATTTTAAGTTTATTACTTAATGACAGTACTTTAATTTTCCGTTTTGACATGATGCAGAACAGAACTTTCCTTCGCAATTGATTAACTATAAACTGAGTAAGTCCGACAAACAGGACGGTACACAGGCACACGTCTCCATTCGAAAAGAATGCGATAAAATAACAACGTTATTTAGTGCCACGAAATAGAATAGGTACAATATTGACGAGAAAACAAAACAAAAACAATGGTAGGAAGTTCCACGAAAGTTAAGAATGAGTCATAAAATAGCAGATGTTAAATTTGTAATTTGTTTTGTCATTTGTTCCTCCTAAATAACATAAATAAAGCTCGACTGTCGCTTATAGAGGCATAGATAAGTAGCAGTCTCACTTACGGAGGTCCGTGAGGGGAAAACGACTCTTTCTTACAGAGGTTTCTGTTTCTCGCTAATAGAGGTTTTGGGAGCTTAAAATGCCGGGTCCTGGCTATTACTCTCACTTATAGAGTTTTCTCACTTACCCAGGTTTGACTGTATATATATATATATATATATATATATATATATATATATATATATATATATATATATATATATATATATAAATATATACATATAAAACGTCCAATCTAATATTATAAGTGTTAATTTATTTAAAAATTAAATGTTGTATTTTATTAATAGACTACCAACAGAATTTTCCCGCTTATAATTGGGTATTTGACTAAATTTTTTTTATTTCAATAATCGTAATTTCAAGGTACAAGTTACAGAATGTTAATATTTTTGAACTTACGCAAAATTTCTTTTTTACTAATTATAGGTCTCATTTGTGTTGTCAAGCTAAATAAATTCATTTAAAATATTGATAATTCCTAAACCCGAAAACCTTGTGGTCTTAAAAGTTATAGTCTTAGAATTTTACGAAGTATATCGGAAAAAAACAAAAACAGTACCCAAGGGACAAATTGTAATGAAAAATGTATTTATGAACAATTTCGTAATTTTTATTTTCTCAAACTGTGAAATATTTTAATTGAAATTGTTGTTAAAGCTATTGCCTGAAACATATTCCCTTTTTCGACATGTGTCAATAAATGTACTGACTCAATATATAAAACTAGGACAGTAATGATATATATATATATATATATATATATATATATATGTGTGTGTGTGTGTGTGCGTGTGTGGGTATATATATATGTATATATATAGATATATATATATATATATATATATATATATATATATATATATATATATATATATATATATATATATATATATATATATATATATTTATGTATATATGCATGCATGTGTATAGGTATATTTGAATGAATTCATGTTCATTAAATGCCCCAAATATATGCTTCGATTTCAATGAACGAGATATTATTGATTTTTCATAAGTTACTTACATTCTGACAATATATCATAAGTGTAAAAAGTGTGCGTAAGTGATACTTATGTGTCTGTGTGTGGAAATGTATGTACACGACAGAGACAGAGAAATAAAAAGGCGCGGACTTGGCACCGACTTAAAAAATCCCTAAGGCTCGTATTGATAGACGAATATAAAACCAGAGTAAATCTCGATTACGCAAGTTTAGGTTATTATAAAGCGTAGTATTATGTCTCCGATGGTTTAGTAGACACACATGAATCTAGCATTAAATAATACGAGCTTGAAAATCAAAGCTTAGTCGATCGGTGATTTATGTTTTAATTCAGTACTTCCGACTTGCGCAAAACGTACTGCGCATCAATTGTTAGCTACCATCAGGCATATCTTAACTGACATATTCAATTATTTATTGACAGTTACAAGCGTCGATTGTAAATTTAGTTAAAAGTATTGCGTTTAACAAAATAATAAAATGAATACAAGAAAAAGAAATTACACGGAAACAGGGAATAGTCTATTGTTACAGATATTAATCTTTTACAAAGATATAATTGAAAATAAAGTCACCGACGGAGCAAGCTGGAAAATAAAAAATATGTTTGGAACGCTATTGCCTATAAATATAATACTATTAGCATTATACCGTTATGCTATTTGTATTATTAATAAATGAGTAAGTATAGTCAAATGCTCGTGTTTATAATGAAAATGGAATTTAGTTGCAGAATGCAATTTTTTTTAATAATGTGTTAAGATACGTATACTTGATTTGTTTCTTTAGACAAATGTAAATCAATTCTACCGAATTTGGCTTAACATAAATGCTAAACACAGAGAACAATTGGCAAGGGAAAGGCAGCAGCGGATGGCTACCGGTGGAGAAATGCGATTAGCAACAATCAAATTGACCCCATCGTTTCTCTGATAGCGCCAAGGCCGATTGTGGAAGAGTCTTCAAATGATTCTGTCCGCCAATTCCATCAAGTCATATTTTAATAAACGTATAATTAATCTTTTATTTAGAGTTTTAAACGGTTTAAGATAATAAGGGGGCAATGAAAGTATTCGGATTGATTTCTTTGATTAATATATTAAAATTTATATTTAATACTGGAGAAGCAATATTACAAATAAAAGTATTTTCTAATTTAATCAATCTTAAAATTATAACTGCAAA
Organism: Druceiella hillmani; assembly: GCA_039881145.1. NCBI lineage: Eukaryota > Metazoa > Arthropoda > Insecta > Lepidoptera > Hepialidae > Druceiella > Druceiella hillmani. The sequence goes on along the minus strand of JAYKKI010000018.1, from coordinate 397,354 downwards.
ATTTATTTGAAAACCTTTCAATTGGACTTTTATTTAATTTTTTTTCTAGACATATGCAAAAATATATTGAAATTGAAAATTTTTAAATTTATAGTACTCATAAATTGACATTGGATTAATTAGATTCAATTATCTATGGATCCGTCTGAGCAACAACCGACGAGTAGAAGTGAAGTTTTTGCTGAAACCGCGGAAACTTTGCCAACATCGTTCGAAGCAACGAAAGATGTCCCTGCTGTTCAACCTAGTGGTGAGATACAGGAAATCATGTCAGACATGGACATGAATGTACCATTATCTAGAAGGCGCACCAGGAGCCAGCACTCGGATATCCGGCTTACTTTCACCAACGTCAGTTTCTCCTGACAGAAGAACTGAAAAAGAATTGTATGAGCGAAGACAACCTAGAGAACATAAATTCTATAAAATCTACAAGGAAATTTTATTGTATCAAGTACAAGAAGCGACGGCTCATGCTGAACTTGCCGAATGGGAAGTGGAAAATAAAAAAATACATAAAATATGCTTTAGAATATAAATTTTTCACTTATCTTATTTTTTTTATTTTTAGATTTTCAATATGGTTCTTTCTTATATGGTTTTAATTTTTATACACTTTTTTTATTGCTTTGATTTTAATTACTTTTATTATTTCATTACTTTTACTTTTAAATGTTACTGCTCATATTATGTCTCATTTTCTATTTTGGAAATCTCGTAACAGACAAATGAAAATTCATAGTCATTATTTTGTTGTATACAGAAATGCAGAATATTAGAAGCTAAACAATTTTAATATTTTTGAACTTGTGCGAAATATTAAGAATTTTTTGGTAATTGTTAGTCTCATTTGTATTGTCGGACTTTGGTAATAAGGTTCTGTAAATGTACATTACAATCTGGTTTGAGAATGGTAAAATTAATGTTCAATGAAATTATAAATTTAAATTGAAACTATACGAAAGAATGGGTTATATCATCTAGGCGAAAGTATTTTAATGCAGGTTTTTTACGTGAATTTCAATTTATGATAAAATATATTTTAGCAAGTATTTGTTAAAATACCAAATATGAAGAATAAATATGTATTGATAACGTTCTGAATTAAAGTAGTCACTGGCTTATTTCATTCAGTACAAATTAATTAGATGCAATTTTTAACATTCTCACTATAGGTAAAGTAAACCAACAAGTACAAACTAATTCAACGCACATTTTAATATTCTAACTATAGGTAAAATTAATCGCATTGCTAGTCAGATTCAATTTCATTAACATAATTTTTGTTTCCCAACTAAGAACACAATTTGTCGAAATATATAATTATTTGTTTTTTTAAGGATTTATTACATACCAAATGTGAAAAATAAAACATCCTAAATTAAAGCAGTGCTAAGGCAATTTATCGCTTATTCTAATCGGTACTACTTCATTGTACATATAAGATATGAGTATCTGTGATATTATCTAAATACATCTGATCGCAAATTGAATTGTATTTTTATTAATGTTAGAGGGATAAAATTAATACAAAAAAAATGTCTCAATACAGTTTTCAAATCTTCTTTTCAATGCATTTGAATATCAGTTCCGGGCGATGTCACTCCAGTTGACAAAGAATTGATGTAAATAAAAAAGACGAAATATTTTAGTTATGTATTTAATAAGTAAAAGTTATTTGTAAAAGTGTGAATGTTAATAAAAATGAATGCAAATAGTAAAAAAGAAAATAATACCGAATTAGATAAAATATTACTAATACTACCGGCGTTTATTCGTGCGTTATCGACATGAAATAAGAGAAGGCTACGAGCTAGTTTGGAAGTTCGAATAATTATCTGACTGCAGAGATCGACAGTCATTATTACCTTGTCAGATGTTGAACATAATCATCAACTCTAATAATGAACGTCTATGCTAGAAGGCATCGCATTTGTATTTATTAAGTAATACTATATACGATTATTTACAGCCAGCAACACGATGCTGAAGCAGTGATGGTCAATGGGTTAAAATTATGCGACAGTACAATCTATAGTAACAATGAAGATTAAACCATATAAGGTTATTCCAGGTTAAACCCTGGATGTCAAGTTTTAGACTCGTCGCGCGATGTAAAAAAATGACATAATAAAAGGATTTTATTAGTTTCTTTTACAGTTATTTTTGAAATTTGCTTATCTCGTTCATTTGTGTGCCAAAAGGGGACACCAAACAATAGTAATAGGCGCTGTTTTTTCTGTTATTGACAGGAGCCGATATAATCGTTATTTTAAGTAAATTTAAATTTAAAAAAATATGTGATTAAATTAAGGCATCAGTATAACGTTTAATGAACATAAAAACATATTGAAACTTATTATTATTATTAAATTATCTGATTACAATATTGTCATTCAAACTTTTTTTTACCAAATGATGCCACATTAATGACAACATTTAAGTATTTTTTTAATTTTCTTGTATCAAAGATATATTTATATAAATAACTTAAACAAGGCAAACCAGAAAGCCTTAACTTTATTACAACCAAAAATACTCGGGTTGTTATAAACATTTTAAAACTATGCTTGACGCATCGTTTTAAATGTTAAAATAATATAAAAATAATGTTTAAAAAAATTATTTTTTCGCCAAACTTTTTACTTTTTATTAAATTCTTTATTAGCCATATTCCTATTATTTTTATGTTTTGTAATTAATTGTAATATTCCTTGAAAAATATTGGTAACAAAATTAGTTGTAAATATTGATCGATATAAGTGTGCTCGATGCAAATTTAATTAAATGGACATAATATTGTTAAACAAAATTAAACTATATTTATAATGAATACCAATAATTATGTTTCTACAATAGCTAAAAGTAAAAAAAAAAATCAGATGCGTAAGGTCATCACGATGTCTATCTCTGTGGTAAACTGTATACCTACTGTGAATAAATTCTGTCATAAATTATATCATAGTTGTTTGCCAATATAAACGGATATGATTCATTCACTTTAGTTCTAATCCCGTTGAAATTTTGATAATAAACTGACAACTTATCGCTTGTTGACATTACAAGAGTATAATCTTATGAAGATCGAAACATATCTCATAATTTACACAATATTGCGGATTATTACTATCCAGAAGCAAATTTTGGTGCAAGCATAGCGATCACCCACACGCATAGCTATTATTCGATATGCCAGCAAAAAGACCTTTTATATACAAAATGTAAATAACATTTAATGTAGTACCACCAAAAATGAAGATATGCAGAAAAATAATACGAAATATTGACAATTATGAACACAAATACAAATGAGAATAGTCACGACACAAAACTGTCTTTTCGCTTTTTTTTGCAAACACTTTGCACTCGCTGCTTTACGAGCATGTATCATACTGTTTTAACCCAGCGATCTGCAACGGCTCAGCAGTGACTACACGACACACACGCGCTGCTGCTATGATATCGTCACGCAAGCGTTGTGTAGCCACACAATGATATTACGTGGGTGGTCGAAGTGCATGCGCGAGCGCATGCGGTGCGCCGCACGCATCTCTATCCTCGATCGGAATATTTAACGCAGCTATAAAGTGCAGACGATATATAAAATATTTTCAGTTTTCATTTCTAGGACATTTTGAATTTCTAAATTGCACTGTCTATTGATTTGGTCGATTTCACCGTATTTACCTTTATAAGCCTCTGGATCTGCGGCAAGTGCATCGTATTTTGTAATTATATTACTCATTTTTTCTTGGTGAGTAACAGAAAGCAGTGAGTAAGTGTAAACAAAGTGTTGTGGGTTTGTAAACAAGAATTAGTTTTTAATCGGTGCTTAGGTTCAAATTTGAAATAATCCACTTTTGCATTAATATTTTATTAACACTGTCACTGTATCACACGGACATTAATGATTTTTAAAGTTATTTTTAATGTTATTTTTAATTTGTAATAAAATGCGACTCTATTAATTCAATAAAACTTTTAGAATTATTTTATTAATTTTTCATTATAAAAAATGTAATTGAAAGTTAAAATTTATTTACTTTTACACGAGCTGCCACACTTACGTTAGTACCACTGAAGGTCAGACTAGAACTTAATGAAAATGTGTTTGCTGCATCCCTTATATATCCCATCCCTCTTTGGTAATCGATTCTTAATGGCATCATATTGTTGGTAGTCATATATATCAAATATGTCATAAACTTCGTACTCACTAATTTTTCTTTCCAAACGATATTTGCAAATAAAAATATGTGGTCAGAACTATTGAATAGTTACTTCAATAACCCCAAAATAACTTGATTTGACGTTTTATTATAATTAATCTAGTATTAATCTACAAAATTCTCGGTTTACGTAGTTATTGTATTTGAGGTATCAGATCTACATTTACTTGGAGATTTCGTGTCAATTAATACATCAGTTCCAAATCTAAACTTAATCCACGCCTGTTGAACCCCAGAACCAACATCTGAAACTCAAGTAAATTAATCCAGATTAAAAAGTACGAGCTAATTAATCTGGGTATAGATAGTGACTATTGATCAAAATGGCGTTTAGTCTCGTTTTAAATAACGATTTAATCTAGTCGACAGTTATTGATACGAACCTAAGAGTAGCAATCATTTTCAAATTTATTTATGTTCATAAATAATATTGTAGCGTTAAAATCAGCTCATTTTGTTTAAAACTTTCATTATACGATATTAGTAACATGGGTAATTACAAAATTGGCGAAATTCAAATTTCTTACTGTAAATCGCCATATGTTTTATTTGTAATTTCAGATCAATTTCCATTGAAAAAGACAATAGAAAGTCACTTTTAAATTCCTAGACTATATAGAGTGAAACCTGTTTTCCAGGCTTCTGTTTTAAAATAATGCACACTTGAGGTTGGTCAAAGTAAATTGTGTTGAAAATTAAGCAAGTTCCAGAATATTATAATGATGTGCAACATGCACATGAACACACGTATTCCTCCTTGAGAACTACAGTTTTTTTATAGAACAGAAACAAAGCCAACAAAACATAATAAACGATTAAAATTGTCTATAAAATTTTAGAATATTTTGGGGACAAACACTAAATAAAATTAATTCACGAAATATGAGGTTTTTTTTATTAATTCACGAAATATGTTCTAAAAGGCGAGTTTTTGTTTAAATGAAGAGAAAAATATGGCAAGAGTTTATTAATCGTTCAAAAATTTCAGAAAAAAATATTGGAAAATGAATGGAAATCTTCGTTTGAAATATATGTTCAATGTAATATTTCAAGGTAAAATTAACTGTGTCTAAGTTACGTTTTTATAATTGTTTCATGTCTAGACATGAAACTCCTATTATTTTATTAGACCAATATACCGCTTTCAATGCAAATTATTAGAGCTTTACTTATGAAATGGTCCTTTGATGATGAAGGAAAGGCCCTGACCACAAGAGGTTTGTTACTCTACAGAAGCAATTTTGCTCGAGCGGAGCTTTCCAAACAATAAGTTATAAACAGCATTTTCGAAGAGCTGGGGGTCTATTTTACGTCTATTTCTTTGTTCTATTTTATATCAATTTCATCCTTAGACAGGTTCCTGTAGTACGAGTCAAAACAGTTAATTGGTGTATTTGCTTTGAGGGAGATGAATTCGAGTTTTGCAATGTGCGATTTTCTGTAAAACTATTAATTTATTTGGTGCTTTAAGTAAATCTCAAAATAAATTTGGCAGACCAAAGTAAAATAAATTAAATCGTGGTATCTATGGTTAAAACTCAAAAGAATTAGGAAATTCGAACTATTAGAGAAATCAATCAACGTTTGATCAATTTTGTTTTATTTGAAAATGTGATGCTTTCGAGTGTGATGTTGACGATGCGTATTGTTGTCTTGGAATTCTCATCGGAAAATCAACATACCGCGAAAGGCTGTCGTCTTTAGTTACTCATCCGATTCTTGGATAATTCTGCCATATTATCAGAAGGAACCACGACAATTTAGTGCGAAATATCTCACTAAAAAGTGTAGAGGGTATAAGACCTGGAAGAAGTTTGTTGAAACTATCAGATTACAAGCACTATACAAATGACCATCAAAAACACAGTAAGACTAATAATCCATCTCAAGAATTAGCGTACAACACTTTACACAAAGACGGTCACAAATAATATAATTTTGTTTTTCGTTTGGGTCTTTATATTTTTAAGGCAAAATTATTAATTTCTCAATAGTAAAATATATTTCATATGCATTATCTCGATCGCCATTCTATTTATATGTTTCATTATCATAAATAGAACTAGATGAAAAACAATGAATTCGTTTTATTGCCAATTTTTCGATAAATGGTTCGTCACGTCGCGTCGTATTTCTTTAATGATGCTTCGCGGTCTTCGGTATTGATATACGGTAAGACGGTTAACCCTTACATTAACTTTCAAGTAATATAACTTGAGAATAAGATGAAGTAGAGAAAAAATTTGATTAAAATCGGCTTATTTTTATTAAATATTTTATTTAGAACTTACGGAATCGAGCTTACTAAATTTATTCAACAATGACCTGTACATATCCAAACTATAAAAATTCTACCAAGTACGAGTAGAACTTGCACTACGAGGAGGACTTGCACTTTCCTACAGATACAGGCACTTATAAACATTTAAATTTACTTAGTATTTTCATTAAATTATATAACTTATTATTTTCATGCGATTTCATCAACAGATAGGCTTCGCCAATAGATATAGTGATTCACAAGGAAAGTTTCGGTGTGTAGTTTATGAAGCTTTTGTGTAATTTAACCGAACAATGATAAAAATTATTGACTAAGTCAGAAAAAATCATGACATCTGAAACCTTGACAGGGCAAAATGAATAGTTAGAATATCGGAAGTAGCATATTAGATTTATATGACAGAGTTGTCTGTTATTTTTTCATCGGCTAGTACTTGGTATAGAAATATATTTGTCGTAAACATAGTGCCATTCATAAAAGTTGCTAAATTTACCTCAGTGTACAGTATTTGTTACATGACCAAGTATACGTTGCTCTATCACGTATGACATCAAAACATAATATGTTTGTTTTTGGGGCGGAAGTAATACGTGTTGTATATAAAGAAATATTTTAGATCAGTCTATCAATATAGGTTTTCTGATTTTTATTTTTCATGGACTAATTATTTTATAATTCTTATTATAATACACTTCCTTAAAATTTGTAGTTAATATTTAGTATTTCATTACGTTGTTCTATGAAGAAAAAGTCAGTCGTGTATTGATCTAACCTATAACTTCTATGCAACAGTCCGATAGATACACTTATTACTTCATTCCACTATACAAATGATCCGGACATAGAAATTTAATACTGTCCCAAAAGTATATAATTGATGTACTTAGTTTTTTTTTTTAAATTGCGACAAATAGGGATTACGTCAGAAAAAATTCATCTACCTGTAAAAGTGGAGCCAGATCACCAGTAAATGATAATTTGTTTCATTCTTAAAGCTATTGTCGGCAATATATGCCTAGTATGTCTTTCACAGGCTTAATAGTTTTAAGTTTTAGTAATTGAAATATGTACATATTAATTTTTCATTACTATGCCACAATTCTATTTTCTAAGTCAAGAAGTTTTTGAGAAAAAAGTTATGACCAACGGACAGACACGTAAATCCTGAAAGTACAAAATTGTAATATATTGGCAATTTTGCTGCTTTTAGACAATTTTCCAAAAAGTCTATTCTTATTTGTGTTACATAGATAACTCCATTTTACTTCCCTCTAACAAACACAGTGGTTCTAAACTAAATGTCTATAAATATTAATTTAAGAATAGACGTTAAAACGGGTAGATATTAAATATTAAATAATATTTAAAAAAAAAAAACTTAAATGAAATAATTTCGTATTGTAAGTACGTTTTATATAGTTTAAATTTACTTATTTGCATATAATTTACACACATAAAATGTTTCTAACGGACAACATTCTAAATCTTCAAGTGGTTTTTGCAAAACCATTATTTCTCATACTTCAAGTAAACCCAGATTTCGATAGTTACTACTATTATAACAGTATTATTAAAATTACTATAACATTTTAATTAAACAAGTTTCATATGCCTTTGATTATCTTAACTTCAATTTGTTAATTTCTCTATTGGCTAACGAATGATTAAACTGACCGTTTTAGTGTCATAAATTAGTGAGCAAGAACAAAAAATAGTTAATTGAATACCCAAATTATTAGAAAATATTAAACCGTTTTTATTTATATTATGAACGCTACTTAAGGTACTTAATAACGCACGGTTAATATATTTTATTAGTTTCACAATGAACAAAGTTTCGTTACATCTACAACACTACGAACGTTACCAATTCTAGAATAGTTTTATAATCAAGTAATTCAGAATAAGTGTTTTTATATACAATATTAAGGAGAAAATTGTTTATAATTTCCAAAATAAAAAACCAATCCAAATAGTGTCTTTAATTGTAGTTTAAAGGAATTATTATTAATATTAAATTTAGATGAAATGATGCAAAATCATTTTATGTTTTAAGTTAATTTCCTCCCATTTGGTTTGAAAAAGTCCATTTATCTTAATCTTTTAATCTTAAACATAACCAATAATACAATGAAGCTCTTTTTATCATTCCTCCTTTGTCACAAATTTCGAGATTTTTGGATTATTTTTGTGTAGTTTAAAATTTACTAGAACGATAAATAGGATATATCTATTAAATTTATACAATAATATTATAATTCTAGCCATCACTAGATTATAGTTACTATCTTTTATTATCTTAAGTAAGACATAAGATAGAAATGATTTGATGGTATCGGAATTCATACTGCATTTAACCTGCACTTTACTTGCTTTAGCTGAAAATAGCTAGTCGTCATTACGCACAGTGTGAAAAAAGAGCTCTGGAGAGGGAATTATTTAGGGTAGATAAATAATTAGATATAGTATTAAATTTAAAAACAAGCCGAAAAAACTAAAAAATGTTCATTAACGATAAAATAATAAAAAAAAATAAAATTATGGTCCGTTATTTTGTCCTATCTTGTCTTCTTATGGACTCATGTACATAGAAGTCTAGCACCGTAGTTCCTATTTATAAATCAATACGATTATAGGAAATTTATAAATAAAAATGATAATAGTAGCCACATTCAGAAATTTAAATGCAGAATCGCTGGCACTAATTTCAGTAAAAAAAATTAATTCTATGTGCTACCTCCCTAAATGACTTGCTATAACACACTTTGAAATATGCTGAATCTGAGATAAAGTTTTTTCGTACGCCAGGAAAGCTCTAACTAGAGATGCAGCACAGTGTCAAAGGATATTTAAATCGCTTTATTCACATAAGAGTAAAAAGTTCGCGAGGGCAAAGCTTTTAAACTCTCGTGTTTTTGTATGTGTTTTTAAGGGTTTTCTCTGAATAAAGGGTAGCGTCAGTTTTACTAGTGGAAAATGTTACATTTTAAGATATGTAACATTTTCCATTATGTAATATTTCTTATTATTTTCCATATGCTATATATTTTAATACAACACTTTCTTTAGGAAATTCTATTTGCTTTTGGAATGACTATTCTTTAAATTGCATCCTCGTAGTTTTGACGCGCAGATTTTTTTATTTATTCCTATTATATTATTTTCAGTGCAGTTTTCTTCGCATTCATTTGTTTGTGAATGCACTATATTTTATTTGTGAATTTGTTCGCGTGGGCTAATCCTTTATGTTGTAGATTCCTAAAAAAAAGAGAGATGTTGTGAGACACCCGGTTCAAACGAAATTCCTCTCGCTATATAATACGCACTAAAGAACAGATAAAATGAAATAAGTTAGCAAGGTTTGAGACTAATTAAATGAAAAATGACAATAAATAAGTTAAGGAATGTTAATATTTATCTCAGTCGTCGATGACTTAGTTAATTCGCTTTTGAAATAAACAATTTGTATATGTATGTGTATGTGTGTGTGTGTATGTATATATATATATATATATATATACATATTATCTACATTTATAAAAATATTTCAGCATAATAAAACATTATTAATTTTAAGATACGAAAAAATAATAATGCCAATGAAGCAATCCGAGCAACATCATTTAATTAAACGCAAAGATAATCGTCTGATTTAATATAGGTATAAGTTAATATACGTGTAAACTTATTATTACTTTAACACTGATACTTAACTGACTTCATCATCACCATCTTCAACTTCTACTGAATTACTTTCACAATGCATTCTTTATTGATAACAATACTATGAATTTGAAAATAGTGAATAGAGGTTATAAATATTAAACGTATACAGCTTATGCTCACGCCACACTTCTATACTGTACTAATATACCTGTACGTTGACATACACTTGTAAACACACAAACGCTTATACTGTAGCAAAAGTGTCGATCGAAATCTTATATTTTATACTATAGCAAAAATGCTGACTAGCTCTCATTTGCCAAGTATGTAACGTGCGATAAGTAACTTCGTTTCAATAATAAAGAAAAGATAAAAATATGTATTTAAGGAAATAAAATAAAATATAATATGACAACGAACTGAAGAAAATACTTAAAAATAAATAAAAACTTTTAAGTACCAGTAGCATACATATGTACAGGAGTATACTACACAGTACTCTTTAACAAATAAAAAACCTACACATGAAATATATCCTTAGAAGTTTTCATGAACATTAATTTAAAAGCGTTGAAACTGCAAGGCTACGACGGACGGATGGACAAATTTAAAGAAATTATAAAAGCTTTACAAAGGATCCCCGAGAAAAAGATAACTCAAGTGATCAAATAATTTATCTTTTTAATAATTTTTTTATGTGTCCAAAAACTTTCGAAACTTCATATGTCAGTCTCCACTTCGAATTTTAAAATATTTTTTAATGGGCGTTGTATTAAGTTAACTCAATAACTTTTTTTTTCAATTTGTATGCTTTGAAGCTTTTTCAATATTTTAAACGGGACATTGGGCTATAGTTATTTGCAAGTCCCATTCTACTGACATCAGATTTAGGGCACGGATAATGGCGGTTTATTTTAAGTGATAAATTGACATAAACTTAATTTGTAGATTTGTTTTGGAGTCAAATTTCTTCAACCACTATTCAGGTCGGTGACTATAAATTTATAGGCCCACGATTTCGATTTCTATAGTTATAAACGTAAAGTCTTTTTGGTAAGCAAATGGCTCGTTTTTACGAAGTCTTGAACAGCAAGTTCTACACATCTTCTTTTATTTTTTCAGTAAGCATGCTGTTACATACCAAATTGAATATATTTTCTAAGAATTATTAATTCACTTTCTGTTCTGAGAAGACTTCGATGCAACTTGAAATATATGAAAAATAAAAACTTAAATATTATTCGGACATGCGACCACAACTGATGCCTCTGCGTTTGGAAAGATCATTATATTGAAAAACTGGTGACGTTGCCGAGCCCGAAATAGCAATACGCTCTTAATATTTATATGTGGCTAGTGTCTCGTGTAGTAATCTATTATCCGGTATCGATTCATATTGCAGTCGCGTACCGTCTATAAGCCGTTACACTCCACAATTTAACAATAACATATTCAGGCTATGCCGCATACGGGAACAGAGATACAGGGCAGGAAAGTAAATATATTTATGTGCGTGTATTAGCTAACAGGCAAAATGAGTACCTTTTGAATGGGCATAGGAGCAAATCAGGTAATATGATACCAAACTTAGTTTAAATACAAAACTAAGGGTGAAGTTCTTGAGTTTGATGATATTTTATATTTCAACTTAATAATATGTGAAAAAAGTAAAAGTTGTATTTATATAGTACAACCAACCAGAATTTGCCAATTGGCCCTTCTACGTAATCATATTACTTAATACATGAATAATGTAAAAACGTAAAAATATTATTTTTTCCTGTGTACATTACTTGTTTTGAATTTCCAAGTGCCTACAAAAAAATTAAGTTTTCAATTGATATTTCTATAAATAATGTACGTATATTATATGGATATGCCTACACGATCTTCATTATTTTATACCAAAAATTTAACGAGATTGTTAATGTCAGATAAAAGGCCAGCTCTGTAAATGGCTGTGCAAATATAGCAGCTCAACATACTAATAAAAATAGTACGGGCCTCGAGTAAATATTGTTCTCATGGAATATTTTAATTCAAGTTTATTATAAATTAAATAAATTAATACGTTTGTTACAACGAAAAATTGAGTGTTATAATTGAAAATTAGCGTTCGAAATGAAATATGTATGTCTATATATATACATGTGTATATATATATATATATATATATATATATATATATATATTTATATATATATATATATATATATATATATATATATTTATATAACTCCACATCCCCTCAAAGTGTACACAGTTTTATATAGGATTTTACGTTATGGGTTCAAGAATTTTACAACATATGTAAAATAGAAGTATTTAAGTGTTAGTAACCTCAATTGAGTGTATTGTGCAGATAGTGTTGTTATAATAGATATTTCTTCAGATCCTGTGGATTCAGAATCCTTAAAATTTAATAGAAAAACCACTTCCAAACAAGGAAGGTTTGTTCCTTTTTTTGAACAGAAACTCTCGATGGTTCAATATGATCGTTTGCTGGTCTACAGTAGAGCTACATGTTTCTGTCGGATAACCATAAACCTAATTTCTTTTATTTTCTTTATTTAGAGATTCTGTAAGTTAAATTTTACTATAAATAAAATTACGAATTACTAGGCACAAAATGTATCACAATTTTAAAATTGTGTGCCGTAAAAGGTTTTATTAATTTTCTGCAAGAAATTTTTTTGCGAAATATAAATATGTTTCTAATATTGGATATTATAGTGTATTTATATGTATATATGTATAGTGGGTTAGTTTACTTTCATGCTTGAAATAATATAGATACTTTAGAGCGATTTGATTGAAATTGCGTATTGTTTTTTATAAACGATGCGTAATAATAAATACTCGCAACAGTTGCTAGTTCTGTAATTACTTTTGTACTCAGGTCATACTCGTTGTGATTTCTAAACAGTACTTAAATAATCGATATTATTTTAAATGTGCCTACAAGTTATTTTAAATATTAATTAAAAAAAAGATAGCGCAATAATTTAAGCCCATGTAAGTAAGTTAATATCGACAAAATATAAAATTGGGATTAATTGCCATTGTTTTGTTTTACGTATGAAATAATACAAACGAGTAGAATTTGTGCATCGCTCCGGAAGACTAAGTTACGTAATGTTGAAGAGATGTGTATAAGTGCTAAATCTATATTATACATGACAGTCTCGCCAAACATAGACAGAAGGATTAATTTATATGCACACCTAATAGCAGTATAAAATATCACTAATTTCAGGCTTAATTTTGTATTTAAACTAAGCTTCGTACCATATTATCTGATTGACTCCTATGCCTATTAAACAGGCGAGCACTTCGCTCGTCAGTAAGCTAACGTCCACATATGCACGTAAATATATTTACCTTGCTGCGTTGTGTCTGCTCCTGGGTGCGACGTAGCCTGAATATATTATTGTTAAATTGTGGACTGGGAAAGCGCACAGACGGTATACGATTAAAATACCAATGGATGCCGGATACCTGCCCGGGACACTAGCCACATGTAAATATTAAGAGTGCATTGCTATTTTGGTTTCGATGACATCACCAGTTAGTCAATAAAATGATCTTACCAAGCACAAAGGCAACAGATTGCTGGTCGCATATCAGAATAATATTTAAATATTTCAAGTTGCATCGATGTGTTCCCGGAACAGAACAGTTGACTAATAATTCGTGAAAAATATTACATTCAATTTCTCTTCCTTTAAAGTTATTTCAATCTCTAAAGTTATTCTCTGTATGTTGAAAATATTCAATTTTACATACATTTAACTTAATCACACATAAGGTTGTACATAGCTTTAGTTTACAAAAAGCCAAATACAGAGTAAGTCCTTGCAAGATGGTAAACGTTTACATTTAGGCAGTCAATCGCCGGAGGAAGCCATGAACACTTATGTTTACACAGTCAATATTAAAAATATTTACAAGTGTTATCTCAAAATATAAAAAAAAAATAATATTTTCATATATCATAGAGAGATAAATTTTGCAAAAACACTTTTCCTCCTGTTTCGAAAAAAATAAAACTTTTGAATAAAATTAAAAAGCACCAAGTAACACCTTATGTGTTTTTGTTTCATGTCTTGTTTCCTGCGTAGAAATTGCGAGAATATTCCTTCTATATAAAAAAAATGTAATATATACAAGGAATATTTCCCCAATTTCTACGCAGGAAACAAGACCTGAAACAAAGAGCAATATACAAATCGCAGTAGCCATTCAAGGAAATTGGAATCCAAATTTTTATATCAATAGTTCGACGCCTAGTTAATAGTGGAAGCCTGGTAATTTTAACCACCGTTGAATTAAATGAATAACGGTATATATATATATATATATATATATATATATATATATATATATATATATATATATATATGTATGTATATATATATATATATATACACACACTGAGCGGTTTTTTATAGGTAGGTTACTACAGTGTAAGAAATGTAACATTGTTTCTACTTACAATACATAAAGCTATTTTAAGTTTTGAGAAAATCGCTTACATGTGTGGACAACAGCTTTAAATATATAGATAGATGATTTCAATCGTAGATGCATAGATGCTTTCGAGTCTGAATAAATATATGGGTATCTGATTTAGTTTAATAGTACGCAAACCTTTACAAAGGAGTGTGCAGGTTTAACACTTATTAAACTCAAATACATATTACATACGTTAAATCAGCTTATAATTTTAATGAAGAACCGAAAAAAAATAATTCGTAACATCCTCTTAAAGATGCAATTTAAATTCATGAAAAAATGTCTATTAATAAATATTTTTGAAATTCTCATGCAAAATATTATAACTTTATGGGCCTTTTCTTTAACTGCTGTAGTTTAACTGTTTTTTTTTCAATTCATATTTTCATTTTTTTCATAATTTCTGGTTCAGTAGTTTCCAAAATAAGAAATCCCTTTGCTAAATTCTTGCGTGTTTTTTGGAATACATTTTCAATTCCAATTAGGTCTTCTATGCAATTTGCAATTATGTTTTCCATTCCTCATTATAAGTCCATGTGGCAAACAAAATTTTACGAAAATATTGGTTTCTTAATTTACCCTCTATTTAATTCTTTTAAAAAAAGTTTAAAAAATTAATGCATAGACTTACCAAACTAAATTTCAAGTGTCTATAACAGCCAAGTATCTGAAGTAGACAAACAGATACGTAAGTGATCATGTAATGGTTCTTTTTTCAGTTTAAGGTACGGAACCCTAACCTACTATGTTAGGGTTCCGTACCTGAACATCTCGACTTTTTAATAAAACCATTAAGATTTAAATCTACCATTATTATAAATTAAGTACAAAATATATCATTATTTTTGCGTTAAAGAAAAGTGATATGAAATAGTTTTATTATTATTCAAACTTCTTTTCTTTATTTCAATCCCATAGTTTCAATAGGAGAAAAATATTTTGAACACTTAAAGTCATGCAGTTTTTTAATTGGACTATCGCGTAAATAATGAAGACGTAGTCATATTTATATTTGCGAATTGATTTATTCCAACGGTAGTAAAATGATTGGCTATTCGTTGATAGTTAATAAATACCGTATTATGGTCATTAGGTTTACCAGGCTTACATTTTATTAAATCTTCTTCTGACATTTGACACGGCAACATCAGAGAAATCAGAAATGTCTAGAAAAGTCCAATATCCAGTCTGAATGTGATATTCAGAAAGTAGGCAGCAGATTCGAAGGTTTTCACTTCAAGTTTGGAACAAAGTTTCGCTGGGAAAATTGCGTCAATTCAATTTAAGAAGTGCTGAATCAGAATATAGATTCCCGTGGACATGAAAACGACTAAATGAAGGCGAGAAAGTCAAGCGGCCTTTCAATACTTTAACGATAGTCAAGGGTTTGAAAGGCTGCTTTGAAGTATACTTTTGAAGATATGAAGGTTTTAAGTTTATTCTTGTCTGAAAATTTTGAGCGTTATTTTGGGATGGAAATACTATGTTGTGTATGTAAAGATTTTAACTCATGTTGGCCATCATCGATGCATGACACAAAGGAAAATTTTGTTTGATAAACTTTTAGCTTTTTGTTTTACAACTAGTTTTCTTACGATTAGTTAATTTAGTAATATCATAATATTTATATTACATAACTGAAACATTACGTTAGAAAATAATAAAAAATATTTTACCTCCAAGAAAGCGTAATGTATATAAAAGACCACGTGCACGAATTAATTCTTAAAAACCTGACCTCACGTGCACGAATTAATTCTTAAAACTTTTTAAAAATTAATTCTTAAAAACCTGAGTGAAACTCACGCTACGAATGTTTCGTAAACATATAGATTCATATAGCAATTTAAACATTTAAGAATATTTTGTACTCTTTTTATTAAACAAATAGCTCTTTGCGTCCAAAGATTAGTTTATTTTTCACCAAAGTTAATTTATTTTTCACCAAATAAACGTATTTTCTAATCTATCTTTCAATGGCGTTAAATATAGCAAATATTTCAAAAACTATGAAGTCTAGATATGTCGCTACAATTTTTCGGTGAACTTTAATTAAACTTCTAATAAATGTTGTACATATATAGTGATTGATAAAATCATAAACGATAAGATACCGTAAAACATTAATGTAATATTACAGTTAGAAATGTGGTATATTATGTCCACAATATAGTATATAAAGTGTTCGACGCCTTGGCAGTTATACAAAGACCACCATCTAAAAACAAAAGAGAAGTCTTATTACATTTTATATATCTGATGACGAAGGTGAACTATCTCAAATTAATTTTTTAATACTCTTTATGACTCCTTCTGTATATGAAATGTATTTTTATATATATATATATATATATATATATATATATATATATATATATGTATATATATATATATATGTATATATATATATATATGTATTCACATACGGCTGACTTTTTTTGGTTATGCAACGGATGTAGAAAAGAAATTATTTAAAATCTTTGTTTTGAGTTACGCTTCACTAAAGATTTTTTACGAAGTTATTTACTGATTTAGTGTACGAATAGTGATTTGTAGATTTACGGTTTAATTTCAACCCGAATCCTCATGACACTAAGTACACTGAGATGATTTAATTTACACAAATATGAAGATTTAATTTATACTTGCCATTTCTATTTCTTACTCATTTTCTCCGAAACATGTTTTATTTATAATCTTCCCAACACATAATTACTTTTAAATCAAATAACGTTGGAATTCAATTCAATAAAATTTAATGTTATTAAATATTTTAATATTATTCTATAAAATCATTTGCGAAATTTGCGCACATCAGGTGCGTGTGTGGTATGGAAGGGAAGCTAAAATCAACTTTAAAATCTTATTTTTCAAGCTGATCACTGAATTATATTTATAATATAATCTCACGAAATATATTAGCAAACCACATCTGCATAGAAACGTCATTTATTTCAGCGGTAATATTGCATAATTTTTGTATGTTACATTACCGTTGAATTATTTATAGAATTTGAAGATTTTTTAATAAACGTTTTTGTTTAACTAAGCAAATATCTCCAAAGTTCTTTTTCTTTAACCTATTTAACCATAGTATAACCGCATCCTCTTGGATATTAACGTTTTGCTCGAGTTACTGGGACGTACTTTTTCAATAACATTTAAAGGATTTAATTTATTCTTATAATATGTTTTGAAGCTCTGAATCAGAATCTAGGGAATGATATCAGAAAATAGAGATTGTTGCGTTTCTAAAATGGATTTCCATAAAAAGTCGCCTAGATGATTTCGAATATTAAATTATTTGACAAATGGAAGTCATACAATAAAAGTGTAATAGTTAATATTCAAATTCAAAACAAATGAAATGCAAAGAAAGAAAATATTTATTTGAATAGAACTTGTTTATTATAAGAAGATCTCTCAACATTATGAATTTTGTATGTTTAAAAGACTAACTCAACATTGTCTCAATGATTTATTCATGTTATTTGAGTACTTTTCCCACATTTCGAACGTAGGGGAAATACTTACATAGGGTTGTTTTTTTTTTTAAATTGGATTACGCAATAATATTATGAAAAAAGTATATGAATGAAAATGTTACGTTGTTTTTTTCAAAATATTTGATTTCTCAGATACTAGAAATGTTAAAAATATTTTTATTCTGCAATTAGTCTTGTTTGGTTTTCCTTAATCCCTGGTCTAGATAAAATAATAATTTATAGAGTCTTAAGATTTCTAAAGAGTATCAAATTATAGACAAATACATTCACACAGACATGTAACCACGTCATGCAGCGCAATGTGAGTATCCCACAAATACCAATACATGAAGAACACCTATTGAAATTATGCCGTACCCTTCATACTAATACAAATTAAATGTTCACTAACTTAGTTATTTGCGGCCCCTTGTAAAACTGTACGGTACAGACATACAAAGCTAGCGTTAAATATACTTGAAACTGCTATTCTCTCATGCAAGCCATTTAAATTCAACACAGTTTAAGTTACTAAGCCCAAAGAGAACGAAGCAAGTTCACAAACATATTATTTATTAATTTATTCTCTTTTGAAGTATTCTAGAGAATTACATTTTGGTACAAGGAAATTGGTTGCTTGTTACTGAACGTTCTAGATAAGTATAAAAGTTAACGAAAAATATAGCTATTACGTAGTTTGCTGCAGAGTGTAGGTTTTAAACTGTTATGCAATCTACAATCTAAACAAATGAAAAAATTAGGTCAGAACGTAAAAGCTCTACAATCGACCGCGCCGAACGTTTATCGGAAAACAGTTATACGCTTTTACCACTGCAAAACATTTTACTGAAATTCATTCAGTTTTCAAAAGTTTTACTCGTGCGTAGTACAACTTTGGATATTGAAAGTGATTTATTTAAACAATAGAGCCAAATACTACTTTACTAATCTCCACTCATATTTCATTGTGATATTTCTTAAAAACGTTTAAAGTGATTATTTAATTAAAAGAAAACAAATTAGAGCGAGACTCATTACAAGAATTACAATTTGAATTAGGGCCTCAAAGTACATAAATCTATGGTTACAAATAGATTCAAACTATTAGAAAGGTAAGTATGAAAATTCAATGAGGTTTATTTCAGATACTGTAACATCGCAACCGGTCACATTTAATATTTTTGCGCTTTATTATTAAAGTAACATTTAAAATACCTAGCCAATTGTTTTTATTTGATCAAAATCACACAAAATATAACAAAACATATATAGACAACAACAGTTCTGGATATAATCAATATCATGATCGAATTAAGTGCTTATTATTATAGTTTGAACACAATAGAAAGTTAGATACCATTAATTAGTTTAGTGTGCATAAATCCATCATATTTAACTATAAGAAAAATTAGTTCATGTAGATATTTTGACAATTGAATACGATCATGTTTTCAATTAAATCTTTTAATTTCATTACTATTTATATTAACACTCGATATATTTTCCTATGTTATATTCATAATTTGTCAAATGTTTGGCATTATTTTTTTTTAAATATACGAATAATTACTATTACAGTGGAGATTTCTATGTAAACAAAAAAAGAGATATTGTAAGCATTCGTCTTGTTTCGAAAATACGTTCGAAGCTTGACATGATAGATGTACCAAAACTACACACAAAACAAAACAAACAAATATAAAACATTACAAAACTAAAACTTCTATTCGGAGCCTAAGTATTGATATATCTGAGAAAGACAACAAAATAATTTTTATTCAAATAATTCACCCAGGTGATATTGTAAATATTTATTAAATATTTAATTAATCTGAAAACACTTCTTAACAACTTAGACGAGTTCGCGACGTAGAGAGTTCTAAAAACATTCTGCGCCCCAAACTATTGAAAAGTCTGTACCAATGTACTACACCATTTTTTTATTCGATATAAGATTAATTTATTCCAGGTCTCTCTCACGTTATTTAAACACGTAACCTCATCGAAGCAAAATGGGTGCTTCTATTAACAATGGTAGCACCCAAATTTTATTTGTTTATAGCAAAATGAAGTAAATTCGTTAATACTTTTCTCAAAATGTACTTCATTCCATAATATAAAAGTACACTAACAAATAGTTTTTGTAGCACTTATCTTAAATATTTTAACTGTTTACTTTCATAAATAAATATAACAAAAATAACTATGCAAAGAGCCTACAATATTTTAGTATGCTCACCCAATATTTGTGATAATTTCTCCTTCACACTATTCTATAAAGAGAAATGTTTTGTTTGTTCTATTTAGGACTTGGCACAAAAACAGATTATCCGATTTACATAAAAGTTTCATCTTTGTGTATGCATTCAAATGGGCACCGATGACGTAAAATATTTTTAGAACATGTCGATATTAAGCGAAACAGATATAAGTAAAGATAACCGAATTATGCAAGTTGTAATTTCAATTAAATCTTTAAAAGGATGCATAAAAATACATGACAAGTAAATATGTATCAAGATATATTCTAGACATGAAAATAAATATGACCTGAAAAAGTACTAAGGATTTCAGATACAATTTTTTTTTATAAGAATATAATATAGTTAATAAATGAATCGTAAATAACTGCTACATTAAACTAAAAAAAGCGATTGAAACGAAATGCTTAAAATTAAAACAAAAGTTAAGTCTACTTGAACAAAACCGGGAAAAGGAAGTAATTAGTATTCATGTTCTTTTATTAATTTTTAGGTTATACTCCCTAAAAATTAATAGACATTAAGCAACAATGACTAATTTATCCGTATAAAATATCAGAGTATGAAGAAAACCCATCAACTTAAAAGGGGAAAATTTAAACATATGACTTTCATCATGGGCGTGTATGGAGAAAAAACAGTAAAGTCGTGTTTAAAGAAATTTTTTTATATTGAATGTCCCATTGTGGAAAGGATAGTGACAAAAATAACAAAAAGGAAAAAATAATTTTTAATAAATAGCAAATACTTAACGAAATAATTACTCATTATAAGGCAATACCGCCAAAATTCAAATATATTTCATATAGTATAGTTTAAGATAAATTATGGGTTCGATCTCAATTTTCAAACATTAAACAAAGTTTGTTTTTACACCTACATTATCTGACAATTAAATGAAACTACGTGATGTAGTATTATTTCTACTTTCTTTAAGTTCTTTACCACGACCTAGGTTTCGTTGTATTACAACATCTTCAGGTGGGATATTAGCAAAGAATGACTTAAGAACATCCAACAGCTTTTATATGTTTCAAACACAATAGCGGAAGCCGGGTCTGGGTGGGTTTTCCCACTGCTTGTGTTAGTGAGTTTATTGTAGGGAAGCGGTGTAGGTTTTATTATATTTCCGAGAGTTATACGATATAGCAGTATTTTAGTGAGGATAACAAGTTCAATTGTTGTTATTCTATGAGGTTGTACAATGCAAATATTTCGGTGTATGTAATAAAATTAACTGGAAGTTATCCTCGGTAATATATTTAATCAAAAGCAAGGGTATCTGAAAGTTAGAACAAGGTTATACCACTAATTCTACATATTTCCGGTTTTATTTATTCACATATTTATTTCTTTATTTATTTATAAATTTATTGGTTTGTTTGATTTAATTTTTCTATACTTATATTTATACGTGTATGTGGGCTGAAACAATTTGAAAAATTACTGTAGTATCAATGTTGTCTAATTGCATATGTTTAGAAGATATTAAGTATGGGTGATGATATATTTATTTGTTCATTTAATATATTAACGTTGGTATCTTTTTTATGTCTGTTTATTTCTAATGTTTCTAGGATATTAAGTTTATTTCCATTTGTATTTATTTTTAATATGTAGGGGGCATTATCAGTATGAGGGTGATGGTTATTTTCAATGAGATGTTTAGCAAAGTGAGATGTGTCTGGTTTGTTATTACCAGCCAGCGGGCGATGTGTTCTTTATATCTCATGGTAAAATCTCTTCCTGTTTGACCTTTGTATATACTATTACAGTCGTTACATTTAACTTTTTAGATACCGCTCTTTTTATGTTTATCTATTTTTTCTTTATTATTAATAAGGGTTTTACCCAAGTTATTTAAAGTACTATAAGCACATGTTGTATTATTTATATTTGTATTATTAGTTAAGAGTTTTCCTAATTTGAGAGATATATTACCTATGTATGGGATAGATTTATAGTAAATATTATTATTATTTGGTACGACCGGGTATATTTCTTGTGTTAGTATTTTTCTTAATTTATTATGGTACAATTTTGTGACAATTGATGGTTTATGATTATTATTTATTGCGATTTGTTTTATAGTTGTTATTTCTTTACGTAAATTAACTTTTTCTAGAGCGCTGGTCAAAGTTCTGTGAATAATGGAGTGAAAGGCTGCTAACTTATGGGACTAAGGGTGTTGAGAATGACCATTAATTATGGAGTCTGCAAATGTGTCTTTTCTAAATATACTAAATTTATGTTTATTATTTTTGCGTTCTATTGTAATATCTAAGAAGTTTAGTTTATTATCGGATTCTACTTCTACAGTGAATTGGATATTGTTGTGTAGGGAGTTGGCAAAGTTAACAAACTAGTCTAATTGTCGCTGTGTACCTTTCCAGCAGATAAGTATGTCATCAACGTATCTATAATATTATAATATATTGGTCACTAATTTACTGTTTAAGTCGCTGGTTTCTAGATTGTTCATAAATAGATCGGCTAAGAGGGGACTGAGAGGGAAGCCCATTGCAAGGCCATTGACTTGATAAAAATTGTTATCGAATAGAAAATAATTTTGGTCCATGCATAATTTAATGAGGTCTCTAATTTCTGATGCTTCAATGGGGTTTAACCGTTTTTTTAAGATATCTAAAATAATATTTAGGCAACCTTTTGGTGGTATATTAGAAAATAAGTTTACTACATCGAGTGATACTAATTTACAATTGGGTGCTAGGTGTATATTTTTAATTTTATTACAAATACTGAGAGTTTTTAATGGTATATTTAGGCGCAAATCCGGTTTTATTTCTAAATATTGTATTAAGGTGTACAGCTAATTTTTTTGAGGGTGCATTTTTGTGAGACAACAGGTCGAATGGGTATATTTGGTTTATGAATTTTAGGTTGTCCATAGAGTATTGGGGGTCTAGGATTCATTTCTATAACTTTACGTTTCGCGAATTCATTAAGAAATATGGTATTACAGGTTTTAATTCTTTGTTTTACGTTATCTGCAAATGTCATGGTATTCCCTTTGTATATTTATGAAGTCTTCTGGTTTAAGGAAATCGTACACTTTATTTTTATATTCACTTTGGTCTAGAATAACTATAGTGGTGCCTTTATCTGCTTTAGATAGCATGAGTTTAGCTTTATTAATTTTAATTTGCAAATTACGTTGTGTCAAAATTTCATCCTTAATGTGTGTTTTGGTTTTAGAGTATTCTTTACATATTATATCAGCAGCTTTATATCTAATAAGTGAGTCCTGGTTACTGAATGTAATCGTGGTATCTACTACTAGTGATTCTATGTTATTCCGTGAGGGTGCGGTGGGAATATTATATTTAAATTCTTTATTTAAAAGTTTCAGTTCTTTATTATTTAATGTTGATTTTGAAAGGTTTACTGTTCTAGGATAAAATATTTGTTTGGGTGTGAATTTTGGTTTCTGGGTTTTGGCTTTTAGTTTTTTTAATTTTGTTTAATTGTTTTTGTGTTATGTTTCTTATAAATACAAAAGGCAACAAACTCAATATCCTAGAAACCATTAAGTGAACAACTAAATATAATATCATCACCCATACTTAATATTTTCTAAACATAATACAATTAGACAACATTGATACTACAGTACTTTTCAAATCTGTTTCAGTATGTGGGATACACATATAAAAATAAGTATATAAAATTAAAAGAAATAAATCATTAAATATATAAATAAATATAGCAATAAATATATGAATAAATAAAACCGGAGATATGTAGAATTAGTGGTATAACCTTGTTCTAACTTTCAGATACCCTTGCTTTTGTTTAAATATATTACCGAGGATAACTTCCAGTTAATTTTATTACATACACCGAAATATTTGCATTGTACAACCTCATAGAATAACAACAATTGAACTTGTTATCCTCACTAAAATACTGCTATATCGTATAACTCTCGGAAATATAATAAAACCTACACCGCTTCCCTACAATAAACTCACTAACACAAGCAGTGGGAAAACCTCATATAAGATAAAATATGTAATATTAATAAGTGAGAAAATAAAAACCGCTAAGGGATAAAACGTCAGTGATGTAAATTTAGGTAACATTTAATTTTTTATGAGTCTTTGGGATCAATATCTCCAAGCCGACTTTATTGTCAGCTCTACTTATATTATCATAGTTAATTATCAGCAGAAATTTACACTTTGCCGTCTTCGTAAAATATTATCATGTTATATAGTTACATTTATAAAAACTAGATCAGTAAATATACGACAATTAACAAGGTACGTGTGATAAAACCATTATAATTAATTAGTGGTCAAAATAATGGACTACAACTGTCATACTTGTTGGCAAGACTACATCAGTCGAACGTATTATATACATAATTCTAGTTCAAGAATATAACTAAATCCATTGACTAATTAAATTTACTACAGAACTCTTCGAATTAAACAAATTTAGAAAACAATTTTCATATTTTCAGCGCTACATAACCCAAATTTTAATCCTTAGCTCAACGAGATCTACAAAGAAGTTTCTACTACCCACTTATTTTTGATGAAACGTCAGTAATATTTTTATTCATCTAACAAAATTAATTCGGGTATTCTATGCTTCTATTTTGTTATTTCGAAATTTATATTTATAAAAATAAACTGTTCGGCATTTCATGGATATAATAATTATTTTAACTGTGTGTTATTTGAATAATTAATTAAAAAAGTTTAACAGTGTTTTCGAATTTTTAAAAGCAAATACCTGCATGTGACCACAGTCACGTGAAGTATTATTGGATAAGTTTTTCGGATATCGGAAAATCGTACCGTCTCTTAAGTTTTAAAATATTTTTCAAAAAGAGTTGAAATATTTCTTTTTTAAAAAAAAACGTTTTATATAAAGACGTAATGATATCTAAGTGAAGAATTGTTATCATTCCACATAAGTATGATTTTACAACTGTACGTTTCTGTAACGTGTAATACGTGTAAATTTAAGACCATGGATCCTTAGAAGGGGTGTGTCCAAAATGCTCTAGACTGCTTTTTACTTTACTAATTCACCCTTCAGAATTAGATTCTATCTAGAAAAGATATTTTTGTTAACATATTTATACAGAATTATAAAATATTAACTGCTATATTTACTAAAAAGTCTTACACTAAATATACATGTATTTAAGATTGAAAAATATTTAACAAAAGAAAAAATCTAGTTGGTGGGAACGCATATTTATTTATGAAAATTACCTTCATAATTTCAGTTTTACTTCTGTCGTATAATTTAGGGATGAGTTCAAGAGCATACACACACATGCATGCTTGCAGACAAATCCGTAAAGTTTGGTTTCTCTAAAGAGCGGTGCCGTCATCTAGTGGTCATGAACTGTCGTAGTCAGGCAACGGGTGTAAAAATAATAGGGCTGTCTAAACGGTAACCAGCGGGGAGGCACGATCATCTCCTCGGCGCACGGTTGGCTTACTGGGGATGTAGTCGATAATAATTTATGCGGGTAAGCGTCGTCGGTTTAAAGGGGAAGTGATGTGAGAAGCGGAAAACTTTATTATCTATTTCGCTCTTGACCGTCATATTAGTGCATGCAGAAAAACTGACTCAAGGAACATTTATATTTTGGATTATTTATATTTTGAAAAAAGAAGAGAATAAAATATTAATTTTGCGGCCACCACGAAAAACTCTTTGGGTTTTCCATTAGGATGGGTTTCGAAACTCCATGGTGACGAGGGAAATTAATGTAAATAAAGTTGAGGTTACGGCGAGAATGAAAAAATAAACGATTTCGACCTAGCGTTATTAAAATATTTCAAAGTTACCATTTGGAAAAAAGTAATATTTCTAAAAGCAGCATATTTAGGTAACATGTTTATTCAAAGTTACAAGTTTATTTGTGCATAATTTTCTCTATTCCAAGTGACTTTTTTCATTCATTTTGTTAATAAAACTTTCACCGCTTTATCATTAGAAACGTTTCTGAACCGTTCTTTACTATCACATTCATACAAATGGCGGCACCACTATTTGACATGAGAGTCAAAAATTTTTTAGGTTCTAAGGAACCACGCAATTTGACGTAATAGTCAGTACTTTTAAAAAAAGCATATCATTTAATTTGTATAGACGAAGTTTTTGTATCATTCACCGCTATATTTAGACTGCTGGAGGACGGCACTGCTATCTTAGGAAGCCATAGCTTAAGCACCTGCCAGCAGTATGCAAGACGCGCACGCACACACAATATATAAAAAGACGCAGGGACGCGTGCAAGCACACGCGTACATATACACATGCATGCGCACGCGTGGGAAAAATATTTTGATTCCATATTTTACCCGTCTTTGACGCAATATAACAATTTATTCCACGTGAGTGTATCATTAGTAAATATCAACAGGTTTCCGTTGTGAACTATGTAACAAGAACGTATCTCGTGTATCTTCTGGATCATTCTTGCCGGCCCAAAGTACTGTTATCGACGTAGGCATTATCATATTATTTCTTACTGTATTAACAGAAAGTAAATCTAATTTTAGATTATTTCTAGTTCTCACATTTCTTTGAATATTCGGAACTATTATAGAAAGTAAGACGTACATTACAAAGCTTCATATACATACGAGTATGTGGGCATGTAGTCAGCACTACCCTATGGTCTCATATCTTTAAATATGAAGATTTGGGGGTGTTATGCAATAAATGAAAAAAAAAAGTCCCACGTGAACTCTTAATGATTTAAAAATTCTTTTCAATTACAAGGATTTGGGCAATTTTATCGTACGACATTTTTTAACAAATTTTTTTAAATTGAATCGCATCATCTTAAAGATGTAAGACTAATTTGCTTCATCAAAGCAAATAACTTATACGATGTTGTTTTCCCAGTAATAATGTTTTATTAAATAATGTGTAAAAATGGTGCATATCAATATTTTACGCTTGTTCATTATCTAATCAAGCATTTGCATTCATTACCGGCGCCTAATTCTTTTTATGATATTTTTACGGCGAATCTCAAGAGTATAATTTAAGAACCGGCGTGGTTCTATATACAATGAAAAAAGTTTTAATAAACTTCACGTTGTCAAGAAATTCTGTAATAGAAGTTGAACACAAATATAATGTATACTGAATATCGAATTTTCAATTATGTCTCTTCAGTTTTTATTTATCAGAAGAAAAATTTGAATGGTAAAGAGCGATTGGATACGAATTGGATACGAATAATTTTTTTTTGTCGTGGATACAGAAGTAATTCTTGTTGCTGTTAAAAAAAAGACTAATAAATAAGTAATTATGTACTGTTCATATTTAAACTTCCTTGATTTTATAAAATAAATTTCTAAAGTAATAAAAATAAGTTTAGATTAATGTCACAACTGTAATAAAACAAAGGAAAACACCATTGCAGCAAGTTTTATTAAAATTTTCCTTAATGATATTTTACTTTTATAACATTTTCTTCACCTCGGAATAAGCAATAGCAGTTTTCGAACAGTATTGATATTTTCTTTTTCGTTTTGCGGCACATTTAAATTTATTTTTCTTGAAATATCTTCTTGTATAATATACAAACCTGGGTAGTTTCGGTAGGACAATTAAGGTAGGATTAAATTTACTTGTTGGTTGTTTTATAGTTACTTATGAATATTACTACAGCAAATCAATAAATATGGCAACGTATTTTAAAGCAGTAATACGTTTAATATAGTATAACGTAGAGAGTTGCAATAGTCGAATTGGGTTAGTAACAAATAGTCGAAAATCGATGCGGCGACAATTTGCGATAAAATTAGTAAATTAACATAAATTATTTATCTGGCAACTTTATTTTTAAGTTTAACTCGTTTGTTCCTATATATATTTCCTTTCGTCCATTATTGTGCCAATAACCTACTTGTATGATTATACCATATGGATTCGACATATAATAGTCAATGCAGCTATGTAATTTATGCTTTGGAAATATAACAAAGAAGTAGAAGTTTAAATTTCTTTTCACATTAGAAAAAATTCCTTATACATTTTAGTTATTTCCAAGTTCAACATAATATTGTATTTAAAGTTTTCCATCTGGAGACTATAGCAAGGCAGTTGGAATCGACATAAAATTATGAGCATATATTAGTCTCAGAAGAATAACAATTGTATACCATAGTTCTCTACAGTACTATGGTATACATTAATATTATTTCTAAATAATTCTCAAGATTAAGTAGCTAATAATTCAGTTTGGTAAAGTCGTAATAATATCGTAATTTCTAATAATTCGTCAGAATTCTGTATTATAAAGGATCCGCAAAAAAATCTTGTTATTTTTTTTAGCCAATATGCATATATTAGTAGAAGTTATCCACAGTAAGTAATGCGAATGATTTACGGACTTCAACGTATTTATCCTGAACAAGTTTCATATTAAATACTATCTGTGACTACAGGCTCTAGTGCTATAACCCGATGAATATTTGACTCAGCCATAAGGGCCATAAAAGCCATAAAGCCCAGATGACAGAATTGGTGTGCGCGTGCGTGTACAGGTTGTGTGAATATTAACATAAAAATGTTAGCCCAAACTAATCTATTGATATCACTGAACCCCATCCAAATCGTTTCAACCAAATACCGAGATTAGAGTGAATGACGAAAGTCCACATAGACAGACTAAAAGACAAACAGACAAATATTGTAAAAACATTTTTCGCTTAGTGGCGTGTCTTTAGTAGATAGCACTGTGTGTTACTTCAAAATTATCAGTATACAGAATCATTTGCTTTATGATTTTATTGAGTGTATAGATAAAGATTTGGAGGGGATAATATATCAAAATAATTAATATTTATGATATGTTAATATTAAAAAACTCGAAAATCCGTTATAAGCACATTGTTACAGGAGATTTTTTGCAATTATTAAATGTAATTTTGAAATAATTTTGCACGAATTGCATGAGTAATTAATGAGACAAAACTTTCGTAATATAAAATGAAATAAATACTTTACGTAATATTTGAAATAGCGAATTCCTTTTCCAGAAATATTCGAAATAAGTCTAAGGGTCTGAGTGAAAAACGAGAAGAATACATATTGTCTCCTTTCTGTTCTATGTGTGTAAGACACAATTAGAAGCATCCAAGTTGCATTATAAAATTGTTTCATACTGAGGGCTCTAATTGTTTTGTTAGACTACTAACATTTCAAACTATCAAAGCTTTACGCTGTTAAAAAGATCCTCATTCGAAACGATACGACATTTGAATAAGCGAATAATTAAGCGTTAGCCACTCTTAAAAATGACGCGGCTACAAGCAAACGTCTACGAATAATGAATTGCTAAAACATTTGTGAAGGTCTACGTTGTTTTAAGCTATTCTCAGATTTACACGAAATTTTATTGTACGGGATAATGTAAACACAGTTAATTGGTATTTGCTTTCATGAAAATGAATATGTTGTCTCATAATATGTGATGAATGAATATTTACAGATGGTTTTAAATTTGGTAATAGAAACGTATGGGGGATTTCAAAATGTTCCAAGTATTTTAACGCTCCCCGCGTTTAGGTTAAATATGCCCAACTAGTATCTTAAATAAAGGTCTAGATTATGTAAATTACATAATCTAGACCTCTTACATAGTTAATATTCCAGAATCTTACATAGTTAATATTCTATATATTAATAACAAGTGTTGTACTGTGTCTATACACTAAAATATAGACACAGATTTGAAGCTATTCTAATTTGTATAATGGATCTTTGGTTGCATACAATTTTAAAATCAATTAAAAAATCAGTGAATGTATATTTCTCTCTTGCTTACTTGTGTATATTACATAAATCAATCCTACACTCCTTAAGCCTTCATTCGCGTCAATAATTTTATGTTTTACATTTCTTTTAAAATAGATTTTATATTTAATGTAATTACTCAAGTCTATGCAAAGCACATCGTAGGCCATCCTTGTCTAATTATACAACACACTGTTCATCAGAATTAATTGCATTAATTTTTTGAAATCTCTTCTGTTTTTGTAGAAGATGAGTTTTGACATCGCAACGCAATTCGTTATTTTTCTGTCAAGCAGCTTTACGATTATCTATTAGCTGATCATTGGTCTCCACAGAATGTAACTGGGTGTATTAAATGGCATCTGGTGTTCGTATTGTTTTTTTTGGGGTTTGCTCAACTTTGCGGCTTAGTTTCAGAATACATAGGTTTGGTATCTTTCTGGTATATTTAAGACAGGCAAGGGTTGCTACAAGAAAGTTGTAGGGAAAAAATCAAATATTAAGATTTCATTTAATTATACCTTATCTAGTAACGGTAAGATATAAATAAATTTCACAATATTCAAAGTTATAATTACCACAGGATTAATTTTAAATTGTAAAGAAATTGCACATTTTCCGACCTACATTCGCAATCGCAATAAAACAAAAGAAAGCAACATTACCCTCCAAACTAAATTAGATATCGATATATATGGGGATCGTTCGCTCCACAAGACGATATTATAAATTTCATAACGACACTTTAACTATATAAATTGAAAATTTATTACCCCGACTGACACAAGCTTAGACAGTTTCACTACGAAATCATATATGGAATGTGCTAATACAACACGATATTTTTGCACGGGAATGAGGGATGGGGCCAATAACTTATTTTTATTTTAATATCTTCTAATACAGTGGGTTACTAACAAAGGCATTTTTAAGTATAATAATCTCTTACAGCCTATAATATAGTGTGTAAAAATTACTGATATATTGTAAGTATTTATTGATGTGCTGTGATGATCACTTTTATCGCTCCAAGCGTATTTAAATAAATCCCTACTAATATCATAAAAGATAAAGTAATTGTGTTCATTAGTTCGGTTTTTAAAAACTCAGTAAATAAGCAATGAATCGCAAGTAACTTTGATAAGTACATAGTCATTGCAAGAGAATAGTAAACCTAAATTAAAAATTTTAAACGATGTTTAAAATCATCATGTTCATCATTCAATGTTAACGTAATTATCATCATTCAATCAATGCGGGCGTAATTAGTTATTACGCCCCCAAACATTCTTTTTGTGGTGATATTTCACACCACAAAAATAATGTTTGGGGACGTAATGACTAATTACTCCAAAATAGCTGATATTGATGAAACTCGATAGATATAGTTAACCTGAATTAATGTATAGCAGAAATAATATATTTCCTTTACCATTTATCTTCCTCATATATTATTCTGTCAGCACGACATTCTGTCTGTTGTAACGAGATTGCTGCCATATGAAAATTGTAATAAAAAACTAAGCATCTATATTTAATCTAATGCAAAGGATACTTGCATAATCCTTAGTGTGCTTATCAGTACACAATGCTCATTTGTATTCAAAGCAACAAATACTAGGAGTACAAACTTTTTATAATTCCAATAATGTAGTTTTTTTTTAATTTGTCATTTGTTTTTACGAATTGGCGGTAAAAAAGAACTCGTGGTAAACGTACTTTCTACGTGTACTATGTACGTGTGGTACACGTATCAAAATTAATTTTACACAAGAAAAATTTCGTGCGATAATTTTTGGTCGATGCTCTTTTAGGATTTTTTTTGTGGTTTCAATCAACAATAAATTGATCGACTTCAATTGAAAATTTAAATAGAACCCAACGCCATACTATTGTACAGCCGGTTTAACAAATTCAAACGTATTCATATAAATCTGAGTGATTACCTGCCTGACGGACGAAAAGTCCGAGAATTTTTATAATATTTCAAAATGTAGAATTTAACCTCGTCATGGATGACGAAAGCTAGATAAACTGTGAAGAATATGAAACTAAGGCGCAGTTTGAGCAGTGAGTGTTTTATTCTGCAGAGTTGCATAGAAAGAGGAAGAAAAGACGAGATTCTAGAAACTTAACGTCGCCTTGTTCTTCGAATGGCGGATTATTATGCAAGGATTATTCGGAAAATAAGAGAATAGTTATTACAGAATAGTATACCAGAAATCGTATCCCTGTCATTTTGAAAAAGTTCAAGAGCGACTTTTTGAATGTAGAATCCTCCCTCACTACGATAACATCTCTCCATACTCAAATAGAAGGACGAAGTTATAGGATATCCGCCATATGGCTCCGACCATGCACTATACATTTCTTATCGGATCCTAAGAATAAAAGGTAAACTGTGAAAAATACGATTCCTAGACACTGAAGAACCAGTGTTTTCGAAAAGATAGTGAAAACGCCGTGCCGACTAATTTTCTTTATGGTTGCATGGAATAGAATGATACATAGAATGCAACAGTGTGTAAGTTTAGAAAAAAAGTTCTTTTGGAATTACATATTTACCCGATGGTTCCATTTTTAATATACTCAAAACTTTTACTGTTACCTATCGTGTTAACTAGGTTTCAGCATTACAACATGAAGTATTAATAGTTTCTAAAGTGAATAATATGAAATATATATATTTATATATATATATATATATATGTATATATATATATACATTTCTTTTTTTTTCTTCCTTTCTAATTATATCTAAATATTTATATTGAAGTAAATCGTAAATATTACATTTAAAACTATAATTAATAATTTGAATTGTTTAACTTCTTATTTTGAGAAAAAGATAAATCGATGCCTCGTTGGTATTGGTTTAACCTCCAACTGATTTGTTTAAGCTATGTTTAAACATAATTCTAGAAAGTCTTTCATGGGAAAGAAGTATTTTTGACAATTGTCATTCAGGTAAGGCAGAAAAGATGTACCTCGAAAGGTATCACAAGTGATGCCATTTAAACGTATGTCGTATGTTTCCTTGGTCTTTTAAATTAGAATGTTTAAGTGCAATTTTTATTTAAATTTTCAAAGCTTTACTTAGCTCAAAATTGCCAGGATCAAAGCGGCTCTAAAGATAACTAATTCCTTCACTTTTCTTTTCTTCTTCTTTTCTGTTGGTAAGTGCAAGCAGAAATAAAAAATTGCACACTGAAGTTTCTAATACACATTTATAGTTATTTTATATCAAATTCATTATTTTGTCACATTACACAAACAAATGGTCACAAAGTTTTTCGATTTCCCGTGATAAATATTGCCTATTTCTTCTCAATTTACTATTAAAAGTACATATTCACTAATAGATTGAATAGATGTATAGCATCTGTATGGTACAAGCGTATGAGCATATATTTGAATAAACACGCTTATGGTAGTATTTTATGATTAAGGCAAGTAGTAAAGAACATGCCTTAGCGGTAAATATATTTAAAATCAATAGAGTTAATGTAATAAGAGTTTGTATAATAAAAATGAATGAAAGAGTTTTTATATTAAATCGCCAGAAATATAATAAAAGTGTATTTTCTAATATATTTTTTGCACTAATTAAGATAGTGATTTTATTATACCACTAGAAAATTATTTTCGTGCAATCTTTGTTCTTCAAGCGATAAATATTTATTAACTATCCACTATTGCCAAGTGCAATGTTGTGATAGGTATAATACTCAATAAATGGAGATGCAAACTCTAACTCACTTCTTAATATTCCTCTGGTAATGCTACCTAATAGCTTGAATGCTTTTATCCCAATACATTTTAGAGCCAATTTTTATTGAGAAATTCGGCGATTTTTACAGTAACGTCATCGCAGAATTCGCTTCGAGTGACTTAGGTTCGATAATGCAAACTTTTTATCTAGAATGTATTTATTCCTGTTATTTACTATTTTTATGTCTTTTTCAGGAGCTCTTCAAAGTTTTAACCATAGTCGCATTACCCATTCACGAATTTTGACTTTTTTTGAAATGCCAGTTTTCAAATTCTATGGAAGACAAGTACTATCTGACCTTCTTAATCGATTTTATTTTACACCAGTCGATTTTGGCACATTAAAGTTTTTGGAAACAAAATGAATAAAATGGACGATACCAAAGTGTATTCAAAGTTGAAAATGCGAGGATAACTATTCGAGAACTGACCACTCGAAAATAGAGCGAAACCAATGTCAGTTATGACATCATTCAGAAATGAGAATTCTGGCTCTTACACATATATACACAATTATATATATATATATATATATATATATATATATATATGTATATGTGCGTGTGTGTGTGTGCATGTGTTTGTGTGAGTGTGTGTAGTTACAGTGCATATCAAAAATGTAGGTCGACCTGTTCTTAAAAATTCAAATTCGAGTGCCAAGTCATGGTTGAATTGAAAGATTTAATTTTTAGCCTTTTTATTTTTTTCATGATTTATTGACATTAACATTTTTAATTATCATTAACATTTTCCTGCAAATTGATTTGCCCCGGTATATATATATCATAATGATGATTAACATTACTACCCAGAAAATCATAGATCTGACAAGACTACTAATATCACCATCAAATCGGTTCCTTAGTACATGATTCAATCGTGTAATAAAAGAAGACCCCAGTTGCCATCGGTTATACCAGTTGACATACTTGCACGTAACTAGACAACTGAAGTATAAAGCAAGTATAAATATAAGATATTAGGATCATTTTGAACGCATTCATCATAAGTGAAAAGCGGAAGCTATTCCGAATAATTTACTACATGCGTACAATGTTTGATATGACTAGATGAAAATTCAGTACTTCCGTACACAGAAACAAAAAACTGTATGAAATAAAACACGACCTAAACACGCTTGCAATATGAATTACTCCATGGTCACATAGCTGACCTAAAATCGGTGTATCTTCTTTAAAAACATGCCCAGTAATATGCAGGTTTTTCTTATGTCATAAACACATATTGGCAAAAGTATAAAAAATAAATTAATTGTTTTTTAAGGACAAAATTTTCTCAGTTCTTTTAAACCATATTATATATTAAGCATTATATATATGTTAAATATTATATTTTGTTATATTCCTGCAAATAAAAATTCGTTTTTAAAGCCAAAGTGTTAGTTTCTAAAATCCAATCACAATTGTATTTATAAAATATCAAGTAAAGAGTAGTGCACGTAAAGAAGTCGCCTAACATAAAATAAAGCCATAAAGAGTTTGAGAAAGAAGAGAGTACACGTTCTGTCTTCGAATATAAATAGCATGTAAATCCATAATTCTGAATAGGCAGATCTGGTTCATTAATTTATTTAACATTATCTAGAAGTATCTTATTGTGACAACATTTATACAGAATTTCAAGTTTTTAGCTCTTCTCAGAGTAACCTTTAGGTTTTAATGATTTGTAAGGGATTGTGTCAATAAGCTATGAAACTTATCTCTTTATGATTTTTATGTCAATTGTATTGGAAACTACCGTAGATACAAACAGTTAAATTAATCGAATATGTTTTAATCGGTTATTCATAAAATCAATAAAAAATCAGGCTTCCGGCGTTTGATACGGCTAGTAATTTAACAGATATGAATTGAAATATTGAATATATTTGGCGTTAATTTTGTAGAAATTCATTATTCACAATTAAATGAAACTACGTGATGTAGTATTATTTCTACTATCTTCAATTTCTTTACCACGACCTAGGTTTCGTTGTATTACAACATCTTCAGGTAGGATATTAGCAAAGATTGAATCTTTGCTAATATCCCACCTGAAGATGTTGTAATACAACGAAATCTAGGTCGTGGTAAATAAATTAAAGATAGTAGAAATAATACTACATCACGTAGTTTCATTTAATTGTGAGATATGAATTGCTCAACCAAGGAGGTACGGTACATCATCATGTACCGTACCTCTAGGAATTTAGCGGTGCATAACCTTGAACCCAAGAATAATATAACATCAAAACACATACAAACGTTGGAATAGATTACAGATCTACTCACAGTATTTGTTCCGTAAGGGAATGATTTATTTTCTAACTTATATCACGCAATTTTCAAGTAACGTGGGGTTCATGGAAAGTTACATATCATATTTCCCATCTTTCAAAATATATACTCTAAAGGAGCCATAAAAACTTTAATAATGAAAATGGGTATTATATTTTATATAACTTTTTTCTGAAATTCTCTATGTATTGAATTCTGTATGAAATTGAATTCTCCATAAAATATTAATGTAAATGATATTTTGAGAGTATTGGAAAAAATTATACTAAATTTATACAACACTCTATTAACTGATTCTTAATAAAATTAATATTTTGATTTCACATTTAATATTCAAAATTATATGAAGTTAAAACTTACATAACGTAGCGTTGTATATTTTACTCCTTTCAAGATAAATAAATTTAACAAATTCAATACCATTTTTGTAATGTAATGTTGTAGTTGTAGTCAATGAAATGTTTCCGTTTAGTTTTTAAAAAAATTACACAATTTTTATAAACCCCTTAATTAATTTTAATACGCCCAAAAATCCTTACCTTTCCTGAATAAATAAAAGTATTAGTTAACTAAAAGCTAAAACTGTAATGATATTTTAAAATATTCTTGAATTTTTTAGACTTTTTTAGACAGAATTTTATTGGATCTACATACTGGTTGAAGGAATAAAATGTTATGTATATTTTGTTTTAATTTCCCTTAAAAATATGATTTAACGCGTTCAGTGCAGCAGATGCATTTAGACAAAATATGGTGTATTCCGAAATTAATAGCAAAATACCTTTAAACCGTTTTGGTCGTAACTATTTTAAAAAAATCTTAAAATGGCTTGGGATATCGATAAGTTATCGATATCAGTCACACAAAGCGCACTTTTGACGTTGGTAACGTGTCGACATTTGCACTTATAACAACAAGATATATTTGACATTTTAAGAAAGTTTGCGGGAGATATTATAGTTTTTCGTAAAGCAAGCATATTTGAAACAAAAGAAATAGACAAAAGATTCATACTTTCTTTATCATTTTTTAAAACGATAATATTTTAGCATATTTTATAACATAGTTATTTATAACAACAAAAGTGTTAAAGAGGTATAAAATGCAATATCATGTTGACTTTTTAACGCATACACAGCCTTTGTTAATTAAAACTTTCTGGCTTTTAGAGTTTAATATTTGCACAGAATTTGAAAAGAAGCCTTTTCAAAATATTAGCGATTACATAGATATATCAGAGATAAATGATGTACTTCTATGTGACGTGAATGTTTTATCTAAATGAAAAATTTCGTACTATATAAGTTTATAAGTTTAAAATAGAATGCATTAAAATTATATAAAATAAATTGCCTGTGTCTTTTGATCCATGCTATTCCTGAAACAAATTTTAAAAAATTACTGGAGATCCTTTTTATTTGGTAACAAATATTAAGGTTGGTTGAGTTTTTAATTATTATTAAATATATTCTAACCTTGTGACCTTGACTTTCTGAAAATTTCCAAACTAGTCTAGAAAAGTACCAGAAGAAATGACCGTAAAAATACTGTTTATTGGTACTTCATATCTGAACCAAGAATATATAAATATATTTTTACATTTGTTTTATATCGAGATCTCTCATTATTTTAGTTGATAACGGATGTTGTGCTTTCATTTGGATTTACCAAAGCATTACGTTATTAAACAGTACTTTGATAATAGTGGAGCGGTTTTAGCGACGGGTGTTTGGCGACGGGTGGACACTCTCGGAACGCGATGTCGCTACAATCAAACGCTTATGAGCAAGGAATTACAAGCAGTAGCGATGATCCACCCCTAGTTATTTACGGCAATATAAGACTTCTGAGTACGAGCTTTTTACAAGAATTAAACACATAGCTTGGTTAGTTGGAGTTGAAGAAATTGTTGATAAGTTGATTATATCGATTCAAATTATTATTTCACTTCATGTATAAATTTTGGAAGATTTTCTTTTAGTTAACCAAAGTATCGTGAATTAAAATATGATTTAAGTTGCAACTAATTAAAATATTTAGTTGGTGTAAAACTTAAAAAACTAAAAAGGAATAATAGAAAACAAATATACAAAAAAAATTATATTTGTTTTTTTATAAACAAGATATACACCTCGAATGTTTAAAATTAGTATATCTGGTATGTTGCCCTGTTATAATTTATAAGCTGTGTGAATGAGAAGTATTCAGAGTCGTACAGTTAAAAACAGTGGCACGTAAACATAAGTTGCTTGTTATTTTTCGCATGTTCGAAAGCTAGATAGCAACACACGAAGCAACCAGAAATAACAACGAGAAAGAAGCCGAAAAATTTGTAAAATCCTTCAAGAACTAACTCTGAGGTTGGTTTTTTAGAATATCTATATAATTGGGATAATTTTCAAGAATAACCGTCCATTAAAAATCTTGAAATTGCAATAGCCCATGAAACGAAATAAAAAGTTGCATCTAAAAAATAATAATCATATTCGTTAATTACATCTCCTCACAAAATCATTGGATGTGAGTTTGGAGCAAAGTTAACGACAGGTTTTCCACTTAGGTACAACTCTTAAAAAAGTATGGACTAATATCAGGGAAAAATATTGTGTCATGGTGATCACTATTTGAAGTGATTGTCAAATAGTGGTATCATCAAATGGTTTAATTAACCGTTGATTTCAGTAAAAAGTTTTCAGTAAAACCATACATTCAGTATGTCTTTTTATAATCAATAAAAGCTAAATTTAATTTTCTAATGGATTCAGAAGAAGTTTGAAATATTCATCGTTAAGTAAGGCTTTTTTATGATCTGTAGGACTTTTCATAGCATTTTATGAGATCACGAAATATTGAAATAATCTTATCGTCGCATATTATTCAGTTGTAGCACTACACTCAGAAAATAATGCCTGTCGAGGTTGAATAAATTATTTCGTGATAAGAATACCGGGTCCCATCAATAATTTCTTCGCAAAGCAAACTTCATCATGCTCATCACTGCAAGTAAATTGTACAATAATTAGTCACGGGAACTTGTCTTGCATGTTCACGGGATTTGTGGTGTATTTTCCACGCCAAAGGAGTCTTGTATTGCATTTTCTACGCCAGAGTGACGGTAACTTCATTTTTTGTTCACTAGATGTGTTCCTGTGTACGGTACTCTAAGTCGTCATTCATTATTCAAAAATACTTTAACACTTCAGCGTCCAATTGTTGTGTGAAACTATAATATTTTATAAACGTGATATTGTGTACATATATACTTAACAAAAATATTTCTACGTGGTGTCTATATTATACGATGTGTATAGAAACAATCTGAATACGATGTTTTCACACAGCATCGAAAATGGATTATCAGTTTCTTGGAATAATATTCTTCATATGTCCTTAGATATTTTGTTACATAAATAATATGCACGATATCATCTTCCAATTCTATTTATATATAATGTTTAAAACACACTATGTAGAAGAAATTGAAGATGTTTATCTTTGCGTATTCGTATCTTTCACATGTGCAAAAGCGTTTCTAGGTTTTTTGATTTTCTCTCACTTTCTTCTCCCTTAATAAATTGTTTTACTTTTCCAAGAACTAGTCAGATTCAGCACGTACCGAAAGTTAATTTACTTGTGCCTCCTAGCGAAACTTTATCTCGAAGTGAACTTTTTTTTCAGAATTTCTTCTTGAATTGTTAGTATAATATTGGATCGAAATTTTTCATAAGAGTGTGTATTTTTATTCAGACCAAGTGAGGGTCTATTACTATGCAAAAAATAGAAAAAGATGTAAAGCTAGTATAAAAAAAATTTGCTTATTATACTATTAGTATATAAGTATAATCTGATATATTTGACTATTATATATATATGACTACATATGTATAATCTTATATGTCGACGACAAGCATGCTTACGGTACTAAGGAGAGAATTTCAATGGAAAAATGATTTTTATCCAACCCTATGTACATGTATCAGATTATTATTCAAAATTATTTTAACGCTTCAGACCCTTAAAATATATTTAAACAAAAGGGAGCTGCCGTAGTAACATACTATTTAGAATATTTATAACATACTATTAGATACTATGCTACTACAGAGAGGAAGTAATTGAAAGGTGACTGCTAAAGTTGGAGCCTTTTCGTTTGAAAATATTTTTTTCATCCTTTTATATTCCATTTGAATTATTTTCATAAATTGGAAAATTACATAAAATATTTTCTATTCTCATAAGCATATTCTAGTTAAGAAATAATTTATGAAAATTAGATAATTGTGTCAATAATTATAGAATTATATAGATTTAATAAATTTTTTCCAATATTGAAAAAACTAAACTTTAGAATGTTATTAAATTTACTGTTTTGAGAATGAAATATCTAAATCATGGCAGATTTTACTCTGTTTGTTCTGTTTCTTTTTAGTAAAAGTATATTTTGGTTCAAAACTATAGCGATCTAATGAACGTACGCATGAAACTATAAATTATATGTAGGTAAAATATTAATAATAAAATACACTTGTGAAATATCGACAATTATGTTCCTGTGATTTTTCTTCTTACGCAAGTAAAGGCATGCAAACTTATTTTGTTTCTTTGTGTTAAAAACTTGTGATTCTTTTTTTGAGATTATAGAATTTATTATAAAAGGAAAGTAATATTTAGAATAATTTGTACATTTAGAATAATCAGAACTAAATTATGGTAAAGTTTTTCAGTATTAAAAATGAAAAATATAATACTTGAATTATAATTAAATGATGAATTAAAAATATTATTGACATAAGTGGTTAAAATGTCTATCTGTAAATTTGCAGCGAATTTTTCTAAGGAAACCTAATGGATTCGTTCTCGAGAATGACAAGTTAGGAGGGTGGTTGTTTCTATTGGATTTCATATAATTCATTAAAACAAGTTCCATGTTTACAATATAAAGTTTTAAAAATACTCTAATAGATAGCTGATACATAAAATTAATTTTTTTTTCTTTAACATCTGAATATTAGAAGGTATTTATTTAACAATTCTCAAATTACAATGTTTGGATTAAAAATTTTATTCATTTGTTTGAACTAGTTAGTGTTTTAGGAAAATTTTAACTAAATTAACTACTTATTGGATTTCATTAAGCTTTAGACTCAAACTTACAAAATCCCAAAAAAAAATTTAAAAATTGAAAAGAAAATAATGTTTTGCCAACCGCCCTCTACGCTTCTCAGTAGTGGCGCCTTTTAAGATATTTTTTTAGTATTTTTGAGTACTGGCATAGTATTATTATTCAAAATTATTTAAACTTCAGACATTTAAAGAATTTTGAACTAAAGGGAGCTGCCATAGCAACATACTATGCGTCCAGCCTCCAGAAATGAAATCGCTATGAGGTAAATAATATATAGAAACCATAAGAGCAATGAATATCAGACAGCAGTTGCGAAAGCCAACTTTTAACTGTTTTGTATTAAAACCATCATCGCTAGAAGTATTGTGGTTATTGTGCAAGAAATATAAAATGTTATAATTAAAAACAAACAAAATTCGTTACTTTATTGTAGAAGCATGGAGGAAAGAGTAAGTGCGACAATAATGTCTAACTTTGATTTTGACTCTTATAGACTTTGACTATAACTACTAAAATAGCATTCAAAATTACACTGAATCATATACTCGCACGTGTTCTTAATAACATTGACCATTATTGATTTCATTTATTTTTTTTCCTGGAGTACGTTGTAACTTAAATGACGTCACGTATGAGTATAGTAATACTTACTGTCGGTGCATTATAGTGTTATTGAAATGTGTTTAGGGATCCGTACTTCAAAAGAAAAAATGAAACACTTTAATTTGTAAGGATT
The DNA here is from genome assembly GCA_039881145.1 of Druceiella hillmani. NCBI lineage: Eukaryota > Metazoa > Arthropoda > Insecta > Lepidoptera > Hepialidae > Druceiella > Druceiella hillmani. The sequence continues at coordinate 355,184 of JAYKKI010000018.1, read as the reverse complement.
TTAAGGTCACTCACGTATTTGCCCGTCCGTCCGTCACGCCCTTTTCCGAAACCGCTTGACGTAAAACTTAAATTTAGCGTAGTAAAAAAATACATTAATACGTTCAAATCTTAATATGTAAAATTCAAAACTATTCATTCGAAAATTATAGGGCGAGCACATGAATAATTGAAAAAAAATGTTATAAAATCCACAAATATGGTTTTAAAGGGCTTGTGAAACTAGGGGACACAAATTGTTTTTTTTTCATTATTTTAAAGAAACACGTCCCTCCTTCTTTATTTTCAAAACTTTTTAACGTGGATTTATTAAAGAAATATTAGTTTTCAGAAGCCACATAAAAGTTTTAGGAAAACTATAGAGATGATTGTGCATGTTATAAGTATTTAAATATACACCATATTTTTACTCCTATGAAAGATATAGTTAGCAACAAATTTAACGCTTTCCTATACACAGCCTACTTTCGCAGAAACCATGTGATGTAGAAATTTGAAATGAAAAGACTTTTTATGAGTTTTACAAAAATGCAAAAAAAATAAAGCAATTATCCTTGACCTTAATTTTAATATAAAACATGCTTTTAGGTCCGTGAAAAATGTAGCAATCAATATATTTACCATCTGAAAAATGGATATTTTTAAATATTTTACCAGAAATACTACGCTTAGGTTTTTATAAGTGCTTAAATTTGTACGCAACCCTCGTTGTGTGAGTTTTATTTAACACTACAGCAAATAAATACTTAATCTCTAACTGTAATCGCACCAAAGCACCAGTAAGGTACGATAATACATTTTCTCTCAAGAGCCGAGTTGGAGGTTCCAATGTTTTTTTACTAGTGTAGAATATTAATAAGGAACATAGTTCAATAGCGTGAGAGTCAGATTTATTATTTTAACATAACGTTTAATTCAGATATTAAATAATAAAGAAAATATTTAAATCTTAACAGAATTCGAATCGACGTTATATAAATTAATCAATATTTATACTACCAGGAATCAAATCCTATTAAACTGAGCTCGAATCAAATACATAAGAAACGGTTCTTAGAAATCGTTTTCAGATTTAAATCTTGAAAAATATACTGAAATTGATTACCCAATGCGAAAGTAACACGATTTTTTATCGCTTTTAAAGATTTGTCCTTTGATAATGAGAGTTTAATTCAAATCTTTCAAGAGATGGAAAATCTGTAAGCACAAAGATTAAACATTCTTAAAGAAATGAGAGACAATTTTGATATTTTATAATTTATTGAATTCCAATTTTGAATGAAAGTGTCAAAAAACATAGTTTTTTTAGTTACTATCAATTATAGCACTGTTATCTTTTTATCACATAATTATTTTTAAGTAATTTGGTCCTAAAAATAAAAAAATCTACCACAAGTGCTACAAGCGGGATATGTGGCGACAAATACTAATTTGAGACGGATAATATTTCAAAGTAATATAAGCTTTTTTCGAAAAATGGTAAATCGTGAAGTAAACGTAAAAAGACAACTAATAAATATGTTTAATCTAAAGCAGATAAAAAATAATTTTTCCAGACACATTAGGCTATTTCATTTTAATAACTTTTAGAACAGTAGTAGTGTTAGTACGACGTATTCATAGTAAAAGGTTTAAGTGTACAATGTTAATTTTTCAACTCAGGCTGCTTCAAAAATGAAATTGTTTAAAAAATTTACTTGCCTAACCGATGCTTATAATATTAAATTTAATATTGCATGAATTTTTTATACGCTATGGCCAATAGACTATTAACAAATATTTTATAAAAAATGTAATAATAATAGCTAGTGTAGATTTTATTGAAATATGTTTTTACACTTATGAATGACTTTAGCTCTTGTAATATCAGGCGTATAATTAATTGAACTCTGGACAGACTGAAATAAATCTGGATGGTTATACAATTCCAAAGACAAAATAAAACGTTCTCAAAATACAATTTTACGATTGTTTTATGTCGAACACTTTCGTTGTTTTGATTGCATCATCGATATTGCGCGTCCATTCTATATTTTCGAAGAAATGACCCTTCTAAATAGTTCTTTGATAAAAGCTGAGCTGATTTAGCGGAAAGGGATTTAGCCGTTCTATAAAAGGATGTCGCTACGAATTAGCGCCTGCGAACAATGAATTACAAACAGCATTTGGAAAAAAATTCACATAAGGGTAGAATCGAATACTACGCGATGTATTATATGATTTTAATAAAAATTAATTTAAATGGTATTTATTTTGAAGGGGTTGAATATGTAGTTTTATATTTGATTTCGTTCAAAAAGAATTCATTAACTTAATATTTTCAATAAGCAAATAAGTTTGGAAAACTTTCTTTTAGATAACAAAATTCTATACGTCAAAATACGGTGTAAACTTCAATTGTATATGTAGGTTTTTAATGAATATAAAGTTAAGGAAAAATTAAAGTTTTGAATTATTGTGAGTCAGGTTCACACTATGAGAGTTTCCTATTAACATTATTTAAAATCGCACGTATATTTATAATTGTATTTATTATATAAAACATACAATATATGTATATATATATATATATATATATATATATATATATATATATATATATATATATATATAATTCTTAATTATATGGTATACTATATATATGTTTAAAATTGTCAAACACGTTTCCAACTTTCTTTTGATAGAAATTTGTTCGTTTTGGATTAAGGAAATAGTGGTTTGAAACATTATTTCGGGGCTGATCTGATACACATTTTTAATTATGGAGAAAGGTTAGCTATGAAATCAATTCCCATCATTATAAATAAAGAAATAATTAAGGAAGCAAAACGTATGAATCTTTTCTGAGAATGATTAGTCGCAACATTTAATTTTGTTCATTTGCGATTTTCTAGGCAGCAATCACACTTTTCATTGTAGATACTTTCTTTTCATTTTATTTGTTACTTTTATTATTTGACCCATACTAACTCTATTATTGAACTCATAAGAAGTGATGAAACATGTTTAAAATGCGGCACCAACAACAGAAAACGAAGTGTTAAATTGCGTCGGGATACCGCAACGATTTTTAAAAAACTTTAAATTTTTTAATTATTTTAAGTAATATTAATTTAAAACTAATGTGACTTTATTGTTTAAATGCCATGATATCTTGATCTACATAAGACAAGCAATGATGACAGCTTGAAACTTTGCAATCCCATATTTTTTTCCTTTCTTAATAACATAGTTTCAACTATATTGCAATAATCAATTTCAATTTTTACATACCTGTAATAAAATCACCTTCGGGAATTGGTTTAAACTGTAATATTCACTAACAGTTTTATTGATAGTGGTAATTGCATTTATAAGATATGTCGATTTATATATATATATATATATATATATATATATATATATATATATATATATATATATATACGTGTGTGTGTATAGAGAATTTTATTTATCAGGGGCATAAAAAATATTTTAAAATTACGGAACATAACACTAACCTGCGGTAATAATATAACTGATATCTACGAATTGAATATGGAAGCAAATACTTGTGGCACGCATACAAACCGTCAATATCTTTCTGTTATTACTAACGTTTTATAGGTCCTATTAACGGGTGGTTAATGGTAATGAGTTACTGGACCAGTTAATATATGTTTATTTATGTGTAGATTATAAACAAAAATACTGTTTTTTTCCATTTAATTTAAAAATTAAGACTCATTTTTTATGTTTTAATTATCATAAAATCATTTGTAACAATCTTAGCATTTTTTTAAAGTTCAAAAATTATAAAAGTTTTAGATAAGTCAATAGTCTCTTTTATTGTTTATTCTCCGTACGTTCAAGTAGAAAGTGATGATTACTGGATTACATAAAGTAAAAATGTCCTAATTAAAAAATTAATATTAGATAAATAAAATAAGGAATAAATGAAAATACAAATATGTAAATAAATCTTTGGTACAAATTTTATGATTGAGACAAAAAATACACTGTGGATGTAATGAGAACTTACCAAACCTTAAATAATTTAATTATGAATTCGAAAGAGTTTACAATTCATTCAAATATACTATTCATTATATTTCCAAATATAAGTTCTCAACGGTGTTTTAAGTGATTCTGTATTTTAAAAATAATAATTTCAATGTAGCAGTAGCTCCCACTCTATGGATTCTTTATCAAATTACTGGCAATTTTTTCCTATAGCAATAAACATATAACAACATCCTAAAATCGATCCAATTGAAATAGGTGCATTGCGTGCGACATATAGGGATCAATAATTTGTTGTTCCAAAAAATGATCTTCATAAATCGTTATATAATAAAAAAAATATCTAGGACAATTTAAGTTTCAAGCCTCAATATTTGGTGGTCATCTTTTCTTTTGTCTCAGATATGCTTCAATAGCTTCGCACTTACAAATTCGTATCTCTTACACTTTCTCTCGTATTCAATACGTTTTAAATCTGTTACAGTCAGTTTGGTAGCAAGGTTTCGTTTTATATTTGATCTTCTCAGTGGTTAATTTGGAATTGATATCTTTATAACTTTACACTCTGATTCTGATGTTGAATTTGCACCTTTCCAAAAATTAAATTCGGCAAGTAAATACTAAATTTCTAATAGTAATCAATCAACAGCATCAGTACAGGTATTACCCTATATTTGCCTAGTCATACAACCTTTGACAGATGGATTACAGTACATTATTCGTTCCATACATGTCAAAATATAATGTATTTTATTTACTATGCTCCTATTAAAAATTCATAACGACTGCGTTCATAGCCTCAACATTTAATGCGTTCGAATTAGACCATGCCAACTTTTGGTAATATGTCGTTTCTATAAAAGCAATTTAATTATAACCATATGCCAATATGTGGGAAAGAATAGTCTTAGGTGAGTTTTGCAGTATATTATTAAATGAAAATTAAACTAATGACAATGATATCAAATTAAAAAATATCTGCAAAATGATAATCTAGTTATAAACTGATATCTTGAGCATTTATTGCTGCGAGGATCAATGCCTCAATCTTCTCAAATATTTGTTTAGATTGAATAATATGGTATTGGGGCATAGTTATTCATAAGTCTCGTGTAATCAATTGTTGAGCGCATAGTTAAGAGTCATAGAGAATATGTTATACAGGCTGATAAAAAATTAATTTTCATACAATATTCAATATTTTGTTCAACAGATATAGAATATATTTTTTTTAAATATTAAGTGAACAGTATGTGATGAGAATGTTATTCAATTCTTACTGCAAGATCTACGATATCCCATAAAGTTGAAAGAATTATTAAGAAGCGACAGAAGATGTTTAAAATTTAATATCAATTACAGAAAAGGAATATATAAAAATTTAAGCAAGATTACGTAATAGCTTTCAGAAGAAAATCTTCAAATTTTAAGTATTTCATACGACTAATACGATGTTATCAATTAGACGCTGTTGCAAGCATTAAATACAAAAAAAGCTGTACAGAAATACAATCTATTCTACAGCAAGTTTCAATGAGTTTATAACTCGTTTAAATATGCTATTTAATTTGTGTTACAGGCAGTAAATATGAGCGTTTTATCCGAATACGGTAAAACCGGGAACGTAAGGTAAATTTTAGCAATATACATATGTTGATTTATGTGTACAGATGTTTTATTCCAATTTTAAACTACTAATGGATTCTGATAAATAAGTTATGGTTGGATTTGCCTTAGTTTTAAGAGTATTGTCATGAGCTTTGCAAGAACACAATATTGTGCCTTCTGGTCGTCATATTTTATTCGATGATATAAAAATTACATACAAGCCACATCAAAATCGTAAATCAAATTATAGCTCTAAATGGGAATATGACAATGACATATGTTGCATTTACGTAATATGTGTATATGGGCTGCACATCTCATAGCTTATTTACTACTAAATTGATTATAACTATTAGTAACACAGGCTAAGCAATCCGCACGACGGTCACGAAATGTTATGTATCAGTTGCTTTGTCCATTAAAACCCATCATGATTGATATAAAGGGTAAGAACATTAAACATCACTTCTGAAATTTAAATAAAATTCAAAATTCAGTTATTTGATCTTTTGTTTCAGAAATAACTTTAAAAATATCTATGTGGCGCCAAAGTTCAAAAGCTTTGGCATTGCGAATTCGTATCTCGTAGATAGGTAAAAGCTTCTTAATATTTCAAAGCTTCTTTGACATTTTTCTCACCAACAATTTGAGGTTTTCGCGTTCACAAGAGCGCTTACGCTTGGATTCAATATATTTTGAAATCTGTTATCATCGGTTTGGCAGCAAGGTTTCATCTTATACTTGGCCTTCTAAAGTGTTCACTTTGAATTGATGTCTGCGCAATTTTGCCGTTTACTTTCTTTTTCTGGCCTCATTGCAGCAATATCCTTCTCATATATTATACGTTGATATTGAAAAGTTGGTGAGGATTGATATCAAATGAAAGTTTTAATAAAAAAACACGGCATTGCGATTTTATTTTATTACTCAATATTTTGTAATCTAGCAATACATACTAACAAGTATTTATTGTTACAGATAGCACACAGTAAAATCATATTTTAATCGCATATACAAAATAGTTTAGTATAACGAATTTATTAGTATGTATTGTATCTTTACGGTGGATTTCTCCAAAGTAGATTAGGATTACGCAATATTTTTTAGTTTTGAGCTGAAATACGATATTATATATTTTTTTTAATTAAAATACTTTAAATAAATTTGAAGGATAATATTTGAGACCCATCTTCCTTTTTATTAATTTCAATTGCATTAGTTTCACTATTTTTTAATTGCAGTGAAATCAAAATGATTTGATGACTTTTTATCTTAAATAGGTACATAATTATTTATATATACATAGAACAATTCATGAAATTGAAAGGGAAGGTTTTACATACATAATACCTTTTAGATATTAACTCTGTGGTATAAGCTAATTTGCTACAATGACTCACAGAAAACAATTGTGGGAACCCGCTTTTCTTTATTTTAAATCATAACTATTATTCTAGGTATAATAATTACAATATGAAATAATATAAAATTATCATTAATATCATATAATATAAATTATCTTTATAGTAAATTGCAGTGTATTCACATAATTTATGTGTCTTAAATGAAGTCGATTACTTTTGAACAAATTTATTAGATTCCTTGAGTGTGGTATAATTAAACTGCCGTATTTAGACCCTATCTAAAATAACTCGTGACATCGTACGATTCTAGCATAACTGAATCTAAGAAAACGCGACCATTTGTCTGTACACACGTCACATGGATATAAGGTTGCGTTTAATTCCATAGTTGATGAAGTTTTCGATAATGAGAAGAAGTACTCTATTCTTAACTATAAGCGACTAAAATCATCGGTATATTATAACAGATACAATAAGTAATAGATACAATAAATTTCCAAAAGAGGAATGAGGAATATAGCTAAATCGTAAATAGATTTTAATCTTAATATAATCTTTAAACAATACGGCACTATACCGCTTTCAAAGTTTTGGCCATTTTGAAGGTGAGATTCAAATATTTATACGAAAAATCCCTTAGCAGAAAAATTTATTCATAAACACGAATAATTTAGAGCCCAACTTATGTATCCAAAAGTACATTGAAACAAGAAAACAAAAAGAAGAGGCAAAATAAAATATTTCAATGAGAATGTATTCGTAAATCATTTTGGCTGATTTCTTTTCTTTAGATTTTTAATAATGTTAATGGGAATTGTTATTTTAATATCTATAACTTTAACAAAGTTATGGATATTTGAATAGTTGCAAAATTGTAGGCTAGTTGGACTAAAAATACTCACTTCGTCAATATGTTCTTCTGTTCACATAATATTACTCTAATATCGTAAAATTCGCAATTACATGACTTTGAGGTGGTTATTATTATATTGATTTGTGTTCTTGTCGAGGAAGTTATTTGGAATTGTAACCAGAATATTACCTTAAAAGATGTGAAAATGCTTTGAGAAATAAAAATATAGTTTATACTTATCGATAGTTTTTGCTGACAATTAAATGTTCGTCATGTTTTTTCAAAGATATTTAGCTATGAAATATTTTATGTGAAGAAAAAGAATGAGAATAAGTCGATTCACTAGCTCAAAACTCCCTTTAACTTATCTGTTTAAAGCTCAAAAATATTTATGAATTTTGATAGAAAATACCACTTTCTTATTACTTAAACTTGTATTTTCTTTCTTTTATTATTATAAATGTAAGTGAAAATGAGTTAATTACATTCGAATTTTGTGATTCTGAACTCATATAGAAAATTGGAAAAAGTTTATATACTATTTGCAATTGGTGAAAATAATTCAATTGTAATACCAAGCGATAAAAAAATTGCTTCTTTGTAATTAAATTTTCCAACCCTTCAATTACTCCCTCTCTGTCACAGTACATAGGGTCGACTACAAATAAATTGTCCATCGAAATTCTCTCCTTAGTACCATAAGCATATCTGTAGTTGGATTCCATCTGTATAAGATTATAATTATATATTAATAGTATAATAAGCATATATTTATTAATAATTCAAAATTATATACATATAAGATTTACTAATTTTACATCTTATTCTGTTTTTGCATAGTAATAGATACTCACTTGCTCTCAATACAAATACATGAGTTTCATGAAAATGTGTGATTCAATATTATATTCAAAAATCAAGAAACAGGTTAGCTGATCCTCGGTTAAGAATAATATTTGTAAATATTCCCTTGGAGATGAAGTATTGCTAGGAAGCACAAACAAATTAACTTTCGAGACGTGCTGAACCTGACTACAATAGTTCTTGAAAAAGTAAAACAAAAGGCGAAAGAAAATCAAAAGAAATAGAAATGCCTTTACACATATGAAAGATACAAATACGCAAAGATAAAAATCTTCAATTTCTTCTTCTTTGTGTGTTTTAAATGTTTTATATATAAATTAAATTGGAAGATGATATCGTACATATTATATATGTAACAAAATATCTAAGAGCACATGGAGAATATTATTCCAAGAAACTGACGATTCATTTCGGGTACTGTGTGAAAACATCATAATCACATTGTTCTTATGCATATGGTATAATATAGACACAACGTAGAACTATTTTTGTTAAGTATATATGTATTAAATATATACACGCACATAAAATATTATAATTTCTCTTAATTGATAGGAATTAGGGTTTTATTATTTAGTTCTAATGAATAAAAGATTAAAACCTACAACACTTGTTAAGACAGAGTGAAATCCATGTATAGTACGAACACGTTTGTACGTATATAGAGAACTTCCCTCTCGAACTATTAAATGCATTAAAGCATGTCACTTATTTAAGTGCAACACACTTAAATACAGCTGTATTCATTACAGCATATTGAAGGGCATATGCAATAAAAATAAATATATCTCTTATAAATCTCTGCGATTGATACCTGTTGAAAATTGAACAAAAATAAACATATCAATACACGGTAAATAATTGGACGCTGAAGTGTTAAAATATAAAAACACAGTCAATTCTAAAAGTCTTTTTCCTATTTAATGTCCGTATGGCATAGTTTGTCAAAATGCACCTACCGCACTGAAGTCGTTGAATCATATGTTTGAAGGGTGTAGAAAAAATGAAACAAATTATACATAATATTTAATTTATTCATCCTATATATATATATATATATATATATATATATATATATATATATATATATATATATATTTATATAAAAAAGGAAATGTGATATTATATTTATATATTACTTATTCAATTAATTAACTTTTCTTTTAAATATTAGTTAATAAAAAGATGTTCTCACTCTCTGCATCATAGTATCTTTCAAAACGCATAAGTCCAAAAAATTTCGAAAGGTTTTTGTAAATAATATTGTAGTTATAATCTATTCAGCTAATGTTTTTGTCTATTCAAAAAAAATTAAAGAATTTGTGACATGTTAAAATTAATTATGTGTTTTTGACGAAAAAAATTAACTATTTGATTGTTTATAAGAATCGAATAATAAAATATTTTGAACACTTGCATGGAAAAATATATACTATACTATCAACTACAATATTATCTACATTCCATAAACTTTTTGAATTTTTAAAATTTATTCTTCTTGACAGAAGTTAAAATATATTTTACACCAATATATTATGTAAGTTTGTGACTTCTAATAATATTGACTAACAAATGTAAAATCATAATATTATTTTTAAGACTCAGTTAATAGAGTTTGCCGGACCGACGTAATCGTTTGATTTATTTATAATTCACACACGAAATTTCATAAAAAAATGTTACATAAAATGTGATAACCATTTTCAATATTTAACTTCTATTATGCATCTTTTAGAGTCCAAGTTTTTGAAAGCTGAGGGATACGGTACATAACTCTCCATAAGCTCTGGAAGCCCCACGTTATTAAAAAAATTGGTGATAGAAAGTAGAAAATATATCATTCTCTTGTCGAAAAAAATTTTTAAGTAGATCTGCAATCATGGACTTCTAATTAAGTCTGTCTGTAACATACTTAAAACATTTATAACATACTTAAAACATTTATTTTGATGAAATATTTAGTCATAATTTTATCTGGGTGCTAGGTTATGCACCACTAATTTCCTATAAGCTACTGTACCGAATTGCACTCGTTAATCGTGCAATTAGGATCTGTTTGAATTATTCAGCAGCACCAAATACTAGAAGTCTAATTTTTTAGCATGTGAGTAAATCAATGTCGGAATAAGACATATTCGATTCATTTAATTGTTTGTATCTGCGGTAGTTTCAAAAACAATTTACATAAAAATCACAAACTTCATAGATTTTTCACTCAATCCCTGATAACCATCAAAACCAATAGGATACTTTAAGAAAAGTTAGAAACTGTTAAATTTGTTAAATATGTCGAATTTAAACCATAAGTGAAGAAAAAATCAAGAAATTGTTGGCTGTGAACAAAGATAAAGTTTATGTTAGTGTACCTATCAAGTTTTATACTTAGGTTTCCAAGGTTCCATTCATATCTGGTTACCAAAACTGTATTAGTAGATATTTTTAAATAAATTAATTAACCAGATGATTACCTATCTAGGATTATTGGTTCATTTAGTATTTGTATTTAAATTCAGAGCAAATGTCTTCTTTTTCAAACCCTATGTGGCTTTATTTTATGTTACTATGTATAGGCGATTTCTTTATGTGCATCACTCTTTTTTTAGTAGCGATAGAATGCTATTGCGATTCGATTTTAAAATCTTTGGCTTTAAAAATGGATTCTGTGTTGTAAAATTTAAAAAAAGTTATGAATATATAATTAGGTATAACAAAAGTAGAAAAATAACTTTAATGTGGATAAGTTTTTGTTGTATTTTCTAGGGTAAAGACACTTTGGCATCGTCCATTTTATTAATTTTGATCCCAATAACGTTAAGGGGTAAAAATTAACTGGTGTAAAAGGATCTACAGATATTATCTGCTTTACATAACATTTGAAAAGTGTCGTTGCAAAAAGTCTAGTATACTAAAGAGCCCGAGGAAAAAAAATAAAAAACAGTAAATAACGAAAATAGTTACAATTAAGGAAAAAGGTTTGCATTATTGAATCTATATCAGTGAAAGCGGAATTCCATAAAAACTTTGCTGCAACAAGATCGAATTCCACTTCAAAAAGGTAGCTCAAAAATGTATTGAAATAAAAGCAGCCAATTTGTTAGGGAGCATTGCCAGAGAAATGTTAAGACGTGAGTTAGAGCTTTGCATCTAGTATTATTGAATATATATATATATATATATATATATATATATACATACACATACGATCGTATCGTATAGATGCTATCGATACATAGGCTCCATTTAAGCATCGAGAGTTCGCTACAAATTCAAGTGCCTTTCATAACAATGAACGCCTACTCCCTTTTATATTTTCATAATAATATAAATTTACAAATTTTACGAATAAAGGATTTACTATGAAACAACTGGGAATGCATACTCAAAACTGCTGTCTGCTCCTTTTATTTTTGCTCTCTCTTACCGAGATCATATCTGCAGGGAAAGAATTAATTTCCGTTAGAGCAGTAACACTTTCATACTAGCATTTTTTAACTACTGCTTAGACTTTTTACAGCTGTTTAAAAATACTTTAATGGCGCAATCTATATATTTTTGTCTTGACTTTAGTATTTTTCTTTGAATTTGGCACAAGGACAAGCCGATAGCATTAGAAGTGCTTATTAGACATAGTGACATAATATTTTACAGATAATACTTTGGTTAACGAGAATAAAGTCTTCAAATATTTTTTATTTTTAAGATCTTGAATAAATAGTTTCAAACAAATATCAAATATTATGTAACAAATTATTTAATGTAGAACAACGGTATTGACAATGAAATGTCGCTATAGATGCACACTCGTAAAGATATGGTTTTTTTAGAATTTTCAAAGTCTCCCGTTTTGATTAAATAACTTTTTAACAGCGTAAAACGTTAAAACTCTACATTAGCTCTCGACAAGAAACAATTTTATGAACGTTTCTCGAACGCCTCTAATTATGGCTTAGCGATTTGTTTTGAAGGAAGAAAAGTAGAGAAAATTGTTATTCTCGTTTTATATTTCATTTTATGGGCTAGTTTTTCTACTTTTATTAATAAGAAATGCGCTATTTTATACATAGTATTTATTCATATCAAAGTTTCTTTCAGTTAAACTATTACATCTTACCAACACAATTTTGGAGAAAAATGTACCACGTTCTCGTCGAACATCCACTCAACAATAGAAGTTAAGATAAAATAGGATAAATGTTAATCGAACATTCACTCAACATCTATTGTTATAGTTATAATAAAATAGAATACATTTCTATATCAAATCCCACACTAAATTTATTTCTTTTTATTGGAACTGAGATTGAAATAAATTATAGTCAGAACATCGTAACTATCGGTATTTTAGCACTGGATGCAAAAAAATAATGCTAAAGTAGTCGCAAACATAAACTTATTCCCAATTTTATGCAAACTTTACCATTTTCTAACTTTTTATGTGCATATATTCATACGTCAGTATAAGTGTCGTGTCATCTATCATCTAGTCGTAAGTGTCATCTATCAGTGAGTCTGTAAGGGTCAAAATTACCAATTTTTCTAGGTACATATCTTGAAATCCAATACCCTACAACGTCTACTTTATTACGCCCACAAGATCTAACAAAATCTTAGGTTCTAGAGACCAATCATTACTTAAATGTACAAAATATGCAAATTTGGTTAAAATACTTCTTTTATAACGAATGAAGTCGTTTATTTAATACTAATAATGAATGAAGTCGTCTGTTCAATCGACTTCAAAATTGGAACATGATATATATTCTGGTTGAAAACACTGGTATACGTATACCACACATGCAATTGATTATGGACAACCTTCAATCTATTGGAATTTGGCCAATATAGGTAAATTATGGAAAAGGTATGCTTGTTTCTTCTAACATGATGCCCCAGCAAATAGATGTAGCAACTGTGTAAAGTCATGTGTAACACTTTTAGTCCCTGTCTACATTTTATTTTATTTTTATAACTTTCAGGGAAAGTTCCTGAATAAATAGTAATATTTTCCTATTTTTAATGTTATTCATTATGATCATAAAATATACATCTGAAGAAGATAAACATCTTAATCCAAAGAGGATAATGTTAGAATTCGTTATTTAATGCTTTTCCGTAAGGTACACAACGAATCCTGATGCGTCGGTTTTTAATATCCAAATATTCAATTTTCTTATTTTCCATAAATTATGCTTTATTAATCATCGCAATAAGACAAAATACTCTTAGAATTCCAATACAGGCGTCGTGTCCACTTTTCAAATATCACTCATGCAAAGACGAAAAATTACAATAACTGTTGACTATGTCAATATTAATAATGTTGACAACATAAAAATCTTCTCAGAAGACAGCGTGCGTAAATACGCTATATTTCAACTATCGATCTCTAATACAATACTTTTATCATCCTCACATTGGACTAGATGCCTTAATACTACTACGGACTACGCAGTATATTTAATTAGACAGCCCATCCTCTCATAACTTTCGTCAATTCTACACGTAATTTACACAGATTTGAAAATGGAAGCTGTGATTTCATCTTAAGTATATTTTTAAATATATTTAACCAACATTTATTTCGAAAACGATTGCTCTAACTAAACATAAAGTACATTTTTTAAAAATATATTTTCATTATAACTGCTTGTCATTTAGAAATAAAAGTAAGGAAAATTAAATGAAAACTCAAAGCAATTTACAACATGGTTATTAAAGCAGACCTTCTTATCCTTTTCAATAATTATTAATCTACACTAAATTAAAAAAAAATTATAATACGTCGTGTCAACTTTTCAAAAACATTCTAAAACGAAGTCAGTTTCGAACTTTATACTAAACAATTCTCATCATATTTTTATTACATATCTTGTACCTTAATATCTTTTCTTTTTTTGTTCATTTTTATTATAACTTATTTCCTGTTGAGAGGTTTTAATTAATCTCTGAAACAAACAGATAATTTAGTATAGTAAACTCATATCTTCAGATGATTTTCAATATAATGGAATAAAACCTACAATCACGATTAGAACTCGCACTACCAGGGTTCCGAATACATGTAAGTACTTATAAATATTTAAAGGACATTAAGATGATAAGAAAGAATGTCATAGTATAGGAAATATGTTAGCTCTCTCATTAAAATCCTGCATATTTATTCAGATTATTTACTTTGTTTATATCAAGTCCACTTTGTTTAAATCAAGTTCATCAAGATTATTTCAGCTATTTTAGCATAATTAGTTAATAAATACCTAAACGTTCCTTTCATAATATTAAAATACCACGTGTTTAAAACCATCATTACGCATTCACTTTTCTATTCTCTTACAATAACTACATACTTCCCAAATTTACTCGTGATTAATTATTTGTTTACTGAGTTCATAAAAACCAAACAAAGAAATGAAATTATTTTATTCTTTATGATATTAATAAGGATTTCTTTAAATACAGTACACTTGGAGAGATAAAAAAGATCATCACAGCGCATCAATAAATACTTACAATATATTTGTATGTTTACACATTATATTGTATGCTATAAAACATTATCATACTTAAAATGCCCTTGTACCCACTACATTATGAGACAATCAAATAAAAATAAGTTATTGACACCACTTTGCATTTTCTTGAGAAAATATCGTTTTATATTAGCACGTTCGAAATATGAATTCGTAGTGAAACTGTCTGAGGTTGTGTCGGCCGGGGTAATATTTCAATTTATATAGTTAAAGTGTCCTCGTGAAACTTATAATATCGTCTTGTGGAGTGAACGATCCCCATCTATATCAATATGCAATTTAATTTGGGCAGTAATGTTGCTTTCTTTGTTTTATTGCGATTGCCTGAGTAGTTCGGAAAATATGCAATTTCTTTAAAATTTAAAATGAATCCTATGATACTTGTAACTTTGGATACTGATAAACGTCACTATATAACTTATAATTAAATTGAATCTATATATTAGAATTTTTTATCACAACTTTCTCATAGCAACGAAATAGTTGCAATCCTTGCCTATCTTTATATTAAAGACTTGTATTAAATCCTTGCCTATCTTTATATTAAGTACTTGAAAGATTCCAAACCTATATCGCAATTGAAACTAAACTACAATGTTGAGCAAACTTTAATTTTAAATCAACATTTGAACAGGTAAGTGTAAAATGAAATCATGTCACTGATTTAGCTATAAAACTCTAAACATGTTCTATCTGCGCTGACTGCAAATGGGTAGGGCGTCCTTTTGATCAATTGATAGTAATGAATAGTGTATATCACGGCTGACAAGTTGTCAGTTTGTCAGCGCGAATGAAGGGTTAAGAAACTTGGATGCCTTTACGTAAAATACATAAAAAAGTAAGAGAAAAATATATATTCACTGATTTTTTACTGATTATATAGATGTACGTTGCCGAAAATACATTAGTCAAATTAGAATAGTTTTAAAATCTACATACTACATTTTAGGACATACACGCTTTACCATACTTGTTATTGGTATATTGAAATTGAACTGTCTAAAGATACGCATGTAGAGTAATTTACATAATCTATACCTTTTATTCGAGATACTAAAGTATTCATTTAGTTGAACGTATTCAAACTGAATGCCGAGAGCGTTAAAATACTTAGAACATTTTTTTCAAACCACCGTGCTTTTTTGTTTCCGAATTTAAAACTATCTGTAAATATTCCTTCGTCACATATTACGAGACAGCGTAATTAACTATAAAAGCAAATACCAATTAACTGTGTTTACATTATCTCGTACAACAAAATATCATCTAATTTTGATTTAGAATAGCTTAAAACAACGTAGATCTTCCCAAATTTTGTTTGCAATTCATTGCTCGTAGACGCTTGTTCGTAGATGCGCCATTTTGAGAGTGGCTAACGCTTAATTCAAATTTCGTACCGTTTTGAGTGAGGAACTTGTTAACAGCGTGAAGCTTTGATAATTTGAAAGTGAAATGTTTGTAGTTTGACAAAACAATGGGAACCTCCTGTATGAAACAATTTTATAATGTAACTTGAATGGCTCTAATTGTACTTTAGGTTACTCATTTATACAGAGGACATAAAATAGAAGAAATATATTATTTTTATTTTTTACTTATACCCAGAAACTAGTTCGAATATTTATTGAAAGAGAATTCGTTATTTCAAATATTGTATGAAAATTTTATCTCATTTTATACGAGTATTACGAAAGTTTCGTCCCATTATACTTTCAATAATGATTTCCAAATATCTCTTACAACAGACTGCTTATAATATATTTTTAAGCTTTTCGTATTAAAATTTCATAATTACACTGTAATATGTGTTATTCCCTCCAAATATTTAATATAAATCATGTTTACGATAAATATATTGAAACCCGTAAATGATTCGTATTACTTACTTCGGATAACTTTTGCTATAATACATGCCCATTGGCCAATATAAATTATAAAAATGTTGTATTCTTTCTAAGACAAAACTCGGATGAGATGATGCAGCACTATACCGTGTAGTATGAAGTAACGCTTCATTCTAGTTCTTCGCCCAATCGTAAATGGAAACAATGCAAATGTATAGGGATACGTAATTTACGTATAACAGAAAAATCATTGGAAATAAGAGATTTCCAAATTAAATTATTAAGTACTAAATCTAGAGAAATAATTTTAAATGAAATTGTGAGTCGACATCTTATTTATAATAATAAATAAAAAGAATCTCAAATGTTATTTCAAGATTTAAAAGATAAAACTTATTACTAAATTTTGCCGCAAAGTTCGTAACAACAAATCTCAAAAGTATAGAATCCAAGCGCATTTTCTCGTGAAAGCAAAAGGCTCTAATTGGAAGCAGAGTTTAACGTTGAAATTCTTTGAAATATGAATTCACTTCTCAAGTTCCATAATTTTTGTACTTTCTCTAAAGGCTTCTCTTTCCAATGAAATGAAAGACTGTTTCAAATATGAGTTGAGAAAAACGTTGAATTTTGAAATAACTACAGCGATATACATTTGAAATATAATCAGATATTTGATAACAGGAAACGTTAACCACTTCATGGGGTTTATTGAATGCATTTTAATTTAACCTTTCACTTAACTTTACAAAACACTATTAAGGATGCTTTCATTTATATATTACTATTGAGAGTTCCGGAGTCAGAAATAATATTTTCATATCCATCGTGTTTTTCGTTAATCCGGTCCATCTTTAATGTCTAAAAATAAGTCTTATAAAACTTCTAAAAGGACAATATGACGTAATGTACTATATTATTTAATAAAATCCCATAAAATGCAACGAATTTTGATATACTTGCCTATTCAAACTGGCACGGATTGGGAGGTTTCTACATAATTACGTTGACGCCAGTAAATGACAAAAAAAATTTTAGTAGTATATTTAAGGTTTAAAAATTTGGAGCATCACTGTAAAAAAAATGTTCGGTTTTATTCGAGATTTTATTGATTTTTTTATAATAATAATATCTAACTGCTGCCTCAATCTCAATGTGACAATATTTTTAAATGGGAAAAAATTAATTTATTCACAAAACAATAGTCACAGTGATAATAAATGGTATCAATCAGCCACACATTTAATATACAACCATCTGTAATAAAGTGAGTGAACTTTATTTTTAGAATGGTGTTGGAACATAAATATGCAGTAACTTCTTTTTAGGTAATTTCTTTACATTTGATATTTTATATCAGTTTCATAATTCGTACACGTTTCCATTGATTTAAGCTAACCGTGGTGAAGTTTACAATTTCCGATAAATTAAAATAAAGTTTTCCGTGGGAAAAATATATTTACATCACACAACACAATACAAATATCCTTAGCGTATAATCTCTAAAATAGTAACTCCAAAAAATTTGCAGTTCAAATAATTAAACCTTGTGGTTTTTTTCTTGGATGTTATAAGAAAATAAACTATGTATTTATGTTTCGGACATTATAACATTTTTTTTGCCATTACATAAAATTAAAAAAAATATCAGAATATTGAAATAAGAAAATTTAAGCACGAGAAATAATTTTCTTTTGCGAATTTTAGTAAACACTTCCACTTTGGATACTTCCACCATGTTTCGTTATTTTTGTATTCATGATCTGTCCAATAATGATCTAAGTAAAATTCGATTAACTCCCTTAATTATAGAACAAATAATTAGAATTGTAAATTATATTTACTATGCGTCTAATAAAATAGTTCTTATCACATGAATTGAAAGTAACTAATTAAAATATTTTATCTATCGTAACTATTTCTACCAATATTCTTTCAGCGTCCCTTTCAAATCCAAAGTCCATTTTTTTTAAAGATGTTCATCTATATATAATTTAGCACCTTTTCAAGTTCATTATATGTAGAATATTCTGTGTAGAGAACTATCGTACATAATCGTCATTTTTCTGAGACTACTACATACTGACAATTTTACATCGGTTCCAACTGTATTGCTATAGTCTCCAGATAGAAAATTGAAAATACAATATGTTGAAAATTACCTGTGATTTTAAGCAAAGTTTGATGGAGGTTACTTAAAAATATCAGGAAATTTTTCTTATTCTTAGTCGAAACCCTATACTACAGCCATGCGAATAGATTATGAACATAATACCGAACGAAACAAATTATAATTACAAATAAGTGAATTACAATGACAAGTGAAATAAAGTTGCCAGATGAATCCTTCTTGTTAATCTACTATTTTCTTGCACTATGTCGCCGCATCGATCTTTGATTAAAGCTATACGACTGTTGCTTACCCAATTAGACTACTGTATATTATTCGATAAATAATTTTAAACGTATTATTACTTAGTTACCTGTTGTTTTGCTGTAGTAATATTCATAAACAGTCAAAAGCAAATACAAAATAGCTAAAATGTGAGTTTAATCCTACGTAAATTATCCTACTTGAAACAGCGACGTCATTAGCCACTATTACATGAGCAGATATTCCAATAAAAATAAATTTAAATGGAATGTCTTCTTATACAATCATTGGCTCCAGTTCCCATTATTGTGAAAAACTATCGTTACATATTGGGAACACGTATTGAAACTGTCAAAATTTGTGGCCGTCGAGCCAATAAAATGTCAATTTATGTAGTTAAACTTCCATAGTGAAACTTATATTACCTCACATAACGACCGCACAACATATGCATTAATGCTTATTTCCTTTGAACAGTAATAATGTTTTTTTTAGTATTACGTAGATGGTTCAAAACATTTACGGTTTTTGTGTGTACACACACAATGTGTGTTACAATTTAATAACCAGTTTTCGTTTAATGAGGAAAAGTTTGTAAATTCTCAGTATTTCAACTAGGGTTTCTACAAATTTCTCAATGATGAGATATTCTGATTCATTTGCATCACATTTCAACTAAATTCTTTACATCTCAACCATCATTTAGATTCCTGCAAGACGCCTCGAATAAGTAGGTTTAAAAACCGCCAATAATATATTAAAAATGGAATTTCATCAAATATATCATTATCACTTAATTTATTAATAGTAATATTTTTTTCTTTATTAAAATTATCGATATTTAAATGATGGATCTAAATATTTTCTATAGATGGGAAAATCATTCATCTTATCAAAAATGTTCACAAATTATACTTTCAATAATTATTCATTTATGTACATGAAACATTTCTAGCCCTGTTTTGACTCGAAATGAACTGCTTATTACGCAGCAAAGAAATTATTATAAAAGCGAAATGTTATTAAGGAAAACTTTATTTTTTATTTTCGTTACTTTAGAAATATCTTTTTTAAAATCAGGGAAATTTCAATATGAACAGTACGTTATTACTTGTTTACTAGAATATTTTTCTTAACAACAAGTACATCTGTATCCATGACAAAGTTTTAGAACAAAGAAACATTTTATTAGTATCCAATTCACTCCCTACAATTTGAATTTTTCTTCGATAAGTAAAAACTGAAGAGATATCATAGAAAAGTCGATATTCATTATACATTATATTTGCGTTCCACTTCTATGGTAGAATTAATTGACAACATGAAATTTTAACATCATCATATATGGCGCCACGCCGCTTTCCAAATTACACTATCAACCTTCAACATAAAAAAATGTCATAAAAAGAATTAAGTACCGATAAATCAATCCCGAACTGATATAGACGACAGAAGCAATTGAGACCTGAAAAACATAGATTGAAACCCAAACAAACCTATTTATTAATTAATATACATAATGTTTATTTATGTTTCATCATATAAATTAAACTATAGGCATCTTATAAAGTCCGAGCCTTTTAAAAAGGTAACTTTTAAGTTAAACAGATTCTATTCTTAAACTTCATTTCTTGATTTAAATCAAGAAATTTAGTAACAAAATAACATCTGCCCAGTATTTAAAGAATTAAATTATTTAAATACAGTAGTTAAGAAGTATCATATTATTGAATATATTTGGCGTTAATTTTGTAGAAATTCATTATTCACAATTAAATGAAACTACGTGATGTAGTCTTGTTTCTTAAAGATTCATCTTTGCTAATATCCCACCTGAAGATGTTGTAATAATAAAATAACGTTAATTTGGAATCTATTGTTTTAAAGGATTTAAATATAAAATTTTTTTATTGCAATTCATTTGGAGAAATTACATTTCTTCAATAATTTAAATGTGTTAATCAATTTTAATTTTCTTCTATATTTCGTTTGGAATGTGACGAAAATTTATTTTCATAATTATTGAAAAAAGCTGGATGAAAGTTTTTTGCGTTTCTTTTCATATTATATTATATGAAATTTTTTAAATCTTCTGAAGCAATGACCGATCATATTATAATACCATTTTTGTTTCAACTTTCCATGATAATTCGATTAATTATAAGACGATATACACTCACACATATATACTGGTGATTTTGAACGATCAAAAATAGAATTGCCGCTGAGGTAATTTTACTAAAGTTAAAGCTTTAATAATTTAGAATAAGAATGACATTTCTAATGGCAATCTTTAGAAGCACTGTTGATTTTGATGCCACTTAGTTCCCCTAAGTCTTGTAATTTCTTTAGGGTTATATAATGGGCGCCCAAAAACATTTTTGTCACTTATATTTCATTAGCATATCTGAAAATCACACTTTAATTAATTGATATAAATAATAATTATCTTTTATTGTTATTATTATTTCATTTGAAGAGGATGTAGAAAAATAATTGAACCATTTCTAGCATACAAAGATAGAATGTTGAAATCATACTTCTGCTCATTCCTAAAATACATCAGAGTTTTTTATTGTAACAAGTAATATAAATTTCACTTCGAGGTGTGAGCCTTCATTCAAAGCAGAAATACTGTATCGCTGCCTAAACATCCGTAGCACTTAATCATCACTGCCTAGCTCTGAGGTATATCCATAAAGATACGACAGATATATTTGCAAATGATTCCATTTGTGTCCTAAACCGATCATATTTTTCTTTCTTTATTGTATTATATTAAAGTAAATACTGTGCAGATGTAGAAGGGCAGACAATAAATGTTAATTCATTTATTAAATTATGTTATGTTATTTGTAATATTGAATAATAAAAAGCATTCAAGGTGCTGAGTAATTACGTTCAATCTAAATACTAACTATCCAGTGATCACAATTTTGTTTTAATCTTTCTGTAGATGAAATCATGTTACCAGGCTGGCAACAACAGATCTCAAAATATATTAAATCTAAAGGCAAGTGTTCTTGACAATGTGAAATATTCAAGTCGCTAGCTTGAACGAACGTCAAAGAAATCTCTACTCCGATAGAATTTACTCATATATTTGTAAGAGTAAATGTTTGCACCCTAAATTTTTTACTGTTTATAAAGTTGTGTACTACCGAACATAATTTAAATAAACTAAAATCTTGAATATATATGGCGTTAATTTTGTAGAAATTCATTATTCACAAATAAATGAAACTACGTGATGTAGTATTATTTCTACTTCCTTTAATTTCCAATCTTTGCTAATATCCCACCTGAAGATGTTGTAATACAACGAAACCTAGGTCGTGGTAAAGAAATTAAAGAAAGTAGAAATAATACTACATCATGTAGTTTCATTTATTTGTAAACTAAAATCTATTAAAAACCTTTTCATATTTTATTTTAACTTATAAACATATCGTACTATAACTTATAAACTCGTATTTAAAAAAAATTATTATTATATTTTATTTTTATTATATTTTATTTAATTATTATATTTTATTTAATTACGAAAAAATCGTATTATTTATAGATGACAAGGCTGTCATCTATAAATAATTACATTCGTAGATGAAAGCTTAATTAAATGTCTTCAATTCGGATATTTCTTTTACTTTAATAAGTGTTTCACTATCGACACATTAAGAGCGTCAAGCTACATTTCTTAATTGGTCAAAATGAAACTTGTCACGGAAATAATTTGAATTAAAATTTAACTACTAAGATGAACGGATGTAAAATTTTAAATTAATCCTTTTTAAATGGTTGCGATTCAAATTTTTAATATTACTACACAAATGGATACATCGTTGAAAAGAACTTTCAAATGAATATAACTTTTTTGTGAATTTTTTTTATCATTTTTAATATATAAATAAGGTTAAATTTCTAAAAAACTTTATTTTGATAGATGTGTATCTCAGAATAAAGTATTATAAGCTGAGATTGCAACATATATAACCCAAGGTTTTGGACTTCAACAGCAATAAGGTTGTTTCTAGAAAGTTACAACCTTATCAGTATAGAGAGGTAATGCTTATAAAGAAGTAAGTCATTGTTACGATTTTTATGTAAAATATAATATCAGTAGAACACATAAAATTGTTCATATATTTTTTTTGGTATAAAAATTAAATCTTGTTAAACTATTTTTATTTAAGCAGCCTCCTAAATTAGTCAAATCTAACTAAATTACTATTTTGTCGATATCCATCTATTATCAGATTTTCTTGTGTTTAAGCAATAAATGTCTTGTATTTAAACAAATGCCTATTCTTCTTACACATAGCTTTGAGACTTAATATGGGAGAAAGATGTCTTTATTGTTTTATAAAATCTAAACTTAAACAATATAAGTATGCTTGAAAAAGAATATCAATAAACTTAAAGAGACATGAATAACTTTGTTTCAAAATTTGTTAAACTATAAATTATTCAATTACTTTAAAAAAAATATACAAAAACAAATAAAAATAAGACTGTCATCTTTATTCTCTATTAATCTGAATCATCTGCAGCATCCTCCTTGTAAGAAGTATACATTAAGTTCCTATAGTAATAATGATACTGGACGGGGATTGCATTCGTTTTACATAAATGCATTTATTTTAATAATATCACGGAAACACTTTCTCGTGTCATTATTAAAATAAATGCATTCAATAATCAGTGGGATATATAAAAGGTACAATTATTTTTTTGCTATTCCGCTGCGATGCTGGTTTGTTATAGAAGCCAATCAAAATAACATCTTTCGTATACAACTCACATCCAACCTGTCATATGCTGGAATTATTGCGATTTTTTTATGACTGACCCCCATTTAATTTTGGAGTTGTGAATACTAAAATCCGTGTTTGGTTAAGTGTTAATCGGAATTTTAAAATCAAAACCTCTTTTTGACAGACTTCAAATATAATATAAGGTTTACCTGTAATTTTCGCACACCGTACAAGTGTAAACCATTGAGCCGGTACATAAATCACTTGATTTTGTTTCCTTCCTTGTTACCTCGATTACACTATGCATAGAATCACCCTCGTTCTGAATATATCCAACTTCAAGGCAAATGTGGGTAATGTCAATATTGTATTTTTGAGCAGCAAAACATACATGGTAATAATGATTAGATATTTGTTTTGACCTCCATAATTGTTAGGAAAAAAAACGAATTGTTGTAGTTATTGTTTAACTTTCATTTCAATAAAAGCAAACATACAGCTGCTAACCTCATTAGATCCCCTTTTCCAACCGATTTCACTCCACATGTAACAGAACCTTTCATTTATTTCCAATATCAAAGAGAGTAAAGTTATATACAGCTAAATTCTCTGTAATAAAATGGCAATACGTCGGATATAGGCGCTATGAAAAATTTCTCCAAATCGTAAGGACCAACAACAAATTTTGGGTTTATTTTGGCAATATTCTCATAGTATGTTTTAAGTTGACGTGCTGCTCGAAATATTTTTTCGTAGTTTTTGTTCAAACATAATGAGACTCAACAATTGTATTTGAGATGCGTGTTCTCTCACACTATTCTTTAATTCGTCATTAATCTTATTTGGGTGATATTCATAATTTCATCCACGTTGATCTTATAAAAATACACAATCGTCTTCTTTTTTGTCGATATTCTTGAACATAGTGGTGAGCCATTTGTCAGAAATACCCACCATATTCAAAAAGATGGTTTTACAAACGTTTATTTTCTCTCCGTCAATATTAACATTTTAACGACAAGTTTAGTTGCACCTTGATGTTGTTATTATCTTTACTAACACAGTCTTTTTTTGAAGTGTTCAACATATCTAGGTAAGCACTGCACTTGATTGTTATGGTTTCCTATGCTCCAGAAACTTTTAAAAATATACATCCGTTTGTCTTCAAGTGTTCTTGTCCTTGAAAGGTGGCCTTATCGTTTTAGCTTCAATCATTATTCCTCTCTCGTTCACAAACTCTTTTTCATGATTCATCTTAGCTTTCATTATATTTTCTTTCCAATTTTCAAGTATTCAAACAATTCTTTGCAAGTTTCCGTACAAAACTAGATGTTTCTGAATTCATAGAGCAACCATCTAAACGGAGTAAAAGAGTCACGGAATAGTTTTCTGACTTATAGCTAGCTCCTAAAAGTCGTCATAGCCCAAATGTTTAAGTGTTATTAAATCACATTCAGCAGGTTTGACAGTACAAGTTACAGTTCTGTAGTCGTTTCCTAAAATAAACGCATAAATTAATGCTTATAATTTAACATACTAGAAATACTTCTTTATCAATGGAGCCCTCAGCCTCAACAAGATATTTAAAAATGTCAGCATGTATTCTTCTACTTGATTGAAATTTATAAATATATAATAACAAATTCGCATCTCTGGACCCATTTAATTATATCCGCAATAGAAATAAAAGGGGAATGCTTAAAATCTTTTCTCATAACAGTTCGCTTCTAATAAAACAAATCTATATTTATATTATAAAGAGGAAACATTTGTTATAATTCGTTATATGCAATAATTCTTTCACCACTGCAAAGCAACATTATCCAGAAGCAATATAGGCTACATGTCAACTCTATGTACTGCAAGTGGAACCGCAGGGACGGCCTCCTAATAAATAATTCAGTTTCTAATACACCTAAATAACTTCGTTAAAAGTAAACACACATTCTACATACAAACGTGCACACTCACACACACACTTACGTAATTATACCTAACAAAAACTTTGTAGGCTGTGTAGTTACCACAAATAAATAAATAACTAAAACTACGAATGAGGTGAGTACTTCTCCTGTCTTCCTATACATAAGTTCTAATTTGTGAATTTACCTGTTAAAATATCATGAGTATCATCGCTTTCATCTAGCTCCTTAGAACTAGGATTTTTTTGTAGTCGTAACCTAAAAAAATTAGTTAAAACTTAAGATTTTAAATTCCGAAAGAAAGCGAGAAAACTTTTGTTTTAATTTTATCAAACTTACCAATATTAGGCGCATTATAAATTATAACTAAACTACATAAATACTTCCGTTATTTCGTTTTAAGATTTATGTATAGTTTTACATACTCGTAACTTCAATAAAAACTACAAAGTTCAATTAAAATTTCGAAGAGAAACTGTCACTGTGTGCACCGAAACACACTAATTTGACAAACAAATAAGCTTTACAATTCAGCCGTCATAAAGCAATATCTCCGGTATAACGGTCCTATACATCTGATGTGATTTCTCGTCAAGAAGCCGTATTTTATTTTACTTCCAAATTCAACAGTGAACATACTGATGTAGAAAGACTTAACCCACAATAGGTCTTTAATATTGCTAAATTATTAAAAGGTGTAATCCGAATTTACCTTCATGTAGCTTTTTTTACGAACTTTACGCCAATAATGGTAACATAACTCAAATTGGACATAACCCGGGATTATATATGTATATATATATATATATATATATATATATATATATATATGTATATATATATATAAATGTATTTAAATTTATTCTGTCGTTGCTAAAGGTATGATGCTAGCCCTCGTCAAACAGTATTTCATCAACACATGTGCCTTTCTTAGCTCATGTTTCTTAAAGGCATTGTCATAATATTATCTAAATTTTACATAATGTTGTACTTAACATCTCTTCAGCCATATATCATCTTTGCGTGGTCGGTAAAATACTAGAATTTACGTATTTAAATTATAATACGCAATTTACGAGGGATGGAGCTCCGACGAAGTTACATAATATTTGAATTAGATATGTTCCATGTCATTAAGCTATTCATGGCGTACAAAGTTAATATTAACTGTTTTGTTCACAAACTGAATTATTTCATTTTATACTGTTAATTTTATACTGTATTTAAATTAATTAAAGAATAACAGATAATTGCTGCACATATACATTATAAACGATTTTTAAAAAGAGAGTTAAATATTTTTGTGATAATTGAACGGTAATTTGAGTTCTCATTTAATTCTAAACTTTTTCATCGATTTATGTCATCAAATTATGATACTGTTAAATTATTGTAAAATTACCAAAAATGCTATGTTTTATTGTCCCGAATCGGTAGAAGTATCACATGTCGTTGCTTTCAAATGAGAAAGGGGAATCGTATTTTTTTAAAAATTGAAGTCGACATTTCCATTGTATTTGATTCGAAAAGTACAAAGAAAGTGAAAATAAAGAAACATATTTCCATATCTAGCATATCAAACACAAAATGTAACGCCTAAATCGTTAGACAGATTTAATCGTTGGACAAGTTGATAACTTGTTTTAAATTTGTTTACGTCAGAATTCCAAACTACGGGTGGCATATAGTTAAAGTGCAGAAACAATTCCAAATGAATGGAAATAAGGAAGTCAAACCCCAAGTAATAGGTATCGAGGACAAAGTCAGCACGCGGTAAAGGATGGTTGCAGCCTCATGCATTGCAGCACTTAGGTTCGAGCACGGCACAAAATAGAATATGGTGGAGCCATCATCCAGCGCAGCACGCGGAGAGCTCGGCATGTTTCGACGGTTGGCGGTAGAAAAGAAAGCGCGCAAGCGATGGTGCCTTTTTGTTCAACCTGCAGTGCAGTTATGCCGTCTCGCTCAGTGACCCTCTGTCTCTGTCGTGGAACGCTGCCTCAAGTTTTGTATATGGCCTTCTCACGTATGCAGTCGTTTCCTAAACACACTTTTATGTATAAAAGGACATATTAGGGCATAACAAATCCATTGAGTATTCGCTACCTGGACTTCTATCATCTTACGTCTTATTTTGTACCTGACTTCAAAGCGAGTACTCGCCTTTGATTAACTAAATTAATTCATCTACTTTTAAAAAAAAATACCTTTAAAACAAATTATGAAAGAAATACGTTCGTTTAAACATAAATTAGAACATATATATCCAAATAAATATTATGTCATAAAAATTGCGTGTTCGTTTGGTGTATTGATACGATCACTTTAAAAGTTTTGAATAAACAATATCTCTGGTTGTTTTTTTGGATTTGAGTAAAATAAATTTATCTATTCGAGTTAGCATATATTTCCTGTATATTTTTTGGAACATTTCTTTAAAAATATGCTTTTTCGTATATTTTACGTTCTTTTTATTTTATGGTGCGATGTCGAATCACTGCACGTTACTTTACATACGCTATTACTCACTTTTCTCCATGTCGACACTCATAACATCATCCTCTTGTAACCTTAATCTTCGGATATCCCAAGAATTGTAGGAAGTAACAATAATCTAAAATGAGGCTTACCTCCTATTTA
This sequence comes from Druceiella hillmani, assembly GCA_039881145.1. Classification (NCBI taxonomy): domain Eukaryota; kingdom Metazoa; phylum Arthropoda; class Insecta; order Lepidoptera; family Hepialidae; genus Druceiella; species Druceiella hillmani. The sequence continues at coordinate 326,433 of JAYKKI010000018.1, read as the reverse complement.
CTAGTACAGTAAGAAATTATATTACGATGTCCATGTCATCCAAATATTTTTGAACTTTTCTCTTAATCTACAATTTTCTAAACCGAGGCAACTGACGCGAACATCAATGCGACCATTTTTTATGTTATATGCATATTACCTGCTTTTGGCCTGCAAGAATGATCCAAAAGATACACGAGGTATGCTCTTATTAAATAGTTCACAATGGAGACCTGTCGATATTTACTTATGACATAATCACGCGGAATAAAGTTTTTTATTGTGTCAAATACAGGTAGAGTATGGAACAGAAATACTCCCAAACGTGACCCATGCGCGTGTGCATGTGCATGTTCTCCTGCGCGCTTTCCTACGTGCATGCGTGAATACGTGCTCGTTTGTGTGTGTGTATGTATTTGTGTGGGCGTCTTGAATGCTCCTGGCAATGTGTTTAGCGATAGCTTCCTAAGATAACAGTACCATCATCCGATACTCTTATATAACGGTGAATGATACTAAACCTTTGTCTCTGCACACTAAAAGATACGAACGTACTTTTTTAAAACATCACCTATTACGTCAAAATGCGTGGTTTCTTAGAAATGGCCTGGTTTCTAAAAAAGCATTGACTGTCACAACAAATAATGATGCCGCCATTTGCTTAACTGTAGTTATAATAAACAGTTCAGAAACGTTCTTAGTGATAAAGAGGTGAAGGTTTTATTAATAAAATGAATGAAAAAAATTATTTGGAGTAGAGGAATTTATACACAAAAAAACCTGTGGCTTTGAATAAGCATTTTACTTGAAAATATGGCTTTTAAAAATATTACATTCTTCTAAATGGTAACTTTGAAATATTTTAATAATATTAGGTTGGAATCGTTGATTTTATTCATTCCCGTCGTAACCTCAGCTTTGTTTAAGTTAATATATCTAGTCACCGTGGAGATACAAAACCCATTCTAATGGAAATACACAAAGGGTAATTCGCGGTGGGCAGGCAAAAATAGATATTTCTTTTACTTCTCTTTACGGAATATAAATAATCCATAATATATACATTCCTTGAGTTAGTTTTTCTCTCATTAACGCATGCACAAATATAACGATCAAAAGCGAAATTAACGATAATATCCGAGCGCCAAGGAGATGATTGTACCTCTATGCTAGTCACCGTTCCAACAGCCCTCTTCTTTTTACGACCGTTGGCCAACTAACTATGACGAATTATAACTATAGATGACGGCATCGCTCTTAAGGAAAACCAAACTTTACGGATTTGTCTGCATGCGTGCATGTGTGTGCGCGTGTTGGCTCTTTAACTCATTCATGTATTTTTTCAATAGAAATGAAATTGAAACTGTGGAGGTAATTTTCATAAATAAATATTCTTTCGGCTCCAATTAGATTTTGTCTTTTTTTCTAAATAATTTTAATTCTTAAAAAGTCTTTATTTAAGTTAAGACTTTTGGTGTAGCATATATGGTATTATAATACTGCGTTAATATGTAAACAGAAGTATCTTTTCTCAATAGTATCTAACTTTGAAGGGAGAAATCGAAAAACAAAAATCGGCCAAGATCATGTTGAGGAGATGGCCATGATAAGGTTTCATAGACTTAGATTTACAGTTATTAGATGTTACAGAAACACGCAGTTTTAAAGTCATGCCTATGTGGGACGATGACAACTCTTGACCTTAATATGATTGCATTATTATAGAAAATTGTTTTCCAAAAAAACATTTCAGATTTTTTTGAAAGGATACTTTAGAACTTGAGAGAAGGTACGACTTGCCCACAAATCTGGATGGAAATATTTCGAAACCGAAGCATTAAAATTACATCGTCTATAAGAAAATTTGTTGTTTTTTGGAAAACCCATCTAATGGCATTCCACTTGACTGCACTAATTTTTTTTATTCCGTTCTTTGTATGGTGATGGTATCAGAAAACCCTATTCTTATACTTCATTTTAATTTCGATTTACAAAATTACATCTCTGCATCTAATTTCATCTCATAAATTGCAAAAATAAGAAATTAATTTGGCGGTAATATACAAATGGGCACTATAACAGTAAGGGATCCTTGGTCAAGTAACAGTACCCTAAAAATGGGATCGCCTACTTGACCGTAAATGCAGACATAGCGTACCACAGATGTGCCTGCGCTTTACTACCACCCTCCCTATACACACGCTTGCCGCCACGCTACACCGCTTTGCTGGCCATAAAGCAATTTATTTTTGCAAATTCAAAAACTGCGATATCTTTATAATTAATCATTCAAATAACACGCAGTTAAAACCATTATTTATATACGTAAAATGCTTATACCGTGTATTTAGTTTATTTTAATAAACAAATTTCGAAATGACCAAATAGAGGCCTAGAATAACCGAACTAATTTTTAATATATTTGGCGTAAATTTTGTAGAAATTCATTATTCACAATTAAATGAAACTACGTGATGTAGTATTATTTCTACTATCTTTAATTTCTTTACCATGACCTAGGTTTTGTTGTATTACAACATCTTCAGGTGGGATATTAGCAAAGATCTTAGCAAATTATTATATATAATATAATTAGGGATATTAGCAAAGATCAAGAATCTTTGCTAATATCCCACCTGAAGATGTTGTAATACAACGAAACCTAGGTCGTGGTAAAGAAATTAAAGATAGTAGAAATAATACTACATCACGTAGTTTCATTTAATTGCGAACTAATTTTGTTGGATTAATAAAAAATTTACGGACATTTCATGAAAAATAGATGAGTAGTAAAAATTTGTTTGTAGATCTCGTTGAAAATATGAAAATTGTTTTCTAAATTTGTTTAAATCGAAGAGTTTGGTAGTAAATTTATATATTCAATGATATTAATTACGCTCTTAAATCAGAATTATGTGGATACTATGTTTGACTGACGTAGTCTTGCCTCCAGTTTTGACAGGCTTAGTCCCACTGTTTTGACCACTGATTAATTATAATTGTTTTATTACACGTACCTTGTTAATTGTCGTATATTAGTCGCCTTAGCAGTTATTATTGTCTCACCTATTAATATTACATATTTTATCTCATATGGGGCAAACTCATATTAAAATTATTTTAAATTTATGGCTTCACTTTATATAATATGGTGTCGCATTTTCAATTTTTTTTTTTAAATTTAGGTAGAGATATAAATTTAGGTAGAGATATAATAATTATTCTTCTATTTTTAATACTGAGTTTAACTAGATAAATATATAACGGTTTGATTTGTTTTATATTATACATAATAGATTGAAACAATACAAAGAATTTAATAAATTACTACCGTAAAAACAAAAGAATTTGGACCACATTGTCCATATTTCTTTTAGATATATTTATATAAAATAGTATTAAATACCCCCTATTCTTACAAATGTGATTTTGTGTTCCCAGTAGTAAATTATTATATTAAGGGATAAAAATCTCAAAAAATAAAATATACACACATCAGACCGCATGATATTTCGATGATATATTTAACATATTTCCTATTTATTTTAAATAATATGTATAGAAGGTGTAGGGTTAAGTCATATTGATATTTTACACTTATTCATTATCTAATCAGGGATATGTACATGTATATGTGTAATTATATATATATATATATATATATATATATATATAGAAAAAAAAATATATATATATATAGATATATATATATATATATATATATATATATATATATATATATATATATTTATGAAGACACATGAGAGAAATTTACAACGCCATACCAACTCAAACACGTAAGTCTTTCGTTTCTCAGCAAAACGATTCAACCGTGTTATTAGGCATTTTGGCACGACGGATATATTTATCGCGTGATTGAAAATGCAATTCGTATCGACATACTTTAAAATTTGCTGCACATATATGACAATGTGTTATTAAAAATGTTAACGCCAAAGGCAAATATTTTAGTTGTCTCTGGAGTAGTCTTTTTATTTGTTTGCATAATTATTTCAACCAAATTTTCTTTTTAGCTATGTAATTTTACCGAAATAGTTTGTATATCTAAATTTTGTTATCCCTTTTTTTATTTGGTTTATATATCAAACGAAAAAATTAGAGCAAACTGTGAAAAGCCTTTTGGACTCATGTCGAAAAGAATTATTTAATATAATTCAGTTCATTTTGAAACATTTCTTCAGTGATATCCGATTCGGTGTTGTCAGTGAAAAAAATTCATGGCCATGAAATTTAAAAATAAAAATGTTATTTTATGTCTTCGTGAAAGAAAATTCCTTTTTTGTAACAATCGGCCTCCACGTGCGTAAAAAGAATGTAAATGGTTCCGTTTCTGAACATAAGTTAACTCCAACAAAATAAAAAACTAAAATAATTCAGCAATGAATGCAAAGGATATCTATATAAAAATCTATAATTACTACAGCGAAAATTTTCTTTTTATTTTAAAACTGTCAGTATCTATTGTATTTGTGGGGCGACCCCAATAAAAATAATAATCTAAATAAAACAAATAGAGAATCATGGTTTTCAAACAAATTAAGAATACAGGGTTTATGTTTGGGCCCAAAACGTGATAATGAGTAAAAATAATTTTTCATAGATGTTTTTCCTCGTTAAAAAAATTTACACAATCAAGTTTCACTTTGATGGTGGTGTTCCTCAAAAAAAATATTGACTGCTTGTGAAAGATCCAAGTGAGACTTGGATCTTTCATTATTACCAGGAAAGCAAAAAAGCTATTATTTGGCTACCTAAAGTTTAAACAGTTAATAGTTAATGTAGTACAACTAGCATTTTTAACAGCAACATTGAGATCGAACATATAATTTACCTGAAATTATGCTATTTGAAAACTATCTGAATTTTGACGGTATTGTCTCATGGTTAGTAATTAGTTTTGAGTATTTGGTATTTATTATAAATTACTTTTTTCTTTTTATTATTTTTGACGCTATCCTTTTATAAATAGACTGTGGTACTGTTTTGTCTTCATACATGCCCATGATGAAAGTCATATGTTCAAATTTTGGTTCTTATAAGTGATGACTTTTTTTCATGCTTTGACATTTTATGCGAATAAATTAGTTGTGTTTTATTGTTGCTTAAACTGCCTAAAAATTAATCAAAGAACATGAAAAATAATTGCTTGCCTGTCTCGGTTTTGTTCACGCAGAATTAACTTTTGTTTTAATTTTAATCATTTTGTTTTAATGGTTTTATATATAGCAAATATTTATGATTCATATATTAACTTACATTCTTAGCAGTTTTATCATAATTTTGTGTTTTAGCCAATTAGAGAAATATTAAAATTTTTATAACAAAAAGTTATTATAATTAACCACATGTATCAAAAAAGTTTAGTACATTTTCAGGTCATATTTATTTTCATGCATTTTCATAAATCCTTTAAAAGATTTAATTGAAATTATAACGGGCACACTTTAGTTATCTTCACATAAACCATTACCGCTTATTATTGACATGTTCTAAAAATATATTACTTAATCGATGTCTATCTGAATGATACAAGCTATACAATGATGAAACTTTTATGTTAATCGGGTAATCTATTTTTATGCCAAATCCTAAATGGAACAAACAAAACATTCCTTTTTATAGAATGATGTTAGATTTATTTATGGAGGCCCACAGTTTAACTATTTAAGAAAAGTGCTACCAAAAACTATTTAATAGTATACTTTTACATTATGTAATAAAATGCATTTTGTGAAAATTATTTATATATTTACTTCATTTTCCTATAAACAACTAAAAATCGGTTGCTAACATTGTTAGGAACCACACCCGTTTAGCTTCCATGAGGTTCCGTGTTTAAATACCATAAGAGAGACCTGGTATAAATTAATATTAGATCCAACGCAAAAATAGTCCAGTACATTGAAGACTTTTTAATAGTTTGGGGTGCAAAATGTCTTCAAAACTCCACGTCGCGAACTCGTCTACTTTGTTAAAAAGTATTTTAAAATTTTTCAAAATATTTAATAAATATTTACATTATCCTGAGTGAATTACTTGAGTAAAATTAATAGTGTTGTCCCCGAATAGAAATTTTAGTTTTGTTTTCAACCTCCATTATGTTAAGTTCGGAACGATTTTTAAAACAAGACGTATGCTTACAATATGTATATTGAAACTGATTTTTCACCTATAAATGTTTAGATGTCATTTTCTCTGTTTTTGCGTGTATGGAAATGCCTACTGTAATAGTAATCCTTCGTATATTTTGGAAAATTAATAATGCCGGATATTTTGCAAATTATGAATGGAACAAATTAAAATATGTCGACTGTCGAAATAAACAGTAATGAAATTATAAGGCTAATATTGGAAACAGGATCGTATTCAATTGTTAATGAATACGATACGAACTAATTTTCCTTAAATTTCAATTGTTAATAAATACTATACGAACAAATTTTCCTTAAATTTTTCGTAAAGTTTAATATGATTGATTTATGTAAACTAAACAAATCAATGGTATCTAACTCTCTTTTGTATTCAAACTATAGTAATAAACACTTAATTCACTCTTGATATTAATTATATCCAGAACTGTTATTGCCTATGTCTGTTTTGATATATTTTGTGTGGTTTTATCAAATAAAAGCAACTGACCAAATATTTTAAAAGTTATTTTAATAATAAAGCGTACAAATATTAAATGCAACCTATAGCAATGTTACAAGTATCTGAAATATATCCCATTACATTTTCATACTTAGCTTTGTGATTGTTTGAATATATCTTCACTATTTATTGATATGCTTTGAGGTCCTAATTCAAGTTGATGTTGAAAGTCTCGCTGTAATTTGTTTTGTTTTAATTAAATAATTACTTTAAACGTTTTTAATAAATATCGCAGTGAAATAAAAGTGGAGATTAGTAATTATATATCAATTAAAATATTTGTCTCTGTGGTTTCATGAAATCATTTTCAATATCCAATGTTGTACTACGCATGAGTAAAACTTTTGAAAACTGAATGAATTTCATTATCATGTTTTGCAGTAGTAAAAGCGTATAGCTTTTTTCCGATAAATGCGCGGCAGTACAGACTACAAACAGTTCGGCACAGTTGATTGTATAGCTTTTACCTTCTGACCTAATTTCCTCATTTATTTAGAATGTAGATCGCACAATAGTTTAAAACTTACAGTCTGCAGCATAATAAGTAATAGCATTCTTTAACTTTTACATTTATCTCGTACCTTCAGTAATAAGCAACCGATTTCCCTTTACCAAAATGAAAGCCCTATGATTCTCTAGAGTAATTCAAAAAGGAATAAATGAATAAATGAAATGCTTGTAAGCTTGCCTCGTTTTCTTTGGGCAACAAAAACTGTGTTGAATTTAAATGGTTTGCATGAGAGAATTGCAGTTCCAAGTGTATTTAACACTTGCTCTGTATTTTCATACTCTACAATTGTACAATGGGCCGCAAATAACTAAGCTGTTGAACATGTATATCGTACTAGTTTAAAAGGTACGGCATAATTTCAATACGTGTTCTTCAAATATTGGTATTTGTGAGATATTCGCATTCCACTGACATGATTCTGGTACTTGTCTGTGCTAATTTATTTGTTTATAATTTGAAAATCTTTAGAAATCTTAAGACTCCATAAATTGTTACTTTATATTGACCAGACATTAAAAAAAACAAACAATGCTATTTGCAGAATAAAAATATTTTAAACATTTTAATTACCTGAGAAATCAAATATTTTGAAAAAATAACAACATTTTCAGTCATATACTTTTTTTTGTAATATTATCACGTAAAGAAATTTAAGAAAAATCAACTCTATGTAAGTATTTTCCCCACGTTCGAAATGTGAAGAAAGTGTTCAATTAAAATAATTAGAATATTGAAATAATGTAGAATTAGTCTTTTAAAAATACAAAATTAATAATGTTGAGGGGCCTTGTTATAATAAAAGAATTCTATTCGAATCGATAGATTATTTCTTTGACTTTCATTTGTTTTGAGTTTAAATATTAACTACCGCTTTTTTAATGTATGACTTTTATTAGATAGTTTAATATCCGAAATCATCTCTGTATTGAACATTTTTTATGAAAATCCTTCGTAGAAATGCAACAAACCCTATTCTCTGATATATTTAGAGATTTAAAACATTAGAAGAAATAATTAGATCCTTTGAATGTTATTGGAAATGTGATATCCCAGAACTCGAACAAATCATTCATATCCAAAAGGATGAGATTAAAATGTGGCATAAAGTAAAGAAAAAAAACTTTCGAGACATTTGCTTACATAAATAAAAACTTTTATACAAAAGCTACAAATTCTACAAATAATTCATCGGTAATGTTGCATATAGCAATTATGCAATATTACCACTTAAATAAACGACGTTTCTATGCAAATATAGTTCGCCAACGTATTCCGTGAGATGATATTATAAATAAAATTCAGTGATGATAGTTTGAGCTTAAAGAGTGAGACTTTATTGATTGAATCGATTTTTTTATTGTTTCAATTAAACTTTATATCCAGAACCTGTAAAATGTGATTGATTACTGTACAAATTTGAAGAAAAACCAGTAAATAATTTAATAGGCAGTGACATTTTGCTATTAATAACATTCGATTTTTAAAGTACCGCCATACTTCATGATTTACAGTAGTGATGGGTAAATTATGAAATTTACCTGTACATATGATTTTACCTTTACGTACAATTGAATGTACTTGTGTAAAGATATGGTTATAAATATTGCTTAAATTACTAGTTCATATAATGAGGATGTATTCATTATAATGGCAAATGACAAATGCCAACGACCGGACAGACAGAAAAAAACAGACAAAAAAACTTCTTTCACAAATATTTGATAGAAACAAACATAATCTAGAATTTAATCTGAACCACGCGCATTATCGTAGTGAAATTTCAATTATATCAGCATGTTGCTTGGTACTGGTGCAAACACACAGATACACAAACAGACCTACGACGGATAGACAATAATTCTACAAAGCTATTGATACAGCAAATCAATAAATAACTTTGTAAAAAAAATCTCTAGCTCACTGCGTGAAAAAAAACTATGAAATCAACGGATGTGGAAAAGACTGTGAACTCGTATCAAAATAACGATTTATGCACTTTTCTGATAAGCGATCGCTAAAGAGTTTTGTGATCAATATTATGCACTGATAATGACATACGAATATGCACAAATAACTAAGAACCAGTTATGTATTGAAGCGCTGGCTAAACCGTTTTATGATCAACTACACACGTATGTAAGAATTGTAGATACCTAAAAGTTTCTTTTTGAATATTGTTTTATGAATGAGCCATGATAATTGCTTTTATGCTTTGCAGATGAAATAGAAAATTAAGAAAATAAGTATTACATATATATATATATATATATATATATATATATATATATATATATATATATATATATATATATGAATAATAGCTAAATGTGCTATGAGCCCGATACTTAAACCGTGGTGTCAAAACAGGGGCGCTCCATGCATATAATGTACAAATACATTAGAAGCGCTCATCTCACAAATTAATATATGATCGTTTTAAATAAAACTATCTAGCGTGAAATTATCGCGTGTAATTAACAATTTGTGTTAAATGTTGCTCCTGAGTATATACTCTTATCATACTAAATTTCATCGAAATCCATTCAGTAGTTTTTGGCTAGATACCCGTACAAATTGGTATATAGGCAGACAGACAAAAAGTCTACAAAAAGTACCTTCAACAAAAAAAAACGAATCCTTATTAGGACACTTCATAAGTGCCTTCGTCTTGTTCGTCTCAGGACACTTCATAAGTTCCTTCGTATTGCCTTATTAAGAAAACATGTTAACCTGCATATATCTTAATAGTTTATACTTAATAATCTTCACGTATAATTATTTTATTTCGTGTATTGTGTAAGCATTTTTTGAAAAGATTTATTTTATAAGGGTTTCAACTCGTTCTGTTCAAAGTTATAGCAACATACCTCAAAATATGCGGTAAACCATGCAAAAAACTTAATTTCTTTCCCTTTATTTCCAAAAGTAATGAATTTAAAATTATAAAAAAAAACCTTAATAGAAGTTTGACTAAAGTTTTTGAAATACTTGCTATATTCAACGCCTCTCAAAAACAAGTTAGAGAATACGTTTCAATGTTGATAAATAAGTTAACCTTTGTACACAAAGGCCTATTCGTTTAATAAACAAAATTACATAGTATTCTGAAATTTTTAAACTTTTATATTTCTAAATATGTACGAAACCCCCGTAGTGCGAGTTCCACTCGTATTTGGCAGGTTTTTCGTGAACGTGGTCTACTTAAAATATTACCCTTTTTTGGGGGTAAAAATTATTCTTATTATTTTATTACGTAATATTTTCATTTATGATATAGGCTAAATGATAATATTAGTCTCATTTAGTAATATAATAATCGTAAGAAAACTAGTCGCAAGATGAAAAGCGAAAAATTTATTGAAGGAAAATTGCCTTTGTATCATACATTGATCAATGTCAATATTATAGTTAAAATTTTCACAAACAAAACTGAGTACTTCAGTCCCGAAATAACCCTCAAAACTTTCAGACAAGAAGAAATTTAAACTTATACTTCGAAGCAGCCTTTCAAAGCCTTAACTATCGTTAAAGTATTGAAAAACCCTGTGACTTTCTCCCGCATATTCAATTAGACGTTTCACGTCCACGAGAATATCTATATTCTGATTCAGCACGTCTTGAATACATATTTGATTTTTGGATTGACACAAATTTTCCAGCGAAACTTTGTTTCGAGCTTGAAATAAAAACCTCCGAAACTACTGCCTACTTTATAAATGTCACATTGGACTTTTCTAGTTGTTTTCGCATTTTATGAGATGGCTATGTCAAATGTTAGACGAAGATGTAATAAAAGATAGGCCTAGTAAACCTAATGATCATAACATAGTATTTATTAACTACTACATTCTTATGGGTGTATTGGGTTTCGCTACAATAAATACTAGAGAGAAGTCAACGAATGACCAATAGTTTTAGTACCGTCGGAATACATCAACTAGCGAATATAAATATGATTTCTTTGTCATTATTTTACGCGACACTCAAATTATTAAAATCAAACAAAAGCATAACTTTAAATGCTCATAATATTTCCCTCGTGTTGAAATTATGAGACTGAAGTAAAGAACAGAAGTTTGGACTATAACAAAATTATTTCATATCACTTTTCTTTAAAGCAAAAATAATGAAATATATTATTCTTAAATTATAAATTCGGTTTTTGCTATTCGTCTGCTCCAGACACTTGTTTGTCACAGACACTTAAAATCTGTCATAGCTATTCTTTGCACTAACTTTTTTAAAATGATTTTAAAAGAATTAAAGAGATGATAAATTAAAAAACTAATATTTTTTTCATTTCCTACACCACGTGGACTTATTATGAGGTATAGTAAACGTAATATGAAATTGCATATGTGTAAAAGTATTCCAAAAATAACGTAAAAATTGGGCAAAGGTATTTCTTATTTCAAAAACTACTGAACCAGAAATTTTGAAGAATAGAAACTTGGTAAAAACCTATTAAAAAATTACAGAAAAACTACAGTGACTAAAGAAAAGATAATTAAAAAATATCAAACTTTTTTGAGGATTGCGAAAACATTTAGATTGTTTCCATAATTTTAAGTTATACATTTAAGAAAATGTCTTAAAATATTTTTTCTCTCGGTTCGTCATTAAAATTACAAGCAAAGATAATTAAAATGATCAAATTTTTTTATGAGGATTGCGGAAACATTAAGTAGTAGATTGTTTCCATAATTTTAAGTTATATATTTAAGAAGATGTCTTAAAATATTTCTTTTTCTCGGTTCTTCATTAAAATTACAAGCTCCTTTAACGTAGGCGATATATATTCGAGTTTAATAGATATTAAATCTGCAGTAAGGGTTTACGTACAACTAAACTGAAGCAGATACCCATATATTTATATCGATTCGAAAGCATCTACGCATCTACGATTGAAATGATCTATCTATATATTTATAGCTATAGTCCACACATGCACGCGATTTTCTGAAAATTAAAGTAACTTTATAAAATATTTTGCACAACCGCTCAGTGTGAGTAGAATTCGCGCAGCGTTGGTTCCGTTCCCAAGACATTATGAAATACAGTGAATTTATTATTAGTTTATTAATATTGGCCGTAACTCTTTAAAATGGCTTAAAAAAATTTCCATAATAAAGATTTGTAAACTATCGGTATTAAAAAGTTACGTCGGCTTAATAACTTTTCGAAATTAGTCGTTTATTTTTTTTTATTTTATAAGTGGTTGAAAGTATAATGTATTTCTGACGACATTGTAATTTAAAATTTGTACTTATTTTATCTTTTTTAATATTTACTGTTTAACGTGTCACTTGTTCAACTCCACTCCACGCTATAATCCTAGAGAACTTGTTACGAAATTCTATTAACAGAAACCAAAAAATTAAATATCTCATACAATATATTTACTTTGTAATAAATTAATGTTCCTCAATATTTTAATAAGGATATTACGTAATTATAAAAGTTTAATTGCCTATATGTGTATGGAACCCTATTAGTACGAATTATACTCATATTTGACATTTTTAGCTTGATAATGAGAAAACTAAATTAATAAAGGATATCAACCCGCATATAGCTAAAAAAATACTTAAAAAAATTTATGTTGAAATTAACATTTAAACATAATTCTTAATTTCCAAGGGGGGAAATGTAAGTAAAAAATTAGAAAGTAATGTTTTATTTTATGTGGGATATCAATTGAAAGAGTAAGTTATAAGGATTCGAGTACTATTTTTTTTTCAAAACTTTATGTAAAATTCCCGTAATTCTAGATATATAATTAAAAAAGGTTTTTTTTCAGAAACCGTTTGATGCTTTCTTAAACATGCGAAATTTGCCTTAGTGACAAAGCATGTTGACCCCCCTACATTTGCATAACTAACAATCTAATAAGTAACACAATTATATAACATATTTATAATTATCACAAATATTTATACAGACATTTTTGGGGAAGCAAACGGAGTAAGAATTAATTTCAGAAAATCAAACAAAATATTTGCCTAAATTAAATCGTTATAAAATAACTGGATATTTTATTTCATACCATGCTACAATACAGGCAAAAAGGGCTCAAAATATTCTAATTGTTCACATTTAAATAAACGACGGAAATCTATCTTGTCATCCCTTTGTGACCGCCAAGCACAAAGAAGCTACAGCGAACTGAACCGTTGCTTCTCCTATATATACATACATACGTACCGTTATTCATTTAATTCAAATATGATTAAAATTACCACGCGTCGAACTATTGAACTAGTAATTTGGATTACAATTGCCCTGATTGGATGCGCCGGTTTGGATATTCCCGTTTATTTCAGGTCTTTGTTTCCTACGTAGAAATTGTTGGAATATTCCTTTTATATATCACATTTTTTATACATGTAAATAATACGCTATTTTATATTTATACCGGTCCCTCCTTGACCTTTAAGAGTTCCATTGTATTCAAACCAGCAAGGAAAAGTTTTTTACCAAATTTATCCTTCTACGATATGTGAAAATATTGTTTACCTGCGATTTGATGATGAAAACACTCATTAATTCTACCTATATAAATATAAGTGTTCATGGCTTCCTCCGGTGATTGACTGGCCTAAATGTAAACGTTTATCAATTTGCATGCATCTGTTATCTATTGGGATTTTTATAAACTAAAACTATATACAACCTTATGTATGATTAAGTATAAAAATAAATATCTTCAACAGAACGAGAATAATTTTACAGAAAGAGAAGAGAGACTGTAATAACATTAAAGAAAGAGAAATTAAATATTATATTTTTCACGAATTATTATTTAATTGTTCTGTTCCGGGAATACATCGATGCAACTTGAAATATTTAAATATATTCGGACATGCGACCACCAGTATGCTGCCTATGTACTTTGTAATATAGTTTTATTGACGGACTGATGACGTCTCCGAGTCCGAAATAGCAATGCACTCTTAATATTTACATGTGGCTAGTGTCCCGGGCAGGTATCCGGCATCCATTTGTATTCCAGTCGCGTACCGTCTGTGCGCTGTCCCACTCCACAATTTAACAATAATATATTCAGGCTGCGTCGCACCCAGGAGCAGACACAGGGCAGCAAGGTAAATATATTTACGTGCATATGCGGACGTTAACTTACTGACGAACGAAGTGCTTGCCTGCTTAATAGGCATAGGAGTCAATCAGATAATATGGTATGAAGCTCAGTTTAAAGCCTGAAGTCTTGACTTCAGTGATGTTTTATACTTTTATTTATTAGGTGTGAATATAAGTTGTTCCTCCTGTCTATGTTAGGCGAGACTATCATGTATAATATAGATTTTGCACTTATATAAATCTCCTTAACATTACATCACTTAGTCTAACCAGAGCGATGTGCAAATTTAACTTGTTTGTAGTATTTCATAAGTAAAACGAAAGAATGGTAATTAATCCCAATTTTTTATTTTATCAATATTAACGTACTTACATGGACTTAAATTATTGCGCTATCTTTTCTTGATTAAATATTCAAAATCACTTGCAGGGACATTTAAAAGTAATATCGATTATTTTAGTATCGTTTAGAAATCTCAACGAGTATGACCTGACCACAAAAGTAATTACGGTACTAGCAACTGTTGCGAGTATTGAGTATTACGCATCGTTTCAAAAAAACAATACTTAATTTCAATCAAATCATTTTGAAGTACCTATATTATTATATTATTTGAAGCATCAAAGTAAACTGAACCACTATAGACAAAAATACAATACAATATCAATTTTATGAACCTTTTTGTGCCTAGAAATTCATAATTTTATAATTTAGGTCGCTGAACCCTAAAGAAAGAAAATAAAACAATTTATATTTATGGTGTTCTGTTAGAAACATGTACCCCTCCTGTAGACCGAAAAACGAATCATACTAATATGATGTTGAAAATTCGTAAGTTCTATTCAAAAAAAGAAAGAACCATCCTTGTTTGAAAATGGTTTTTCTATTAAATTTTAAAAGTTCTGAATCCAAAAGGATCTGAAATCAATCTATTATCATAACAAAATTGTCTGCACATCCTTCTTTTTCCGCAATTGAGAGGTTGCTAACAGTTAAAAACTTGTCTTTTACATATATCGTATAATTCTTTCACCCATAACGACATATTCTATTCAAAGCTATATACACTTTAAGTTGATTAAGGTGACGTGGAGTTACATATATATATATATATATTATTGTCCGCAAGTAAATATATACATATACATATATATATATATATATATATATATATATATATATATATATGTATATGTATATATTTACTTGCGGACAATAATATTTCATTGTAACAATTTTTTTTGAATTATGGAGTTAAATATTTATAACAAACTTTGTATTATAATCTTTGAATTAAAATATTCCTTGAGAATACTATTTGCTCGAGCTCTGTGCTATTTTAGGGCAACTTTAAATACGAAATTTGTTTCTATTTAAAAAAAAATGTAATAGTGGATTGATATATTTTTCGACTTACATATTTTTTTTAATAATGGGTGCCCAAAATAAATAAAAGAGGTGGGTATATATTTGCAAAATATTCTTTTCCCCTCACATTCTAAATTAAATATTCGTGAATTATGCAGAAAATATTTAATGGAGCATCCATGTTTTCATTTCAATTAATATATTGAGTAAACACTCTTTTTCTTCTCCGATGCTCTTTATCAAAACTTACTAGAGCTTACAATATTTTAACTACATTTCGCTAAATATATAATTTTTACAACTATATTGAGGTGCTATAATTTGTCTGGGTGTGTGCAAGCGTGCGTGCCTGCCAAGACTCCAAGCAAAGACAAGCCAAGCCTCCATTATCCCCGCCATAGAGCTGACGTCAGTAGAATGAGACTCGGGAAAAATTATTGCCCAATGTCACGTTTAAAATTGAGAAACAGCTCCAAAGCATACTAATTTGAAAAGAAAATAATAAATAAACTTAACACAACGCTCATTACAAAAGACTTTAAAATTTGATCTGGAGATTCAGCTTTGAAGGCTTTTGAGCATATAAGAAAATTAATATATCGCACAACAGCTACTTTTTCGGGCTATCTCTCATCAAAGTTCCTTATCAATGAGAGCTAGCTCGAAAAAGTGTAAGATTTCGACCGACACCTCTGCTACCATATAAGCGTTTGCGTGACTACAAGCATATGTCAATGTATGATATATTACTACAGTATAGACATGCAGCGTGCGTTTCGGATCAGCTATATTCATTTAAGCCCACGTGTTTAGCAAACCGTTCGCACCATAATACTCATAACGTCTCTTCACTATTTTCAAACTCGGATTATCGTTATCAATAAAGAATGAATTGTGAAAGCGATTCAGTAAATGTTGAGGATAGTGATAATGAAATCAGGTACGTACCAGTGTTAAAGTGGCAAAAAGTGGCTGATTTATTTTAAATTTAAATTTTGTTGTCATCTTTTATAAGCATTACAAAAGTTTACACATGCAAAAGTTTAACTGACAACAAAATTAAATCGTGTAAAACTGTTCACATATTATGCAAATTTTATTTATTTAAAAGCAGTTGCTTCGATTGGTAAAAAAAACATGTAGAACGAGACCACCAATTCTAAACTACTTCATCTTCAATCCAAGATTTCGTAAAAAAGATCCATCTACTTACCAAGAAGAATTCACGTTTATAACCATAAAAGCAAACATCTTGAGCCAATAAATTTACAGTCTTGGACTTGAAATGTTCCTTAGAAGAACATTGTTCATTTCACTATTTTAAAATAAGGACCAGATTATTAGATATTTCTAACAGATATATGTTTATGTACAGACATTGTAATTCATGCTTCTTTGTATGAATTTACAAAGTAAATTAATACATTTTCTCTTTCTGCTTAGTATTTTTCTCCTCAATATCTTTCTAAGGACCTTTGTTATTTTGGGATAAATTTTACAAGAGACACGAAATGTAACGAAAAACTCTTTGTAATCTTTGTTGTAATTTACAACAGTAAAAGACTAAACTCACGATCATTCCTTCGTGTATTTTATAATATGATTTAATGTTAACTTTCAAATACGAAATTAATTTTTGCTTTGCAATCCGGAACACGTTAGCAATGTAAGTATTTAAATATTGTTTGAAGAAAATTTCCTAACAATAATTCCATTTTACTATGAGCAAAATTTATTACGTCGAACCTACCTTGGCTTTTATTTTTCTTATAGTTTGGATTCCCTAATTCTTTTAAATTTTAATAGTAGACATCATGATTTAATTTGTTTTACTTTGGTCTACCAAATTAATTTGAGCAATGATTAATGAGCTTTACTTAAAACACCGAATAAACTAATAGTTTAACACAAAATCGCACGTTGCAAAACATCGAATTCAACTCCTCAACATCAAAGCAAATATACCAATTAACTGATTTGACTCGTACTACCAAACATGCCTAACAATGAAATTGACATAAAACGGAACAAATAAATTGACATAAAATAGTAGACCCAGCTCTTCGAAAATGCTGTCTATAACTTATTGTTTACAACGCTCCGCTCGAGCAACATTGCTTCTGTAAAGTAACCAAACCTCTTGTGGTCAGAGCCACTCTGTTTTCATCAAAGGACCATTTCATAAAGCAAAGCTTTGATAATTTGCATTGAAAGCGGTATGTAGGTGATTTGATAAAATAATAGGAGTGCTCGACATGAAACAGTAATAAAAACGGATCTCAGGCACAGTTAATTACACCTTGGAAAATTACATTGAACATATATTAAACGAAGGTTTCCATTCGTTTTCTAGTATTATTTTCTGAATTTTTTAAATGAATCATAAATTCTTGCAACAATTTTATATTTATTTAACTGAACCTAGCCTTTCAGACTTTAAAAAACTCTCAATATTGTGTTTCCATATTTCGCGCAAAAAAATTATTTACTTTTTGTCCCAAAAATCCCCTAAAATCTTTTGAAGAAAATTTTATTCGTTTATTATGGTTTGTTGGTTTCGTTTTTATTCTATAAAAGGACTATAGTTTTAAAGGCGAAATACATGTATTCATATGCATGTTGCACAGCATTTCATGTAAATATTCTGGAATGTGCTTATTTTCTTTACATTATAATTTACTTTTACCAACTTCAAGTGTACGTTGTGTCAAGAAATGGGATTCTATTCTGTATAGTCTGGGAAATTCACAGAGACTTTGTATTGTGTTTTTCAAAAGAAAATGACTGAAAAGTAAGCCAATAGTAATTTACAGTAAAGAAAGTGATTTTCGCAAAGTTTCCAAAAACCTATATTATTTATATCGTGTAACGAAAGTTTTAGAAAAAGTAAACTAATTTTATATAAATATTGAATTAAAATTATACTGAATAGAATAAATTATTAAACTTAGAAAAACTTACTTAGAACTTTTACAGCACGATATAAATTGGAAAAATACTGTTGCTGTTGTAGATTTGTTAAGTCAGTGCCAAGGCCGCACCCTTTCTCTCTGTCGCGTATATGCACGCCAACACACAAACACAAAAGTGCCACTTTGAACTTGTCACAGATTACAAAAGCCTCAAACAGTAGCAATATTATTCATATTTATTAAGGTCCAAAAATAATATCTTACGGCAGATGTTCCAACTAATTTCTCGTATTTTTATTATCACATTTTATATCATATATGTATCCGCCAAAGAAGTAATTCATTGGTAACACTCTCACAAGTTCCTCAATTATACCAATGTAGAAGCTACATAAGACAATTTTTCTGTTACAATACTTTAAAGAAAAGAATATTTGAATACTCAAAGCAATAGTAATTTTAACAGGACAAATCGTGTTGGTAGTCTATTAAAACAATAGATCATTTATTTTTTAAAATAATTAACGCTTATTATATTAAACTAGCGTGACCCGTGTGAAGTTTTCGCATTATAAATTATTCAACTCAATTTAATAAATCAAAATCGATTGCAGGTATTCAATTCATTTCTAATTTTGCACACTGCTTATTACGTTTTTATTCCATTATGAAGCTCAGATGACAGATCAAACAAATATTTTACTAAAATTGACATATAGAGGCGCAAGTATCAAAAGCATTGAGCTAAAGAGCCACTTTATTTATACGTGAGTGGATTTGAAATTAAACAAAAATTTTACCGACCGTCAATCATATTGACGTTGAGCCGTTAGATGGCAGCATTGCTGTTTTGTGTATATAATTTTAATAATTAATTGATTTGCAAAAACAATAGCAATAATGCATTTTTTAGTTGTGGATGCCGGTAGAGCAAGCAATTATCTATAAAATGATATATCATTTATGTGGATTAGTTGTGAGGTTTTTTCTAAAAAGGGAGAGTAACATCTTAACCTTAGCGTATAAATATATATGATGATGATGATGATGATGATGATTGGATGAAAGTAGAAAGGTTTTTCTTTTCAAGTTTTCTGTAGATACGATATATATATATATATATATATATATATATATATATATATATATATATAATATATATATATATATATATACATATATATATATATATATACATGTACATATATATATATATATATATATATATATACGTAAATAAGCCTAAGTGTTCTTCCTTAAAAAATCATTCAACACTAAACCGCCTAATTAACCCATTTAAAACTCATGAATTTAATAACATTTCCTAACTTTTAAGAAATAAAGATAAGCTTCTAATAATATTTTTCAAATTAATTAAAACTATTAAAATTTCACACTATTTACATTTCAAAACGCTTTTGATATTGCATTTCTGATCTCAATTAGAATATTTTACGCATTTCCTATTGTAAACAGGGAATTAGTTTAGTGTAAATTATGTGAATTGAAAAATTAATAGTATGCTCATTTAGAATGGGTACTCACTCGATAAATGAGCATTAAGTCAACACGACAGAATCATTTAAGGATCCCTACCTAATCCTACTGTACTTTAGAGAAATTCAATGTAAAAGTATAACATATGCTAACAAAGTTTTTTCCTGTCTTAAACCGGTGTCACCCATAGAATTAATGAATATAAATTATTGGGTGGCATCCGTAACAATATATCTTATTAAACAATACAAAGTATTCATTCATACAATAAAGTTGTAATGGTATTTTTTCTTCATTACTTTTACTTAGTAACAATTGCACTGTGGTAATAATTTACCCTTCAATAACACCATATAATATATGAGAAAACGCATCCCAGCGACAAGGACAGAAACATAAAGTAGATGGTAGAATTGAGAAAAGTTCAATTAAAAATAATCAATTGAGAAGATCAAATATAGATGAAACCTTACTACCAAACCGACGATAATAAATCTCAAAATATATTGAATCGAAGAGCAAGTGTTCTTGTGAACGGGAAAACTTCAAATTATTGGTGCGGAAAAATGTCAAAGAAGCTTCAAATGCTTTTATGTCCGTAAGAGATACGAATTCGCAAGGCCAAAGCTTTTTGACTTTGACGTCAGGTCTGTATTTTTAAAGTTGTGTCTGAAAGAAAAGGTAACATTATATACAAATAATTTTTAATTTTTACGTATAACACGTCATTAATAATAGCACTGTGTTTAACAGCATATGAAGAAGATTTCCCGAATCATCTAATCATTTATCTCCATAAACGATAAGCGTATTTTGTATGTTAATTGAATAGGTGTTAGGTTGTTATACGTGATAACTAGTATAACGCAAAAAGTTATCACTAGTTATATAAAACAGAATCCATTAAATAAAATAATATCATTATATTATTATTATTACTCAATTTTTGTTCACAACTGAATGAAACTATGTGATGTAGTATTATTTCTACTTTATTCAAATTTTTAACCACGACCTAGGTTTCGTTATATGAGAATATCTTCGTGTGGGCAATTTGTAAACATCTTTACAAATTAAGAATTTAAATAATATTACATCGCGTAGTTTCATTTAGTTGTGAATAAAAATTAAGTGATAATGAATTTCTACAAAATTAACGCCAAATGCATTTAATATAATTACTGTTCTTAGATAAAATATGCCCCATAATAGAGAAAAAATCGACTATAAAAAGAAAGGATATCATATTACAAGTATTTTCGAATTTGCCTTTTAGAACTCATTCCTTGATATTCTTCATGACCGATTGGGAAAAATTATATCGTTTTAATATTTCCATGAAAACATATACATTTTCGAAGTGGTCTTTCAGATATCGATTTGAATGCGTTTTAATAGACAAAATCTGTCAAAACAACTACGAGTATAGCACTACGAATATACAGTACATATTTAGGTATTTACAAAACTTTTAAATATTATTAACCGCTTACGAAACTTTTTAGAACAAAATATATCGCATAATATGTCTCACACACGTACATATTTAAAAAAAAAAATTATTTTGTATGATATAATAACAAATTACCGATTTTCGGATTCTTTTCTCTACTTGTGCCCTAAGACCTTATTTTCTGCTAATTTTTATAATTCTAGGTCAAAGGAAAATAACCCTATATGTTTTTATTTATTGAAAATATCAATATCGTATTTTTAAAATAAAATTTTGCATTTGTTTAAGTTGGTAAACACTACTGAAACCGACTTCAAAAATTAGTAAATTATTTATTTATTTTGAATAAGTAAGTACCTGGTTCGAGTGAATCACTTTTTACTTTTCAGTACCTACTTTTTGAAATCGGTTTTTTTGTTCAAAATATTTTATTTGAAAATTTTTAGAATTAACAGTATTAATCACTACACTAAACCTAATATTCAGTTATTTTCTTACTTAGAATATTTGATATTTATGAAAAGCAAACAAAAGCTAGTATATATATATATATACATATATATATATATATATATATATATATGTATAATTTTCTCTGTATATAAAGTTAATTATCAACAACACACAAAAGCGAAGCGATAGTAGAAGCCGCAATTGGTTAGCTATCAGCCGTTGCGCAGTGCCATTCTCTATATCTGAAGTCCAATATCAGATCTTGCAAAATAACAATTACCAGTAGCGAATCACAGTTAATTTACTATCGTTAAGGCTTTCCACTGTTCATTTACGGACCGGATCTTATCATCAGATCATCACAATATTTACACGAGACCACCTCGCTAACACATAGTTGTAAAGAAAAAAGTAATTACGCATATCGCCCAGAAATCTTGTAGAAATTGATGTACATACATACCCAAAAAATACATGTGAAACATAAATTTCTCTTTTCTAAATTCGGTTTAAAAGTTTCCGTAATAAAGTCGTCCTTTTAATGTTCTATAAAAGAGCATTGCCGTTTTGAAGACATTCACCTATCGCTCCATCATTTCTTCTGTAAAGCATATTTGACGTCACAACAATACTCAAATTACATTTTAGAATAAACTGTGCATTATATTACATACAAAAAAACATAGTCTTCTTTTTAAATAAAATAATGTGTCATATGACAACATAATTTCTTGAAAGATTTGCTGTTTGTCTTCTTTAATTTGCTATTTGTTATTTTTAGTTTTCATTGGTTATTCAAACAAAGCCCTCAATATATTTCTTGAGACAGAAATAAATCATAACTATTTCTATTCATATACCAGGAAAAATGCTACAATGGTTTTAAGTTTTTCATTTAAAAGAACAAAACAATTTTATAACATTCTATTTTATTTAAACAGTGTTATATAAAGAAATTTACGCATTAGTAATTGACACATTATTTTATTTTAAAAAAATCCCTCATTTTTTTAATTGAATTTGAATTTCCCTCTAACCTAATATAGTTTTTAACAAAACCAACTCTTCAAAACTTCTATAATATTTTGCTCTGTTTATAGTTTCTCGTACAATACATATATATATATATATATATATATATATATATATAGATTGATACAACTCAACTAGTCGCCTTGTTGACGTCACATACGAAATGGGCGAATGGATTCCCTTTAAAAGACACGCTCCGACAAAAACTTTTGAATTGAACTGAATTTGATAAATATAGAAATACAATATAAAGATATTGAACTCGAAAGACAATAGACGTTTTGGCATAAACAAGGTCTTAAAGTACATTACTGCTACCTTGCCATAAATGATGGTTATCGAAAACATAACTTTTTCGATCTTTTTTCTATTCTATATTTTTTTTAAGAATTCTAGTGATGACATCTGCCATTCAACCGCATCCTTCTAGAGTGGGTGCTCGCACCATGTAGTACTCCGTCATCACTGCCTACCCTAACCCTAAAATGACTTAAAAGTGTAAATAGAAAACATAAAACAAATAATTTAATTAGTGTATCATATCTTTCTTGTATTAAAAATTCAAGTATTTACATTTTTTAAAGATATTTATAGCACTAAATACCAACAACTACAAATATTTGAACATTAGATATTCCAATAAAGTATAAACATTTCTTTTATTTACAATTTTCACATAGCAATAATCTTGTTATGACTCTTCCTTTCTATTTAATATGGCTGCATAGAAAACAAGAAAGAAATCGCTTCGAAGTCACAATCAGAAATTAAGAGGTGAAATCGCATATATCAATTTCAAATGAAGAATAAAGTGAGTGAAGAGTAAAATGAAACATTACCGTTAAGCCAACGATAACAGATCTTCAAAAATACTAAAGAGCTCTTGCTAAGAGCACTTTAGTATATTTGAAGGTCTTGCGAGTTCTCTTGCTAACGCAAAAACTTCAAATTATTGACGTGGAAAAATTTAGAAGCTTTGAACGCTTTTAAACATGTAAAAGAAACGAAATCGAAAGAACGAAAGCTTCGAAGCTTCAGATTATTTCTGGTTTTTTAAATGTACAGGTTTCTGAGATAAAATGGAAGATGACGATGAATAATTGAGTTTTTCAACTTTAAAATTTAAATTGTCTTGAATTCTTTTAGCGTAACACATTATTTAAACAGAAA
The DNA here is from genome assembly GCA_039881145.1 of Druceiella hillmani. Classification (NCBI taxonomy): domain Eukaryota; kingdom Metazoa; phylum Arthropoda; class Insecta; order Lepidoptera; family Hepialidae; genus Druceiella; species Druceiella hillmani. The sequence continues at coordinate 302,287 of JAYKKI010000018.1, read as the reverse complement.
TTTACTTAAAGAGTACGTGAAGGCCATTTTTCAATTAATTATTAGTAATTAAAAAAGGATTTTTGTGTCACGCGTAAGTTTTCTGTAATTAGATCGATCTTAATATATTAATATATGTTTACTGGTAACAATAACTATTACTGGTAATCTGAACATATAATAAAATTTTAACAAAGTCAATTTCCTATGTGAAATATTTTAAATATATTCATTGATTTAGCTTATCATAGAAGCCAGAAAACTTGTTTCCAGAATTTGTGTCTGTTTATGAATTAATTTTTTTTTCAAACACACAAAATGTACTGGATAGTTTTGATAAAATTTCATATGGTAATCGATTATACCCTCGAGCAACATATGCGATTTATCTAGATTATACAAATTTATCAAGACCCTGACTCTGTGTATGCTATGATATTAGTACTGCCAACGCCGTCTTTTAGCTTTTTCAATTAATTTTATGTCCATAGATATATTACGATATGGTACTGCTAACGCCATCTGTTAACGGTTTTAGTAAAATTTATGCTGTTGCAAAAATAATCTACTGGATGGATTTCGATGAAACTTAGTATGATAGTTCATACCCACGAGCATCACAAAGGATACTTTTTATCTGAACATTACAAATTGAAAAAAGCCCTTGCCTTTTTGAATAATACGATATTAGTATTACCAACGCCATTTATTAGCACTTTTGAATAAATTGTATGCTGGAAGATACATTAAAAAATGGCATTACCAATGCAGCTTATTAACGGTTTTAGTAAAATTTAAGTAGAGAGATGTTCTTAAAACAATAAAACGTAAAAACAGTAAATTAAGTTTTTTAAACTGGTTTTTGACTCATAATATAATTACTATGAATATAAAGCTTATTCTACTTATTTGCGGTATTTATAAGTTTTATTCTCGGAAAAAATTAAGAGACTATTTGTTGATTTTTTAACAAATCTATGTTTTGTCGATAATGTCAAAACCTTTACATTTGATGGTTATTGCAAACAATGATTTTCAGTGAATTTTGCGTGAATGAAGTCATAGGCATGGCTAGTATGAAATATAATCCATATAATAAGATCTGCCGTCAAATTAAAATTACTGTTTTTAAAACGTAGGACGACAAAAATAGGCGGTAAACGGTGATTTGGAGTGAATCCATCACTTCAATCACCGTTTACCACCTATTTTTCGACTTATATTTAACATTATGTTCGAAGGAGTTGTGAATTAATTCATATTTACATTAAAATAGCCAAAAATTAAACATATTTTCATTATCATTGTGGTGAGTTAGTGTGCATATTCATGTTTCAATCAAGAAGTTGCAAAGCAAGAGTTTTCTAAATATTTACATAGTAATATCAAGGGGCTTTACTTGAATTTAGCACTCTTCTAACACTAGTAATTGTTACATTCTACTAGTAATTTGTAATGTAATAAATTGCCGAATTGCCACATTAGCCACTTTTGTATTTTATCTCCTATAAAAAAAACCGAGATTCGACATAAATTTTTCTCAAGTATAAAAGCATGTAATATAACGAAACACTGTTTGTGTTTACGTTAAATTAAGAAAATATTGTAATTTTCGAGTAAATACGCAGATTTTAACTTATTTAGCAACACCAATTCTACTCAGCGCTGATCGCTATAACCTACAAAAAAATAATGGTAACAGATACCGAACGATAAGGCCGGCTTTAATTATCGATAATAATAATATCAATAACCATCAGTAGATGGGCACACATAATACCAGTATATAAATCTGGTTGCAAACAATCTATCAAAAATGATCGACCACTATCCAATTTATTAGTAATATCTAAGGTATTTGAAAAAGAGGTTAACATTAGGATTTATCCAACATTGCATCGGTATATTGTTGGGGAGCAGCATGGATTCGTACAGATTCGATCAATATTAACTAACCTGTTATTGTATACGCAATATCTCACAGATTAACTCCCTCTTCACAGATTTTAAAAAAGCTTTCGACAAGGTCGATCATCTCATCTTGTTGAAAAAAACTCTCTTTTAACGGTATAAAGAGTAATTCACTTCCTTGGTTCGTCTCCTATCTTAACAATAGGCAACAAATAGTAAAAAGTAACGGTTTTAAATCACCTCATTTTTTCGTGGGTATGCAATATGCAACCTTGAAGTTCTTCAGAGGTACCTCAAGGTTGCATATTGGTCCGTTTTTGTTTATCATGTTCATAGGTGACATAAGCAATGCTTTAAACATATCATGTTCCTGTTATATGCTGACGACCTAAATACTTTCTTCAAAATAAGAGATTCTTCTGATCAATCGAAGCTACAGGAAGATCTTAATAGACTAGATACATATTGCAGACTAAACAAGATACAATTAAGTCATAATAAGTGTAAATCGATCACTTTTCCTAAAAACAAAACAATCTATTTTCACACCTATGACATAGGTGGCCATTCTTTGGAATCTGTTAATGGCATACGTGACCTTAGCGTAATGTTTCATCAAAAGTTATATTTTGATATTCACATTAAGCAGATGACCTCGCCAGCTTATGCTTTGTCTTACGAACTACCAAATCATTTAAGTAAATGAGAACGTATTGAATCCTCTACACAAGTCATGTGCGATCTCAATTTGAATATGCAGTCTGGAATCCATATTATTTTACACACTCTGATATGATCGAGACAGTACAGAAACGTTTCATAGGTACCTTGCAATATCACTTAAATACGCCCGAAATAGACTACTGCAAATATCACACTCTCCACGAAAGACGTATCGAACTCGAAGCAGTTGAACTTTATAATATTTACCACAGTCGTTACGATTGTACCGATTGGTGAATCAGTTGCAGTTTAGTGTGCGAGGGAGAGAGACCCGTAGCACTGCAATTTTCTATCTATCTACGACTCACACTAATACTGGTGCTCGTGTACCACTACGCAGGCCTTACGATGATCGCAATGGAATAGTTCATTCTTTGGACATATTTGCTAGTTCCTTATATCAATACAAGCAGTCCATTAAACGGATACTATAAAACCATTACTCCTTTGAAAGCATTGACACTACATTTGCTTTTTATTCAAACCCATTTGATGTTTCTTTCCTCTCGTTTTATACAAATCGGTATTATTATAAATAGGATGGTTGTTACTATTACTTATATCACTGATAACTATTATAGTAAACTTTAAATGAAAGGCTAACAAGTTCTTACTTAGAATTTGTCACATATATAATTTATCACATAGTGAAATAGCTGAATTTTAATACATAAAAAGAGGTATTATTTTGTAAATTTGCAGTACAAATTAAACTTAATGGAGTTTTATTGGACCTGAATCGGGTTTTGAAATAGACTTGAAAGAGAATAAAGGGACAGTTGACAAGCGAATTTATGAGTTTACATAAATACAATAGATTGGTGTTTTTTCTCCATATAGCCCGTGATGATAATGTAAATATTTTTAGTTAGATTTCATAATAAATATATATATACATATATATATATATATATATATATATATATATATATATGTATATATATATATATATATATATATATTCTCGATCAAAATAAAGTTTATAGCAAACAACACTCAAAAACATCTTTTGTAATTTTTCAAAACTCTCACTGTGTAATTTGTAGTGTGAAGACCCAATAAGGATCCGTATTCGAGAATAGTTCCAATTAGGGAATAATATAAATTTGTCAAACTGTGATGGATTTTTAATCCTTTACTGGAACGAAAGATGAATTCCAGAAGTTGCGTATATTATTTATGAAGAACACAATCATAGTGATAATAAATATTAGTTTTGTATCAAAAGGAAACTCCGAGGACGGAATGTTAGTTTTTCCTCAAAGAAAACTTCCGGGTGCCTTAAAACAGATTACATTATAGTGTCAAACCGCTCAGCATGTTGCTAAATATAGTTTTATTTTTTACAGCAGTGAAATAGATAACAAAGCACGAAATTAAGAAACATCCTCTAAGAGGTGCACCCCTCGGTCATTGCAAATATATTTTTTTATTAATTTATACAGCCTTTAACGTCACTGGCAGTGGTGTAGGTCTTAAAAATTATCTGCATAGAATAAACAGAGACATGTAAATAGTTGCATCAGATTGTTAATGAATATTATAAGGAGAAGGAAACCTAAATGCGGGCCCTGTAGTGTCCCCAGGTGATTGTCACGGCTGCAGAAATATGACTTTGATACTCTCAAGTTGACTCCTGTTATTTAAGTAAAATCTAATTCCTGGACGCCTATGCATGTCATAATCTTCGAGTTTTAAACAGAGTATCGAATAGTTGACCTTCGCAAAGGTCGAAAAAATTGTGTAAATGGTATCTATCTGCCTTATTTTTGCAAGATTATTAGTTTTTATACTTATTCTTAACTTTTTGAATCAAGATCGTATTTACTGGTGGACAGAAACGTTTGAAAATGGGAATAAAAAGTATTGTACTAAACAGATTCAAATAATTTAACGAAAGCAGACAGGACACTGACGGGTCTATTGTTCTTACAATTGCTTTTGTGACCTAATTTGTGGACAATGATCTAATAGATTTATTAGATGATTTAAAAGGTTTAATGAATAGGATTCATTGTATGAAACTCCAGTCTTTACAACAGTTTTTTATAAACATTGATAGAATCTCATCAGGACCCGATATATGTATATATATATATATATATATATATATATATATATATATATATATATGTATATGTATGTATGTGTATATATATATATATACATATATATGCATGTGTGTATGTATATTGTCGCGCTTATAAATGAGATTTTTACACCTGATTTGATAAGTCAAATGAGCCCTAATCAAGTGGATTACCATGTCTTATAGGGTTTGTGATATTTACATTTTTTCCTTTAAAAATTGTATTAAGGTGAGACTAAACCAAATGGGATAATTATTTGATGCTACACTTGTAACATCGAGTATAGGAATGTGTTTCTTATTTATTTCAATCCACAGAACTTAGTTCGCTGCCAATAATATAAAATTTATTACATTTATTAGTTATTACATATAATGGAGTCTCTGGTGATTATTTCATTTGATGAAATAGATGACGGGTCTAAAAACTGAACATACGGAAGTAGTAGAGGACGAAGTTTATCAATACAGCTTGACGGAGTAGCATTTAGACAATTAAGTGTAAATTAAATAATGTCTGGAAACCTATTATTTTATTAGGTACATTGTTGAACTGCGTAGGGTTGCGGAGAAACGTAATTTCTAACAAGAAAGCAAATATAAGATCATGTGTTGAAGAAGATAATACACAAATAGACATAAGTTGTTTGGTCCAATATACACAATTGGACCAAACAACTTATGTCTACTAGGAAGGTGTAGTTATAAAATACCAAATGCAAAATTGCAAATGCGCAAGTATTATGTATTTCGCTAGACTTTTGTCAGAAAAGATTCAAACGTTTCGTTTTCTTGAATTATTTATTTGTTCGAAACATTGGAATTTATTTCTTAGGGAAGTTTCCCGAATAATTGAATAAAAAAATATTAATCAGATCGATTCCAAAACACTTTGTTAACCCATAATTTTCTTATTCTAAAATGAGCAGGTTCCTACTGATGTAAACGAATTGAGAAACATGGTTAAAATTTTCATAGTAAGCTTTTTCTATTTGCAAATTGACATTAAAAATATGCATGCTTGATACATAAAATATATAAACCCAATACACACTTGGTCTCTTTTATTCTTCAATTTGTCATTCTTGTCAATGGTTGTTTTTTTAGTTTTCTCATACCTTTGGATTAATTACCTCCTTTTACCAACAACAATATGAACCGTATTTTATTATGGTATTTCATTGTCTGAAAGAAAATCTGTCACATTTAGTTACCAATTAAAAGCTTGAAACTACTAATATTTTGACTTAATCATTTATTCTAAAACAATGTATTCCGCTCCATCACAGCAAACACCAATTAACTATATTTATGCCAATCGAGAAATCGCGTTAATCGGCGTAAAAAAGGAAGACGTAAATTTTCCAAGTATTATTTATAATTCATTGCTTGGAGGCGCTAGTTCGTAGCGACGTCGCTTTTGTAGAGTGCCTAAATTACTTTTCGCTAAAACGGCTTCGCTTTGATCAAAGAAATTAACAGCGCATGCTTTAATAATCCCAAATGAAAACGGTATATCGGTAGACCAATAAAACCATAAGAGTGCTCGTCATAAAACAATCGTCAAAATTAATTTTGAGCACAGATAATGATAACTTAGAGATTATGTAAACATATAAATTTCTTGCACACTTGGTCTTGTTTTTCGTTTTCTTTTCTCTATGTTTTCTCTATTTACATTAATGTTTACATTTTAAAGAAAACTATAAATTTACATGTTATACATGAACTTTACCCGTTTACATGTTAAAAAAAACTTAAAATTTAATTTATTACGTTTTTCTAGACCAGTTTGGCTGCCCTCCCCACGTTGAATTGCATGAAATTTATTATTTCTTCTACTTTAGTAGACAGTGCTCCTGACAGTCCTTTCTAGGGCAGCTCTGTAACCCGGGCAGGCATCCGAGCCGATCCTATGTTTAGCCGGTTTCTTGAAGCGGGTGCAGTTGATGCACCTATCTAACTCAGATACATTCTTATAGTCATTGCCATCGTGGCCCTTCTGCGTGCAGCGACTGCAATACTGCTCATCTTTGCAGCGTCAGGCCACAAGACCATAGAGATCGCATCGGAAGCAGCCCATACCTGCACGGAGCCGACCATCCAATCCACAAAATACATGCCCCGATCTTAGCAGCCTCTCTCCCAAATACTGAGTCAGCTCCACAATAGCGTTCTATATATGAAGGTCTGAAATCTAAATAAGTTGAGGAAACAAACTATTAAATTCATGTATCTGTACATCACTGGATTATTTATAAAACTTCTTATTATAAACATGGAGCTCGTTTTATTTAGCATATTATTCAATTAATTCTAAATTCTATAGTTTTTGATGAATTACAAAATCTTGTTATAACTTTTAGCTACGTTAACAATCAGTATTCAGGATAAACGTTCGAAAGCCTTCTACTCGACCGACGATAATAGATCTCAAAATATACTGAATTCAAACGCAATTAGTTTTGTCGTCGCTAAATTTCATAGAATTAGCACAAAAAACCTAAAAGAAACTTGAACACTTTCTCCCACGTGAGAGATATAACTTTACAAAAGGCAGAACTCTTGAACTTTTACATTTGTATCTATACTTTTAACAAAATATACCTGAAATAAAATCATCAGCTTCTTTACTTATGATTTATTTATAGCAAATTTATTTGCAGTGCACTTAGATTGATTAGATCGTCAATGTAATAAATCGAAAAATATTTTCAATAGTATGAAATATTAACCATGCAGAAAAATCTGCCTTTATTTTGATATCATATTCTTAATAAAAAAATAAGCACGTAATAATTTGAACGAGGTTCTACATGAAATTATTTATGTCTCACATAGTTTATTTTTTCGATAACGAAAAGCTTAATCAAATAAATATAAATCCGCAATTCTTTATAAAATTATTTAATTTGTAATACACCATTTCTTATTTTTTTTCTATTTGCCAATTTACAATTAAAATTAGAAATTGGACCCTAGCGGTCACCCTCCAATGACTCCCTATCTGATATATTATAAATAAATTTCAGATATAGAGTTGACTATTAAAAGATATTCCATATAAAAGGTTATACATATGTTTTTATTATATATAAGACATACATTTATTAATAAACTAGTATAGTCTGGAGATTTCCTCGTTATACATTTTATTAGTTTTTGCATACTAATGGAATCACTGTGACCCTCACTTGACCTCAATAAAACAACATACGATTCGCGAGAAAATATGATTCAATCATTCTGAAATAAAGCAGCTGATTAAATTAGAATAAAACTTGTAAATATTACTTTTGAGACAGAGTTTCGCCAGAAGGCACACGCAAATTAACTTTCGGAAATTGCTAATTCTGTATACAATTACTACTGAAAGCGCGAAAGAATTTTATAATAGACAAAGAAAGCGAAAGAAAATCAAAAAAAATATGGTAACGCCTTTACACACGTGAGAGATAAGAATACGAAAAGTTAAGCTTTTCAAATTTATTCTTCTTTATGTGTTTTAACGATAATATTAAAAAAAATTGTTCCCATGGAAACGGCACGATGTAGAATCTATTCAGTGATACTTTCTTTAAACATATATATGTACGAATTACTTAAACGTATATAAAACTTTATAACATAATAACGAAATATATAAACGTATATAAATTATTAAATATACTTGAATTTAATGTATATAAGATTAGCAATAACATACTTTTTGAGAAGAAATTAAATCTATGTGTTTACATATATTTATAAGTATAAATAGAACTTTTCTCTTAAGCCATCTAAATACACAAAAATAGCCAATAAATTTTATTCTCGTAAGTTTTTTTTTATGTGCAATAGAATTTTTTATGTCGATGCTCACATCTGTATGATGATTGGTGATAACGTATCACCAATCATCATACACCTGTATCTATCTTAGAATAATTAAGTAGATATGCATATAAAATTAATTCTTATATCTCTGGAATAAATGCTTATTTAAAAACGAAAAAAACTAAAACTATTCATACACACTATTGCCTTGAACACCGTGGACAGTAAGTGGAAGTGAAAGGAAGTCGAAATATTATCCTAATCCACATTGTGAAAGAGCCAGCTATAGCTATCGCCATCTGGCTGCGTACTACTGTCATTGTTGTCGTTGTTCTGTAAATGCGCAACCAAGTCACCAATACTAATTATCTTGCAATTTATTGGTACTTATGATACGTTCTAAGTAAATCAAGAAAGGTTTCCAGTATTCTTATAATGGAATCGCTTAATATACTACAAATAGCAATACTTGCTTAATCTCATGCCACAACTGTTTAACATGCGAAGAAAACATCTTTTTGCTGTTGTCTAATGGCTGAATAAAAGTTATTACACGTCCTGCTCAGTTGGAGCAAGTCAAAATGATAACTTTATCAACTTTCCTAAAACTGACAAAAATGGTTCTCGCACTCTGTCAGGCATAAAAAATAACTAACGGTTTAAGCTAACGATTTATATTTGAACAAATACTTTATTTTTCTTTTAACTTCGTGTAAAGTATATTTTATGTTCTATTTCAAGTTAAAACAAAAACTCTAGTTTCAATGCGTATGTTAATTGACTGTGACCATTTGCATTTGCTTTACGTTTAAATAATACAATATTATGTGCGGGATGCAAATAATACTGTTACACCTACGCTTAAACATTTTGAATATAATCCATGAATTAATATCCAGTATTGTCCTCGTATTTAATTATTTGTTACTTTATTTCATTTTGTAAACTTTACATTTGTAAACCTTGAATTATTTAATCATAATTGTTTTTAGAATCTGTTATCCCGAGTGCCCAAACGAAACCATTTTATTGTCGCAACATTATCTGTACGGCTGTCCTTCTGACTGTTTTTCAGAAAGTTTTGACTTATAAATGGAATAAGATAGATACTGTAAATTACAGTACCCTCATAGAAAAGGTTCTAGTCGTAATCAGTAGGTTTATTCTATGCGCATTGACAATTAAACTTCATTTCCATATTTCTTTTAATTTACATATTATATGTACATCATTTATTTTGTAAATTTGACAATTAATCTTTAAAATTTTTTTTTTCCATTTTACTAATTTTTTTAATGCTTGTGACTAAAAATATTTCTCATAAGTTAATGTATTTATACCAAATGTACGTTGGTGCAAGTGTAATTGTATATTGCAATGAAGTTTAAAAATATATGAATAAAACCGATGAATAAAAACTTTCTATCAGTGGATTTTACAAAAACCTTAAAAACTTTCAAGATTGCCCTTGGTTTGAGCCATAAAAAAATGCTAAACGCGAATGGGTAGCGCAAGGAGGTTGCAATTCTAAGAGCTGAGTCACTTAACTTTATAATGATCTTTATCTTTATAATGATCTAATCTTTAGAATGTAGAACGTCAAATTTTTTTCTTATTTGTATAAATATGATAATTATTATTCTTAAGTCGATAACAAGAGAATTTAATTTTGTTCCTCAGCAATTTTTAAGTACAAGTAAATAATATAAACAATACCTCCATCATTAATATATATATATATATATATATATATATATATATATATATATATATATATATATATATATATATATGAATCAATTACAAACTGTAAACATTCAGACTACAAACATGGTGAATAAATAACTCGTATAGTAGTAGTAGATACTAGTAATAGATACCAAATGATCTATTTAATATATTCAACGGGTAAATCAATCTAGAAAACATTCATATATTTACATATAACAGCTAAACCCCAATAAGAGATCAATATTTCAACCATCAACTGAATCCATTAGCAAAGTATTCTACATTTTTCATTAATTGTGAATATCTATACTAACTGGATTTTATCAAATGGGAATAGTGTACAAGATGGATTCAAATAATTTAATGAAAGTAGATAGGATGCTGGCAGGTCTGTAGTTCTTATATATATATATATATATATATATATATATATGTGTGTGTGTGTGTATATATATATATATACATATATTTTATTATCTGATTTTTATATCTGGTTCGTAGTAAGTGAAATGAGTCCTTATCCTTACCAAATCATATATTGTTTGTAATATTTACGTTTTTTTCTTTAAAGATCTCATCAAGGTAGGATTAAACTGGGAATGTGTTCCTTGATTATTTTATTTAGTTTGCCATAAAATAACTGAACAACAATATTAACATCAGAGTCCTTCGGAAGTTGTTCCCTATCGACATAACTTACTTTGCTGCGAATAACGTCAAAGTTGTTACATATATTAAAATTGGGTCTCTGGTAATTATTAAATTTGATAAAATAGGTGACGTGTCTGAAAATTTAATATATGTAAGTATTTGAAGAAGATGTTCATCTATATGGTTTAACGGAGCAGTGCCATCTACCCTTACACAAGCAAGCTTAAATAAGGTATGATCTGAAAATCTGTTATTTTTATTATGTATGTTGTTGAACTATATAAAGTTTCATTGAGATATATTATCTAATTGGAATTCATATTTAGGATCATGTTATGGAGAAGATAGCATACAATAGCATTAGGTTATTTAGGTCAATGTATATAATTGCAGTATTTTATTCAAATTATAAATTATTAAGAAAGAAAAAAAAAGGTAGTTACAAAATACCAATAAACATTACCCATCTAAAAATAATTTAAATTCTATTGTACATATTATCGGTGTCCAAGTGCACAAAACCATTGAGTATTTTTCTAACATTTATAATACAGTAATTAAAGAAAAAAAGAAATAATAACTAATTTCCAATGTCCATCACATTTAAAAAAATAAACGACATACACTGTCACTTTACCAATCACTGAGCATATTTTACCCACACTGATAACGAGTCTAAGAGATTGCCCTCAAGCATTGCTTGGTGTTATTTTGATATTATTATCAGTTAATGCATAAGATATTCGAATCGAAAAAACTATCATATATCATGTAAATTGATATCTCTCATGATTGGATTCAGTCGGCATTTGTGCCGATTCGGTCAGAAGGATTTATAATTTTGTTTCAAACTGTCATCACAAAATTCATAACATCGTCTTGTTCAACTCGTATTGATTTTTAATTAAAGTTGCATAATATATTAGAAAAAACTAATGTTCGTTTTAAAAATAATTTCAGTTAAGGAAATAGCGTACATAAGCAGCATCTCAACAATTTAAAGATTTCTAAACCATTATTCTGTTTCCTGTGGTACAATACACGTTCAAAAATAAGAATAGGAAAGAAAACGAAAGAAAGTTATTTTCCATCAAAAACTTTGATTTTTGAATTGCAAATGAGCGAGTATTATGTATTTCCGTAGGTCTTTGTCAGAAAAGTTTCAAACGTTTCTTTTTCCTAATTTATTTATTTATACTAATTTTGGAGTAGATTTTATAGCAAAGTTTTCTGCATATGTGAAAAAAATGATTGAATTAATTTCGCGTTAATTTTATAGAAATTCATTATCACTTAATTTTTATTCACAACTAATTGAAACTACGTGATGTAGCATTAATTGTACTATATTTAAATTTTTAACTTTACAAATTATCCACCTGAAGATGTCATACAACGAAACCTAGATCGTCGTTAAGAATTTAAATCCAGCAGAAATAATACTAGATCACGTAGTTTCATTTAGTTTTGAATAAAAATTGAGTGAAAAAAAAATATTTACCAGATCGATTCCGAAATAATTTGTTGACATATGATTTTTTTTTACTTATGAAGGAAACGTGGTTAACATTTCTATAATAAGATTTTTTCTATTTAAAAATTGTCATTAAAAATATTTATGTCTAATATATAAAACATGCAAACCCGACCCGCACTTGGTTCATTTTATTTATCAATATTTTATTTTTGTCTCTTGGGTGCTCTTTAATTTTCTTTTTCCTTTGAATTCACTATCTGCTTTTACCAAAAACAGTATGCAATATATTTTAATATGAAATTTTCTTATCTGAAAGAAAGTCTGCCAAATTTATTTATCCATCAAAAGCAATAAATAATTTTTTCAACTAAATTACTTATTCCGAAACAACGTATTCAAATCCATCACAACAATTAACCGTATTTATATTAATTTGTGCAACGAAGAATTGCGCTGATATACGGTGGGTAGGCGTAAATTTTTGCAAGAGCTCTTTGCAATCCACTGCTCGTAGGCGCTAGTTCGTAGCGATGTTGCTGTTTTAGAGTAGCTAAATCTCTTTCCGCTAAAACGGCTTCATTTTGTTCAAAGGAGTATTTAGCGGCGTCTGCTATAATAACATCAAATTAAAATATTATATCGGTGGGCCGATAAAACAATGGGAGTGCTCGCCATGAAACTATCGTGAAAATTTATTTTGAACGCGGATAATGCTCTAAATGATAATGCGCTAAATTATTTAGAGACAATTGAACGGATGATATGCGCAGATTTTTCTAATAATTTTGTATTATATTTTTCTAGATTAATTTGACCTAATTCCAAAATAGCGAATAACTTTTATCAAAAAGGAAAATTAACACAACATTTTCACATCAAAATTAATACAACATCATCCTTATTCAAGTGATGCCATACTGCATTAAATCTAAAGTGCTTCCACCTTCGCCTCTCATAATAACTACTAATTTACTGTTTCAGAAAATCAAAAAGAAATAAGAGTAATTTTGGCGAATCCAGCAAATTTATTTGCAACATGAAACAACGCTGTATCCTGATTACTATCTCGCTGATTCTGTTTCCCGGTTACTGTATCATGTTTAACTTCTTATTAACACTCTCGCTGTACCCTGCATATTCCTCTGCCATAAACGTCGTTGCTGCCTCTGCAAGAAAAAATCCTCGAGTCGTCCTGCCTGGATCACCTAAACGTCGCCGCTAAAACTTGTTCCTTGAAAATATTCGCCGAATTAATGTATCTGTTCCTGAAAATATAAATCATCGTGCTGATATTATAAGTAAAATATTGCTATCTCTGTTATTGTCATTTTCCCTTATCTCATCCCATACCATTCTGTTAGTTTACTACATAATTTATATTCCCTTAAACCTATGTCAAAACGACGATTTGAAGTGAAAATAAATCTTCGGCCTCAAACTGAATAATTCACGATTCAAGTCCTTTGTAATTCATTAACACGTGTAAAAGAGAAGGTGAAATATTAATAGCTTTTCTAATTGTCGAAATGTGCTTAACATGTCATCTGAAACAATTTGTAACACAAATATACGTTTTCCAGACTCGAAGGAAAAGATCAAAATTATTTGCTGAAGTAAAGTTTTTAAAAAATTCAAAGACTTAGGTTCATTCCTAAAATAAAAATTTAGCAAAAGAAAACTCTATAATCATATGTTAGTAGAATTTCAATCTTGAAACAACAAGTGAATGAGTCCGTAACTCAGTATATATTAAGGACAGAAAGTTGTTTAACAGATCTCCAATCCGAAATTCATAACTCAGATTTGTTGAAAAAGGAAATCTCAGGCGCGTAGCCATAACGAAAGACTTAGCCTTATTCATATTTACGATGAGATTACATCCTCGCTTAAATCATATGGTTCACTATAGAGATTCGAAATAATTAAATCTAGCAGTTAACATTGCGACAAAAGAAGAAAACAATACAAAACATAATTTTTTTAAAACATACACAAAACTAGATATCTGTATAATTTGCCATAAATCTAATAAAACCGTAATAAATCTCAAAAATAAGTTCATGATAATAAATGTCCATCAATATTCACGTAAACCGCTATCTAATTCTTTCTGTAATCCTAATACCAGTCAAAATAATACTCCGGTAGTTTGTAAAAATGTAAAAACCTAGGCCATAATATTTCGGAATTCCGTAAGCATACTAAATATAATAACAATTATTGAATATATTTGGCGTTAATTTTGTAGAAATTCATTATTCACAATTAAATGAAACTACGTGATGTAGTATTATTTCTACTTTCTTTAATTTCTTTACCATGACCTAGATTTCGTTGTATTACAACATCTTCAGGTGGGATATTATCAAAGATTTACAGAACAACACGACCTACAAGACAACGAAACCTAGGTCGTGGTAAAGAAATTAAAGAAAGTGGAAATAATACTACATCACGTATTTGCACAATACCATGTCGAATATCTCCAATTATCAAAAAAATACGAACTAACTGATAATGTCCTAAAGCAGACTAAACTAAACGAGGGGTTACGCATTCGTGCTCTCTTAGCCCCGAAATCCCAGGCACTCAAATTCTGAATTCGAAAACTAATCCTAGGTTAATTACTAAAGAATATGTATTTTATGTTGAATCTAATGCTAAATCTCATAAAAATCTATAAGTTCCATTGAATCTTATACTAATTCAAATATTAATTAATGTAAAAAATATTACTAAATCAACTGAATCTTATTTTAAAAATTCTATGTCAGAAAGCCAATATATAAAAATAAAAATACTAAATCCACAGCTCAATCTCCTCTCACTAAGGCCACTGTTTCGTTGAGTCCAGCACATTCTCTGAGTAAAATATACTCGAAACATCAATTTTCTGTTCATAACAATTCAAATCCTGAACCTAATTCTACTAGTCCATTGTACGAACTAAAAGCCTCTTCAAGAAATGTTTCTTTGCCTCATATCTTCCTGAAAACAAGGCAATCAGACAATGCACTCCGTTTTCTTATGGTTATGACAATGCACTCCGTTTTCTTACGTTTATTACTGGTGCAAATGTTAGTGTTGTCAAATTAAACAGCCTCTCAAGAAACACATAACTATCTTCTGAAAAATATATAACTCAGATGTTTTAACAACAATGACTCATTATACGTATTTAATTATATTTTAATAACTCTATTCCGTCGTCTCAGCCAAACAGACTTGATTTTTGCTACAAATTCCATTTCTTTGACAATAATATAAAATTTAAATATAATGGCACCTTTGGCAATGATTTCCTGCAAAGCATTAATTCTCACATTCAATATTCTAAAGAGTGCATTAATATAAAAAGTTATTTCTTGCCTACAAGCTTCGATCCACCCTAGGTGGGTTGATACCTACCAATTTGAAATGGTTATAGAATATCCTGCTTGAAATGATCCTAATAAATTAAATACTTTTACTGAAGCGCTTGTCCTTGACTACACCATCTCTGAAGATATTTACCTTGCGAATTGTATTGTCAAACTTAAATCAATCGCCGTATCAGTGTCTATGTTTTAAATACCACCAAATCCGAAATTCTCATAAAGGACTTGTCTATTAAACTAATTCCTCTATGTTTCTGACCTTTCCGCCTAAAATAAAATAGAAGCAATAAATAGTATATGATATATTCCTTATGATATATCTGATATATTCTAGGAGAGGAGAGCCTCTTTCTTGCACAAATATTATCGAGCACTCCATGCCAAATCCTACTCTCATAAGGTAAAAATTTTCCCGAGTTCCCGTAATTTTACAGAGTATCATAAGGAAAAAGTCGAAAATTAATAAAAGAAAATGCTCGAACAAGATATTATTCGTCCTTCTATTTTGCCCTGAAGCGCCCTGACTTGGTAGTTCATAAAAAACAAGACGCTTCTGGCAAAAATAAGTGGAGGATTGTCATTGAGTATCGTTAGCTCAACAACGTCACTGTTTCCAAAATGTATCCTCTTCTTTTAATTACAGATGTCATAGATCAATTAGTTCATTTTAAATGTTTATCAACTCTCAATTCAGTCAGTGTTTAATTAATGATGGTACTACCATTTTAATAAAGTAATTATATTTATTAAGATCCCACTTGTACTTCTTAATGTTTACAATCTTTACAATGTCTTTTCTTCACCAGACCCGTATGATATAACGAAACCTATGCATTTATCGCCCCTTCCCCAGCGTACCTGGTAATAAGAGCTGTTCGCATTTTTATTCACAGTTCAAAGACGTTAGCAATTGCAATGTGATACGTGGGAAGTATTTAGCGTGTGCACTAAGCAATGTTTATACTATAATAGGTAATTCTATATATCAAATGACAGTTAACCAAAGTTACCAAAAACTACCAATGTTTTATGAAAATAAACTGTTAGTCTCTATCGATTTATTTGATAGAATAAGTAATTAAATTTGCTCAATTAAAACCTATTAAGATACATATTAGTTGTGATTCTGATCCTTATAATTACGATGAAATATTGATTTGTTCCGGTATAATTCAATTGCTCAAACATCGCAAAGCATTTTATAAAACTTTACAATTTTCAATTTCAAATGAATAATTGTATTTCTAAATTCACTAATTTTATTTCAAACACTAACCTAATTGATGACGTTTGTTGCAAAAGATCAAGAATTAATAAAATATTACCTCTCCAAGAATTAATATAAAACCTGCTATTTACCATACGTTAACTAATAATAATGATTTTGTCTCTCTCTTGCAAACTGGCATTCATCTCCATCATTATGAAAATGATTTACGAAAACTCGAAACTCTTTCTCATTCGCAAAAATATAGTTATCATTATCAATCTCTTACCTGTGTTATTATAGCTTTAATTTCTTTGTATTTGTTATTACAAAGTAGAAGACTTCTATGTCGTAAAGATCCTACTAACTACTGTATTTAAATGTGTAGTCAATATAACAACAATAAAAATAAAAATTCGAAATTAGAAACATGAAATATATACTACGTTTTGGCCAGTCCCATCGAAAAGAAATATATATATATATATATATATATATATATATATATATATATATATATATATAGTTACAAGACCATTTATAATTTCTATTCACAATTTCTATGTTATAAAGAAAATTATAGTAGTGAAATTCTTTACGAATCTTGCTCTTTTTCTACTATTCCTTAATTCAACATCATTCTGAGGGAAGATGGTTCATCTAACGGTGAATTGTTACAAACACTCTTTCTTACGAACAGCATTGTGAATATATTGTCGAACAAACAGTGATTCACGGATTGTGTGAGAAATACAATCCGATGCGAGTGGCATTATTTTCATGCCAAACACAAATCTGACCTAACGCCAGACCGGATTTGATCCTTGGAGTGGACACAATTCTCTTGTATTAATTGTCAAATACATATTAATTCTTGCAATAATTATTATAATTAATGAATTGTTGTTTTTTAAAAAACTATTTCATCGAATCCCGTGACAGGATCTTCGAAGATCCCGTAACAGTATCCCCGTATTTACAAACTTAGCGCTTCCACCCAACATAGTTAAAGACTATCCCTTCTCAATTATCATTTAGGATCTCTATCTTTTCGAAAACGCATTTTGCCAATCCTCTAAATGAGTCAAAGTTTGGTCCATTCTCGACCAAGTCTCGGTGATTAAAAATACCACGTTGTAAAGATCCACGTATTTCTACTCTAATTTTAAAACGCATATCCTCTTTACAAAACTCTACGCGGATGATCTTGCTTACTGTAGTAGATAAATACGTGACTCATGTCCTATGTCTCGAAACCGTAGGAACACATTGGGCTCTCTCTAAGCACGAATCTGTAAATACTGACACGGTATACGTCATGTCCCGTTAAAAACTGCGAAGTATAATAATTGGTAACGAGCTAGTTCTCACGTAATCACTCGGACACATCGAGAAAAATAACCTAGTCGTTCTCTCCTTTAAATCGGGAAGGGATCATCTAAACTGACAAAAAGCATCGATATCCTCCAAAATATGCCTCTCTCTTATTCAACTAGGGATTCATCTACCAAAAGCTCAAAGTTCAATGGAACGACATCGAAATTTTTACCTCCTGCCAAGATGAAATTTGCTGCGCGTTCCACGATCTCTAGTTTGGCAGGCAAAAAACCCGCCAAAACCGGCAAGGCATTTGTTAAGCAGGTTCCATATGCTTTGGTCAGTGCCAACAGCGGCGCACGCTATGATCTCAGCACAACCCTTCTAACTTACTGGAACCCGACGCAACACATAACCCAAATCAATGGCACATAGACCAATATACTGAAGTATATTACCATGTACATCAGTTTAAGCTTAGGGCTATTTAGCCCCCAGCCGGTACCGGTAACCGAGCTATGTCACGGGACGCTACTCGAACCTTCCCACCTTTATACCGCGCCTGTAGCAAAAAGTTACGCTGTGCATCAAGAATCATGCCCAGGTATGTTACTTAATCCCGCACACCAATCCCGGTTCCAGCCATCACCATAGATCCCTTGCCAATCTGCCTTTAAACAGGACAGCGTCGGAATTTTGTGGGACAAATTTGAGCTTGTTATTAATGCCTCAGTCATATAACCTAGCAATGGAGTCCGCTGCTCGATTTCCTAACTATCTGCGGCTCCCTCTTCTGATCAACGGCAGAGTGTCATCTATATATGCGATAACATGGCAAACTGTCACTTTTACCTACCAATCGACACAGGATTGCTATCCAAAGTTACATTCATGAATCTGTCACGGTCACTAGTGTAAGGTGAATATTTCAAAAATTCAATTTTATTTAAAATTTCATCACAATCCCCTAATTTTGAATCGCAAAATAACCCTCAAATGCTGAATAAGTGTACAAGTGTTCCCATAATAACCGAAATATCTAATAAAAGGCTCGAGAAACGTTAAAGAAGATTTTAAATATCTTAAAAGAAGTTAAAAAAATAAAAGTTTCAAATAAATATACTTTCACGTGGCTGATACGTGTTTAAAGCTTTAGTCTCAAATAAAATAAATGGAGATATCAAGTGTGACCAACAGAATATCGTATTAACAAATTTCGATTCGAGTTGTAATGGATTGGGTTTTTACATCCTTTGCATTGTTTTTAATATCCATAGCCCTCGTAAATATTAAAATGTAGTTTTTAGTATTTGTCTTAGATATAAGAAAACAACATAATTCAAAAAATATTGATTTGTCTTGTTATAAGCAACATTAAAGAAAACAGCGTTTTGAAAATATATTTTCTTGTAATAGCACGCATTTTCCACTCTAGGCTAGGTTGAAGAAGTTTTATTCCAAATTTCTAATAGAGACAATTTCGAAACTATGCACTAAGTTATTAAGATGTTTTCCCGCTGGAAAAAGTCATTCACCTAGTAATTTTAACGAGTTTCTATACAGAATTATTATATATATATTTCATGAAATTGTTTTTTTCAGTAACGAAAAGCTTAATCAAATTTATATAATTCTACAGTTCTTCATAAAATTATATAATTTCCAAAACGTCATTTCTTATTATTATTTCTAATTGCTTCTTAACAATTAAAATTGGTCTCTAGTGGCCACCCTCCGATTACTACCTCTCTGATACTCTATAAATAAATTTCAGACATAGATTTGTCTATGAAAAAATATTCCATATAAAAGATTATACATATGTTTTTATTTTAAAATAGGCATATATTTATTAATAAATAAGTATAGTCTTAAGATTTCCTCGTTATACATTTCAATATCTTTTGGCATAGTAATAGCGTTGCTGTGATCTTCACTTGCCCTTAATAAAACAACAAGCGATTCGCGAGAAATTGTGATCCAATATTATATTCTGAAATAAAGCAGCAGATTAGGTCAGAATAAAAACTTGTACATATTCTCTTTGAGATAAAGTTTTGCCAGGAGGCAGAAGTAAATTAACTTTCGGAACATGCTAAAGCTATATACAACTACTACTGACAGCGCGAAAGAATTTAATAATAGAAAAAGAAAGATAATAAAAGAAAATGGCAATACCTTTATGCAAGTGAGAGATACGAATACACAAAGATTTTCTCTTTCAATATAGTCTTCTTTGCGTGTTTTAATTATAATATGAAAATGTTATAAAATTGGAAGAGGGCTTCGAAAACATTGTTTACATAATAAAATATTTAAGCAATTTATCATTATTTCTCGATGCTGTGTGAAAACATTATTTTCAAATTGTTCCTATGCAAATGGCAAGGTAGAAGCTACATAATGACATTTTCTTTGAAATTATATATGTACGGAATATATAAACATATATAAAACTTCATAACCTCATTTAATTCATAGAAATTAGGGATAAATTATTTAGTTCTAATGGATAAAGAATAAAAAAACATATTTCTTAAAAATAACTTCAATTTTTGTGCTTAGATATCTTTGTACGCACAGATAGAACTTTTCTATTAAGCTATTTAAGTACATCAAAATTCTCAATAACTTGCATTCTTGTTACTTTTACTTTCATAATTTTGGCATACAATTCTATTTAATTAATAACGATTAAATGTAATGACAGTTAATCTCATGCCACAACTGCTTGACATGGGAAGAGAAGATTGTTTTGATGTTGTCTCATGGTCGAAAAAAGATATCGCACGTTCCGATTACTTCGAGCAAATCAAATTAAGTGGGCTTCTTTCTTAACAACTGACATATATGGTTTTCGGACGCGGTCACGCATAAAAAAATAACCAACAGTTTAACCTATAGTTGATATTAGTACAAATAATTTTATTTTATTTTATCTTCACGTAAACTAAATTTTATGTTCTCTTTCAAGTTAATACAAACAAAATTAGTTTAAATTAGTACGTTCATTAAATGTGACAAATTTGCATTTGCTTCGCGTACGTCGATTTAAATAATTTAATAGCATATGCGTCACGCATATAATATAGTCACACTATTGAAACCTATGCTTATATGTTTTCAATATAATCTACGGATTTATGTTCAGTATTGTCACTGTATTAAATTATTCCTTATCTTATGTAAATTTGCAAACTTCACATTTGTAAAACTTGACTTATTTAATTGTAAATATTTTTAGAGTTCGTTATTCCAACGGTCCGAACGAAACCATTTTGTTGTGGGAACATTATCGCTTCGTCTGTCCTTCTGAGTGTCTCCAAGAGATTTCTCACTTATAAATTAAATGAGATAGGGATTGTAAATTACGGAAACCTCGCAGTAATAGTTCTACTCGTAATTAGTAAGTTATTTTATCCGCATTAACATTTAAACTTTTTTTTCTTAATTTGCGCATTACATGTGTTTCATTTAATGTCTAAATTTCGCAATAATTAATTATATTTTACAGTTTTCGACCTTACCAAATTTTTCTATTTACCCATTGCAACTGAAAATATTGCTCATCATCGTGTAGTTATATGAAAAGTATATAGGTGCAAGTGCAATTGCATATTGCAATAAATTCTCTGAATTAGAATATTTAACAAACACCTTTAAACATTTTCAAGATCTCTTTTGGCTCTAACAATAAAAAAGCCCTGTACGCGAATGACCAGCGCAATATCGTTACAATTTTAAGAGCTCAATCATTGAACTTTATAATGGTATTTTTATTCGTCGGCTATTAATATTAGAATGTAAAATGACGAACTTATTTCTTATGGCTGAAAGTATGAAAATTATTTTCTTATGTAGGTAATAAGTAAATTTAATTTTACTGCCCAGCAATTTTTAGTTACATACAAATAATCTAAACAAGATCTCCACCGTTAATATAGATGAATCAATTATAAACGTTTAAGCGGCAAACACAGAGAAGCTAATTAGTCGTAATTTTGTTATTTATCTAATATATTCAATGTACAAACAAGTCCAGAAAACTGTCTTATATTTACGTATAACAGTTAAAAAAATAGAACGGTCAATATTTCAAACATCTGGTGAAACCATCACCATACTGACTAGATTTTATCGAATGGGAATAAAAGGTGATGTACAAAAAGGAATTCGAGTAATTTAATGAAAGCAGATAGGATTCTGATAGGTCTATTTTTCTTACATTGGTTTTTGTCACCTGATTGGTGGATAAGAATGACGTAGGCAGTTTTACAGTAGATAAGAAATGTATCTGAAGATTATTGAAAACGATTAAGAGATTTATTGAAAACGATTCATTGTGAGAAACTGAAATCGTTACGTTAGTTTTTATAACTATTCCTGAAATCCCATCAGATCCTGCACATTTTTTTCAGTCGAGACCTTTGGTTTCCATTTTAATAGATTCCCGACTCACATAATTATCACTCAAGCAATGACAATGAAGGGCATAGTTGCTAGAATCGGTTTGCTTTTCAAAGATAAAGCCGAAGTAATGGGAAAATATTTCTCAAATGTCGTTAACATTTGAGACTACAGATCCATCGTATTCCATTGTCACTAGAATTGAGCTATGACCTTTTTTCTATTGACATATCTCCACAAATTTTTACGGCATGCTTAATGCATTCCTGAATAAATACCATATACGAATATATATATATATATATATATATATATATATATATATATATATATATATATATTATAGCACTTATTAATGAGATTTAGACCCTGGTTTGTAGTGAGTCAAATGCGTCCTAATCAAGGGATTTACAATACCTCATAAAGTTTGTGATATTTACGTTTTTTTCATTAAATATCGTATCAAGGGAGGATTAAAAGAAAAAGGATAATTATTCGATCTTACACTTCGTGCGTTTGAGTTTTTTTAATATTTCATTTAATTTATCATATAATAATTAAGCAGCAATATTAATATTAAGGTCCTTCTAAACTTGTTCCCTGTCAACAGCATTTAGTTCGCTGCGAATAATATCGAAGTTATCACATTTATTTAAAATTGGGGCTCTGGTGATAACATGATTTCACGAAATATTTGACGGATCCAAAAATTGAATATATGTAATTAGTGGAGGATGATGTTCATGTACATGACTTAACTGTGCAACATCATATACACTTACACAAGTAAATATAGTTAACCTAAGAAATATATTATTTTTATTAAATATATGGTTGAACTTTATAAGGTTACATAAAGACATGGTTGCTAATAGAAATTCGAATTTAAAATGTGATTCAATAGATCTTTGTCAGAAAAGTGTTAAACGTATCGTTTTCTTGAAATTATTTATTCAAAATATTTAAATAACTTCATAGCGGAGTTTTCTGCGTAATTGAAAAATATATTATTTATCAGATCTATTCCAAAATAATTTTTTAACCTGTGATTTTCTTATTCCAAAACAAATAATGTACTATTAATGTAAAGAAAGCGAGAAAAATGGTTAACATTTTTATAACAAGCTTTTTCTATTTGTAAATAGTCATTAAAAATATGCATACCCATTATATAAAATATACAAAACCACCCGCACTTGGACCATTTTATTTTTCAATATTTTATTCTTTTCCATGGTTGCTTCTTCACTTTCTTATAACTTTAAATTTACTATATGCTTTTACCAACAACATAATGGACTGTATTTTATTATGATATTTCGTTATCTAAAAGAAAGTCTGCAAATTTTATTCACCCATTAAGAGCAATAAATTAGTAATTTTTTAACTAAATCACCTATTTTGAAAAAAAACTTATTCAACTATATCACAGCGAATACCAATTAACTGAATTTATATTAAAGCGTACAACGAGAGATAGTGTTAACAAAAGCATTCACATAAAAAGGTGGGCGTAAATTTTCGCAAGTGCTGTGTTAATTTATTGCTCGTGGACGCTAGTTCGGAGCGACGTCGCTTTTGTAGTGTACCTAAATCCCTGCTAAAACGGCTCGAACTCGAATTTGATCAAAGGATCAAATGTTTAGCAGCGTATGCTTTAATAATATCAAAATAAAATAATATATCGCAGACCAATAAAACAATGGATTGCTCGCCAAGAAAAATCGTGAAAATTTATTTTCAGCACAGATAACGATAATTTAGATATTATTTATGAATGATATTCGAAGATTTTTCTAACCATTTTGTATTATATTTTTCCATATCAATTTGGCCTTATTCCTAAAGTAGAGACTTATTTTTACCAAACAAAATTAACAAAATTTGTTTACCATTTGTCGATCTTTTTCTTTTAAAGATTTTGTTAAGCCACAGTCAAATATTTCATGCTAAACTGAATGTTACCTCAAGTGAAAGTATTTAGAAAAACTCTTTAAAATTTCATAGTTTATTAACACATATTAAATATCATGAACGAAGGAGTAACAGCAAATTGAAAGTCTTTTGTTGGTTTCATTTCTATTTTAATTATGTAGAATTTACTTCTGCAGTTGGAGCATTCGATGCATTTCATCCAAGCATTTTGATCAATATTTATGAACATGCACGTACATGCATGTTCATGTCCAATAAATACTTGCAATTTATTTTTTTTAATAACAAATCTAATGAAATCATCTTTATCCAAGCAATGTAACGCATTCCATTCTACATTTCAGAAAAATGGAGTGAAATAAATAACATATTTTTAAAGAGAAAATTATTGGATAATATTATTGTTTTAAAAACATCAAAACTCGAAACATTTCAAATATAAAGCCGTGCTACACTCAAATATTGAGCATCAATAAGTAATCAATATCCACTAAATAAAAAATCAAAAGCTTCATTTTTTATAGATTATAACAAATCATCACTATTATCTGACTCTGCATACGATTGTTTAAGATTTACAAGATATTTCTATCCAAACTTACGTTTATAAATCCATCGTAGCCACAAGTTTAAGGTACTTATTTGAAAACATTAAATTAAAGTTTAAATTTCGTCATAATCCCTTAAATTTTAATACAAAATATCCCCTCAATTATTTAATGGAAACACAAGTTTTCACGTAACAACCCATATATCTAATAAAAGGCACGACAAACTCTAAAGGAGATTTCAACTATTCGACACATGTAAAAAACAAAAAGTTTTTAAAGGAAAAAGACTTTAATATGCTTTAAGTGTTTTATAGCTTTTCTGATAAAGGAAATCAAAGGTGACATTAAGTCTCAGTAATGGAATATCGTACTAACAAATTTTGATTAAAGTTATACTAGCTTCGTTTATCACATCTATTACATTGTTTTTAGTATACTTCGCTTTCTTATATATTAAATATTAATTGTTGTTAGTTCTCTTATATGAGAAAACAACATACTTTCGTTAACACTTATTTAACACTATATATAAGAACTATTAAGCCAAGTAGCGTTTTTGAAAATATATTTCCTTGTAATAGCACGCATTTCTATGCAGCCTAGATTGGAAAACTTGTGTTGAACATTTCTGACGGATACAACTGTGAAAATATAAATGCAGTTATTACAAAGATTTTCCGGTAGAAAAAGGCATTCACATCGCACTTAAATTGACTTCTGTTAAGACCATTATTATATACGAAAGTTACATAGTACTTTAATTTTAATCATATTAATATTAAAAGTTACGAAGTCGATGTAACTTAATGCATTTGAGAAATAAAATAATATTGAATAATATTAGTATTTTCTGTTATTATAACTAGGCAAACATCGTTGCTATTTCGAAAGTTAATCCCTTTATTTGCATTTAGTTTTACCTGGTTTATTGTAATTTTCCAATATTATTGCGAAAAAAATATGTTCCACAAGAAAATCCAATTTAACTCATAATCTCATAAAAAGTAGGAATCTATAATATACATTTGCAAAAATGTAATATCATGCACATATTTCGACATGATCTTTACTCTGGTGACAATTTCATTATTTACTTATAAATCGTGTGAACTATTTTTGAATTATTTTTGCTTTCTTAATGTTTTCGGGTGACATATATTTTCTGCTTCCGACGAAACAGTAGTAGGGTTTTATAATTGATCAAAATAACAGAAGCCTATGAGTGGTGATACTTGTTACTATAAATTAAATTTTATAAGTTTTTAAATGAATATATTCCAAAATTTAAGAAATACCTATATATTTTAATTACAATTCAAATATGTTGAAGAAACAAACTATCAATATCAAATATCTATATATCACTGGAATATTTATAAAACTTCTTATTGTGAACATGTTTGTGACATGTGAGCACGTTTTATTCAATTACATTAATACAGGTAGAAGCACGAAATTTCGAACTTTTGCGATCTACTGTAAATGACACAAATAAATATATTATCAACGTATGTCATAATTGACATAAATCTGTCATTTAATCAGAATGTAAGTACGAGAGCATTCGATAATATTTGTAAATTTTAATACCGTCAAATATTACAGGTATTGAGTTATTCAATTAATTCTAAATTCTATATTTTTATTATGAATTACAGATTCTGGTCATGAATTTTAGCTACGTTAAATGCCTCACTTATTCGACGTAATAAGCGGTACTCAGAACAAACGTATGAAGCCCGGCTATTCGACCGTCGATGACAGATTTTAAAACATTCTGAATCAAAACGCAAGTAATCTGCTGGTCACTAAATTTGAACGAATTACCACAAAATACTTAAAAGAAAGTTGAATAACTTCTCGCACGTAAGAGATAAACCTTTATGAAGGCACAACTTTCTCATTTGTATCTGTATGCCTGAAAAGATCAGTTTTTAACTTATGATTAATTTATGGTTAGCTTTTTTGCAATGCGCGTACAATGATCAGATCGCCAATGAATTGAGTCAAAAAATATTTCCAGTAGGATATAATATAAACTATACAGAAAAATCTGCCTTTATTTTGATATTATTACTAAAACACATAGTCATTTCAATGAGGTTATATGTAACATTATTTATATATAACAAATTTAATTTTTTCAGTAATTAAAAACTTAATTAAATGTATATAATTCTACATTTTTCATAATTTCCAAAACGTAATTTTTTGTTCATATTTCTAATCCTCTGAACAATTAAAACTGCAAATTTGACTTTTGTAGCCACCCATTAATTATTCCCTCTCTGATATACATAGTATTGCCTATAAATAAATTTCACACATAGAGTTGACAATAAAAAAAATTCCAATAATAAGGTTATACATATGTTTTTTAATCTATAAAAGGTATATATTTATTAATAAGTAAGTACACTCTTAAAATTTCCTCTTAATATATTTTATTATGTTTTTGCATAGTAAGAGAATCGCTGTGAAATTTACTTGTCCTTAATAAAACAACATGCGATTCGCGAGAAATTGTGATCCAAAATTAAATTCTGAAATAGAGCAGCAAGTTAAGAGAGAATAAAACTTGTAAATATTCCCTTTGAGACAAAGTTTCGCCAGGAGGCACAAGTAAATTAACTTTCGGAACGTGCTAAACCAGTTTACAGCTACTATTATAAGTGCAAAATAATTTAGTAATAAAAAAAGAAAACGAAAGAAAATGAAAAATATAGCAATTTATTCTTCTTTTCATGTTTTAAAGAAAATATGAAAATAAAATTGGAAGACGATTTCGAATACTTTATATCAAATACTATATATATATATATATATATATATATATATATATATATATATATATATATATATATATATATATATATAAATATATATACATACAATACTATAACCCTAACATAGAGGTCAATATTTCAAAACGTTACTAAAGTATAACAAATGTTTATTGATTGTGAACTTATATGTTAACTAGATTTATCACAGACTAAATATACATGAACTTATGGGAAATCAAAATACTGATCCTCATAGAATAGTAATCATCAAATTGTGACTACTATATCAAAAGATTTTTCCATGAGATCATTCCATATTTTTCAAACTTTCACTGAAATAGAAAAGTTTTTTCATAAATCCAGACTGATCGAATTGTAAGCTTAAGGAATGCAATGACATTTTGTGGGTAGATTTCAAATAAATAAAAATTAGGACGATTTATTTTTCAGATCTACTTTTTTCTTGCATTCTATTGGTCATTAACGTTACGAGATAGTCAATGGAAAGTAGTTCTTGAAAAATATCCAGATTATAAAGATCTTTAAAGAACCTTCCCTTCCCACGTTACAGTTGATTGTGGACGCTTTCAGAAAAGTTTCGTTTTCTTTCTTCCCATTATCATTGAACGCTTTAAGTATTGCTTTGCGGATTCTGAATAAGCAACCATTACTTTTCATTTTTTTCATATTTTTGCATCAACTATCTATATTAATTAACTTGAGCTTACACCAAATTTTAATTTATTATATTTGCGATTAGAAAATCCTCCAAATTTACACATTAAACAAAATAATAACTTAGATCAATAGCACCTATCGTTAGTTAATGTGTGCAAAAACAAACAGCCGTTAACTCCATTTAAAATAGCTCGTGTTATGAGAATTTGTATTGACGTAAAATAGCTAGGAATAGATTTTTGCAATGTAATATATGTGCTCATGGGCATTCGCTCGTATCATTACTGGTTTTGTGTAGTAGCCAAACCACTTGTCGCTAAAACCGTTGTTATCAAAGAACTGTTTAACAATGTAAAACTTTGATAATTCTGACTGAAAGAACTACATTCGTGATCAAACAAAATAATAGGAGCTCTCAACACGAAACATTGCAAAAATATATCTTTAAAACTGCCGTTGATTTTTTAGATGTCAAGAACCAATTAGCAGCGAAATAGTTTTATTGTAATTTCCTGTTAGACTTTTTTAGATTAGTTTGTAATTATTTCCCAAAACAAAAACCTCCCAATTTTAAATGTAAACGCTCACCACTTTTTCGACACTAGTTGGAAAATATTTTGTGCAAAATATACTTAGAATAGGCAATGTTTAATTTTTTTTGTTTTTGTGAAATCGATTTATGGTTATGAATAACGAATGAAATTTCAAATATTTCAAATTGCTCATTCTTTCAATTTATATTTCATATAAAAAATTATAATTACATTTGAAAACAGAACAGTTCACAATTAAATGAAACTACGTGATGTAGTATTATTTCTACTATCTTTAATTTCTTTACCACGACCTAGGTTTCGTTGTATTACAACATCTTCAGGTGGGATATTAGCAAAGGTGTGAATCTTTGCTTATATCCCACCTGAAGATGTTGTAATACAACGAAACCTAGGTCGTGGTAAAGAAATTAAAGATAGTAGAAATAATACTACATCACGTAGTTTCATTTAATTGTGAATAATGAATTTCTACAAAATTAACGCCAAATATATTCAATATTTGTCAACAGGACAGTTTTCAAAACTTTTGCGAATTGATGAAATATAACTTTTCATAGGCTTCAGTTATACTCGCTAAGGAAGAAGTGGAGCAGTGGAATATAGATAAATTAACAAATGTTTCTGAAAAAAAAATTTTTAAATTATTAATTTCTAAACCGAATACATACTTAAAATTTTGTAAAATATGGCCGTTGTATAATATTATGTTTAACGTTCAAATATTGGCAAATACTTAATATTCTTTGAAGATAAAATATTTAAAAAAACTTTCTCTTTTTTTATGTTGTTACAAGTCTATCGTTCATACTTGACCACATAAGAGTCACATTTAAGAATTAACAGCGGGCACTACTTTGTGATCGATATATGAAAAGATTAAAATTGTGATAGAACTGTGCCGCGGACCCGAAATAACAATTCTTAAAAAGATTTAATCTGCATAATTCTCAATTTAACTATGGATTTAGAATAGATACCAATAAACAACGAAAAACCTTTTGAACTTTTGTCTATTCTATACTTACATAACACTTTGCTTTTATTGAAAATCATAGGTCAGATCAAAATGTCAAGATATATTTATGTACCTTTACTTCTCTTTTAAATACTTCAAATAAGTCTAAGAATATTTTCCAGAATTACTTTCGATTATAGTTTTAGGAATAATAGAAATAGAATAATTTCTGAACCGAGGTCAATATTTTTTTCATTTTTGTATTCTTTGTAATATCCATTAGACTATCATGTGTTAAAAAATTGGTAAACAGATATCTTTGAACTCAAAAGACGTGGTTTAGTAATAACCTGTAAAACTCGACCAACTCTAATCTTCTTTACCAAATACAAAGGGACTTCTTTACCTTTTTTCAAACATTTTTCTAGAAATAACATCAATGTCTCAAAGAACATAGTTGGGTGAAATTTATATTATATATTTTCAACGAATACCATTTTAAAGATAGGTAGGTCATTGGTCCTGTAATAGGTAATATATTCAAAACATATATTCAAATAAATTAAGAAATTTGTGTGTGTTAAAAAAATAAACACGATATTGTATTTTACATTTCATACTTATTTGACATTATTACTATGTGTATGAATACCTACATTACAATTTATTCTAAAAAAACTACTTAAAAATATGTTATAGAAATTAATAAGGAGAAATATAAATTTTGTTATTCATTTTTTGCTTCAACTAAAAACCCTGCAAGATTTTCTTAAAGGTTACATATATCCAGATAAAATCGTGTAACTAAGCTAAAGTTAACAGAGCTTAAAGTATGTTATACCTAAGGAAAAGTGTTTTAGTTAATGAAAAAATAACAAATTATTACGGCGGTTAAAGGTCAAAGACGTTTTAAATGTCTTTCAGTGGTATAAATTTGGAAGAGATTAAGTACGTTTCCCTGGGTTTTCAATAAATTGGTTGGCAAAAAGTAACTAAATAAATTTTCCATTCAAAACCTGTGCATACTACATTTTAGCGTTTAAACTTAGTACCACATATATATTCATAGATGGCAGTTCAGTTTGAAAATATTTTACCACAACACTTTACAAAATATTTATAGTGATTTTAATGAACAAACATATTTCCTTAATGCGGTGTACTTTAACTACATATTTAGAACCTTAGAAGTGCCTAATTATGCATAAATATTTATAGATAATACCTTGGTTAACAAGAACAAAATCTTAAAATGTCTTTAACTATTAAGTACGTTTAATATATAGTTTTGAATAATATAAGTTATGATGGTACGATATATTTAAATCCGTTAAAAAAGCACCAATTAACTGTACTTATGCTAACTTCTGAATCGAGAATTAGCAGAGCAACGGTATTGAAATAAAATACCTAGGCGCAGGTCTTTGGAAATACTGTTTTAAGTCATTGATCGTCCGCTCGTAAAGATGTCGTTCTTGTAGAATGAGTAAAATATTTCGAAACCCTCTTCACTTTGATTAAAAGACCATTTAGAAACGTAAAACTTTGAAACGTTACGTTAGTTCTAAACAAAACAATTAAAAAAAATTTCTTTAATGCCCATAGTTACGCCTTAGTGCTTTGCATTGAGGACAAAAAAGAAACGATCATTTTTCTACTTTTTTTTATTTTGTTTTTATATTTTTAGAAAAATAAAACATATTATTTCAAGTTAAAAGATTGGCACTTTTTTTACACCAAAGTTTCTTTCTTTGAACTCTCACATTTCAGTAAAATATTCTGGAAAAAAATGTGACAAAATATCTTCGAGAAATTTAGTTAGCAATAGAAATAGTTTCCAAAGTTCGTTTTCGATACCATCCTAATGACAAAAAATCTATAAGAAAAAAGTAAAACATACTTTCAATTTATTATTAAGGTTCGAACTTTACAAGTTTTTAAAATTTTATAGTTACTAAAAATAAGTTTGCACCTTAATTGAAAAATTTCTGAACGTTGAACATTTTCCGAGTTGAAACTTCAATACTTAATTGCAAATATATTTTAATTAGTTTTCATAAACTATTTAATTACAAACTTAAGGCGGAAGATAAAACTTTAAGGATGGAACTTTACAAGTTTTTTTACATTTTGTAGTTCCTAAAAATAAGTGTGCGCCTTAATTGAATATTTTCTAAATGTAAACACTTGCTAAGTTGAAACTTTAATATTAAAATGGAAATATATTTTAATTAGTCTTCATAAACTATTTAATTACAAACTTAACGCAGAAAATGAAACTTGGAAAAATTATGCGGTGATTTAGACATAGGTAATTTTAAAATGTTTCTATTTTTCACTGATTATATACTTGTTCACGTAATATACTCTCAAAATTAAACATGGGCTACATTGTTTGGAGTTTTAATCCAAATGCATGAAGCATGAACCAAATTAGGTTCATTCAAGACTTGATGACATTAATATACGCAATCAATGTTTAGTTCATAATAAATCCATTACCCCTTTGATGGTGCAGAGGTATAAAACTTACATTCGTGTAAAACAATTGCTACCCTCTCCGCCACAAATTTTACCAGGTTTCGTATATGTTCCAGAAGTATATTAAATATAATACTTCTTTATTTACTTTCCTCAATTTTTATTTTGTCCGATAGTCTTCATTATATACAACGCTTATGTACATAACGTATTAGCAAATGACATTGAACCAAACTATACAGTAACTTTAAATACACAACATTCTCTCTCATACTTTTCATCAAATCTAATAGCATATTAGGACATAAAAGAGACTTTGATTTCGTCATTTAAGCACGTTTTCGTTTTTTACTTACCAACAATCATTTTGGAAACTACTACACTAATTATATATAAATTATACATTTTTTTTATATATTTCCATAGTAATTCCATTTTAATCAACTGGCAAGAAAAATTAATCAAGGTTAATATGGAGAAAATTAAACATATCAAGGCTAAATATAGAGGAAAAATAACGCCATCGTGTAATGGATTGATCATAGATGTGCAAACTTTTATTGAGCGGCAGACGGCGGGATTCTCGATTCGATATCTCTATTTAAATATAAAAGGTGCTCTAATTGCATATAAAATATTGCTCTCATCCGATCCCAATAATTCCACCATATATATCCATTGATTGTATAGGATTTAGAGTTTACAAATAAATAAGTAAATAAATATATCGTCTGGATCTCTTTTCACGTACCTAAATTCGTTCAGCGTCACATTCAAAATCAAAGTCAATTACAAATTTGATGCAAACAAATTTTGCTGCATTCCTAAACTTTGTACATTCACTTCTTTTTTATTTTTTTCCCATCCGCTATTCTAAACAAATGTTTTACAAAGAAAATATCTTGAAATATCTAATACTCTCCTAAAAATGTTTTGTTAGGATAATTTGACTGATACGGAATGACATTTATAAAAAAAATTTTTTAGTCAAAAATGGAATTTAAACCAGCACCTTCCTGATCGTAGTTCGAGAGGATAAATTGTCTCTCGATATAATGACTACTAAGTTGTTAAAACTTTGTGGTTGTATTATTAAATTAGATTAATACAATATCGAATGAATAATTAATAATATAACATGTTTAAATTAAGTTGTGTGCTATTTTTCACAAATTGCTCCTAAACCAATGAAACTATTTAGCACAATAAATACATATTTTCTCACGTTTTACTATATTTACATGTCGTACCATCTAAAGACATATAAAAAAGATTAGTTTCATCGTACAGGAATTATGCTATTTATCAAAGGCCAACATAATTTTTGTCAAAAATCTGCTCTGCTGTTCAGACGTAATTAATTAACACACAAATATACTTTTTTTAAAGTTTTCGACGCGTAAGAAATCACCCGCAATAATTTATGTAAATTTTTCTATTACACTTAATAGATAATCCCCAATATTTTTTTGCAATTTGTTACTTGATTGCTAAGTTATTATGTAATAAAGAAACAAAAAAAACACTTTCGCCTTTATAACATTAGTAGAAATTTATTCCAAATTATATTTAATTTTAGACGCTATATTGTAGGCTATAAGAGATTGTTCTATTTAAAACACCCAAGTTATTACCCACTACTGTATAAGAAGATATTCTTGTCAAAATCAGTTATCCGCTCCACTTCCCATTTTTGTAAGAAATCGTCGTTACATATTGGCACCTTCCAGATATGAATTCCTATTCGAACTGTCTAAGTTTGTGCCAGTCGGGCCAATAAAATTTCAATTTATGTAGTTAAACTTTCATAGTGGAATTTATAACATCGTATCGTCGAACGACCCAGCCACATCTGTATCGATTTACAATTTCGTTTGTACAATAATGTCATTTTCTTTTATTTTATTATGTGAGTTTTTCGGAAAATGTGCAATTCTTTATTAAATAAAATCTAAATATAAAGTTTTTTTTATTAATATCCTCTGAAAAGACAACAATCTTGTCATGACCCTTTTCTATCCCTTAATACAATTTAATAACGATCGAAGTTTTGGAAGTTGTGAAACGCATGTGAAACATATAAATAAGCAAGATTTAATGAATACATCACCGGAGTCTTTAGACAAATTCGAACAAATTTAAAATCTGTGTACTGCGTTTAAACCTCTAGGTACAGTACCGTACTGGTTGTTAATAGATGAGAACATAACTTTATACTAAAGTAAGCTGTTTATTCTCCGCCTTTTCTTTAAAGAGATTAAAGTATTATTTTACTTGAATATATTTAGGATTTGCACTAATAATATTATAAATGCACAGACAATTTTTAAATCTTCCAAACTTTTTATTTCCAAATTTGAAAACATCTGTAAATATTCCTTTATCACATATTACGCAACAACATATTCAACTCCCTCGAAGTGAAGACCAATTAACTATATCTATATTAGTGCGTACAATTAAACTTTTTCTAATACTGAAATAAAATAGCTAGACGTAGATCATCGCAAATATATTTTTTTATAATTTATTGCTCATAGGCACACAATTGCAGCGACGTCGTTTTTCTTGAGCTAAAAAGTCATTTCGTAAAGCCGCTCTGGTTCAATTAAATAAATTCTTCAAACCGTAAAACTTTTAAAATTTTGAATAGAGACGTTGAACAAAATAATGGGAGACCTCAACATGAAACAATTTTGGAAATGTACCTTGGGTGCCTCCAATCATTCAATAGCGATTTACATTAAATCAAAAAAGAGACGAAATATATCTGTCCCGTTGTTTGCTTATAATATGGATACACTTATTTGAATACTTTTAGAGACAGAACTCAGTTTTTAAAATATTGTATAAAATTTAATTTTAATTTTATATGACTAAAGTAGGTTTCGTTAAATATTTATAAAAACCCATGAGAAATTATTTCGAGCTTAAAGTTCATGTACTAATTTTCCAAAATTACGCATTATAGTTTTCTCATAATGAATGTCCAGCTATTGTAGTAAAATTTCAAATTTATATTGCAATTTATTCTGGGATCATTCACTGATTTAATTCCAGCTTTACATAAATCGTCATCACCAAAAATTAAATATGAGCCATACTTTGGATAATCGTGCTGAAACAAGTATGTACTTCGTATAACTTATTTTAGTCAACTTTTGCTAATACCTACATATTGGTCAATATATATTATGAGAGCATCATATGTACTCTTTCAAATATGGTGCTCTGATAAGCTGATAGAGTATCGAATATTCTCGTATGATGCTGTAAGCCGAAGCTTAACTGAAAATAGTTTAAAATATGGAATAATTAAATGCTACGGAAAAAATGTTAGAAATAATGATTTATTCAAACTAAACTGGAAGGTTCCAAATACTATCGACTTACATTGTATTAACAAACATCTAATTTTTAAGGGGTTGCAATCTACCTTTATATTGATAATAATAACAATGAACCATCTCAAATGTTGCTTTCAGATTTAAAAGATTAAACTTAATGTTATATTTCTCCACAGGACTCTGAACAATAAGATCTCAAAAGTATAGAACCCGACCGCAAGTATTCCTGTAAAAGCAAAAATCTCTAATTGGATAAACTAAGAGTCAAAATTGTTTCAATACCTAATGCATTTAAAGAAAATGTATTCACAAGGTCAAATAATTTCAACTTTTGTAGTTTCTGCGTATTTTGAAGGCTTCCTTTCCAGGTGAAATGGGAGGCGATATCAAATATGAATAGTGGAAAATGTTAAGTTTTTATAAAACTGCAGCAATATACATTGTATTTTCTTTACTCGTAGTGCGAGACAATAAATGTTGTTAATAAAATAATATTTTATTATCTAGTACTTTTTATTATTCCGTACGACAAAAGTAAAAAATAAAGTACTTATGAAATCAGCTCGTTATCTATGAATCTGTGTGTGACAAGCATTATTTCGGAGACCGTGTGACTTAAAAAGTTAAAATTTGGCGTATTTAAAGAAAATAGCAATCAAATAACGTGCATTCTATTGAAAAAATTACAACCATTTTGGAGAACCATTTTAGACAATGGGTTAGAACCGAAAGAAATTTAATATGTTAAGCGAATCCACGTAAACGTACAATTAGCACTAGTTTATTAACACCTACTTGAATAATAAAAACAGAACTGTCACGGAATCGATTCAGCATTTGTATATTCGTTTGCGTGTCACAAACATATTTCTCAAAGACAGTTTAACAAAGAATGTTGCGTAGATTTAGGAAGTATTGGCGGGATTAAGGAAAACAAATTTTTTTTCAAGGTATAGGATACGAAATTAAAGCACAAGGTCGTCGACATTTAATTTGTTTTATTATATCAAATTTATCTCAAAATTACTTAAAAAATTCTATAAATAGCTTTCCCGCCACTGAGTGTCGAATGAGGTCAATGATTGTCCAAAATTTGTCAGCGTTGCATAACGCGGGATAGTCTTTTTTATATAAAAAAGTAGTTATTTCATTTTAAATAACAATCAAATTACTAATGACAGTGAATAAAGAAAATTACTTATAAATTCCTCATATAAAAAACTACATAATATTTTTTGGTATATTTTCCTTATTTATCAAGTTATTTTAAATTATTAAAAATTTTATGTATTTTTTTTCAAACGAAAAATTAAACTTTGTAGGATGTATGAGGAAAGTTTGTATTTGTTTTTAATACATGAAATACGGTTATATTCATCTCCTATATCCTCATCATAGAAGATCTATATAATGTGCTACTACTAAATTTAATACAATATCTTCCACGTATTATTAATCAATTACACTGTTACTGGGAATGATGTTTTCCCACCAACAGAGTAGTCTCAGACGTACATGACTAAAATTTGTCGTGTATTTTGTAATATCGTTGTATTGAAGAACTCATGACATCACCGTAATCGAAAAAGCATTGCGCTCTTAATATTTATCCAGTATCCGACATCAATTTATATTGCAATCGCGTACCACCTGTGTGTTGCCATACTCCACAATTTAATAATAATGAATTCAGGCTGCGTCGTGTCTCGAAGCAGTCATGGGGGTAAGTAATTTGCGTGCCTGTGCTTTTTCTGACAAATGAAAGTGAGAACCTTCTGAATAGGCTTTGGGAGCATTTCAGCGAATATGATACAAAGCTAAATTAAAATATGCCTGATAGTCATGAATTTGATGACATTTTATACCTCTTACTTTTGCTGTAGGAATTTACAAAAACTTTATGTCGAATTCAATACAATTTTAGGGATATTATGGTAAGTGTGCTTGAAAGACATCATTTTGATTTCAATCATTTTACATTTTCCGTTGAAATTAGCGCCGGTGATTCAGTGGCTTCATTTTTGCACAAAATCACAGAATTTCAAATACCAAATTCAACTCTATCAGAACAAACATTCCAATAAATTGCATTTATCCTAACTCATATTTCAAGAGTTTGCCAAAAAATTAAAAAAATACAATTATTAAATTGAGTTCTTCAAAAATTAAATTTATAAAAAAGCAAAGCTGTGCTCATAACAATATTGCTTCTGTAACCAAACCTCTTCTCGTCAGGGTCGTTTCATTTTGATCACACTGTTTCATAGCAAAAAGCTTTAATAATTTATAATGAAAATGTTATTTCGGTGATTTAAAGAAACAGTATCAGCGCTCAATATGAAAATATATCTCGGGTGCAGTTAATTATGCCTTTCAATATTATATTGGTAGTAAAAGATTTCTTTTTGTTTCCTGTTAATTTTTTCTTACCAGTTCGATAACTTTTCGAATTGAAAAATTCGAAACCATTTCTAATCAAGTATAAAGGCTCGCAATATTTTTCTATTTATCAATGTAAAGTCTTTTATGTCTATTGTTGCCTAAAAAAATATTGCCAGTGATATGAAATAGTATCCATATAACGAGATTTCTCGTTTGATTAACATTATTGTTTGTAAAAGACAAAGTCACTTCTGTCACCATTTACCCCCTGCAGTTCGGCGTATATTAAATAGCCTAGTTTGATGATGTACGAGTATGACTCACTGGAGATTCTTAAAGGTTATGAAGCACTACAAGTGTGCTTTTATTAATTTCACAATTCTTCTCTTTTAAAACCCATGGATAAATAAACATTTTCTCTTAAACATAAAACTTAAAAATATATGTACGTTAGTTAAAGTAGAGTAACAAAACACTGTGTATGTTTACATTCGATTAAGGAAATATTAAAATCTACAAGTAAATACGCAGATTGTTAATTAGTCTAATATCTCCTATACCAACGCCGTTATATAACCGCCGATTGCTTTTAGATAACGACAAGCCAGCATCAGCCATCCAGGGTTTCTGTGCGTCTCTCGAGTGCTCATTACTACACATGACTAAATAACTGAAATAATTTTATTTGTCTGTTTTTAGTCGTTTTGCTTTAATTTGCTGTTTTATTTGCTTACAATATAAATATTAATTTCATCTCTTCACTTTTAACTTCATTCGAAAAGTCCTTTTTTAATTTTATTTTCTTCTGTTTAATCTTTTTGAAATTTCTTTATCCACGTTTTCACCTATCTAGTTTTAACTCGCCTGCTCCCTCATAATAAAATTTACCCATGAAACCAACTGTCCCCAAGGATTACATAATAGCACAATTAAGTCGATTCCTAAAGGAAATTTTACTATATTCCCATATGTAAAAAATAAAACTAATAATTGCAATATTGTATTGAAACTATATGTTATTAAGGAACAAGAATAAATAATATTTATAAAGTACTGATGAAAATTATCATTCTGAAAGTGATTTAAAATTTATTATATATATGATCGTTGTTAAAGTACATACACCATTAGACACTTATCACCTTACAGAAACTCACACGATGGGTTAATTAAATTTAAAAAATACGTGATTTTTATATATCTAAAAAGAACTATCTATAGAATATTTACATACCATAAAATGCTCTGAAAGATTGTCCTTGAATAGTGCTTCGCATTGTATTGTCGGCTAATATATAACATATTCAAATCGAAATGGTGTATTGATTTCACTTCTCGATTTTTTTGAAAACTGTTATATATCGCGTAATTTGAATTCATATAGATTAAATGAATGTTTGTGCTGATCCGATCAGCAAAATTTATAATTATATTTTAAACGGTTATCATAGAACTCGTAATATTACCTTATCCAAATCGAGTGTTATTGCATTTAAGCAGTTATTGTCAAGAGAAATATATAAACAATTTAAAGCTTTTTAGAAATCATTATCGTATCTCGTCAGATTTTAATATTTCATTTTCTTTTATTGGCGCTGTATTTTAAACACTTCTAAACTATTAATTACTTTTTTCCATCCCTTCAATAATAAGAACAGAGAACAAAATGAAAAGAAATTATCTACTCTCAAAAGGTATGTTTTCTCTCTATTTTTGCAACACAGAAAATCGTAATGGCAAAGCAATGTATTTCAATAGGTCTTTGTTACACATCATTCAAACACTTTATATATCTGAATTATTTATTCATTCAAAAGAATGGGTGCTGCTTTAATATATAAGCTTTCCACATAATAAAATCCACATATTTTTTCTTTTTTCCACATATTATTCCTTTTTACATATTTACTAATTTGAAAAATTATCGGAATTAGCTTATTCCAAACTGAACAAATTTCTATGGAAGTAAGGGAAGCGAGAAATCTGGTTGAAATGTTTATAACATGTTCCTTTTCTTTGTCTGTGTTCCCACATGGAATTCTTTAATTTAAAATAAACATATATATTACATAAAAATGTAGGCCGCTTTAAATAATATACATAAGAGAGCATCATAGTGTGAACATGACTTACATTTATTTTATTTTTTTTACCCATAATAATTTTTTCGCGTATTTGTATTCACCATCTGCTTTTAACA
The DNA here is from genome assembly GCA_039881145.1 of Druceiella hillmani. NCBI lineage: Eukaryota > Metazoa > Arthropoda > Insecta > Lepidoptera > Hepialidae > Druceiella > Druceiella hillmani. Next base: position 261,730 of record JAYKKI010000018.1, on the reverse strand, counting down.
ACTGTAGCTTATCTTAATGTATGAAATTTCGTTCTCTGAAAGAAAGTCTACAAAATTGATTTGTCCATTTACATTAAATTAATGAATTGTTTTTAAGCAAACCGACTATTATTATACAACGTAATCAACTATATCAAAACAAACACCAATTAAATGTATTTATATTAATTAACGTAAAAATTAACGTAAGCATTGACATAAATATTCGCAACTGCTGTTTGTAATTCATTGAAAAACTCGATAAGATGAATGTAAAGCAGGGTAAAACTTTGATACTTTTAAATTAAACCCATATATCACGGTCCAAAAAATAACCATGAGAGATATAGATATTAAACAATCATAAAATTTCGTTTGAGCACAGCTAATTATGCTTTAGTGGTCAAGCAAAATATGAATGATATTTAAAGATCTATCGAATAATTTCTTCTTTGGGTGCGGTGAGACTAAAATTTTTACAGAAAAGGTAAATAAGTCACTCACTACTGGTATCAGATGTTTTTTACATTAGGCGTGTCCTAAGTAAACTGTCAAAATTTTTTCCAATTATTCATATATCTATGATTGATTTACTATTAATTTTTGGTATACTTCATTCATTACGAGTCTAACAACATATGCACTTAATTTATTTGTAAATTCACAATTAACCCGAACATGTAGTTATTATAAACACAAATTAAGGACAAAAACAATACACCCGGACTGATATACCGGCTTGGTTGCTTAAAAATTGTCTATGTAAATTTATATGAAGATTTTATTAGATGTTTATATCGATTTTTAATAATATTTTATTATTTTTTCCGAATATCTAGTAATAAAATCTTTCTATATAAATTGAGTACAATCTACGAATGTACACTTATAATATCCTCTATCTCTTTCTGCCGTTTTATCCTTCCTATATACATTCAAATCAAGGTTTAGATTGCTGAAGAAGTTTCATTTCTCTCACGTGTGCTCAGTTGCATACGAATTTTCTGGTTTGGCTTTGCTCGAAATCGACAATTATTTTTTTAATTTAAAAATGGAAGCAATTTTTTTCTCTTTTTCCAACCAGTCTCATTTTACTAAATACTTTATTAAACTGACGTTAAATTGTTTCATATTAAAATTAAATGTTGTGATTTTTCTAGTAAAATTACTTGCAATGACTCGTTTTGTGGTTTGAAAACATATATTAACTGTAATTATTAAAGAAAAAAATTAAATATTTAGATCTTTAATTATTGCTTTTGATGCTACTGCCGCCAAAAACAATTTTATGCAAGTGTTTAGCATTACATATGTACAACACACGTGCTCTGTAAGTTCTCGTAATTTATTATTTTTAATGACATGCCTAAAAGAATATTTAACAGGTAATACGAGTGGATAGCGAAATAGAGAAATATATAATTAAATGAGTAATTTTTAAGGAAAAAGTCATTAGAAAATATTAATTTCTCAAACGAGATTCAAACTCAAAATATTTCAGATATGAAGGCCCACTATATGCAAATATTAAACATTGAAATATACTTAATATTCAATGAATGAAAAACAAAAAGTTTCTTTTTTTAGATTGTAATAAACTTTACCATGCTCACTTTTACCTCGTCACTCAACTCTATGGGATATACCAAAGTCACGTTCAAAAATAAATAACAGGCAATGGGGTTGAAATAGAAATTTTAAAATATTAAACTAAAGTTTAAATTTCATAATAAGCTCCTCAATAATAAATATCAAATGTCGAATGTGATCTCGTGACCATCGAAATATTTAATAAGAAGCACGGGAAAATGTGAAATGAGCTTTGAATATCTTAAGATTAAAAATTTTCAAAAGAAAAAGAAATTCATTTTTCCTATACCTTTTGAAAGCTTTACTATCAAAGAAAATGAATTGAAGTATCAAATATTAATAGTGAAATATTATATCAACTTCTAAAATATTTACTGCAAAACACTTTTTCTATGTAATTACTTCCTTTACAGTAAGCAAGACTATTATTACAGACTTATTATGAAATTCTGAATACTTCAATAATATTTCAATCATTTTTATGATAACTTCAATTAGTTTTGCAACTGAAACTAAAAGTTATTTAAATTAATTCTACGCCCGATACTCGAAGAGATATCTCTGTTTATATTTCGGAAAAACAATTTTTTTGATTAGTGTGATAAACAATAATTAAATGTACGGAAAGTAAAAGGACACTGGTCTCCAAAATAAATCAAGTCACCCACAAAAACCCTTAAAAATATGTTGTCAAAATTGTTGAATTGTTTTTGATGTGAAACATCTAATGCGGCGAGTAAAAATGTCTGCTGGCGTGGTGACGCTCGGTGACGCCATGCGCTCGTGACCGTTACGGCGTTCCATTCGACGCACAGGGCCATCTACCGTATATACATATACGTAATGGAAGATTTCGATGTTTTGCATCTGCCTGGTGTCCCATGACGGCGTTGGGACCAAGATCACTATTTTTAATGAATAGAGAAAAATTTGTAAGAACTTAAAATTGTAAACTAAATGATAGCGTGGGTCGAATTTTTTGGGACCAGTGTATATTTATTTATTTATTAAATTATTTGTTTGTAAATTCTGAAGATATTATCTTTACGCCTTTACCTGTTATGCTTATTTTCAAGTACATCTCAATTTTATGTTCGGGAAATGCCGCCTAAGAGAAAATACGATAATAGTTACATTAAATTTGGATTGACTTCGATTGAAAGTAATGAAGAAATAAAACCGCACTACGTTATATGCGCAACCGTTCTCGCAAACGATGCTTCGAAGCCAGGGAAATTAAAATGTCACCTTGAAACGATCCATCTAAATATTTCTCACCGACCACCAAAATTCTTTCTGAAAAAGTCTTCTGAAAAAACATAAGTAGCATCATTTGGGATATCAAATTTAATAGAGCAATCAAAAAAGCCTCACACAATAGGAGAACCTCTTGTGAAACCTTATTTGGTCAATGTTGTCGAAGAAAATTTGTGGTTAGAAGCCAAAAAAACAGTGCACGATATATCTTTACCGAACAACGCGGCGAAAGCTCGAATTGAACTCATGTCAAATGGTATGAAGGAGCAATTTTTTCAAGAATTAAAATATCGCCATTCTTCACTTTGCAGTGTGATGAAACCACTGATATTTCTAATTGTCCCCAGTTACTCTTTTTGCCCGCCTTTTAGTCAACGACAACATAACCAAAGAAGAACCATTGATATCGCAGGAACTGGCAACGACATCTAAAAGTATCGACATCATGAAATTAATGACAGAATATTTTCAGAAATATGATATGTGACGCCCCAATGATGTAAGTATTACGTTCCAATCTAGCGACATTAATCAAACAGAGGAACCCGTTAACACTAACATCGCATTGTATCCTTCATCGCCAGAGATTAACTTCCAAGACTCTTCCTTAATGCCTAAATAATACAATGCAATTGGCCATAAAAGTAATGAATGTTATAAAAAGCAGTACCCTAAATTCACGCTTAAAAAAAACTGTGCGCTGAAATGGACTCCAACCATGAGAACCTTCTCGCTTACACAGAGGTTCGAAAAACACAGAGGTGAGAAAAAAAATGAAAGACTTTCTCTAACAGTTTTTTAATATGACATCCCAGATGCATTTGGGTTATCTTGTGGATATGTTACACAATTAAATAAGTTGAACTTACAATTGCAAAGTTTAGGAAATAGACATTTAGAAGGCGTTACAAATGACCTTACTATACACAAATAATGAAAAATATTTAATAACTAAATATTATTAAATATTTAACATGCTCCAAACGAAAATATAAAAAAATGTCTGCTTTACGTTTTAACTAACTATAACAATCCCATTTCTTCGTCGCCACTAGACTGCGTGCCCTTTATTAAATTGACAACGCAATATCACATTCAAGAAGACATACAAAATAAAACCTGAGATAAAACTTTGGTGCAACCCCCAGAAAAGACATAATCAAAACTACTTAATTCTTAAAAATGTCGTAAATACTACATTAAAACCTTTAACAGGGCGCGCAATGGAAAATAGATAAGTTTTGCATATTTTTGTATACATAGTAGATACAAATTCGTAAAGGAAAATCTTTTGAACTTCCGTCTATTCTGCGCTTTTTTAAAACTTTCCCCATATTGAAAATGGAAGTCCAAAAAAATGCCAAAATTATCTTTAAATAATTGTACTTCTTACGTTTTAATAATTTCAAACGTTGCTATGCGTGACGCTATCAGATTATATTTTTAAAAATCTAATATTTTTTTCACTCAAAGTAATCACGTTGTTTTCAGATCAAAGATAATATTTTTCCACTTTTGCGTTCCTTTTAACATCTATCAATTTTTCATACATTTTAACACAAAAGTGAAAGGTAGAATTAAGAAAATGAGGTTAAAATTTATTTAATAATAACCCTTGAAATTCAACCGTACATCTTCAATATCAAATACAAAGGGATTTCTTTAGTTTTTTTAAAACTTTTTCCAGAGATGGCATCAATCTTTCACAAAATAAAGGAAAATATTATTTTGTATATTTTGAATGCATTCAGTTTCAAAACATTGACTTTCTTTTAGCATAAGCCCTTCACTTTTCACATATGAAGACATTTGTCCCGTCGTCGTTGATAATTTAAGACAACACGTTCTATGCAATACTAAACTCAAAAACTATAAAGTTTAAAAATTAATAAAGAGAAACATAAATGTTTTTGTTCATTTTTTTTTATTCAAATTATTGATTTACGAGAATCATTATGTCTCACAATCTTTCCTTATTTTATTGTTATACGTTCAGTTCGGTAATCCCCACGTTATCGACATAAATAGTTTATTTTTTGACTGACATTGACAAGTCGTCAGCATGCCAAGCCTCCAACATAAATTCTTTATTTATCATAAAAAGTAGTTGAAAGTAAAACAGAAAATATAGTTGAAAAAAAGCAGTCCTAAAGTATTTTTTTGATAAATATCGGTGTGGCAGACTGTATCTAAAAGTACCTACCGCACTGCGGGTGTTAAAGAGTATTTTTAAATAATATTGAAAGAAAATCAACAAAATAAAAGTAACGTGTTATTTATTAATGCAGAGGTAAGATATACGTATTATTATTTTTTTTATTGTATTAGTTAATCAATATTTTTAGAGGTAATTCACAATAGAGGAAAATGCTGACTCAATCATTGCATCATAACAAATTTCAAGATGCCAAAATCTGAAAAGTTCAAGAACATTTCTGTCAAATTATATTGTAGATATTATCTATACAGTCAATTCTTTTATTCATTTAATAAAAAGCATTGAAAGTTTGTGATATTTTAAAAAGTGTGTGTTTTTCACAAAAAAAATTATTATTCTAAATAAAAATATTAAAAATGTATACTGAACACATTTAAAAACAATATATGGAAAAACTAAAAAGAAAATAATTGCGACATTATATTAGAATTTTTAGAATATTTTTAAATTTATGTCTTTGAAAAAAGTTAGAGTGAAGCATGTTTTCCGACTCTATGTATATCTTTAAAAAACTTTGATCATCAAACGTGAAGAATGAATACTAATTTTTTCCTTACATATATAAGATCATAAAGGAATTATTTGTATATATATATATATATATATATATATATATATATACACATATATATATATATATATATATATTTACGTATATACGAGTAAATATGTATACATATAGACATACACATATACATAAACATACATACACTATGATATTAACATGCCGACGCAACTTAGAGTATAGGAGCAATTATCCACGTTACCAATATTATTTACCAGAATAGTAATGAGTGAAGACTCCCGATTTGAACCCTGACTGGCTCCTAATGGCGTGAAATAAGAATCAAATATAAAATTACCTACTCGTCCCCAAGACACAATGAAAAGAAACATAAGAGTTGAGGAGAGAAATCGGCTTTAACAAGGCCATTTAATAGGATGCTATCATCCACGTAATTAGAAGCTTTTGGTAGACAAAATATGCAACACCGACTTGAAAACCGAGATCTGCCTGATAGGATGAATAGTCAACGAAAAACGCAACGATAGAAGGTCTAATAAAAAATCCATATCGTTTGTCACAAATCAAACTACGCGGCTCAAATAAATGTCGCAATATAAAACGAAATCAAATAAATTAGCCGGCGCAGAGCGGATTGCAATCAACCGAAAGTTAATTACTTATATATTAATGTCTAGGCTGCTCATGGCTCTTATATGTACCTGTATATACTTATATATACCTATTTATTTTGTAACTTTCTTACTTACATCAAAGCTAGTTAAAGGAATCCAAACTCAAAGAGTTTATTCAACGCTGTAGAGTTCGTGTCACCACCTTCCGATTTCACCGTTGCACCTTGATTTTGCTAAAGAATATATGTATGTTACCCTTGGTTGCATCGAAACATCAGAAACTTTATTATTAAATTATCATTATAACATCTGAACTCGATGGCGGTAACTGTGCTGTTAGCCTTCAATTGCTATAATCGAATTCTAACCAAATTTTCATAGGAATGTATTCGGTGTGTACCCTTCCAAATAAAACGGGCATTAACCAAATAATTTACCATCATGACTGATACATACCAGTTGGCAATATTGCATTAAATATATATTTTACAGGATCAACGAAAGTGTCAATTCATACTTTCGGCATAAAGTCAGATAAGCCTTCAGAACCTACTGATCTCTTCAGCTTGGAGAAAATAAGTGCTAAATTTCTATCACTAATGCAATTAATGTTTAACCAGTAATGAAACCATTATTTGTTTTCTTGTACAAAAGTACAACACCTGTATCCAAGTTATATTATTTCCATACACGTGCCATGAATGTGCTAAGTATAATACTGTATACATTTATTTTACTAACGTTTCATAAAATAGAAAATAGATACTCTGCAGATAATAGCGTCAATTTACGCAACGCTTCATGTATTTATTTTACTTGGAAATAAAAATTAACAAGGAAAGTGCAAGCCTTCCAATATCTTCAATTAACCAGCGTTTACTTTCACACTTTGTCGCTATTATATACTAGCAATTTATAACAGATTTGAATAAAGAGATATCAATTTCAACATTTTATTAATTTTCACGTAAGCTTACAAATTATTAACTATAAGAAAACCCTAATTATTATGTACAAAAACCCTGACCATTTATTAATGTAATTCCTCTCTTATGTAAACTATTAACAACGAACATTGACTAAAGAACATATTTTGGATAAATATTCTGAAACTCGTATATCGTCCTTATAACTTACTTTAACTATTCTCTAATAAGACGTACATATTTGACAATGTGAATCATAAGAACGTCGTGTGTACTCTTCATAATATATAACTCTGACAAATTGTTGGATCAATATATTGAATGAAAAAATGAATCTAACCTTAATTTTAAATAGTTGTATGGGACAATAATTACCTGGTACCCACATTATTAGGTAATAAATAGTGACAAGTATATTAAACCAGTTCTACTTCTTAAGTCAGCTGCATGAAAATGGAATCTGGGTTCATATTTATAATATAAAAGACAAAGAACTATAATATTAGTTCGAGATTCAAGGGATAAAACTTAATATTAAATTACGCCGCAACGGTCGTAACTGTAGATTTCAAAAATAAGGAACCAAAACGAAAATATTCCAGTGAAATAAAAAAATCTGTTATTTGAGGCAGAGTTTAACGTTAAAATTATTTGAGTATAACAGGTAAATATTATGAATTAACAAGCTAAAAGCTTTTTTCTCAAATGCGATGAGAAATATGAACAGCGGAAAATGATGGGTTTGAGATCAATTATTATATGATAAATTAATTATTATGTGATAAATATGTTATTTGTTCGCAGAAAATGGAAACAGTTTATTAAATATACTTTAAATAACCCTTCATTTAACTTCGCATAATTCTATCAAGGTTTACTTTATTTACATTATTTACGAGAAGAGTTCCGAAATTAAAAAAAAAAAATTTCTATATATTAATAGGGCATGATACTCCAATATTACGATCTCAAATTCATTGTTAAATGGAATTTTTCTTTTATGAATTATTGTTCAGTTACAAAAAACTGTCGTAGAGGCAGATACCAGCAAACTTGATACCCGTAGAGTTACAACGTATCTACAGAATTACATCGAGTTTTATTGATGAAAAAAAAAATTATAACATAGTTACGATTTAAAATTTTCGAAGTATGGTTGTAACAACAAAGTTTGGTTTTGCTCGAGATTTAATTCCCCGCATTCGTACTCTACTCCTTTAGTTGCTTACGACGATATTTTCTAAAACTGCTGCAACTCATTGTATCGATATTTTCAAATTAAATAAAGTAAAATTTGCATTGCATTGATATTAAATGATTATGACAAGCACTTTAGCTGGGAATCTCTAATATTACGGTTCTCCAAATGCAACCCTTTTATCGTACTTAATAATCATTCTACTGTTAATTTTTTAATATTACATTTATTCTGTAAATTATTTTTTGACGTAATTCTTTATTAGACAAGGCATTGTTGCAATGCTACGATCAGAATATAATATTAGATCGACTGACGGTGGAACAAACGTCGTAAAATTGTTCATGTGAGAAAACAATGCTTACAATAAGGAATTTTGACCTTTAAGATTTGTTCAATATTTTGCAAAATGTTTTTCATCTATAACTTTCAGCAAGAAAAGCGAAGTCACTTTAAATGTAAGTTAACAAACATCTATGTAAATTGAATTATTTTTTCTTTTAGCATGATAAATATGAAGTCATCTCATGATGGATGAGGAAAGTTTGATATTTAATAATAATTTCAGAATTCATGCACTCTCTGTTTCAGTCTGCCTAACATTAAACTTTGAAAAACTAAATATGATATATATTATTCAGAAAAAAGAGGTTCGTGGTACATAAAGTGGCTATTTGGAAAATACACAGTGCAAATTTCCAAGGTATGTGGCTTATAATATAACAAAACGAACATTTATTCTTACAGAATTCCGTTTGAAAGAGATATTTTCACACAAGTGAATTGTCAGTACTAATATCATTGATATATGTAAAAGGTATATTCCTTACAACAACAGTTTTAGAAACTACGAAGCACAAAAAATCTAACGCTACGGGTTTATTTGAATATTATAGAAATAAAACGTTTATTTATATAAAATAAACATTTGTTCTGTAACATTTATTCGCTTAAAAAAACAATTAGGTTGCAAAAAAAGTTAAAGAATATTGAAATGCCGAAAACAAGAAAGAGGAATAAATTTTTTTATAGTTTTTATTAAACTCTTCCAAACACAATGTTTTTTGACTACATTCAGTATCTACGTAGATAACTAATCTTAAATACATTATGATCAGGATAATATTTGATTTACCAAAATATTTCTCTAACAAGAAAAGTAGAGAAAAGGTACTAAATTCATATGGCAGCTTTACGATATGATAATTAAAAGAGGTTTTCTAATAGTACTTACCCACATTTTGTTCTAACATTCACTTATCACCACTATTTGAAAGTAAATTATTCCAAATATGTAGTGTGAATCAATTTCTATGTACCTAAATTCATTCAGTCTCCCATACAAACTACGACTTTTTCTATATTCCTGAAACTTTTTCTTTCATATCTCCTTTCCTTCTTTTTTCGACGACTTCCACTATCGTGAATAGGGTCTACATATGTAGAAAACTGAATAAAATTGACATTCTCCTGAGACTAGTTTATGCTTAGAATTTTAGGCCTGTTCAGACTCGTGTAATATAATGAAAAAAGTTATATACCATTTTTTGATATGTTGATATTGGAAACAACTAAAAAATAAATCAGAAAATATATTTTTCTAATCTGGAAATAAATCTAAATTCACTCTTACTTGGTCGCATTTAATTTGCGTTGATTATTAAATTGCCGTAACTATTGTAATTATAAGTTATTAGCAAATGACAGTAAAATGACAATAAATTGTAATTAATAATAAACAAATTATAAAAAGTACAACTGCTCGACATAAAATTTACACGAATTCACACTAATTCTGACGTTTAAGCTCAATCAGGATATAATTTTCCAAATAATGTTTTGTGGTTCAAACGGGTACAAAGTTGCTAATATATTTTACTTCAGTATGAAAAATATAAACATGCTGTTGCTTGCGATTTCACGTTTATTTGCATTTATTTGGTAGCAAGCAAATAAACATTCTTTCATATTTTCAATATTACTACTAATTTATATAAATACAATCATCTATTAACATTGATACTCTATATTGTAGATTATATTAAAATATAATTAATTTGTGGAATGTACGTGGATAATTATTGACATATTTCACGACGAAAATCACTGACATATAACCACCGCAACTCTTGATAGCACCAAGCAAAAAAATAGGAAGTATATTAACTGAGTCATAACATGAACAGATAATAAGAACCGCACAGGAAAGGACGATAGTTCTATTTGCTTAGCCTGATGTCAATGTTTCAACACTCTCATCTAATTAGAACCTTCCTGAACGATGTATATTCTTTAGATATAAAAAGCAACTTTACAGAGACACATGGAAAATAATGTGAAATTAGATATATATATGTGAACCAAAAATCGAATAGTTAACAGTACACTGAAAAGTATTACATAAACAGTTACGAAAAGAGCATAGATTATGAAGTTAATAGTTGAGAGTGCAATAAACGATGTTACTTTAAGATTAAATAGTTACCAAGACTGTATAGATATAATTAAGCAGTTAATAGTAAAAAGAAACGACATATGAAAACAAGGTTGAAAAGTTTAGAGTACACTACACTGAGTGCATAAATTTAATTAGGAATAGACTTCAACAGCTGTAAATTATAAGGTAAAGGTAAACATATTCCAATCATAACTTTAATTAATTTAAATTTAGTTACCTGAGCAAGGCCTTTACTATATGCTTTGCTTTACATAAATATTTTAACAGGGTATAAGAGATTTTCTTCCTTAAAATACTCATGTACTCGTATTTCCCACTGCTATATAAGAAGGTATTCCAGTCAAAATCAGTTATTAGATCCACTTGAGGCTATGTAAGTTTGTGCTATTAGACCAATAAAATTTCAATTTGTACCGCTAAATTGTCATCTTGAATCTTACATCATCATCCCGCGAAGTCACCGATCTCTGTATCGATATGTAATTGTGTTTGAACTATAATTGTGTTTTGTTTTGTTACAATAACGTAAATCGTTCGGAAAAATATGTAGCTTTTACGAAAAATTGTAAATTAATTTTCTAGAAAACGGTTACAAATTTTACTTTTAATAATTACTTATTCATTCACATAATACATTCTTAGCCCAGTATTGACACGAACTAAAGACATTTACTGGTACCATCCCTAAATCATTATTGCGTATTCCACAGTAAGGATACTAATAAAGTTAAATTTTGTTAAGGATGATTTTAATAAAATTTAACATAATGTTGTTTTTCTTGTTATTTAAAGTTGTAGGCAAAAACGTCTTTCTTACTTTAGAAATATCCTTTAAAAAATCGAAAAAATTTCAGGGCTGAGTGACCCATTAGTACCAATTTCAGAGTTTTTTTTCCAATTAGTAAAGCCTACAAACTCAGGCCAACAAAGATTATTCTTCATACACAATCGACCCTTATAACAAAAGGATGTTTTATCAATACATAATTCACTCTTGATATCTATTATTTTTTTTCCGGTAAATTAAAACTAAAAGGGAATAATGGAAAAAGAAAACTAGGCAGTTATCGATTTATACTCTCGAACTTCGATATAATGAATATAATAAAGAAATTATCCACCGGTAATTCGGTCACTGAGTCATAAATACGACAGTTGCCTTAATTAAAATTAAAAAAAAACGCAGGTAGCATTAAATAAAATTCAACCGTTTCGAAAACGAAATATTTAAGTTAAACAAATCCCATTATTCTTAATTTGGAGGATACCGATGTGAAATTATTTAAATCATCACATCATTTCCAGACTTATATCTTTTAAATTTAAGCCAAGGAAAATGTTTTTATTATTCCTAAGAAACTTAAATTTACTTAAATAATTTTATCATCACGTAAAATAATAACAATAAAATCATATTCTATTCGCTATTTGAAATATTTCAACAGATGTAAAATTATGACTATACTCCATCAGTATATTTTAAAACGTGCTGGTTACATTATATTTCTTTTAAACGACTTTCAATGACTTACCGCTTTTCAAGAGATAAATATTTGAAATTTATCTCCCTTTTGCATTTCAGATATTACTTCGGGACGAATGTTAAAGATTAATCATACGTAACAAATTATTTAACAATATGTCTTCGATATCATTCAAAACAACTAATGATTTTTTCGTGTAAACTGCATAATGTTAATTTTGCATATATAATTTTAAAATATTATTTATAAAGACTGGCATCGTTTTAAAAAAATACATGACAAAAACCTATATAACGTTATTGCTGGATATATTTGCTTTTTATTATGTAGCGAACTCCGATAAATTTGATAATTGTTATGTTTAAAGTAAAACTAGATCAATTTACACTTTTCAAATCAAAGCTGAACCCGAATATGACGCAAAAATGGACATGTCGATAGGATAACTTTACATCATAGAATTTTTGACTGGCTAAAGCGCTGGAAATTTTGAATAAGGGTCGAAATAAATATAATAAATTTATATAGATTTAATATTTCTAAAAATTAGAACATAAGTAATTAAAGTAAATAATAATTATCTTTAACATTATTCTCTGATTCCAAGAAAACCTGCAAAAATGTATCAACAACTTATGACATATGAATATTCGATATTAACATCGTATTTTTACCGTATACTTTTACAATTTCATATTGTGAACACCTCTGTCGATGGATACCGTAACGGCGTCTAAGCGTTCCGCATCGATCGGTCATCGCTGGCTAGATTCGAGAAATATCCATAAAGTTGCAGACAAGTGAATTGGCAAATAACCGACTGCATATTACAAATTTACGTATAATATTATTTATGGTATATGTAACTTTGAAAAAACAAGCATTCAAGGTACTGAGAAATTGAATCAAATCAAAATACTAATTCTTACAACTTTCTCATGACAACAATCTCAATATAATTTAGCCTGTCTGTTAACATGCATAATACATGGGAAAAATACCAACCCAAGATCATAATCGGTAAGTAAACGTCAAAGTCGAGCGAACGTAAATACAAGATTAAATCCTGTTACCAGGCTACAGACGGCAGTATTTTTGTGAATGTGAAAAAACTCATTGAACATTAAAGGAGATTTAAATTCCTTCACTCACATAGCATTTATTCAAATGTTTGCAAAAATAAATGTAACCTGGATTATTGTTTATATATAACCGACAATACATTAAATAAATTCAAATCCATTCGAAATATTTGTATATTTCATCTCAGCTGCACCTTATTAATTATTACCAGATTAGAGACTACTTATTTTCTATTTTCTATGGAGTAAATGTTTTTTTAGTATGATATACTTTAACTACAGACTGAGAGCATTAAAATTATGTGGTAAATTTTACATTTGTGTGCGTGTGATATAATGAAATTTGTAGACTTTCCAAAAATTACATTTCTTGTTCGATAAATGAAACTTATCACAAAAATAACTTGAATTAAAATATAAGTTGATAATATAACTTGAATTAAAATATGATATGATAAAAGTTATGTTATAATAAAAGTACGCAAATTATTGATCGTTTTAAACCACTTTTATTATTAAAACACGAGGCCATAGTACGATACTTAACTACATCTCCATACAACGTCATTTCATTTTAATGTTCCTTTGAGAAATGAGATATTTATTATATATTTTATTACATTAAAAACAGATTTGTAGATAAGGTCCTATAATGAAATTAACCCTTTGTCAAGTTTTTGGTAAAAGATGGATGGATGGACAATGGATGGTGTACATGCTACGTTTTTTAAAACACTTCTACTCGATTTGCATGATACAACTTTAATATATTTTAAAAAATTATACGAGTTGCTTGAAATAAATAATTAAATTATTTATTTGAAGCAATTTGTGTACGGGTTCACAATATTAACACTCAATTCCCAGAAAATATATTCATTATGTTAATTTATGAGATTTAGTACGTGTGTCTTCTGAATTTGTGGGTAATATCCAGAAGTCATATGCCTTTTACGTTAACATAGTTATAAAGTCGTTTTTCATGTTTATTAGTATATTTTTAAATAACTTTTTAATCCATTTTATGCTTAAGTCGTGAACTTCTTGATTGATTACATAACGATATGCGTTGGAAGTCACACGCACTAACTTGTTTAGAATGCGTCGAATTATGTTATGATGAAGTCAGAAGCTAGTAATGATGTCCAATCAACCAAAATATTTGTGATTATTTTAGGCCTGACTTGTGCAGCTTTTGTTTTGACATGGTATCTCCAATTAAGACTGTCATCCAGATGTATAGAAGAATAACTTCAGATCTGGTTATAGGACTTCCGTTAAGAAAAGTGTGTGGATTGTTATTTTTTTATCGCAATGCAAGTGTGAAATCAATAAATACTGACTCGTTAAGTTTAATTTTCTAATCAGTGTTCAATCTACTGATTTTGTCAAGACTCTATTTCAATTTTTTGGTGGTGTTATTTTGCATATTGGCAGTTGCCATTTTTTCAGTATTATCAGTAAAGATGCCTATGAATATATTAGAGTACGTAACGAATGGAATGGCAGATAATATAATATTTCGTTACCTTTGCTAGAAATGATGAGTCGAGTTTCCCAGGTAAAATATTTGACGTTAAAATAGCCTTCAATTATGTATCCTGGATCAAGTTTTCTGAATATTATTTATCGAATTGTTGTGGCATGAGCAGCACCAATCCCTAGGTCACCTCTATTATGGCTATTTTTTTCCTCTTGCTGAAAATGTACATTTCGTTTTTTTAATAAAGCTCCACGGCACATTCGCTGGCATAAGTAGTCCAGTAGACGTTATATGCTTTAATTTTTATCTTTTCATTATTATGAGAAGTGAGTTTCATGTATTAATGTGATATTTATGTTATACGTTCTCAGAAACACTTCTATTTCTTGGGCTTGTTAATTAATCCCATTTCCATTCCATATTGTATTTCGTAAGACCTGGTTATTAATATTGAGTTTTTGTGGCTTTTTGTTGGGCTATTTTCTAATTTTTCCCATTTTTCCATTATATTGGCTAGCTGATACCTTATTTAATTTCAGCCTAAAATGAGCAATTTCACTATGTCTGCGATAGCAGGTTCGTTAGGTGCAGCTCGCATTTATTGATGTGAGCGTAAGACTTTACTGAAGTAGATGGCTTATTCTGTTTAACCTAACCATATGTTGCCAGCATATATTAGCCACTTAGACTATCAAACGATACATGCTAAATAATGTTACATTATTTCGCAACAATAGCTATCTACAAAAAATCAAATGTGCCGATAAAACGGATTTTCGATAGGCAAAATGCTAGATATATTTCCCTTTCCCATATTATTTTATTCCCAAATTTAAAATCGTGTGAAAATATCTCCATTAGATGTGCTGCCATATTTCAGTACAAATTATAATTCAATACTGGCAACGAGTCTTCATTACAAGTATTCAGTTTGTCTGAAAAAAAAATCCGTTTCGTAATTCATGTAATTTCTATCAATTTTCTCCTCTATTGTCAGTTCAATAATTTCAATTTGTAATAAACATTTTGGACCATTGTTTATGGATAATATTTTGGTTAACAAGCCAGAAATATTTTATATCTCTTTGTGTTTTAAAGACGTTAAATAAATAGTTTTGAATAGAATCATATGTTATGAAACAACGCATTAAACTCCATCAAAGCAAATACTAATTACCTGTATTTATTTTAACTCGTACAACCAGTGTTCATAGAATAACGATATTGACATAAAATAGCTAGGTATAGATCTTCGCAAATGTTGTTTGTAATTCATTGCTTTTAGGCACTCGCTCGTAGCGACGTCACTTTTGTTGAATAGCTCAACACTTATTTCGAAAGTCGCTCCGATTTGATTAAAGAACACTTTAACAGCATAAAGCTTTCATAATTTCAAATAAGAATATTACGTTAATAATGCAATGAAACAATGGGTGCCCTCGATAATAAAGAGTTCTTAAAATATATCTTAGATGCCTCTAATTATGCATAAGGGATTTGTAGGAAAAATAAAAAGGAAGAAAGATTATTCGTTTCATTTTAAGTTTTGCTTCCATTTGGACATTTGAAGAAATTAAAAATTTTGCTATGCTATGTATTCTGTTATATCATCGATATCGCATTTCTTTAAATTCTTGTATAAACTTGTACAAATTTAAATTAAATTTAGCAATGTAATTCATTTATTAAAAAGTTACAATTATATTAATAACAAGATTGTTAATTAATTTAATTTTTACTTTACCTAAATATCAGTAATCGATGAACAATTATTTCCAAAAATGGAATATGTTTTAGTTAATATATTGATATAAATATTTTGTTCATTTTACTCATTTAGGCTATCCTCCAATAAGGCCTACTTATATAAGATTAGTCAATGTGAAATATAAGAACTTTATGCATATTCTAAAACGAAGTTTTGAAGAGCTGATAGAGCATATGACAGTGTCGTGAGGTGTAACGATTTATAAGTTTTCTCCGCTCAACTATAATTGCAAACAATTTAGAAGGGTCCAATTTAAAAATAATTGGAGATCATGGCTGGTCTTAACAGATAAGATTCAAGTAAGGGGACATCAAAGCCAGTAACAGACCGGTAGAAGGATATCTATCAAAACTATTAGGCAGAATATACATATGATACGAGACATGATCACTAAAACATTTCTTATTTATTGCACTAACATTTTGCACTAACATTTATTATTTTTCCCTAAACTAATTTTAATTATGGCATTGATTTTTATTTTCATGTACTTAAAGTCTTTCAGCTACTTAAATTTCTTTAACATAACAAAATTAGATATTAAATTTTTTGGTTGTAATTCGATTGCATAAATCGAATGCTATAATGGCTATTAGGGTTATTATTGCTGTAATGGCTATGGTTTCATTTTAACCTAACGGTATGTAATAAGTTTATTATGACATTATCAGACAAACATAAATCAAAATACTTTTATAAAGAATAAAGTTCTGTTTGTGATTTTTATGATTTTGCAAAAATCGGCTTGTTGGATAAATATGAAACTTTCATCGTCGTATAACTTTATTCGAGTGGACTAAGTACATATAATATATTTTTATGACAAATTGGTAATGCACAATATTGGTTTAAGGGAGTCAAAGTGTGATGGATACATTTTTGAGTAAACATTTAAACCGTCACCTATAATAAAATAAAATATAAAGATGTGGTGGAGATAAAATGGGTCTATACAAAATATCCAAAAGCAAATTATTATATGTTGCCTTTTATGATCCGTTTTTTGTTGCAAAACCAAACCATGGAAATATTTTTGTGTTGAAACTAAACTGTTATTGCTACTTCGTAGCAGTATTTGACAGATTTTTTTATGGAAGTGAAAATTAATGAAAGCTCACAAAACGTTTATTGCTAATTATCAGGTATTATTTATCTCATACATTTTTATGGCTCCTGTCTTCTCGGCGTCTGTCAGTCGGTCAAGACCATTTTTGTTATTCAGGCGTAGGTGTATCAAGTGGAAATTATTACCCAATATTCAGATCTACAGACCCTTGCAGCTGTAAAAACTCAATTTCCTAAGTTTACGCAACCAAGAAAAACCCTAAAAATACGAATATTGTGCCGCATATTTTGACACTCGCAAATAACGCAAAACCTATAAGTTACTTCCTTGACCTTAGAATCATTAAATTTGGTGAAAAGCAAATTCCCGCAGCACAAGTAATTTTGAAAACCGTTAATTTGTAGTTGTAATTTGTTTAAATACGCAACTGTAAAAGATATAGTAGACAAGATATTGTCGTTCTAAAAAATAAAATTTTTGGAATAGTTTAATAGGAATGTTATGTGCCATCAAATGTTTATAAATTCTTAAATGTATATCCTTTTACTGCGTGTTTCACTCGCACTACAAGAAGTTTTTATATTATTGGATCGAGTTGATTGTGTTGCATAATACATAATTAAAATGTTAGGAATACCGTTAGTAAATAAATCGTACTTATTGCATGAAAAAGTAATAAAAACAAAATGCGAGCAGTCTGTTTTTTTCTTTAAGTAGAACTAGAAATTTTTTTTCTTTAAGTAGAGCTAGTGATTTTATAATATATGTTATTATATAATTATACTTTTAATTTTTTTTATATACGCAAATACAGGTATTAGTCATTTACTCATATCAACAAGCAAACAATAATATCCTGTAATATTGCAATTTATGAACATTCTTCACACATAATATTTTAGGCCATAAACTAATATCCCACTTAAAACACAAATGCTATTACCCACTATTTCAAAGAAGACATTCCGATCAAAGCCAGTTATTGACTCCACTTCCCATTTTCGCAAGAAACTATCGTTATAAGTTGGCACGTTCCAGATATGAATTCATATTGGAACTGTCTAAGTTCGTACCGATCGGGCCAATAAAATTTCAATTTATGTTGTTAAACTGCCACCGTGAAGCTTAAAATATCATCTCGCAGAGCGGCCGAGTCGCATCCGTATGGATAAGTAATTTCGTTTGCACAAGAACGTGGTTTTCTTTTGTTTGGTTATGGATACGTAAATTGTCCAATAAATATGTAGCTTTTGTAAAATCGTAGTTATATATTACTACAATTTAACAATAAGCATTTACTTAGATTATTTCAGGAAAAGTAACAAAACTTGTAATTGTAAAGTATATTAGTTAATATTCACATTAACTAATATATTTTACAATTAAATGAAACTACATCACATAATTTCATTTAATTGTGAATAATGAATTTCTACAAAATTAACGCCAAATATGTCCAATAATATATTTCATCTATAGACCTAATTTTGTAGCTGATGAGGTATTTCAATTTACTAGCATGACGTTTTGAATATGTCTTTTGACCTTTCTTTCTAATGTACTGTAAGGTAAAAAGGCAAATTCATTTACATTTGTGCTCACATTATTGCGTTATTTTTTGTTAGTAATATATTATCTTTATTATTAATGTAAAAATAATGTCATTCAATTTTCATCTTTTTTTATTAATTGTCATCTTTTCTGAACACATACTTTTTTCTCCCAAATTCTCATAATGGATGTAACATGAAAATATTTCTAATTCTCAATTTCAAATGTTGAAGGTAGTTTAAGTTGTAAATTAACTTTTTTTCAAAGAAATTGTGCGTGTTAACTCTAACGCGCGGCTGGAGTTTATCTTTGCTTGGAGTTAATCCTATGATTGTATTGGAATGTATAAAATAGATAACACTGTATGTAAATTTAAATGTCAATATCATTAAATGTAAATGGAAAATTCTTTAATAAAAAATGCTGAAAATATAATTAATTTCAAGTACAACCCAAATTAACAAGACAACATTTATGTAACAAAATTAAAAACATTTAGTAATGTCAGACTAGGAAGTTTAATTCTTTGGCAATTAGAATAACATCACCCAAAACTTATACCTATATGTATTGAAAAGATTTAAAAACTGTCTAATTTGTGACATTTTTCTTTTGTAATAATCTCGTGCCTCTAACGTTAATAAACATACAATTAATATTACAGATATTTGTATCCACAGAACTTGTATATATATTTTTTTTTAATGAAAAGTACCCCCAATTAGAAATCAGAAATAAATTCCATAAGCACTGCTTTAATTATTTTAATATTCATTTTTTACATTTGGTAATTTAATAAATGTTTACAAAAACATATATTGTATTGACACGTTATTTATTAATATTTTAAATTCGAATTCAAAAATTATATTTTTGAAATTCAATCTGACTGACGACATGATTCCCTTTACCGATATGTAGAATATTAAAAGGTTTTAATTCGCAAAAACTAGTTACATAACTAACTATTAATTTATTTCTATACACTAGTAGTATACGAACTCTGTCTAAACAAATTTTTAACTCAGTGTTCTGATGTCTAGCAAGTTCAAATGATTTTATTCCTTTGAGTCGTCTAATAATGTTTTGCTCATTTAGAAATCTGAACGCTTCCAGGTTAATGTGGTTTTGAAGTCTCTTTTGGTGAGAACTAGCAAATTTATTATTAATTTCATCTACCATCTCGATTCAAGATCACGATAGAGGTCACGGTTACGAACGTACCAAGGCGCGTTAACTATACAAACTTAAGCACTTTGTTTTGGAATCTTTGTGTCACTTGAATACTAGACTTTTGACGCAGCCCCACATTCATTTATATTCCATAACTCCAAACTGGGTGTAGAGCTTGCCATTACAATATAAAGTTATAGTAATACTCAGAATTACGACTAAGCAACTAATACATTTTTCTGAACTTGATGTTGAGTTCGTCGCGTCGTAAACGAGTGGCAGTAATGAAAACAGGTTGAAGTGCTATTTTTTTATTTATAAAATTTATACGTGTCGATTTGGATTCATTCAAAATAATGCACCATTTTTAGTCCAGATGGCTACTTTGTTGAAAGCAGATTATTACTAATCTTTCCAACAACAAAAAGGGAACTTTTATTAAAATATATTTTATTACTTTACCAAAATCCTTTATTAGAAAATATTAAAGACGTTTACAGTGAAGCATGTTTACCAATTTTTTTCGTATCAACAAAGGCACAAACCCTGACCTCTGAAGATTACTAAAGAATCCGTAATTAAACTCATGAGCAAAGGAATGTTTTAATCAGAATCCAATGTGCTCCTTGAAACCTAATGATTTTTCCTATAAATAAAAACAATTATCCAACTTATCTCTTTCAAGATCAAATTTCTTCCAATCAATTAAAATTGAAGTATGGCGTTGAAAAATGAAAATGATGTTAAATTTGCAACTTTCATTATAGCATTTCATGACAACGAGAAGTTTTAATTTTTTCATACGTAAGGTGCCACGCCACGACGGTTCTTCGTTGAGATCATTGAACTCTGATTATAATATATACTAATTATAATATATAAAATATATAATATAAATAATATAAAATATAGCCAAATATTTAATTCGAACATTAAGAAATAACCCAAAGCCAAGATGCAATGTTGCTTGGCGAGTTTTTAAAAATGTTTCCATTAAATAAGGTGCTTATTTATAAATAAAATATATTATTGAAATCCACTCTTTATATTAAGAATAATTAATATTTAAGGGTTCATAGTATGTATTTTAAACTACTTACAGGTGTTAATATTATCTTCCTCTATATAAATATGTATTCTATTATATCTTCAATTGATGTAAAATATTAGTGAATCTCTTCATAACTTTCTGATAAATTTTAGGTAAATTTCTAGGAATCTGTTTTTTTTTCATAATTAGGATTTTAGTAGTTTCGGAGATAGAGGGTAAAAAGAAAAGACCGAAAACCATAGAATATGCTTTATGGAAAAAGCAATACCGTAAAAGAAACAAAATAGGCTTAACACATAAACAATTAAAAAACCTGTTGGTTACAGCCATTGTTTTAAGAAACCATTTTATGTAGAAACTTTATATTTGTGTTATGTGAATTTATTTGTGAATTTTTAGTTATAACAAAATACATTGATATAGATTTGAGCTTATAGTAGTATACATAGTGATATGACATAACACCCCAAGGTATTTATGTACGTACTTTAGTACAGCAAATATATTAATCGAATTTTGTCTTAATTTCACATAAGGTGTTAGTGAAAAAACGTCAATGTTCCAAAACTACTTTAAACTTTTCACAAAGTTCAGAATTGTATGTGACATATTTGTATAAATAATGTTGCAAGCGTCCACAAAATATATAGTTACATTTAGTTAATGAATGATATTTAAAGTGATTTATTAAAGATTACTTTGATTTGACAATCGCATTAAATATTATTGCCAATCACCATATGGACTAAGCCTCAATACTTAAAAGTATTGAGATTTTTTAATTGTTTATGTTTTAAGCATATTTTGTTTCTTTTTTTGTTTTTACATTATTGCTTTTTCCATCTCTATGATGTGTGTAACATTCTCTTTAACTGTTGCGACTAATTGAGCATGTCCTCAAAATATTGCATGGTCCGCTATTATAATTAAATTCCCTGTGATTAGTGATACTATATATGCTAGCAGTTCCAACTTCAGCGTGAAGTTTGTTCATACTGCACAGGTAATTAATTACATTGTCGGTGAACACGCGTTGCTCAGAAGGTCTATTCGCGTCTGATGGTGGCTACGTTTTACCCTTCTCAAATTGCTTTTATCTGTATTCTAATATATGTCTACGAAGTCTACGCCCTGGCGTCGCCTTCATGGAAATATATTCAGAGGGTTATTTCATGTAAAAAAAAACCACCACCATTTCCAATGCATAAGGTTATATTAATTACATTTGATTATACACCATTAATTGTCAACATGGAAAACCATTTAACCCTTTTCAAAAAGAGATTGCATTAGATATGCTAGAGAGCGAGAGCTGAAGAATTTTTGGAGTCCCAGTTTAGGCTACTTTGAGTTCATGCTTTGCCTGAATAAAGTTATTTCTTTATACGTAGGGAGGGTTGATACATTTTTGTTTCAGTGGAGGTGATAATTTTAAATTTTCTTATAATATGTCTATTGAATTTGAGGATGTTTTTATACATAGTATTCCGTCAGTCATTATCCATATAGTCCATCATTATCCGCAAACATTTTGAACGAATTTTTAATGCAATAATATATTGTGGATTTCTCAGTTTGTGGGCATCAGTCATAAAGAGATTCGAGTTACTTGGGACAAAAACTTTTTCGAAATAATGAATCTCGGAGAACCCCTTTCCCTGATTTCTGGAACATTGAGTACCAATATCTGTAAGATGCCAATTATGTATAGAATTTAGTTGAATATCTAAAGGCGAGACCATCTTCGCGAATCTTTTAAAAAGCTTTTTCTCTCTTATTAAAGGATGCAACGTGTCTCTAGTAGAATGAATATCAGAATTCATGTCATATAATAATAAGAAATATTATTTGTCAAGCAACATTTTATTTAAAATTTAATTTTTATGGTAGACTCGACGCAATATCGTTAATAATTGAACATTATTCTTTTATCGATTTCGTGAGAAGATACTTCAAACTGTGCGTTTCAGACAAATTTTTTTGGCTTATAAAATAAAGTCGAGTACATTGAATTCTCAATTCTTGTAAATTAATTAGAATTATTTATATGTACTGATAAGTCTATTATTCATCTTCACAGTCATTTAGCGGATTTATATGGGGAACGAATTAATGGTTCCCATGTACTTTATCGCCAATTTGGAAAAGTAAGAAAATTATCTGGACCTTTAGTGTAATCCATGTTACTTTTCGATTTAATTATTATTAAAACTCTTTAAAAATTATTTTTTTTAAGGTTACTGAAAGCAATATCCATTTTAATACAAACGATTTCAAACCATTTCTTCAAGTTTTCAATTTTTTTCCAAGCTTTATCCTTAACGTTAATATTTGGGTGATTTTCCAATATTTACAATAATCAGAAATTTATTGTACACATGTGTTTTTTTATTTCTTCTCAATAATTTGGTTTCCTTAGAAGAATTATTCGATCACTTGCGCAAATAATATTTGTTATCTTAAGGAACACATAGGTTTGTTTATTGATATACGTTCATAGAGTAATATTTAAAATGTTTCATGTATTTTCCACAAACTTAGTACAGTTATTGTTCCAGGGACTTACAGCTCACAAAACTACGAGAAAAAATATCCCTTCGTCCCTATTTATAATCGATTTCCGATGACCTGGAAATATGATGTTATATCTTCCAAGTAACATATCGCACCTATTATGCCATACCTATTTAAAAAGTTATTTAATATTAAATATGAAATTTTACCATTTATTTTAGATACATTATTTTCATGTAGATATGAACTTTTAAAACACACGACAAAAAGTTGCAAAGAAACGTGTAAATAACTTATTTACCTTACTCATTAGATTTTATTTGAACAAATCTACTGTAAAGCGATGTCGATGTTTCCGCTTCACAGCTATTGAAAGCGTGGAACGAGTTCACAAACAACGGCTGTCGGTGATACCTGAAAGTTGTATGTATATATATATATATATATACACACACATATATATATATATATATATATATATATATGTATATACATCGGATGTTATTTCATATAGCGTGACACATTTATTCCATTGTACTAAATGTGCAACGATATAAGTAACTGAGTAAAATACTCGGTCAAACTACAACAAACAAGGATGAAACAGGAAGGCAAATCTTATCAAAGTGAAATCTCAAACCATTTTTTACTAATCAACCTTGTTTGTTTCATCAGAGTCTCGTCAAGTAAAACAGGAGTAGAGCCAAGCCAATATAATCCACTCCAATACTACGTGGTTAACAAAATTTTATTAGAGTTTTGTCAACATACATTGGTTACTGGAGTCTAAGCGATATTGTATAGATATGGAGTGACAGTCTATTATCAAAATAAAAAAACCTGTATCATGCGATTTTAGGATGAATGTAAGAAAATATTATTCAAATAAAATATAATAAATGTAGAAATGCTGTGTAAATATTTAAGTACCAAAGAAAGAGAGTAGTAAGAGAGGATATCGCGACACGTAAATAATATTGAACTTGAAGCTTCGATGTAGATATCCCCGGCAAATAAATATTGTTTACACGTCGGAGGTATCCGCTGCCAAGCCATCAGTTATTTCAAATAACGATTCGAGTAGGCAGCGCCTTGTCCATGCTGTGGATTGATATTATATCAAGTTTTAAAAGGATGTTTTATGATGCAACTCTACAATTATGCATGTAGTTGCAAGTGACGCGAATTTGCTTGAAAGAGATCAATAATTTATATAGTATTTCTTCATGGGAAGATATCAATCGAATAATAAATTTATATCGCATAGCCGTATTTTAGATGTTTCTTAAATATCACTAAGAATTTTAAAATTGTTGTAATATTTATTGATATTAATTATATATAAAATTAGAAGATATAGTGATATAAATGATATATGCAATATATGGGAGTAAATTTTAAAAATTTCAAGGGGAACTATAGAAATATGCATTTAGTTTTTATACCATTATCAATATTTGTAAAATTTATGGTTATATCCTAAGGGATCTTAAATTGTTACTTTTCTAGGCATTAATCGGTGTAGACTATTCATCTCATTTTATTTAGATTCCATTTCCTATTGATTTTTCATGTTTCTTAAGCATTGAATCAAATTTTTTCAAGTCGTCTTATCTAACAATTATAATTTCCGGATATGTGTTAATTCCCCGTTTTAAAATCTAACTGTAAATTTTAATTTAACTGTATGATGTTTTTTAGTCCAATTCCTAGAGTTTAATTTTATAATGAAAATAAGAACTGTAGACGGAAGAACATTATTTCGCATATTTAAAAAAGTTAATATTATTTAATTTTAGAAATAAATCTTATTATTAGAATAAAAGAAATGGAGCAAAATTACAATTAAATTATGTACAAAAATGGATAATAATCAAAACGTAAAGTATTGTTACTTACTTTATTGCTTTTTTTTCCAAAAATACTTATCAAAATGTTTGTTTTTTTGAGGATTGTGCAGATGTTTCAAAACGATAAAAGGTTTTCGCAAACCAAAACGAGTTTTAAGTAAAGGCCCTAAAAATATTAGTATTAATATTAATATAATCTTTTCTTAATAACACAACCAATCTTTTACTAATTAAATATAATAAACCTATTTCGAATTCAATAATACATTCATTTTATTGCGGAAATATGGGTTACATGTAAATGGATGCAGACAAAATGTAAATACACCGTATTTCCGCTTGTAAAAACTCGCAGGAAATAAGCTTCGAAGGCGATGTATTTAAATAAATAAGGGCACAAACCAAACAGAAGGACGAACGACTGAGCAATGGTTTTACGCCAATTATTTAAATGCATAGCGTGCTCGAGGATTGCGAGTTGTTTCAATACCCTTTCAGTTTGTTATGATAAATAAAGGATTGTAAGCGGAATTGCGCCAGATGTAATAACTAGCTGATACCCTGAACTCGAAGTGTAGGAAACCTTCTGCGTTGAATTTATTTGTGAAGGTGTAGTTAAAACATAAAGATTATGAGTAAGTATGTAATGATTTAATGAAGAAGTTGCTTATTTAATTACGATGAAAACTGACAAAAAGTAATGCGTGGAAGTATTCTACTACGTTATTTTTACGCCCAAGGCGATTCTATTTTTTTATTATTTTACGCCGATGTGATTCTATTACGTTATTTTCAAAAGTAATATGCACATATGAATAATTATTTTATTATTTAAACACCCTTAAAATACATTAAGCATCAGAGTAAAAGTAATTAAACATACTGATTAATTTGAAATTTAAAGTCAAAAATGTTACATCTTCGTGTAAAATCGTGAAAAAATGAAGATCCTATTAATCCATTATAATTATTATTTTATCTTACACCACTTAATAATGTTGAAAATGAACTATAATAGAAACACTACACCGAATAACCATCAAATGCATATCTTAATTCAAATTATATTTAAACGGTCATAATGAAATTTAGAGTTTGAAAATCAAACCAAGTCACCACTTCAAGATTTTGTAAATATGGCGATTGTAATTAACGTAAAACTAACTTACCTAATTCACTCATTTTCTAGATTTATAATCATAAGTTATACTTAATTTAAAAAAATATATTTTACTTCAAACATCTAACACCATCACAATAAATATGCATAAGGATTTGATGCAAAAGTGACTAATTAGGCATGAAAAATGTACATCTCATTAAGCGGATATTAATTTAATGTAATTTTGCTTGATTTTTCACATACATTGATTAAATACTTTCAAAGTTTAATGACAAAAATTATATAATTTAAAGAATGACGTCATATTCAAATGCTGATATTTATCGAAAATTGAGCATGAATATAATTTAAAAATAGTTAGAATTAAAGGTACAATACTAAAATACTTAGTGAAATTTGAAAATTATAAAAATAATGATAATTTAATAACAAAAAGAATACGTAAAAGTAATAAGCGAGAAAACTGAGTTCTGTAGATTTGAAGGTTCTGTATTTTTGTGTCGGAATTCTTTGATAAGTAAGAAAAGCCTATTCACTTAACGAGGATTTCCTTTCTTGCAAAAAAACATATTTGATAAAATCAGAGCATTATTTGGATGAAATATCAAATAATACTCTTTGTTGAAGAAGGTAAACCTTTTAATCATTATTTTTTCATTCGTTTTGGATAAGGTTTTAATAAATGTTTGCACATAAGATGATGGGCAATAATCGTTTACAGTTCTCTTTTATGTGAAATAATTGTGGATAATTCTTTTCCTAATAGTTCCAATTTATCCAGCCACAATATCAGATATTTCTTCAAGAAATAATTCCTATTTGGTACTTTTCAATTCATATCTCGTCACTTCATAACCATTTATTATTTCTTCATATGTATTCTGCATTTGAGATTATACGCCTAACCATTCGAACAGAATTTCTAGCTTTTGGTGTACGAGTAGTTATGACGAATAAAAATAACATAACCCGTTCTTTTTAATTCGCCGCAGCGAAACTGATCGCTAACATCGAATAAAATAATCGGATTCCCCGCATGCCATCAGTTATATTTATATCTACTAACCACCATCTCGTAATTTTTTCGGTTTTATCGGTTATCATATACAAACATATAAGCAAAAATAATAAATTGAATGAAGTCTATCATAGTACACTAACGCGTATTTTAATATAAACCAAGCTATAAGAAACTAAAACCCGGCTATGTCGAAAAAAAACTGAAAAATAGAAAAACAATTAGGTAATCATAATTTCACTGAAAGATAACCGTCAGTTTTTTTTCCACATAGTCGGGTTTTAGTCTTTTTTTAGCTTTATTTTTATTTCATCTTTTTGGTGGCTTATTTTCATACACATAGTTCAAAACCGGGTGAACTTAAAACTTTGTATTTCTATTATTTGTACCAAACTTGGCTATTTTTTATGTTTTCGAAAAATTGGTTGAAGAAACTTCATAATTAATTTTAACGACCTGGTGGATGATATCCTTTTCCGACACAAAATTTTTTTTCATTCTTTTTTTTTATTGCAAGTCTGCCAAAATGCTATTTATGTCTAAAAACCTAGCTTATGACACTTTTACGTTAAATTCAAACCAACTGATATATTATTTGTTAACATTAGTTCGGCAGTTTTTGGGCTACGATTAAACATCCACACATAAACGCATACATACCTATATATATATATATATATATTTGTATGTATATATATATATATATATATATATATATATATATATATACGTAGAATGTTAAATTAATTACTCTTCCTTTTCGAAACTTTGAAGCCTACGCGGAAGCAATTACTCTCCATAGATTGCAATAATATGTTACAAACGTTATATAAATCCCATATAGCTACTTTTTGTTGTTGAGCCTAAATTAAACAGCTCTAAAATTGTATAATGGATAAACGGATGGATGGATATAACGAAGTCTTGAGTCTTTCTTCATTCACTACTGAACCATAAAAATACATTGATTGAGCAGGATGAACGAATTCATGAAAATTATTATTAGAGTCATCAACATGTGAAATATTGTATCAGACATATATTATTAACACCTTTTTTTAAACACAAATGCTAAACTTTAATTTGCTTTACATGAATAACATGAATAAAATCCATGGTTACATTTCAATAAATAGTTTATTAAGCAAATATAATGATTTTTAAATATTATAATTTAATATAATAATTAAATATAATAATTTTAATTCGTAAAGTTTCTGAATCGCAAACATACTTCGTTCATTCAATGCAGAGCGAGGCGGTCTGTACAGCACACCCGCCGTTCATAACTATTTAATCGTGGAATCTGGTAGTGAGCGTGTACCATTAAACTGCACTGTATATTACTGTCAAGCGGCAAATGTCCACTCGGGATGCTTGCTATAATTAAATATTACGAGTGCAATAACATTTATCTTACAACGGCCTCTCAAGTTGTAGCTAATAATGATCTCATAATAAATCCTCAGCTTCGCAAGCTGTAGTAATAGTTAAAGAAGCGATGGTATAGTTGAATGGTACAAATGTTTATTTTACTTCGCAATAAAGTGTAGTGCTTTTGAAATATTTATTCGTAGAATATTATAGTGGTGCCATTATTTAAGTGGTGCAGGATAAGACTTCATTGTCAAATGCTATAAGAAGTATATCAGAATGTCCTTATTGACCAAAGCTACAATTTTTCAAAAAAATATCATTATGGAAAGGCATATTTTTAGGCTATGGTAGTTAAACGAGGAACTCTCATAACTTCGTCCTGTACATATGAATGTCCGCCTGTCTCAGCCTCTTAGTTTCTACAGTTTAGGCCTATATCCAAAAAAATGTGCAAGTTGGTTTTGCGGGAAGATATTAACTAACGTGTAGCAAACACTAAAAAGATTTTTTTAATATATGCAGATACAAAATCAATTGTTTCGTGAGAAGCTTTATTGGATAGGTGCGTTAATTTTCGGGTTTTACATAAAGGTTTTATATAAAATTTTAAAATTTGACCGTGCCAAATCTCATACTCTTGCGTGCCTGCAATATTTTTATAAAAGGTATACAAAGTTTTCTCTTCACATATTAATATTAAATGTATATTTTAGCAGAAATATTGTTTTGGTAAAAGCTCAAAATGTACAAATATATATTCAAAACTTTTAATTTGCAGATGATTCCAATCTGAGCATTTACAATGAAAATTTACAAATAATTTAAAACATAAAATCCCATTTTATAAAGCATTGATTAAACGTTAAATTTCATATAAGGCTAACGATAATATGTCTTAAAGCATACTTAAAGTTCGTTGCAAGCATTTTATTAACATACACAATGCTTATTAAAACTTAGAGACGCAGGAGAAATTAAGAGGAATTTAATATCGAATACATTTCACTAACCATTATTGTGTACATACAGTTTATGTCACAATAAGTGAATATGTTGCTAAGACAAAAAACACAACCATATCATAAACCATTTTAAAACTGAGAAAGTAGTTCTTTATTATATAAACGACAGTAAATGTTCTGACGGCAAATACATTTAAATTGGATTTCACTTGAATTAAAATTCCCCTAATATTCACTATCGAATAAATTACCAAGTATCACAATGCATGCAAATCGATGCCATTAATTCGATTCACCTCGCCCGAATCATATCAAAATTGCCAAATTCTAAAAACGTATGTTGCAATAGTTTATTATTCATAAATTCCTATAGCCATAAATTTTAATACACTTGTATTTGACCGTATCAAACTCCACAAAGCGAATTGTGGTCTGTGTTGTTGGCAACTTTCATCAGTTATATAAATACGGCCAATTAAACTATGTGAGGTTTTCCCGTTTATTGCGGTTAAGGCTTTAACCGTATCATTCTCTTTTGGTTCCCACTTATTAGTTTGTTACTGGAATTTTGTCTTTGACTAACAACTTATTATCATATTTCGAACGAATTTAATTATTTATGTGTATAATAATATTAATTATATAATTAATATGACAACATTGTATGCGAAATAGATGCAAAGTTTAATTGATGTCGTGAAATACCGTTTCTTTATTGAAACTCATTAACGTGTACAATATTTACTTTATAAAGAGCTCAATAAAACATTAAAAAATCCCACAACATTTTTTACTTTTTAGTCTGCTGGTGTATGTACATTATATTTTTATTTCGATAGAACTATAATAAATCCAAATTTGAAGGAAAAGAAAAAATTATTCCAAAAATGAACATGAACATGACATTTTGAAATTTGTGTAAACAGCGAAAAGTTAAAAATGAATGTTGTTAACATCAATTGTGTACTGTCAAGACTATTGATAAGTCTATAATTGATGCAAAAATATTTTAAGTGCATATTAATTATTAATAGTTCTTTTGGAGCCAGTGCCAAGTCAAAATACGAGTTGCCCGATACGAATCGCGTCGGCAGCGAGACACTAAGCAGAAGGCAAAAATTGGATTGGAGGCCACATTTGCACAAATTTCAAGTTGAAAACTATTTTTGGACTTATATAAGTTGGCATTAAACAATTTTTAAATTCTTATTACGTTCATAAAGACATCGGCGCCAATCGTTTTTACAGTACAAAAGTACAAACATAAGTGATAACGATTATTAACTTTTCAATGCTTCACAAAAATTTAATTTTTTAAGTTGTTTTTTTTTAATTTATATTATGATTTGAGTCTCTCATTGAATGTATATTATACACACACACACACACACACACACATATATATATATATATATATATATATATATATATATATATATATATATATATGTATATATATATATATATACATAGGCTTATATTTATTTATTTATGTACTGATTAGTATTTAATATAACATTCCTAAAAATAGCCACAACCAAAGAATTACGATCAACTAGTTCAGAGGTGGATTGTAAAATATTTAAGTGTTATAATTTTGACAAAAATTTTAAAATATCAGTGAACATTTTTAGATAAAAAAGTAAGAAAAATATTGACATACGGGTAGGAAAAACAAAAAAATAAGGATCGAAAAAAAGGAAAATATTGACGATAATAAAGTATAAGTAAAGAGAGGTATAATATTTTCAGACGCTTTCGAAAGTGCAATAAACTGTGAATATCTAATATTAGGATCCAACATATTTCATAATTTAATAGCCTAAGCAGTGGAAAATTTGTTACAAATGGACGAATACGGTTTAGGAATGTAATATTAGGCCACGAGCAAGCTCTATGTAGATTATTTAAAATATTATAAAATAATGAAAGAATGTAACAACTAGGCCGATCATGACACGTCATCTATTTGAAGCGAGATCTAAACTCAGAAATATGATCATATTATTAAAGTTCAAATGCATAACGGACACATATGTACATTTTAACATTTTCTTAATATGTTAAATAATGTTTAGTAAGGTCTGGACAGCAAATATTTGCGTAAAGAAATATAAAGTCGTTAATTAAATGTACTAAAAATACGAATGAAACTAGCTCGGGAAGAAAAGATCGGTTAAGAAAAAGTTTGAAGGCAAGAAATTGGGAATATACTCGTATCGCAAGAATACGTATGCTGAACGGCGTTAAATTTCATAAAAGTAATTTTACAGAAAAGGGTTTAGGAGCATATTTAAATAGACTCGTAAATAATGAAATCATGATCTTTGTTATGGTCACAATATGAAAAACCTGTCAAACACGAGTGGAACTCGCACTACGTGGGTACCGTAAAATTTAGGCATTTATAAAAACTTAATATTAAATAATATTCCTTTTAAACTATTTATAAAATTTTTATTTTTTTAGAACAAAAATATATTGCTTACTACACCTTTCACAGGTGCGCATTTAAAAAAAAATTATGTGACGTAACTACAACTTCACAATTTCCCGATTTTTCCTTTGCTTGTGCAATGATATCTTGCTTCTTGTCAAATTTCATGATTATGAATCTACAGAAACTACCATATAGGTTATGATTTATTTGCGAGTGCTAATAAATAATAATATTTACAATATGCTAAAATATAATATTGTTTACAATTGAGCGCCACCCCTACGTTCTACTCATTTTACAGTAAAAAAATTATCATACAAAATTTAAGTAAATTGGGCTCGTTCATATAGCGAACGCGGGAGCCCTCCTCCCGCGAGCGATGTGCCCGGCTCTTCAATAATTAGTGCTTTATGAATTTAAAAATACGATTTATAAATGACGAATTTAGAAATACTTCTTAAGTTTAGTAAAAGAATGAAACAGTTACATTTTATTCAGGTTCTACAAAACCCACATGAGTAGAATTCAATTTAGTGAAAACCTTTTGTTGTAATTTGTTCTAACTCGATCTTGAGTTACGCCAGTTAGTACTAACCAAATGTTATTATTCAAAATTTTTCACATTTGTCAAACCCATAATTGTTAAAATAAAGGTAATATGCAGGGACATGTCGCATTGAACGATCAACAGAATTTCATTATAATTTTGAAAGATCGACCGTATTTTACTAAATAGTATGCGAGAAAAAAAATCACCGCCAGTACTGTCCGGGGAAGAAAAATACCAAAAAATAATTTTAAAACTCTATTACAAACTAATGTTAAGATTTTACTGTTAACTATGGTCTTTATATGGTGCATCTTCATCCAAAATGTCATAATTCATCCAAAATATCGTGATGTAGTATTATTTCTATTTTCTTTAAGTTCTTTACCACAACCTAGGTTTCGTTGTATTGCAAAATCTTCAGGTGGGCTATTGGCATAGATTAACTCTTAAGAACTTCCAACAGGATTTATACGAGTATATTACACAAAACAACAGCGGAAGTCGGGTTTGTGCGGGTTTTCCCATTGCAACGGATATTATTCTCAGTAATATATTTATACAATAGTAATGGATATTATTCTCAGTAATATATCTCCCATTTTATTAATTAATTTATTTTTTATTTTTTTTTACATTTTGATTTAGATGTATAAAAGAGATACCAACGTTAATATATTAAATGATCAACTATATACAATATCATCACTTATACTTAATATCTTCTACACATAATATACTTAATCAACATTGATACTTCAGTACACTTCAAATTGTTTAGCCCGGCTACATATCTAAATAAAAATATAAAAAATAAGGTCTATATATAATCATAAACTATCTTTTCCTAAGTTGTAGTAAAGAACTTAAAGAAAGTGGTAATAATACTACATCACATAGTTTCATTTAATTGTGAATAATGAATTTCCACAAAATTAACGCCTAATATATTCAATATATACATTGACACAAGGTTTTTAGGTTTCTTTCATTTATTGTTGAGATTACTATAGGGCTTATTATACCTCTTATTTAAAAGACATTCCATGATAATCTCGTGAAAGTATCATTAAGAACTTTAAGGAGAAAATACACAAAAACGATATTTTGATTATTCAAGAAGAACATGAAAATTATATTCATTAAAAAACTGTTCAGGGGGACATAAGACAAAAATAAAATGTATTATTATATTTTGTGCGTTTTATAAAACAAATATATTTAAAACAATTAAATCGCACAATCATGAAATTGTGATAAAGTTCAATTGTGAAATAAAAATTGATAATTCAATAGATCTAATCACACGAAACTATAGAAAAATGTCCAACAGTCGACGCTATATCAATCCACTCGACTATTCCACTCTCACCAGTTTGACCCCATTTATTTTTTCACATTGAGGCACGCCGTATGAAGTTTCACTTCAATGTGTTTGTGCTCATATGCTGTTGTAATTTATTTATCGATAAACCGTGATATAAACTTTAACACGTGTAAATAAAATGAAACTTCCAAAGCTTCACATTGCGAATTTTTACCCTTTCCGCACCTTAATATATGCAAAGCTCTCTCGGAATTTCCGCACGCCTCTAATTAGAAATCTTTGTGCTTTCGTCACCACTTTACTTTATGTTCAACACATTCAGTTCTCGTCTTGAAGCTTGTCAAAAGCAGCCACGTTAAAAAGTAGCTTGACATTTCATTCGAGTTAACGTTGGAGTTTGAAATTAGTAAACAGAAAATTATGTTTTTCACATATTCGGCGCTTTTCGTGAATAAGCAGCCAGAGTTAAGTTAGTTAGTTGTTAACATGTAAGTGAGTTGAGAATAATATATGTAAAATATGTTAGGAATTTTTTCTCATAATATTTATTGAACCGATACCGGATGGAAACAATTATATTGTATAAATTGCAGGATATATGTGAATTTTCAATCAATGAAGAGTCTATAATCCGACAACGTTGAGAAATACGGTGTAGATTATACTTCCACAAACATGCATCGTGTTTTAAAAATGAATATGTCATTGGATAACGATATAGTTTTACTAAAGGAAGGATCATCAATCGTTTGAATTTCAGCTCCATATTCAAAATACATTATTTAACTTTTAAGTCTAATTTAGCAAAAGCAAATACCTATGTAAACATCAAGCTTGGAATTATTCTGTGGGATACAGAATAATATCGATTTTTATATGTACGAATTAGGTTAAAATTATACTATTCAAATGAAATACAAATTTGAGCTTAAGATAGTATTGTAAGTTAATTGTAAGTTAGATTGCAATGTAAATTGTCATGTACGAGTATACTCATTCAATTAATATTATTGCATACAAAATCTGTAAAAAATATACATTACTATATTTATAGATTTAATGGTTTTTTGTTAATATTTTTTGTTCTGTTTCTCAAAATTATCCATATTATATTATTGGTGAGGAAGATTTATCAATATGCAAATATATTTATCAAATAAATAA
Organism: Druceiella hillmani; assembly: GCA_039881145.1. Classification (NCBI taxonomy): domain Eukaryota; kingdom Metazoa; phylum Arthropoda; class Insecta; order Lepidoptera; family Hepialidae; genus Druceiella; species Druceiella hillmani. The sequence goes on along the minus strand of JAYKKI010000018.1, from coordinate 225,984 downwards.
AAAAGCATTAAAATAAAGAAATATATTCCTTTATATGAATAACTTGTTCTGATTAGTCGCCCTTTCTACTTAAAGTCATTTCAAGAGACGAACTTGAATTTCATAACAAAAAAACGTACATTTAGGAAAGAGGGAAACCAGTATTTCGAGCTGTTTAATTAGGACGCTAGTGTTTTTCAACGATTTTACTTCGAAAATGCACCTTAAAAATATACAAAACAGATACTGCAGGAAATTTAGTGGAATATTCTGAATATTCACCATTCATAATTTCATACAAATATTCAGAAAATAAAAAAAAATTAATTAATTTAATAAATTATACCACTATCTTCATTGATGTATAATATATTTTTAGACCAATTTTTTTGAACAATTTTACCTGCAACAATAACTTAATATCTTCATAGAAATAATATAACCATCCTGCAAAATACATACTAAAATGTGTACTATTTACTTCCACATTTTACAAGTAAAAAATATATACTTGCTAAGTAAATTAAGTTATAAAGTTGGACTATTTCATGAAACCCAGAATATACTTGAACTGTCAGCATTATTACGTTAGAACGTGAAATCATTTGAGAGAGTCTCGTCCAAAGTACCCAATTTCATATTGCTGTAAACAAATAACAGTTGTAAGATGGTCGCGCGTTCTGTATATTTTCCGAGTGTAAAATAGATTTGGTTTGATTTCTAGAGTTATTCATTATCTATATTCTACCATAAATCCAGACGAATATGAAATTTTCTGTTTTCCCCCATCCAGAAAACCACTTCGGCTATATAAGCCATTGCGGATTTCCCTACACGTGGACATCGCTTTATTTACTTCGTACTTTCATGTCCAGTCCAGGGCGCAGCGTTTCGTGTCTATTCATTATTGTTGAAATGTGGAGGGTGGCGTACTGGCGACTTGGAACTCCTCCATAAATTTCAACTGAGTATTAAATGCTCGCCCGAGTACCCACAACCTGTAAATATTATATTACGAGGCAATCCTACTTCTGTTGCAGCGACAGCCCGCGAGGTCTTCAAAACAACAATGTAATCTAACAGGCAGTAGCTCTTTGACCACACGCTTGATTAATACTTGAATTTTAGAAGCTGCTTTGTATTTTCATTTATGCTAAATTAACGTGAGTCATTAATTCATGGAAACTAATTAAACCGGGTAAAGAGGTATCTCATATTCACTCTATATGCGTTTGTATATAGTGAAATAATAAATTAAAAAAGTAATTAGTACGATGAAACTAACAAAATGTATCACTTTTTGTTTACCAAAATCGTCCTTATTTGCTTTTCATATTCTTATATTTATTTTCATGGAAACGCAAATAATCACACATAGTAATTTTGGTAATAGTCATTTTTCCCACGAAATTTGATGAAAATTTTTTTTGAGCAATTCTTTATTTTTTCAAAAGTAAACTAATCTGTAAGTGAACATGAGTTAAAGCTAGACAATTGAATAGCCGCCGAAGAATTCGATAATTACATGTACAGTAATATAATTGATATTATGCAATGCATATATAGATTCATAATTTATGCAATGCATATATAGATGGTACGTTGTTCAAAATTTTAGTTGCTTTTTAGACTATATTCAAGATTTAATTTTTAAGGTCGCTTTAAAAAAAATTATAAATTAGATACATTATTATTGCATTGTAACAAATGATGTAAATAAATACTACATTTCATAAAAATGATATGTTAAATAAAAAACATAGTATTTGGTTTATTCTTAAGTAATGTGATATGTTTTCACCATTTTTAAATATTATTTCTTGTATATATTCCTTCCCTCCTTTGTTATTTTTAATGTTTTTACTTTTATGTAAATTTATCAAATAACAAAACCATACTTACTCTTGTAAGTTTTTTTGTATTTTCTGCTGATTTCAATAAAAGAAAATATTCAAGAGGGATATCTGCCCGTTATTCTGTCTACCTTTCCCATCTTTCTAAAATCTAAATATTTTGAATATTGCATGGTTGTTGTGAGCCCGGAACTAGTTTTACTTAGGATGTATACCACTAACCAGGTAACTGATGAAAGCTAATAATAATTTATAGAATTGAGACGTTACTAATTAATCATAGATATTAATTATTAAGTAGATAATTAGTAATTTATTATATAAATGGCCAATTTAGTAGACTTTTATCTTTTACTTTTTTACACGTATACCAATAATTTGGAATTGAAAAGAATACCAAAATCAATTAATTACTCTCTCAATAGGGTCAATTATTAATAACAAAATTATTATTTTCGAGGAATTTTGTTTTCGAGAAAGTTCTGTAGTCAATAATATTCTTTGTAAATTGCTTCTTTTATACTTCTAGGGACAGTGAGGACCAAATCACGTAAACTGATCAAGTTACTTGCGAAAAAGTTACGTTCATAATCACCTACTACAAAATTTCAATGAATTTAACACGTACAATAACTTGTTTGTTTGTATCTCTCAAATTTATTAATGCAAGTAGATGGAATAATTAAGTTGAAATACTAACTAAAGGCTATTATTTGTATTTTTTTCAGATTTTTGTCAAATGAAGTTAAAAATTACGGGAGGAGCTCTTCTTACCGTGTACTATGCTTCGGAGCCATCTATCTTGCAAAAGAGAGGCTAGCTATTTCATAAAATATTACTGAGAATTTGTTATTGTATTTCAAAAACTTCTTCAGTGATATTTTATTCGATCAATTCTGCAACAAAAGTTCATTCCTAAGTTCGAGCTATGGGAATGTACTTGGAAAAATAGAAATAATGTTTCTCTTTTTCTGTGTATCACACTATAAAATTTCAAAACAGAGAGACGAGTAATTGTAATGATTTCCTTTTCACTATTTGGCTACGAAATCCTAAAAATATATGAAAATTAATATTCTTAGGATAATTATTTTCAACATTACCTTAACCTTACGTAAAAACCTTACGTAAAAGGAAAACTTACAAAAGAAACACGTTGTTAGTTTTTCAAAAGTTTCATCAGGTAGAAAAGTTTGTACCTGTCCACTATATTTCAAAATATATTTTCTTAATCGATAGACTTTTTTTATTATAATCTACTAGATGACCCGGTGAACTTCGTACCACCTAAAATTTATTTTATTGTAACTCTTCTTAATCGATTGTAAATCCTAATTAACCTCTCAAATCCAATCATATTGTTATCAATAATATTGGCCGCATTGTGTATGGTTTGAGTTTCGTTTGGTTATTAAATGAAACTCGTTTGTAATTCACATGAATTCATTGTCTTTTATTTACATGAAAGATAAATGCAGTAAGCATTTAATGAAAAGCCTTCTGGTATACTATGTTTTTAGGTTTTGTTTTCCGGCGCATAAATAAAAAAAAATAATGATTGCTTTCGGACATGCGAACACGCGACATACAGTTGTCCATACGTGAAACACGGAAACTCAAAGTTAATTCCGCAAAATTCCAGCGACTGGCCT